>CM077464.1:54562331-55160301 GCA_039654755.1 Calcarius lapponicus
TTGTTACCAGAAAGTGCCAACATGATAAAAATAGAGTGGGCTTCAGAGGCCTGTCCTGAGTTCAGATTTAACTGCCTGAGATCACTTGCTTATGACAGATGTTCATTTAAGTAATAAATACATATGATGTTCATTTAAGTAATTAATACATATGCCTGAGTGCAGAGCTTTGGAGTCTTCCCAGCCCTCCCCTGTGCAGTTCAAGTAACTACATTTTTCTATCACGGCACATGCCTAGTGAGAAATCAGAAAGTAGTTTTTGTATGGCACGAGCTGAAAACTTTCCCCTTGCTCCCAAGGGGAGAAAGGCTGACTTGCAGCAATTTTTAATCCAGGAATACAAACTCTGGGAAGATGAACTCTTTCGAAAAGCTGTCACAGCAGGGCTAATTTGGAGTAAAGCATTTTTGGACCAAATAAATGGCACACCAGGGAGAGTAGGAGGTCTAGAAGGAGGCTGCAGAAAGTGTGGATGAGTAACCTAGGTTATTGTACTAATGAGATTATGTTTTGCTTTGAGATCTACTGTAGAGAGAGCCTGAGTCATTTGGTCTTGGCCTGTGTCATGAGGAGGGGGAGGCTAAGATTTAATGACCAAAATAGCTGTAATGCTGCCAGGGTGTACCTTGGTTCCCTGGGCACCCCCTCACAGCTGTCCAGGAGAGTTACTGGGAACTTTTCCTTTTAGTCTTCTCTATGCCACCTGCCACTGTTCTCTCACCAAGCCTCTCCAAGACCTCCCTTACTTCCAGGCCCATCCTTCAGGATGCCTTTTGGCACTTCCATTGATGCTTGGTGAGATTGTTTTTTCCTGGAATCCAGTCTGGAATTTTTTGACAGCAGGGACCCTCCTGCCTCCCACCACCCCCCCCCCCCCTCCCTTTTTCTGGGCTGGGACTTCCCTTCCCACATCTGGGGCCTCCCCAAGCCCCCTGGTACAGGGGAGCCTCTCTGCACTGCTGGAGCCCCCCTCTCCAGGGAGCACAGCTTTCCTCTCCCTGCAGACATTGCAATGCAATCAGCCCCTGCTGAGCTGGTTTTTGATTTCCCTGGTTTCTCTCCGAGCACCAAACTGAGCTTTTCATATCTACAAAAAATGTGTATATTATATATCCTGTTACAGTGATATAACAGAGACTGGTGTAAGTCCCTTTTATACAGCTTATCAGACTCCCTCATAGGGAATTAATTTATTGTGTTTTAATTATATTGATGTAGTTGCAGCAGTACATAGTTCTTCCTGTAAAAACAGAATGAGAAAAATCCCTAGGTAAGGGAAATTCTGCTGGTCAATTTTAGAAAAACTTTCACATGTCTAATTTCTGTTTCAGGAATCCTGTGATTTTCTCTGTGTGTTGATGATAACTTCCTTCTCCAAGTGATAGAGGAGCTACCAAGGAGAGGTGCTGTTCTCACCAACAGGAGGGTCTGGTGTGGAATGTGAAGCTCTGGGGCAGCCAGGGCTGCAGTGACCATTGAATGGTGGCATTCAAGATCCCTAGGGCAGCAAGCAGGGAGCACAGCAAGCTCACTGCCCTGAAATTCAGGAGAGCAGACTTGGGCCTTTTCAAGGATCTGCTTGGTAGAGTATCACAGGATAAAGCTCTGGAGGGAAGAGGGGCCCAAGAAAGCTGGTTAATACTCACCTCCTCCAACCTCAGGAGTGATCCATCTCAAAAAAAGAGGAAGTCTAAGAAAGAGGAAGTAAGGAAAAAACGCCAGGAAGCCCGAACCAATGAGAAACTTGGTCTAGTAGAAGGCATCCCTGCCCATGGAAAGAGGTTGGAACTCAATATTTAAGGTTTCTTCCAACCCAAACCATTCCATGACCCAGCTCCATGCATGACTAAGGTAACTGCATAATCATATTTCTGTAATTCCAGCCTCCTCTACTGCTCCCCTCTCCTCGGTTATCTCCACTCAGACTTTGTGCTCCACCAGCACAAACTGCAGTGCCCAGGGCCATGTTTGGATGTGCTCTGCATGGATACACTGCACATCTCCCTTGTTCTGTCAGAACTCAGGGGTGAGGGTGAAGTCCTTCTTGTCTGTTTCCAGGATTTCAATGGGGACGAATTTTGGCAAGCTTTGGTCCATGTCACTGCACTTGGTGGCATGCCATGTCTTTTGATGGCTTTCACTTTGGCAACGATTTTTTTTTTTAATATCCAAGCCATGTCTCATATCTGCCCCTCAAAGTTGTGTCTTCCTCCTTGATTTTTTTTCTCCTGCTTTTGCAGCATCTGTGAGCTTAGTTTTGGCATGTTTTGCTCCTTTGCGCTGCACCTCATTTCTTCCCAGACCATTTTCTGGAAGTCACTAAATGTCCCAATTTGATGGGGCTTTTTGGTTTTTTTTTTCAGTTGCATTTCATTTGATCCTGTCTCCTTTCCAGAGTGTTTGTTTTCTGCCTTTCTTTTCTGGTTTGCAAGATTCAATTTCCCCTAAAATTTCCTTTAAAAATGTGAAGAAGCAAGAACTCATCTTCAAGTGAATCCAAACTTGTGTTCAGCCTTACTCACTGCTTTTAGTATTAGGCAGAGCTGTCAGTAGAGTTTCTTCAGGACTGGTTATACCCCAAAAATATAAGCATGCTTATGGCTTATAGTAGTGGTGGCAGAGCTGCATCCACAGAGTATCAGGATCTGGGGCTCCCAAATTGCAAAATTAATTTGTTTGCTTCCCTTCCAACCCAAACCCATTCCATGAGTCTGTGGACATTAAGAGAATTAAGCACTGTGCAGAGGATGAAGCCCTAAATTAGAAAGCACTGGGCAGAAATTCAAACAGACTGTGGAATTGCTGGACTGGGTAAAAAAGTTGTTAGCCTTGTAAGTCCATCTTATTCATTTTCTTCCTTTCTCAGTGCAGTGAAACCACAATTTCTATCCCCCACGACAACCTTTAAAATATTTTAATGTTTATGTCAGTGCACTCCAGGCAGTTAATAGATTCTTTCATATATTTGTGATTGCTTGACTTTCATCAGTTTACATTTATTTGTTCATGGTACATTTTAATCCCTCAGTGGGTGGAAATAAAAAATCAACAAACACTAAAACCATTTCTATCAGTTTTTATCAAATTGTTCTTTAATCAATATTGGACGGGTTCTTTTCTTTTAGACTGCTAGAAAAAAATCCAGTTTCCTAGCTAATTTCTTCAAGTTTACCTGAAAAAGACAGGGTAGAAAGGGAAGATAGATTGCCCAAGTTTTATATTTGTATTATAGCTATTCAGGTGGAATTAAAATAAGTATTTAAAAAGGAGTGGCAACAGATTTTTCAAGGATTAGTGTTTATATCACAGATAAAACAGAAAAAGACAGACATGGCATGATAAGAATTAAAAGTGGTTAGAAGTGGGTGTGACTGTGAAGGAGGAAGAAAATTAAAAGTTGAATGATGATAAAAGAGAGAGTCAGGGAAGACACTTAAACAATTGAGAAAATGGGCAAGAATAAGTGTACCAACTTTTGTTTGTGATAGGGATGAAGGGGCTATTAAGGATGTCTCCCATAAGGACAGAGGGGGGAAGAAAAGGCAGAGAACATGCAGGAATGCTGTGATTTTGAGAGAAAAGCTTGCAAAGCCTGGGCATGATCCATCTGCCCTGAGGTAAGACTGACTTTGATTGGTTCAAGCAAGAGGGTAGGACAAAATGAAGAACAGTGCTTATGAAGAGACTGGAGGAATTGGATTAGCGTCTCAGGAGGCTCTTTGGAAGTTCAGCAGCAGCCATATGAAAGTTGAATTGGCAAAGACACTTCCCCAAGAAGACAGAACAGCTAAAATGTAGGACTGGATGGATGGAGAGACCAAGATAAATGCACTGGTGCCAATGTGACTGGGTACTGATGAAAGGAAAGAAAGCCTGCTGAGATTTCCATGGCAAATGGGAATAGAAAAGGAAGCCTCAGCTGTCAAAAGGGAGAAGCAAAGATGGAGTTCTGGAAGCCAAGGAGAGCAAGTGTTGAGGGGAAAAAGAAAGTAAGAGATAGGGATCAGTGAAGATACAAAAAAGCCAACATTGTTTAAGGAGGCAGAAGTCACAAGAGTGATTTCAGTAGTGTAATGAGAGAAGATAGTAGAATGTCAGAATGCAAGACAGAGTAGAAAAGCTTGGAAGTACTCTGTGTCTGTGAGTTGTGGTTTTAGTCTTGGTGAGATCTGAGCCAAGGAAATGAGGGAATGTTGTGATTATTGAGAATAAGTGTGCACACTGCAGGAAAGTTAGTGAAGGCTCTGAAGGACAGAGGGAACAAGACAGAGAAGTGTTATGAGCATGTGAAACAGAGGTGGGTGTGAGTATTGGTATCTTCAGGAATTGGTTTAAGCAGTCTTGCCCTGTGAAGAGAACTCACAGGAGAAAGCTTGGTAGCACAGGTAGGGAAGATGTTTTCAGGGATTTTTCCTTCCTCTATCTGAAACCTGATGGATGTACATGGATCCTTTAGCATCAAGGCTGGTTTTCAGACAAACCAGCAAGACAGAAAGGAATAATTGACCATAAGGAGAGATAGTTAAGGGAATAGAGGGAAAGAATTTGGTTGAGAAATATGGAACTTTCAAATTAGCCTAACTGGCATCCATCATCTACCATTTCCTACAGCATCATCATTTCCCAATATCCACTGTACTGAAAGTCTGTGTAATGACAAGAGGGATTCAGGTCACTTGGAAGACCAGCAGCTGTACCTGCAGATTTCTAGGGTTATACCTGTCTCTCTTTTGTCAAAGATGAGAAGCAGAAAAAACAGCTTTCAAAGTCAGGGTCAGCAGAGATGAGCACAGCATTTGCATTTTACTTTATTTATGTAGGCTAGCTCAGCAGGCAAAGTCAAGAATACTGATAAAAGATTCTGTAACCAAAAAAATATGTTGCAAGAAAGTAGTGACTGCATATCATTTTTCCCCCTTATGTAAATGAGGCACTGTTGACTGGGGGGACACTGGGGGGTGTGTCATATTTCATTTCACTCAGGAAATACAGATGTAGGCTAGACAAAAAAGGCTCCTGATATTCTACCAAGGAAATATTTTGTGGAAAAGAAGGTTCAGCTGGGCTCCATGGCTGTCACATAATCCTGCCCCTAGGTGGTACCTACTGTATTGGGTCTGTATGTTCTCCCTGTGATCAGCTCACAGAGCTGGCTCTATCCTCGGTTTCTGGCATAGAAACCCTCTGTTAGTTCTCTATAGAAAGGAAAAATGTTACAGCTTGGATCCTATCATCTCCCAAAACATAACTGCTCTTCCCTTTACCCCACACATCCCATTAGCTCAAGCAGAGGTTTTTGTCCCTCCCTTCCAACAAAGCAGCATGGCATTACTGAGTACAGAGGATCTCCTCATGGCCCTATGGTTGTGGAAGCCATTGGGCACATGTGTTTGAGGGGTGCTAGCACCGAACATGCCTTACTGAGGCAGCTCAAGGAATACACAGACATGTGCAAAATAATCAGTAGCTATGTGGTTTTCCTTGCCTGAGGCTTCTGAGCTTTCTTAGGGCTGTGATCAGAGACTTGGATGCTTTCTGCTCTCCTCCAAATCATAGGAAGCTTACTCTTTAGTTTGAGTTGGAACTCACAGCTAAACCAACGTGCTACCAAAGGAGGCTTGTCTGTTCTGTTCTGCTTAAGCTTTCTGTGCCCGTGAGAGCACCCCCAGCCTGTCAGGCCCACAGTGGGATTAGACAGCTCCTCTCACCTTTAATAATTTTAATAATTACTTGCTGCCAAAAGGGGAGATCCCACTCCACCTCCTCCCCAGCTGTGTACCCCAGCATCTTCCCTTCCTGTGGCACTGGAGCTCATCTAGTCTCACAGCAAGGATTTCAAGGGACTTAATCCAGCAGAAAACTAACTGTGGCACAGGGTGAGCAGTATTTTTGCTGGATTGGCTAGAGGAACTGTCTCACCACAGGATCACATCAGCACAACCTGTGGGAGGCAGGACTGCCCTGCGTGGTGTCAGAGAGCTGTCAGAGAGGCTTGGCTGTACCATCACACCCTATCCCACAGCACTGAAGAATCCATGCTTAATGCTCTTTCATGCTCGGCATCCAAGAAAATTCTTCCTTGCCTCTCTCCTGGACATCAGGAAAACTAGGCAAAACTGGTTCATCCTGCAGCCATCTGACTTTCCAGAGAGGTCCTGTTTTGAATGGGAGCAATTGACTTTCACTAAATCTCTGCTTTCTCGTCTCTGGAAGGTGTGGGACATGGATCTGACGGTTCAGCTCTACATCCACCAGTGCATTCCGTAACTCATCAATTTCTTAACTTGAATCAGAATACAAGAATTTATACACAGGCACAGTCCTCAGACTGTCACAGACAGACATGATGAAGAATCTACACATTGACCCAGGGGACCTGTTAATTTGTTCCTAATTATATTGGCTCTGGTACCAGAACAGGGATAAGTAGCACTGAATTGTGATGAATTTATGTCTATTTTATATTGAACTGACATATGTTTCAGTTTCCAGCACTATTATAACAATTAAAATATATAAAATACAGCATGTGTTGTATTCTGATTAATTGGCATAAAAAATAAACAGGCTAACTCTTCAAACAAATTTTTACTAGAAAATTTAACTCTTCAAACAAATTTTTACTAGAAAATTTTCATCACTCCCTACTCTGGCTTGCAGTGACCCTACATTGACATTTTTTTTTTTCTAGGTGTCTTGCTTTTTTCTTTTCCTTCATGCTTTATCTGTTGGCACAGAGCTCAACCCAGATTTCATCATTGAGTATCCAGGGCTAAACAGCCAACTTACTGTCTTTTAACTGTTAGTTTTTAATTTTGTAGGTCTTGGATCTGTAATCTCATACAAAAAAAGTTTAAATTATTGCACACTCAGGTGTCTTGCAATGTCTTGTCCATGAACATAATAATTTTACTTGGATCCAACATAGATCTAAGATATAAAACCTGAAAGAATACTTGTGAAATGAGAATTCTGTCTTCACTAGTGGTAATTAAAAGCATATTTGTGAAACTTCAAGCTGAATGCTCTATCAGCAAGAGTATGGAAAAACTTCATGAAAGGTGTTCTGTTGTGTTGTCTTATATCATAATGCTATAATACCTGTACAATACAACACACTACTTTTGTAATCCCTAATTTGTTTTTGTCTAAACTTTAAATGGTATAACAAAATCTTCTGGGTAAATAAATGTGCATACAGAAACCTTATGTCATCACATAGGCTTCTAGACATAGCACTGTATGTTCCTTTGGAGAGTAAGGTAGACACCATTCTCTAATCAACACCTTTTAACTATGTTTATTTACTTGGAGAGATATTCATTTGTCTACAGAAAAGAGCCTCCTCCTCTCCAAGGAAGTTATGCCACCACTGTGTCCCACAGGAAACCTTGGGCTATGGGGCCTTGGCAGCATGGCAAAATGGATGCATTTCACACCAACACACAAATTTGCCCAGTGACTGATTTTACATGAATAAATGTGTGGGGTTTTTTCCCTAGGATGACAGGAATGTTTCAGTAGTGGTCTGCAGAGGCACTGCTGCACACCTCGCTGCCTGTGGCCACCTCAGCAGGTGCTAGGTGACTTAGAGTGACTTCTACTCTGCTGCTTGCAGTAGCTCAGACAGCTTTGAATGAATCACAGGATTCCAAGAATTAGCAACAAGCCTCATCACATGGGCAACCTGCAGCACAGGAGCTGTCATAACAATGCAGTGACTAAGGGAGCTGATGTGATCCCTGGATGTAGAATTCCTTCCGTGGGAGGAGAAAGGTGATATTACAGTAACAGGAAAGGAATGGTGTGTCTTGTTCTGGTGCTCACACTTGAGAAAAATTATGTTGACAATTTAGGCTTCACAAAGGAGTAATAAGAGTTACATGATATCTAAGCAAAGCTGATTTATGGCAAAAAACTTACAATCAGTCTTTTTATTTTATTGAAAAGGAGACTGAGAGGAAACATGGTGATGAACAGCAGGTTGTGCAGGTTCTCAACTGCAAGGAGCTCTGTCATCATCTACAGACAAAAAGCATAGCCACGTCCCATTGCAGGTGAAAGCTAGAAATAAAGTAGGTAGAGGAGTTCAGGGGTGAAGATCAATTAACTTCATCACAGTATTGTCCTTGGATCATATTCTGGCTTTAAAACCCCAGAAGCCCTTTTAATTATGATGAAAAAGGTGTCAGGAAATGTGTGCATGAATAATTGAGATGATATGCTGTGTAAATAGGGCCAAATGAAACTTCCCTCCACAGCACTTGAAAGTACTGACTGAGACATCTGCGCTTGAAAAGCTCCTAAAGGAGGATTGTGCAAATCAAGGACTCCTTTGCTGCTATGGGCAGTTCCAGAAGACACTGCTTAAGGCCTTTCCAAAAGCATGATTGTCTTCTATTCCTTCCTGCGTCATCTCTGCCACATTATCCTGTAAATCAGTAAGTCATTCATCCTCAAATTCCTCCTCAGTGCTGGTCATTCGTGTGTTTGGGAAAAAATACTCCTGTGCTTCTGTCCCATTAAAATCAATGAGTTTTCAGGCTGTCAAAATACTCCCGTGCTTCTGTCCCATTAAAATTAATGAGTTTTCAGGCTGTCAAAAGATAGAGTTCAGGCTTTTTGAATGCAGCAAGTAGCCTACTAATTGTGTCCAGGTGAAGAGCTGGTGGGCATCCTTCACTTCTTTGACTTCACACCAGTTTATTTCATGTTGTCTATTTAGATGCTAAGTGCTTTAAAGTGCAAATTGTCATTTCTATGGATGTAGTGTTTAGCACAGCTGAAGCCTGTCTTGATTGAGGGCTCTACATGAAACCAGAATGCAGATAATAGAAATTTACAATAAGACTTCAATTATTGCTTAGCCTCTCATGCTGTATAGTTTGACATCAGTGCTGCTTTTTTACTGTGAGCATTTACAGAAGTTACAGTCTTTCTAAGAGGACTCATTAAATGAAGGAGGATTTTGTGCTTTGTCTTGCAGAAAATATTTCCAGTAGTGGACTGTTTCTTTTACATGATCGTACACTCAAAGAAGAGCAGAAGAAATCAGCATTTGCTAATCAATGACTAATTGGAATCTAGGTATGGACTGAAGTGAAAATTTCAAATAAAAACAACTTTTAGCTTATATGGGCACTCAGCGGGCCCTTGAGTGTCTGCTCTCAGCTCTCTGTACATAGCTCTAGTTGCTATCAGGTCCTGATTGGAATTCAAATCAGTTTCAGCATTGTTGCTGTCTCTTCTAATTGACTGTGTCCATGCACTTAGTTAGTGGGAGGGATAGAGGAGCAAACCGCACAGAAAGGACCAAATGTTTTCCAACACATGCTAGGCTATTCAGAAAAATGGTAGGGATGCAGGGGCCTGACGCTGGACAAGCATTGGGATTCCCACTGTCCTGCCACAGAGCACTCTGTCAGGAAGCAGAGACTTCTTTTTTTGTTAGTGTTAGAAGTACGAGGACCAGGCAGCAGTTGGAAACCACAGTTCAGCTGGCGATCAGTGCTGTGCAGCAGCAGAAGCACGTGGAAAAATTCTGGCTGACCTATCCATAATTCATCTGCTGTCCCAAGGAACGTGCGGCTGGAGCCTTGGCACTCCTGCAAGTGAGGGGTCTGCCACTTTGGCATGACGTGGGCAGCAACCAAGGCTCTCTCACCCAGGTCCCATGAGAGGGGCTGGTCTCCCTCCTGCAGCACAGGGCCAGGAGTGGAGCCCTGAGATGCTTCATGAGGATGCTGCTGTGGGGAAGGGTCAGTGAGGGAGCTGGCCCCATGCCCTGGGACAACACATGCAATGATTTGAGGAACCCATCCCAGCCAGTTCACTCTTCAGACCTTCATAGCTCTGTGTGTGTGTGTGATGCAAACTCTGCTTTGAAAGACTCTGCTCTTGGCGTACAACCTCCTGCTGGGCTGGGTTTCCAAGTGCTTCTGGCGATGGGCTGGCCAGGTGTTATTAAACTGTAATGATCTGTTCACCCAGAACCCAAAAGGTAGGCAGCTGCAACCCAGGGCAAAGTAGTTTTTAAACCTGACCTTCAGCTTGGCAGTAGCTAAGCAACATATTCCATATAGAGAGATTTCAGTCACATGATGGGGTTATTTTGAAAGTATGAGTGGCCTGAAAGAGACAAGTAGAAAGTCTTGAGGGTTGTTTGAAAGAAAAACAGAAGAAACAGGATGAATATCAGAGACTGTGATTTGCAGTTCTGTGCAGTAGCCTAAACTCAGAGGAGTTTGCAAGATAATCTTATGGAAAAGAATGATAAAAAAATACGAGGAAAAAATGAAAGATATGAGAGACAAATGAAAGTAGATGATGAAAGAAGATGCTAATTACTTAACTCCATCCATGCATTCCTTCTACTGCCAAGGGCTGAAGAAGGTAACTCCTCCAGGACTGACTGCTTCCACTAATTTTCTGAAGGGATGAATAAAGTTGAGAGTTCTCAAAATACCACAGCTACAAAATAAGCTTGTGGGAAACCTTTCAAACATTAGTCCTGGGACTGTGTGGTCATCCACACAGCCTGGGCAGAGCAAAGAGCTGAAGTGCATGTGTACACATTAATTCCCAGTACAGGGGCCTCGGGATGTCAGCTGCATTGCAGATGCCCCAGGGCACCCATAGATCAAGAGAGCTCTATGCCATAATTCTTGCTGTGGTGGATAACTTCCAGCTGAATGCTCTGTCAGCAAGAACATGGAAAATCTTCATGAAACAGGCTTCAGAACTCACTAGATAGTGCACATGAGTCAAATACATCAGTTACATCCAGAGTCTGCAAAAAGTATAACTATTTTACTTCCAGAAACTGTGGATAATTATCTTTCCAGGGCTGTAGCCATTTCTGCTACTCTTGATCATCTAAAATAAAAAAAAAAAAAAAAAAAATACATGAATAGAGACATAATCTAGAAAACATGACATCTTCTAAAAAAACTTTGCCTGGCCAAAGCAAAGTTCCTTTACTACATGATGCTTGATCTCACACATACTTCTGTAGTTATTTTCTTGTCTATAATCCAGTCACTTCACAGTATTTCAGTTGGTTATATATATTTTCATCTTGTGTTCTGCCATTGTTCCTGAGAGCACTCTTCATTGCACAATTCTCTGTATTATTTATTTTGAGGCAGCTTCTAGGATAAAGAATTAGTCCTGGGATTTATTTACAGTTTTGACATTGTCCAGCTGGGTGAGTTCTGGCCAAGTCTCTGCACCTCTTCAGCACTGTTTTCCCAGCAGGAAGTGTAGGGTAATAACCCTTTCTGAAATCATTTGGGGGTTCTACAGATGAAGTACTGCATAGTTTACAGTCCCTGTTTACTGGTTTCACTGATGTAGCAGGCTTACATACAGAATTTTCCTTTGCTTTGTTTTGTTTTTAGCAGATAAAAACATGAAGAGCACCTGTCAAAGTGCTTAAAAACCTATGACAGAACTGGCAGAAACAGATGATCACTGAATGTTTCTGTTCCTCTGCCTGTTTTAAAAAAGCCACAACAGTAATAGAGACAAGCTTTTAAATTAGATGTTTGTGACCTATTTGGAACATGTACAAGCAATGCAGACTTTGCTCATTGTTTTGAATTTTTTTCTTAAGGTGGCCTCTGCGGGAACAAATACAAAATTTATCATACCTGTAACTATGCATGCCCTTGGCCCAGCCAGGCAGGGATGCTGCTTGAATTGCAGCAGCCTCAGGACATGGCAGGGAAGAGCTGCCTAAATTTAAAAGCCTTACTGTGACTCTTACTTTCCAGTGCAGCCTGGGAGTTCACTTAACTCCACATAGAAGGCCTGTCAAATTAGGAAAGTGTCTCTGCCTCTTTAAAAAGTGCCCAACAGTGAGATTAAATTTGTCTTCCAGTAACTTTCAGGCCCTCAGTTTGAGGAGTCTCTAAAGAGATTCAAGTGCAACAGAGCCAAGTAATTTGGCTAGAGATGCATCAGTTAATTTTAAAAGATGTTTCCTCTTTCACTCTTTTGCATAATCTTCTCTTAAAAAAAAGTAAATTAGTACTAAATACATTTTCTTACAGACATCAGCTACTGGAAAGTTTTTTTTATAACATACACAGTCACGATCCTGTAATTGTCTTGTATAGTAATAAGCATATCTTATCTCTTAAGTTCACTTTTGGAGTTCAACTCTATCAAAAAAATCCCCCCAAAGAGGGATATTAGTCAGATTACCCCTGGCTTGCCTCTTCTTTGTAACTTCATCTTTATCTCCTCATTTACACATGGCATAATTCAAACACTGTGTGCCCCTTCATAGCGAAGTTCTCCATTCCTGCTTGGAGACAGGGCCCTGGCTTTGATACCTGATACACTAGGCACCAGTGTGAAGCTTGATTTACCAACGAGAATCCAAGGGAATTCAAAATCCTACTAATACAAGTGAGACTGGATGATCAGGAACTAGGACTATTGTTTTGGAGCTGCTGGTCAGGGATTTTTGCAGTATTAGAGTAGATGATTTTTCCATCATCGGAGCTCTCGTAAACAAAGGCAAAACTCTGCAGTATTATTTTGATGTCTATATACGTGTATCATCTTGCAGTACCAAAGTCAAGTCATGCATCTGTTGATTTTGTAACTGAAGTACTGTTGGTTAATTTGTCCTCCTTACTACTTCATAATTGTGGGAGGAAAACATATTAGTGGATCAGAATAGTGCACCATGCACCACAACAATGAATGTAACTCTCATCTAAGACACAGGATGTGATAGAGGCATCAAACTGGAGTCAGCTGAGGACATCTCTTCTACCAGGCACTCAAGTTCCTCTAGGAGGATGTTATCCAACCCTTGAAACCTACTTGGGATATTTCTTCCAGTAGAGCTACACCTGCAGTGTATGCTGGGCACAGACATTTTACCACAGTCAAACCATATGCAGCCTGGTTACACTTTGTTGTGTTCTTGGCAGCACTGAAGGAGAACGATTTAGTGAATTTCTTTCATGTATGTGTTTGTAAAAGGCACAGTACTGGATGTTCGACATCACTAAGGAGCCAAAATAAATATGCTGTGGTAATGACCTTCAGGATGTGGAAGAGAATGTTCTATCATTTAATGATAAGTAAATAAATAGAATAGCAGTTCTGGCCTCCTTAGTTCAGCAATGTAGTTAACTTCAATACAGTAGTAGACACCTGGCTCCTTCTTACCATGTTTTTAAAGTTCTCTGCTAAGCACTGGACCTGTACAGTCCTTTCTTCTCAGTTAAAAATTAAAGTTCATTCTTATACAGACTCAGAAACTATACAAGATTTTGATAAAACACATGGCTAATTCTAGTGGTACAAAGCCCTTACTCCTCTTCCCACTTTCCCTGATTTTAGGATCCATATTAAAAGGAGGCAGAGCTATCTTTCAAGCAGCATTGATGCCCATCTTCATGACACCCTTTAAAAGATGTTGTTGGGTGTGTAATCATTAGCATTCATTTCTTCAGAAATGCAGAGAACCCTTGGTTTCCAGAGCCAGAGAGCACAAGCTCAGATATCCATCACTTGGCACTTCTCACTGGCCAATTTTGCCCTGGTGCTTTCACACACAGTTGTCACTGGTGGTTCATTAACAAGGAGCAGTCAGTTTCTTGTTACAGCAGGGGGCTGCCCTAAACTTTTCCTGCCCTGTTGCTCCAACAACGTTTGCTGGGTTTGTTCTCCAGTTCACATTAATCCCGCCTGAGCCAATACCGAGCTGAAAGCACACACCTGACCAAGGAACATTTAGAAGATTTGTGTGGCTGCATTTATATTCTCTGTGAGTAGACATGGTTATAATACTTCCTTTTCCTGCATTTTTCACTGTGGTTCAACATTCCTGTACACAAGACTGTGCCACTTTATGGATTGTGCTTCCATTTAAGTTGACAGAGAACTTGTATTAAAAGTTTGAAAGAGAAGTTGCTGCCTTCTCTGCTATTAATAGTATTGCTGGTTTATATAACTTCATGATTCCCATACAGTGGATAAATTATAACAGACAAATAAGCATCTCTGCCCACAAGGAAATTTTACTTCTGCATAAAAAGAGCTTAAAAGATACACAGCAGGAAAGTTCAATGCAGAAAACAGACTGAGGTTTGGAGGGCAGAGAGAAAATGCTGCAAAGAAGTAGCAAGTCTGCAAAAGGTCAAATCTTATTCTATTGATGAGGGACAGTCACCAGAATCAGGGCCAGCATTAATGTCTCATAATACATACAGAAATTCCTGGATAAGCAGTGAAAATTGAGACATCAGGAAGAGAGAAGATGCTGTTTTTCTCATAAAGTGTTTAATTTTCCAAGTGTATTTCCTCTTGCCCAAGCTTTTGTCTCACCTCTTCCTATGAGCCAAGGATGACATGCCACTGAGTCACATCTCACTTCAGCTGCATTGCATCTTCAGCAGCTTTTGTCCCCACCTCTTCAGCATTTTTGCCAGTGCTACCTCCTGTTCTCCTTGCTCCAACACAAAACTCGAGCAGGGTGAGGGATGGCAAGCTTGCCCATAGCCACTGTCACTCTGTGACCAGGGCCACCTGTGTGCCAGGCTGGGCTATGGAACAGCTGGGCTTTGTGGTGATCAGGGTGCTGGGTGGCACCAAAGGGCTCCTAAGGGACCCACAGGGGCCAGGTAAAGACTCTTGTGCCGGATTGCATCAAATAAAGGGTTAAATGCTGCAGGCAGAGGATTTGGACAGTAAAAGCATGGTTTAAATAATACCTTGTCTCTAGAAGCCAAATATGCACTACAAGAAATCACTAAGAGCAAAAAGCTCCTCTTCTCCCTCCAAATTATACTATTTAAAAGGGCATAGATTAAAATTTACCATACAGTGAGTTTAACATAAATATCTCATGCTGGTAAAAGTATTGTAAGACATTATAAAGGTTTCAAAGTCAAGCATCCATACTTAGAACATGATAATTTGGATGAAGCTTTGCAGCTTTAATTCTTTCTGAGTGCACTTGCATCCTGGTAGTCTTAATTTGTAGGATCACATATAACTTTTTTAAGAATACAGAATGCTTGATTAATCTGGAAGTTGTTCATATGTTTTTGTCAAATGTGCTGGGATGGGAGGGATGTTTCCAGGCACCTTTCTTTCTCCATTAAATGCTGATATAGCTGAGGTGAGAGGTTAGGTAAGAAGTTCAAGGTACTAGTCAGTGAAGTGATTAATGCTTCTGGTACTGACACAGAGTACTCTTACTGGGAGTACTACATTTTTTCCCACTAAATTTCACCACCAGCTGATCCAAGCCTTGCACAGAGAGAAACTGTAGTGCTTGGTGGTTCCTGGTGCACTCCCTCAGTGTGTCACTGGCTAAGAGGCCTGGGTGGCCCAGAAACCTTATGGCAATCAAAAACTGAAACACGTCTCTTTATGCACCAGTTTGTGGGAACTCAGCACATCCCTTCGGATGTCCAAAGTTGCCGAGAACCCTGTCGGGGGGCTCGGAGACTCTGGCATGCTGCCCGGAACACCTGGTGGCTTGATTTTGATCCTTCCAATGAATTGCCAATTTGGTATGGGGATGTGAGAGCCACACAGGTTTGAATGGTGTAATAATAAAGTATTCACAGGGTGAAAATGTAGATTTTAGGATTTTTGGTATAAGGGTTATGGGGACAAGGTGGAGGAATCAGGGTGTGTCTAGCCCTTCTTCTTTCTTTTTCCTGTTCTCCATTTTCTGCTGGGATGTTGGCACTTTGGGATTGGTTTAGAATAGAAATGCACTGCCTAACATAGGTGATAGGTATTGGGAATTAAAAGTAAATATGATATACGTAGTTTGTAGTATAAAAGGACGATACCGCCTCGGGGGCGGTCAGAGTGCTTGTGGCTGCCTTGCTGAGCAGATCTTGGCTGGGCAGAAAGAAAATTTTGTAGATAAGAATTAATAAACAACCTGAAGACTGAAAAGTGAAGAGTCCAGACTCATTCTTCAAAAGCGCGGGCTGCCGCAGAACCACCCCACACACAATCGGGGCAGAGAACAGACAACCGACCCGAGACAAGTTTGTACCTTTCTGCAGTATGGCAACAACTTTTGAAAACATATTTTCAGGCTCTTCATTTTAGCATGGACCCTAAGGCTGTTGCAAACAAGAAAAATCAAACTTAACTAACCCACGGATATGATTTTAATATAGGATTTGCCTCGCTCTCACTAATGAGCTGGTTCTCCAATACAACTTCCTGCTGTTGGTTATTGGTGGAGGGGCTGGCCTTCCCTACAGCACTGGGCCTCCTACAGATTGCACCTTTGGAAGGGTGGGTTCAGAGCCAGGGGTGAACGCTACGGTGCATATGAATTTAATACGGCACTCCAGGAAACTCGCGAGCTGCTCTCACCGAGCCCACCAGCTGAGTGCAAGGTGCTGCACAAAAGGAGGTCTTTGCATTCACAGAGTTTGCTCAAAGTTGCTTGACACATCAACAAGGTAACATATTCACTAGAAGAAATAAGGACTCTCTAACACAAGAGCACAATATATTCACTAGAAGAAATAAGGAGGCTCTAACAAGTAAGTTTATCCTAGAAAGACCATTAAAATTAAGCAAGCCACTTGTTTATTGTAAAGTTCCTTTAATTACCAAGAAAAAGCCAAATGTGACAAATCCATGACAACACTGAATTGTTATTTTACTGCAAACTCTATGTTTTAAAATAAATTCCTCTCTACCATGAGGCTTAACTTATTAAGACCCAGGAGTACGGAGAGTATTTGCCCATTAGCAAGCCTTATTATGCATTAATTACCTTAAGAGGCAGAAAAGTAAAACTGCAGTTAGCAATATACAATGGAGAGCTTTTTGAGATGGAAAGGATTTGCACTCCACACTTTTCCTTAGCCTTTCTCAAAATATGCCAAATATATTAAATGTGAGGGGACCTATATATACAGATTACTGTTTGTTTCTCTACAAAGCTGCAGCACTGAGGAGAATGCTGTCAGTTCAAATTAAGGGTTGTTGATTTTTATTATTTCACTGCAAATCCTTCAACACTTTTTTTGTTCTGGGGTCAAAGTCAAGAGACTGCAGTAAGAATCCTACCTTTTCTATTTTTTAAGCAAGTTTTTAATTTTCTGTACACAAAACTTGTAAATATGAAAAGAAAGTCTCCTAAAAACTCATAAAACAGATGGCAAATAACCAACCGCCTACCTATCTTCTCTAAATGTCTTATTTTTAAGAAAATGGGCTTTTAAGCCAACTTCATTTGTGGGTGGGCATTGACTCATGAGTTTTGAACACTCACTGTGGCAATGTAAATCTGGATCAAAATTTAAATTCTATGTTTCAAAAAAAAAAAACAGTTGAAAAAATTTAAAGCAGCAGAAGTGCTTGTATTCCATGTAATTTTCAGATTATCCAAATTAAATATGTATTTTCAAATCACTCAAGCATTGCTGCTAGTCAAAACACAAGAGAAACTCGTTAGTGTCTCAGTCACAGGAGGTTTAATGAAGAGTTTAAGCAAGCGTCTGCCAGGAATGCTCATGGCATAGCAGGTCCAGCCATGGAGGGGACAGGAGGTCAGATCATCCCTCACATTTTCTCAACTTTTTGATTCCTAGAAAGGAATTATTACTGAGACACTTCAAAGGGAGGCAGTGCCATGCAGATGTGACAAATCAGTGATGATACTGTGGTTTTTATAGACTGAAGATTTTTATATCATATTCTATAATATCCTCACACAGATAAGTTCGTAAGGTAAGATAAAAGAAGCTGTCAAGTAGATAAGATTTAGTAATTTTCAAGCTGATTAAACAATATTGTTGATGACAGAGGTTAGCTTAGGTCTGGCTTGGCAAACAACAATAATTGCTGATCATAATAATAATAATATGTACTGGAACAGGAAGCTACTCTTCCTCCAAGCTTCTGAGCATATACACTGCAATCATGACAGCATACATAATGGCAAGCTAATCTTAAAAACAATCACCTGCAAAATCATGACCTTGTTTGAAGTATTTTAATTGCTCTGTCATGCAAGTATTCTCCAAGGTTACTATGACTGAACAAAGTCAGAAAAATACTTTGCATTTTGTCAGACAATGTGCTTTGTAGACACATGGGTTTTTTTACTTCTGAAATAAAAGAAGGCAACTGTCTGTACATGCTACATGTTTCTTGTATATTTAACATATTCCATAAATCATAAAATAGTGATTGGTCATGTACAATATAATGCTGCAGTCTAAAAAGCGCAGCAGATATTCAGAATTCAATGCTTGTTTCCCTGGAACAGATGTGAAAAAGAGACAAACTACAGATTGGTAGGAGTGGGAGCAGCTACAATAGCTAAAGATTATTAGAACACTGTGTTTTCACCTGACAATTTCACATCACTAAAGTCCATTTAAAATCTACTTTTCCCACTAAATTAACATGAGGAGCATTTAAATTTGTATGTGTGACAGATGCAGAGAGGAAAAAAATAGTTTCTCATATGTAAGCATCTCTTTTACTGAAGAGCCAAGTGAGCTAAAGAGAAAAGCAAGACAAAACTCTATCTGTGTGCAATTCCTGGAGCCTTATTCATCACACTTCCTGATTCTTCTTTTTGGCTGCCTTTCCCTTAGGGCCCTCCCACCTCTCTAAACACCATAACAATAATTATCACGTCAGTGGAGACTTAAACATTCTTGACATCCTAACATCTAACAAGTACAGGACATTTCACAAAGGCCTGGCCTGGCTTTCCAGAAGTGGGTCAGCTTGACACATCCCATGTGCTTCTGAAAGCCTGCAGTCTTTGAGCTTGCTCATCTATGGTAATGGGCACCCTACCAATGCACAGGCTGGAAACAAAACACTGCCTGGTTTGCCAGGGGAACTTTAAATTGTTTACCAAAAGCACGTAACTCTTAAATTTCCATCCTAAACATCACAGAGAGGGTGTCTTATGGTGCCTGGTCCCAGAGCAGTTTCCAAACTCAGCAGTTTTGTGACCCATCTGCCCCCCATTAGCTAAAAGGGTGCTGGAATTGCTCCAGGCACACGCAGGAGTCAGGCTGCTGATGTGCCCAGCTAGGGCAAGACAAAAGGGAGCGCAGAGTGTTGCCATCCATTAGTCCAAGAAGGCTGCGTGGTGAGCTCTTCACTTCTTTCATTTCATCTCCTCCTGTCCTTCAGCCTTGGTTACACACCACAACAGGATTTTTAAATTCTGGCTGATCCGGCCAAACAAACTCTTTTCCCATAGAAAATCTGGCCACTGTGGGCTTTTTTTTAGTCACCCTTCAATAGTTTTCCTTATATTTCAACATTTAAATCATGCCAACTTGCTTCCACCCTCGGCAGAAATTCATGATGACTCAGAAATGGATCTTGTCCTTCTAGCTGAGAATCACTTCTCTACTAGTGCTATAGTTTGATATCTGCTTTCACAAAGGGAATAAGCCAATGTGTCTCATCATATTTTCTTTCCTGCCCCTACATAAATTTGTGTTGTGAATAAAAAACATTCTATTCAGCATGGAGGGCATTTTATTTTTGTGCACATTTTGAGATTTTAGTTGGAATGCGATGCTTGTACAGTAACCCAGACAGCGGAGACTATAAAATCTTCTATTTATGAGCTATTCCAGAGAACAGATTTTCAGTTCTCCTTAAACTGACTTTTAATATTAAGTAAAAAACCCACAAGTCTATGCACCAGAAAATGATCCAGAATAATTGTTCTTCAGTGTGAAAAGAGGATATGGTAAGGACATGTGAATTGTTATTTGGAAGAAAAGCATAAAGTTAGCTACGAAGAAACTCTCTAAACTCATTAAGAAAACGCAAAGAAATAATAAAAGAAAAATTGGACTGCAGGGATTAAATTTGGTGAGATTTTGTATAGTGAATCATACTTCTATAAAACTTGGTGTGCCTGTAGATCACAGTGCTCATGTACAGACCAGAAAGGTAAGAACAGAATAAAGAGAACAAGCCTGATCCCGCTGTGTATACATACTGATGTTCAAGTACCAAAACTAACTAAATAGATATTTATCTATCTATATCTCTCCCGATATATTGTATAGATATATAAATACCACAACTGAAGCATCGGCAAACAAGTGAGATTTCTAATCACTTTTGCTCTAAGATAGCACAGGCATAGTTGAGTCATACAACAAAACTATTTCTATTAGCAGATTGCTCAGCTTTATCAAAGCAGAAGCACCATGAGCAGCAATATAGTAATACTGCAAATTGCAAATGGATTACCATTTGATTCAACAAAGTTAACAGGTGATGATGGCCTATAATTCATATATGATTCATTTTGGCAAGTCTTCATCAAGCCTATCCTATACATAAGCAATTAAATCAGCAGGGATAAAAAGGAGAAAAGGGCTCAGGTAGTTTAAAGAGATCTATCCTTCATACTCTTCAAGTATCATTGCCTACATCTTAGTGGTTTTCTTTTCTTGCTAGGACCAGTAAATCAGCTCAGTAGGCACAATAATAAATAACACACTGCTGATTTCCAAGCAGCTTCTAGAAGCAGGAAAATTAATTCCAAAACAGTTACAAAGAAACTACGCACTGGAAAAGCTTAACTGTGAGGAATACTAAACAAAGAACAGCAAACAGTTACCATCACTACAAATGGGAGATATTAAATTTCGGAGAAGTGGCTGGAAATGTGTCAGGCTGGCAGCCACAGCACAAGCACTAAATTCATGTGCAACTAGGAGGCTTGGTCCTACAGCAGGGACAAAGGACACATACAGAAATAGACTCCCAAGGAGAATCCTGCCTCTGTTTCTTGATGACAGCCAGAATGCTATCGGCATCACTGGCACAGATGGCCCTAGCCCACTTACTCACTCTTAATAAAAACACAGAGAGCAGCCAACACAGGATCCAGGAGCTAAATTAACCTCTGCAACATGGAGGCTGTGCACAAAGCTCTGTTGTGAGAAGAAGATGTGTTTGTGCCATCAGGACAGTTTTATTCTAACTGGTGCTGCCTGAAGGGTGTCAGTTGGGGTTTCTCTCCCCTGTCCTCTGGCTCTGGATTCCCCAAGGAGAGCAATGGGTGTACTGACAGTGAGCTGATGCCCACGTAGCACACCTGCCTGGAGGACATGCCTCCTGGACTGAGGGAGTGATCACCTGCACTCACTTTAAAACACATGTTCCACATGTTGACTCCCTGTTGATAGGCTCAACAAGAGGCCAAACAAATACCCTCAGTGCCTGGAATGCTTGGATTGCTTTTTCCTTGATAGAAATGGTCCCTTAAAGTAAACATAAATGAAAACCAAACATACAGAAGAGAATGTTTGCATTTAAATGTCAAAATTAGGCCTAACAAAAGGGGGGCACGGCTTTCTGCAAAGCTAAATAATCTCTAGCTGATCCATCTACTGAAATTCTTTGAAAGCATCAAGAAAAGAAGCCACCCCAAAAAACCAAAGAGATTTTGGTGGACTAGTCAATGTTTTACAGTGTTTCAAAAGGCCTTTGATTAAATCTCTAAGCCAGAGAGGACTCAAGCAGCTAAGTAATCACTGGGCAAAAAGAAAAGTACAATCACGGTTCAAAAACTGGAGATGGAAAACAAAGAGCAGAATTGAACTGCAAGTTTCTGCGATGGCGGAAGGTTAGCGCCAGCCAGCTTCGGGGCTCTGCAGCAAGTCTCATATTGCTGCTGTATTTACCACTGATCTAGAAAGAAGGCTGTATTGTGAGATGGCAACATTTGCAGCTGTCATAATTATTTCAGCTAAGCAAGACAAGAAGGGACTGTGACGATGAGGAAGTGCTAACAAAACAGAATGCACCATGCAATGGTGAATTAAATTCAATACTGAAAATGCAAAACAATGCACGTTAGGGAGGGACGTGAGTGCCGCTTCTAAATCTGACATTTATTTATACTAAACTGGAAGGTAAACTGGGCATTTATGTAAATATCTATCTGCTATTTCTAATCCTCACAAAGCTGTAGTCAGAAAACAAGTTAGTAGAAGAACACAGGAGGGATAAGCAACATCCTGGTTAATACCAATTATTAGAATTCTCTACAAAACCTCTGGCATAGTGTGCAGTCTATCCTCACTCAGAAAAAGTGATGTGAATGTGTTTATCTAGGGGCATAGTTTGGAGAAAAGACTTTTATTTAAAAAAATGCTTTGTTACACTTGAATTATTTATCCTTGGAAGATGGCAAAAATGTCATAAAAGCAACCAGAGTAGCAAAGTAGGGAATAATGTAAAGAAGTAAGTGCAGAAACATCTGCTCTCCTGTCTTACTGTTCAAGAAACAGGAACCTCATGGCGGCAATCTCAAATGGGTGACATGAAGCATTTGGGCACAAATGCTAGAAGTGAGACACAACTGAGGAAGTAGACAATCACAAAAGACTTAAGACACATCTACACATAGGAACATAACAAATGTATCTCCCAATGTCTATTGTTAGCCAAATACTGTATTTTTAATAAAAATGTAAACATCTAAGCTTCACAGTTTACAGCAACATCTAAATATTAGAAAGCAAACTTATATATAGTGGGAGATAGCCTACAGTGCCGGGGTAATTGACCTCAGGCATGGTCCAGCTTGTGTTTCAACATCCATCCTAGGCACTTCTACTCTTGTACAGTTTGCAGCTCCTCCTGATAGGGTATTTTTAGATAACTGCAATTTGTCCAGCCATAAATGCTATTAGACATCACCAAGCAGTTGCATGTGACAGGATATTTTGGTAACTATAGGTGAGAAATGTTTAGCTTCATACAAGCCTTTGTCAGTGTCACACCTCCATTACCTCACACGCCATTTCACACAGATGAAGCATAATTAACCTCCTCTGTTTCCTGCTACTGTGCCTGTACTCCAATATGCCGGCAGCTGGAAAAGGGTTTGTGAAGTGATCAACATTTCAGGTTCATAGAATCACAAAATTATTAGGGTTGCAAGAGATCATCCAGTCCAACTTTGTAGCCAAGGCAGGGTCACCTAGAGCAGGTGACACAGGAACACATCCAGGTGTGTTTGGAATGCCTCCAGACAGGGAGACTCCACAGCTTTCCCAGGCAGTGGAGTTCAGTGCTCTGCCACTCTTAATGTAAACTTCTTCCTCATGTTCAGGTGAAACTTCTGTTTTAATTTATAGGCACTGCTCCTCTTCCTGTGGCTGGGCATCATTGAAAAGAGTCTGGCACCGTGCTCTTGACACCCACCTTTGAGATATTTATATGCATTAACGAGATGCCCTCTCAGTCTTCTTTGCTCCAGACTAAACAGGCCCAGCTCCCTCAGCTTCTCCTCATAAGAGAGATGCTCCAGATCCCTCCTCATCTTCATGGCCCCTGTTGCACCCTCTCCTGAAGCTCCTTGTTTTTCTTGTACTGAGGAGCCCAGAACAGGACACAGGTTCTAGATTTGCCAGTGACATTTCTTTCCTTTCCTAATGTTTTCCAAGGCAAGCTTGCCAATCTGTAAACCATTTCTCTTTCACTGCTGCCATGTGAATACATTAGTGTGGGCAACCAATGAATAATCAACAACATTAAGCACAAACAAAACCACCCTGCAACACACAAACCAAAGGAAAACAGGCCCCAAACAAAACCCCCTAAGAAACACTGTGCTGCTCCTCCTGTCTTCCTCAGCTGAGGCATTCCCAAGCTTTCCCACCTCTGGGAAATGCTCTTAGTGGCATTTCCCCATACCAGCAGTAGTGCTGGACACAAGGTGTGGGCAGCAGACCTGTGTTGTGCCTGTCAGGAGGCACAGCCTCCCTGCTGGCACATGCCAGCCTGTCTCCATTTTCCCTAGCTGCCATCCCCAAACATTCCCAATGGTGGCAGAGCCTGCTGCCATGCCACCTTCTCCTTCTACTCAAACTCAATGTCATGACCCGCACCTGAAGGCAGGGTAACTGAGGTTCTTGTTAATAGATCACTTGGAGTGGACTAGAGTGAAATGACACTGAGTGGCCGGTGTTTATGTGTATATATATATATATACATATACATATATATATGTATATATATATGTGGGTGTATGTGCATAGCATTTGTTCTTTTACAAGAACTGTCATTTGATCTAGTGATCCAGTACTGCTTGTGGGTCATGCCAACTATTACAAGCCCAGGTCATACGAGGAGGAAAAGGGTCGGCACTATGACTGTTTAATTTCATCAGGAAGGGACAATCCCCCTTGGACTCAGTCCGGTTAGTCAATCCTTTTGAATTGGTCATTAACGCAAATGTGTCTCCCCATTACCCCTCTGAGGGTCAGCTTGACTTTGATCCAGAGAAAACCTTTCAGCGGGTCTGGGTTACACCACAAAACTTTTCAACAGATCTGATGTGGCCAGGTCAACAGTCTCAGGACTGTAATGTCAGTGACAGGACTCGAGGAAACAGCATGAAGCTGCGTCGGGGCAGGTTTAGGGCAGAGATCAGGAAAACATTCTTCACCCAGAGGGTGGTTGAGCACTGGAACAGGCTCCCCATGGAAGCGGTCACAGCACCAAGCCTGACAGAGTTGAAGACGCATTTGGACAAAGCTCTCCAGCGGCATATTCTCATTCCAGGATAATTTCATGACGAGGGGACAGTCACCGTTTGGCTGGCCCTCGGCAGCAACGCCCATCAGTAACCCACTGAGTGTGAGCGTCCCTTTCCCCACTACTCTCGGGGGGTCGAGCAGACTTCCTCCGGGAGAAAAGCTCGCGACAGGTCCGGGTCACGCCAGACAGCCCTACAACAGCTCCGGACCCTACGGATCGCTCCAGCACCAGCCTCAAGTGACCTTGTCGGTACCCCCCCCTCCAACCCTGCTGCCCTCACCCCTCATACCCCTCCCGCCCCGCTCCCTTCGCTCCGCGCCTCGCGCCCGCCGAGGGGCGGAGGCCCCGCCCCGCCGCGAGCGCGGGGAGGAGGCGGGGCGGGGCGGCGGGCTCAGCTGACGCGGGGCGCGCGGCGGCGGGGGCGCGCCGGGGGCCGGACGGAGCGTGTGCGCGCCGGGCGCGCCCCCGACCGGAGGAGGGGCCGGGGGCCGAGCCAGCCCCGCCGCCGCGGCGCCCGCTCCCCGCCCGCCTCCCGCTTCCGCCCGGCGCCGCCGCCGCCGCCGCTCTGCCCGCCTCGCCCCCGGCCCCGGCCCCGCCGCGCCCCGCGACGCCCCTCGCTCCCATCGGGCACCTCCACCGGCCGCCGTCATCGCCACCCCTCCCCCACCCCGCCCCCCGTCTTCTACCGAGACGCTCCGGTTGTGGGGGTGACCCGCGCTCCGCACGGCCCCGGGCCTGCCCGTCGCTCCGCCCCCGGGCCCGTCCGGTGACAGTCGCGACCGCCGCGGGAGGTGGCGGCGGAGGAGCAGGAGGAGGCCGGAGCCGGGATGTCCGGGCAACAGCAGCAGCAACAACAGCCGCCGTCGCCACAGCTTTCTTTGGCGGCCGCCGTTCCCCCGCCGGCGTCGGGGATTCCCTCCGCCGCCGCAAGCCCCGGCCCCGCTCCGGCCGCCGCGCTCCTGCTCCACCCGCCACCGCCGCCTCCGGCCACCGCGGCGCCGCCGCCACCCGCCGCCGCCACGGCCGGCAGCAGCGGGCCCGCGGCCGCGGGGGGCGGCGGTGCCGGCGCCGCGCTGGGCCTGCCGGCGGGGAGCGGCACCAGCGCCCCGGCGCCCTTCCCGCACGGAGACCCGGCCCTGAACGAGCAGGAGAAGGAGCTGAAGCGGCGGCTGAAGAGGCTCTACCCGGCCGTGGACGAGCAGGAGACGCCGCTGCCCCGCTCCTGGAGCCCGAAGGACAAATTCAGTTACATCGGCCTCTCGCAGAACAACCTGCGGGTGCACTACAAAGGTGAGGAGGGGCGGCCCGGGCCGCCGCGACACCCCCGGTCCCCCCCAGGGGCCGGGGACTGCCCGATCCCTCCGTCGGGCAGTGGGCACCGGAGTAACAATAACAGGAAATAACACACGCTCCTCTCCCTCCTTCTTCCCTGTTTTCCGATCCTCTAAATTTCCCCCCGCAGCGTGGAGATAAGGGGCTTGTTTTCCCTTATTTTAGGTTTATTTTTCTCTCCTTTCCCCTCCCCCTCCCCGTTTCTGTCGCCGTGCGGGGAAAGGGGGGGGACACAAGGGGCCGCCCCCGCCTCCTTATGCTTCTGGAGTGGGCATTATGTAAACTCCGAGACTTCCTCCGTGGATTCAGGTATCGCCGGAACGTTTGGGTCGGAGGCAGGAGAATAAAGGACGCTCGGCATGACGTGTCCTGTTTATGGTAATGAGCGAGAAAAAGAAGTGGCTGCTTTTTTTTTTTTTTTCTCCCTCTCGAGAAGAGCAAGGGTTAAATGGAGTTAAGAGCAGCAAGCGTTAAGCTATTGAACACGGAAATGACGGGAGGGGAAAGCACTGAGAAAAACACGGTTTATTTTTAAGCTGTGAAAAAAAGGACTTTAAAGTCACTGGTAATAGTCTTGCCTAACTATTGCACAGAGTGATTTGAGGGAAGGAACGGCAGTAGGACTTACATTAATAAAGGTGACTAAAACTTTCTTCCTAGACTTTTCACGGTTAAAGGTTACAGATTTTTAAATAAAAGGTAAAAAACAGTATGCTTTTGTATTAAAAAATAACATCAGCGAGAGGCATTTGAAGAAAAACTTGTGTTGATTGTTATGAAATGTCATAAAACCTGGAAACATAAGCCTACACTCTGACCTGAAAAAACGCAGACACATCTGGTGTTCTAGGCCCAAAGTCCTAAAGTAGAAGTGTTGTGGATTCAAAGCCACTTCTGAGTTGGCTGTGAAGAACTGGATCCTTTGTCAGTCTGTAGTCAAATGAACGTAGTGGGAGGGGAAAAAAACAACCGTGCAGTTACCCTTTCTCAGAGTTTGCAGTGGAGAAATTCAAGGGAAATTTCGATAAACATGTTACTGTTTAATCGGAGGAGGAAAACGGCAACACAAACACATGGCAGGATTTGGCTGCCATGAAAGGATTAAATGTACTCTGGGAGACTTTTTTTTTTAATAGAGAGGTTTTAATATTACACACACATAAAATACTCTGTTAAAAATGCTAAGTTTAATGCACCGTGCAAAAATAATAAAGGAGCTTGATGACTACAGAGCAGGTTTCTGGGAGGCACCAAGTGATTTAAGGATGTGTAATTTAATACTCAACTCTGAATTTCCTGGCTTTTGTTCAGTGTTTTATGACCTTGTATTTTTAGAAACATTTTGTGTTTTCTGGTGCTTAGTGGCAGTGGGTTGTTTGGTTTTGGTGTTTTTTTTCTTCTAAGATGATCATAGCTTAGTGGCATCAACTCCTTCTGCTGGTTTGTTTTGCTTTGGCCAACTTCTTTCTCTCATAAGCTAGAATTTAGAGGTCAAAGCTCTCTGATCTCTCAGTTTTACTGCAGAAGTATATTTTCAGGCTTTCCTTGTGCTATCCCTGTTTTTCCTCACTTACATCCTTTGCCATGGTGTTATGGAAGATCATTACCTCAAAGAAATTACAGGAATCATGAAGTTAGTAGGTTATAACAATGAAATACCTTTACTCTAGCTCTTAAATAATGGTAAGTGCTGAAGGTTGAAGAGTTCCTAGGTTAGCCCAAAGGACTCTGAAAAGGAGAGGTGCCAATATAACACGTCTGTGCTTTTCTTTTTCTGAGTGCAGATGGGAGTAAATGGCTTCTTAAGTGGCCCCTCTTTTCTTCTGGGTAATTTAATGAAGGTGGCTGTTAGGGCAACTCCATGTTTATGTTACAAGCCTGGCACCTGGAGTTGCTAACTGGGCTAAGCAGTGAATGGCATCAGAGTATTTCTGCCTGAGAACCAGGGGGCAAACATGCTGAACATCTCCTGCCTTTTTTCCCTCCTGGATCCTTCAGCCCTAAGAATAAAAGGGGAGAAAATGAGGAGATTCAATGAGGAGAGAAAGGGAAGATGGCAAGTAAGAATGTGCTTAGCACTGTGAAATAGTGTTTTACAAATCAGATCTCAAAAGAAAGCACTCACAGTATCTTCTTTTGTAATACTGGCACTTTCAGTGCTTCTGAAATTACCTAAGTAGTAGTGGAAGAACATTGGATGTTTTTGTTGAGAGGAAATATGAATTATATGTTGAGCACGGATAAAGAACTGTTGTATTCTTGACCAGAATACTCGAGGAAAAAGATAGATCTGTCCAAAGAAGCCAGTAACTTAAAGCAATTCTTACTATTTTCTATTACTGTAGTATAGGTACCCTGTACATTTAAATTTTCTCTTCTGCCTCTGTAGATTTCTGGCTATAGAACTGTTTTTCTGGTGTAATTTCCTTCTGTGACTGATAAGAGGCAAAAAGTGTTAACAGCAGTGCTTTGCCTTCACCTTGGATGCGTTGGGGCTGCTGAAAAAATGTGTGAGAGGAACAATCAGCGCAAAAGCTTTAAGAGTTATTTTTCATATAGATACCTTCATAATTTTAATGTGCTGATGTATTGTGAGCAGTGATATTTTTGTTTCATTGGTTTGTGAGATGAATGATGGTCCTCTCGATGTAATTAGTGAAGATTCTTTTTATTTTCCTGCTTACTGGTGGACAAGTTGTATGGAAACATGAAGTGCAGTAGATGTATCTTTCTACCCATTGCAGCTGGGATGTTTTGTGTACTGCATTTCTGGACCTGAAGATTTTTGCAAGCATCCTACAGAGTGCTTAAGAAATGAAAACTGCCACAAAACCAGGCATTGATCTAGTGGTGGAGGTTTAAGAAAAAGGAATATAGTCTAGCATCAGAATAAAATCTCTTCAAATTTTGTTAAGGTCAACAAAACCCAAGAGTCAGTGCTTTTTTGTGCTCTCAGAATCATAGTGTTACTTGGAAAGGAAAACTTAAATGGGATCCTGTTTTTGTTTAGCAGGTTGGGTAGCTTTGTTAAAATCTTGATACGAAATATATAGACAATGGCATCAGTGACACTAAATATATGAAAGACTATACCTCTAGAGTATTTTTGTTTTTCCTATGGACAGACTTACATTTTTGTGTTGCTGCCAGTTAGCTGTGCAAGCTGATAGAAAGCTAACACTGTCTTACTACCTGTTGTTTGTGGTGTTTCTTTTTAAGGGAGACAATGAAAAACTGTATCAGGAAAAAATTGATGTCATTTCACTTAATTATAATTTTTACAGCTCTGAGCTGTAGTTAAGTGGTAAAGAAAGCATAAATGCATGCTGCACATAAAACATGCATTACTGCATAAAATTACATAGCTAGTAAGGCATCTTTAAAAATATTCCTAAATATTTCTAAAATATTCAGAATTAGCACATGGGTCCTGTTGAAAAACAGGGAATTCATAAATGGTGTATGTGATATGAAAGATCCACTAGACAGGCAAGTTAGGTTTCCAGCAGGTAGTGATCTATACTATGTAGTGTAAGGAGATAAAAACAGACTCAGATTTGTAACCATGGAAGAAACTATATACAGAATTAGGTAAACAGACAAAATAATTGGTGCTGAAATAATGGAAACTCCTATAGAAACTTCACTTAAATTAGTCTTGTGACAATTTTCCAAAAAAAGATGAAGAAAGTTATGCAATTTTGACTAAGCTGCCATTGCATGAACTTTTTCTAATGTATCACAGGCTAGGGGATCTTAGCCAGACATTTATTTACAGTGCAGTTGCCTTTGAACTGCCTGTAGTGCAAAACAAAAATAAACTATTTTTCAGTGCAAACTATGCATTCCATTTCCTGTTGGAAAATGAAGAGGATTCTATACTAATAGTTCTGTGTTGTCACTGAGTATTACAAGGGTGGTGTCAATTTTTCTGTCAGAGAACACTCAGGGTACATTCAGTACAGTTTGCCTGTTTTGGACAGCCTTGTAGCTCTGAGATGTCTTGCTTTTTTTTAAACTGGGGAAGAAGTTAAAGTAAAATTAGTAATTTGTGTCTTTTGATTTGTTTTTTTTTTTTTTTCTTAGAATTATAGAATCATTTAGTTTGCAAAAGAGCTCTAGGAACACCGAGTCCAACCACAAACTCAGTACTGCTGAGTCCTTGACTAAACCGTGTCCCCAAGTGCCACATCTACAGGTTTTGTAAATACCTCCAGGGGTGGTGACTCAATCACTTCCCTGGGCAGCCTGTTCCTTTCTTGTCTCAGTGAAACTTGCCTAATGAATACAACAGAAGATTAGGCTTTGATTATTTTATTTTTGGCAATGTGAGCAAGTCATTGAACCACCTGTTGAAAATAACTGCAGTTCAGCTTATGTAAACTTCGTTTAAGGATTTAAACTGGATAAACATGCTTACTTTTGTCTAGGTAGGTGCTCCTATAGATTTCTTTTGGACTATTTAGTGTGTATGCATTATAAACTTAGATTTAGGTTCAAAGATTATCTTTTTTGAAAGCAGAGATGGCTTCTCTGAACATGTTTATACCTGAGTTAGTTTTTGATAGAACTAAAATTTAGATTATTTTAATGTAATTTTGCTTAAGTAGTAGTGATACTACTTACTAAGAGTCATTAATGTGAGTGCTTAAAAAGTGATATAAAGCATGGTCAACTCATGGTTGTCAAAGACTTCTAATGAAAGCCCAAGTGAAAACAGTTCTAGTAATTGAACTTACCTATGATCTGGTTTACCGTGTAAAGTTCAAGATTTGTAGACCTGTTTTCCCTTCTCTGCCCCAGTGCATCTGTTGGCAGAGTTCTCTTTTTAATGCTGAAAATCCTTAGTGTTAAATACTGCATACTTCAAAAGTGTTATTTTAAATACTCAATCTATAGCTTGTGACTGTCGGAGGGGTGTGTTTTGAGGAAACATTGGGCAGTGTTTGTGTGATCTACTTCAGGTGTTTGCAACCTCCGATTCAGAAGTTCAGAGTTGGGTGTCAAAGTTCTTTGTTATTCGCAAGCAAGGAAGCGAGGATTCAGGTTACCAAAGAATGTGGCAGCAGTAGAAGACATCAAGTTAATGGGCCACTCAGCTCAAGAGTCCCATTGGTGACAGTGGTCGAAAGTACCTGACAAAAAATCTAAAACCTTGTTGGGCATAAACGGTGTATGACTGTTTCCTCTCTCAGCTTCCAGCCATTTTAAGCTGAAGGACATTCTGAACTCAAGGCAGTGTCTCAGTTAACTGCAGTTCTAGAAGCTGTGTTCACGAACATCTATAGTATCTTCCTGTAAGAAGTTTTGCAGTTCAGCTAACTGTTCAGTTAGGAGCCTCTTTCTTGTTTTAAAGCAGGCTGATAAACGAGGATCTCATGACCACATGTAATTCAGTGTAGCCTGGTGGTACTGGAAGACTTAACTACCATGTTTAGACAGTGTGGAGATACTTGGAGTATTGGAAAGTAGTTAGCTGGATGATGTTTAGCCTTCTAGACATAGTAATTTTACCTAAGTACAAATAAAAGCAGTGTGCTCAAGCAGTAAAATGGGATTCATAAGAGATTATGTTAGAAGGACAGCAGTTCTAAATTTAGGATGTCTTCTGTTTTAATGGGATGAAAGTAGTTTTGGGCACTGACTTCCCCAAGCATGTTGCTTCACCACATGAAGTGTTTGGCAATACTGGTAAGGTATCCTGTTACTTCTGCCCCTCTGTTGACCTCTTATTTGCAGTGTGACAGCTGTATGTGGCTGTGTTGTGAACTGGATCAGGGAACTGATCTGCTGCTTAAAAAATCTTGTAGGTTTCTTAAACCCCAATCAGCTAATCAATCTGGTATGTCCTTGCAAATAAATGCTTGGATTGGGGAGGAGGTGGGAGAAGGGGAGTTTCAGGAAGAGGTGTTAAGAATACCTTAAATAGGTATTGTTGCCAAACACTTAGATTGTGATTTCACAAAGCTAAGTCTGCTGGGTAATAGATTTACATTTTCAATAATATTTGGCTGGTTCCTACTGCTTTAGTCTTTTCTATGTGGAAGACTTTCCCAAATAAGGAGAATGACTCAGACTGAAACTACACAGATTGTCAAGTGCATAGAGTAACCAAGGGAACTTCTTTGCAGTCTATTTTAAAGTAAAAACCTAAAGACATTTTAGAAGAAAGTATTTTTCCTTCCTCCAGTGCATTGTTTAATCGGACTTCTTTGAACTTAAGGAATGTCTTAGGAGTTCAGTGTTCTGCTCTTTTAGCTGAAGGATTTCAACGTACTTAGGCATGATAATCTGTAATAGCTAAATAGTGATCTACCAGCGTTTGAAAACCAAGCAAACTCATGGAAGCTCTAAGATTATGTACTTGGTTATTACACTGGTTTTCACAGCCCAAGGAAATAACTTAAGAGTAGTGAACAATAAAACGTATTGTGTACGGAGGAGTAAATTACTGTTTTTTCCTCATGTGATACATCACATCAGCATGCAGAAATCAACATGCAAAACATAGGCAGCAAACTTAACATTGTCAAACGTGTGAGGTGATCGAAGGATTGCTGCACAAAATGTTTGGTAGTACTAACAAATCACTGAGGCAAGCAGTGGGTTTGCACTCGGAAAAGTAAGATGGTTGGCCATTTGTGTTTAGGTAGTGGCACACCGGGGTGAGTCATTAACATCAGAGAAAACATGGTAGGTTAAACCTAATGTCAGTGGGTGAAGAATTTGTGGTGTCCAAAAAGGTGTTGGTTGCTGGTGTGGCCTTGGTGAGTTCTCCCTGGCTGAGAATGTGCCACTGGTTAGGAGCTGGTGGGTGCTGGCTCTGCAGGCTGATAAGCACTGACAGTTCTATGAACATTTGCACAAGGGAGCACTGTGCTCAGAGGTTCTGTGCAGGTCAATCCGTGACCCTCTGCCCTTAGAGGTTTTGTACTGTGGGCCAGCTGAGCCTTATCTTTCTGCCTGCCTAGGCTGTCATTCTCCTACAGTTTCTTCTTTGCTGTGTGACCTGACTTGCTACACCTGAGACATGATTAATCTAAGCCTGAGCAGTAATGCCAGTGTTAATGTCCCTGAAAGAAGTGTGTTTGGTTGTGGGATTTTTGCATATGCAGATCAATTGCTATGCAGGTGCAGTAGGCCTCCCTGTCTGGACTGGAAATGACAGCTGGAGTGCTGCAGCACAAGTGATTTGTACAGCACACTCAAAACAGGCAGCTCCTTTCATCATGCTACAGACCCACTTCAAGAGTAGGCATGGGATCTGCATGATTTATTCTTAGGGCAGTGACAGTCTTTTCTTGGTTTCCATCTTACTGAATTACCTTGCTTCTTGCCATGATCCAATATACTTTCCATCTTGTTAGTTAAATTTGTTCAAACTATGTCCAGTGGCCCCATGCATGACTGTTGCACAAAAGGTGAGGAGTTTTGGGTGTACTTGGGAGACACTGTGCTTGTTTGAGGAGGTTGTTGCTAAAACAAGTCATCTGGTCAAAAGCCTGCTTCCAGGTTGCTTTTGGAAAGGGCTGTGAAGAGAATGACACCTTCAGAAGGTTGGTGTTAGTAGAATGCAAGTGGCTCTTGGGTTTGGGTTGAAAATCCTGGGAGTAGACAAGAGCTGAAATTGGGCATTATTGTGGCAGAGCTAATGTATAGTGAGCCTAATAAGAAAAAGGAGTAGGAGCTGCATGAGCTCAGTTGCAGGCTGTAAGTCTTAATGCTGTCCTGAAACAATGTTGGAACATGGAAATTGATTGCAAGTAGCAATACAGAATAAACATCAATACAGAATAATGACTGATGTTTATTCTGGAGGATGTTAGAATTGAAGTGTCTTCAGTAACTTGCAGATTCAGAAGTACTGAGCACTAGATGAAACTCTCTTACACTGTGTTTCAGTTTATAAAAATGAGTAAGCCCTGTGCGTTTGAGAAATACAGTTCTTTCAAATGCAAGTGGCCTTTTGTCAATCATGTTACATAGAATGGTGAAACTTTTTCCTGGTTTCCCTTTAAATAATTGTAGGACCTATTTGGATTACTATATCCAGGACTTCTTTTAGCATCCTTGGTTGCAATACAGGTGCTTACAGTATTTGAAACAAAGTACTCCAGCATAAAAATCAGGTTGATAAGAATATTGTATGTTGTTTGCTCATTGCATGAGGCTTTTGTTTTGAGTAGTTGGCATGCATAGCTTTGAGTTACCTTCTGCAATTAACTAAAATACATTTTTTGTGTGTTTTGAATGCTCTTGTTTTTCAGGTCATGGAAAAACTCCAAAAGATGCTGCTTCTGTTCGAGCTACACATCCTATACCTGCAGCCTGTGGCATATATTATTTCGAAGTTAAAATTGTCAGTAAGGGAAGAGATGGGTAAGCAGAGTGCATTATGAATTAATTGTTTCTTGAAATACTGCCTTATATAATCTTTCAGTCAACACATGTTTTCAGTATCAAAACTTAATTTTCCTATTTTACCACTTTACATAGCTTGATCTTTATTGTTGAGAAGTTGCACTCTTATATTTGATTCTTTTAAGAGAGCTGATTGTGGTATTTATTGTCCACAAATCCATCTACAATAAATAGCAAAACATCATCTCATTTTTTTCTCGACAAAAAAATTTAGGGTTTGAATGACCAGATTGACCCTGCTGTTACCTTTAAAGGTGTTGGGTTTTGGCTATATGGATTTAGAGACTTTAATGTAATTTTAGGGTGTGCAGCAGACCAGCTTATTTCCTCAGTGTGATCTTTCCATGGATGTTACATCAATTTTGAAACAGAAAGTTATTCTTAAGGCTACTTGTTGATGAACAGTAATAAGAATAAAGGGGAATATTCTGAATAAGTGCCTGGGAATTTGTCACCCTATGGAAAGAACAAGAATTGATGAGTAAGAAACTGCTGCTTCCCATAATCCATCTGAATTATGAATCTGTTGAAGCACAAGTGATACATGCTTTTAAGTCTGCTGAGGCAGATAGAATCTCACCTGGGAAAGTCTTGAAGTGCTAATGAAATTTTTGCTGAAGCACTTTAGTTCCTTTTCATCTTTCACTGCTTTTGGTAGGGGATGTGTATTAATTCTGATACACTGTAGGACTGCTTTCTAATGTGCTGTAGTACATTCTCTGGTTCTTCTTCAAGATTCTAGTCAGGACTGGCTATCCCTGTTCTGGGTACTGTACAAGCATATTGCAGGTGCTTATGCCCTGGTGTGAAAGTAAATCTTGAGAGAACAACCATGGATGAAATTCAGTGCCTTTGTCTTTTCTTTGTCTTGCTGCAGTTTGTTTCTTTCATTTTCCCCGAGTCCTGTAAGCCTTCTGTAAGTCAGAAGCAGTATTCAAACTTCTTTTTTTTCCTTATAGTCTTGCATAGTGATATTTTGAAAGAATAGCCTCTCAGTAGTGCTGCAGCTTTGTAGGGGCATTTATGAGTTTGTTGTTATTTCTGTTCTCAAAAGTTATACCTGGGAGAGTTCTTTGCTGTGAAAAGTTTACATCCATAGTTACTTTTGTTACACTGTGAAGACCTAATTATTTGTAAATTGAGATAGTAGAAACTAGTTTTTCAAGTAATATTCTGCTACCGATTTTAGGAACACCTTTATTTTTTTACAGAGGGTGTGTGTGGGTTTCTTGGTTTTTTGGTTTTGGGGTATTTTTAATTTTAGGAACATTTTTTAAAAAATTATCCTGCTGCTGTGGGTTAAGAGAGGTTCTTATTTTGACTTTCTAGCGGTGTGTCTCTTCTTGTATCTGAATCTTCTTGAATCCACGTCTTTTCAGAATCTGAAACAAAGTAGTTTTCTGCCTACTTAGTTTGGAAGGTAGCTTTTTTGAAGTGACGGATTTCAAAAAGTGTCCACATATGTGGATGTGTCATTTTACATCGCTCCTCTAACACTTCACTGTAGATCCTTTGTGTTGGATTTTAGTTATTTCAAATTCAGTAAGGCAACCCTGCAAAAGTGGGAAGACATCACTGAGTAAAGTCTTTCAAGGTTTTGTATTTAAATGGTTACTTGTGAGATGTTCATAGGTATGACTTGCAAAGTTGCCTGCTGAGATTGCATGAAAAATGGAGGGGTACTTTTTTCAGTTAATACAACCTCATCCTTGCTTCAGCCTTGTGAACTTCATTTAGTGTGACTTTATGAAACGTTAGCTGCATAATGAGCTGAGATGTTGATTTTTTTCATTGTATAAGATAGTATGGTAGCTGGGAAATAATGTACACACAGCTAAAGCCAAATGTAGCTGGGCTGATAAAGACCAGGAGTCAACATGTGGCACCTCACTGGATATTAAATGTGTATCTCCAGACTCTGTTCTCAGGTCCAGGAGGTCTTTGATGAGATGCAGGATGAATATCTTACTGTTCAGTGTTACCTTGCATTCAAAATAATAAATTTTTCCATAATAAGTAAACTGGGGAATTTAATGCAGAGAAATAAGACTATAGGAACCAGTTTCTGTCAGTTTGGATTTATTTGTTCTTTTTCACTGCCTGTTGTGTTTCACCTGGCTTGCTCCAGGTACGTTTTTTCCCTTTTTTTTTTTTCTTTTTGTCATCTGATAATGGGAACAGAGTTCAGGAGGACCATGCATGTAGAAGACCAGCATGTAACTAATTGGGTCAATTAGCTGAAATGCCTTACTTGCAAAATCAAGTGTTCTCAAGGCGTTAGCCTAGCTGTGGCAGCAGCAGAGCTGTATTTTACAATACTGTTTAAAGTAAATCCTAGACTAGCCGAGGCAACTGAGATATTTACCTGTAAGCTGAAGTAAAGCTTCCAGCTTGCGTAAATGTCAGTGGACAATTTTGTGCTGTTTGTTTGGAGTTCCCTTTGGTAGTAGTCTTTACTACTTCTATTTAATTTTTTAATAAACTCAGCTTAAAGTATTTAGTCCATATTATAGGAGTATGTCTAAGAGCATTCTTGCTTGTGTGCTCTACTTAGCATGACTTGCCTGAAATAATCAAAAACCCTTTACTAAAAACCTGCTGTAGGAGATCCATTTTTCATGCTATTGTAGTACTTGAAGGTGCTGCTTCTGGAATCTGATCTTGCATATCTGAAAGTAGCAGGGCAAAAACTATTCTTCTTTGAAGAAGCACAGCTCTTTTTTGTTTAGGGTGTGGATGTAGCATGGCTTCTTGTGGCTGCCTTTGAGCACAGAATTGGTTTTGTCACTCTAATGACCCAGGTCATTAAATTCTTTAATGTATCTAGGTGAGTAACTGGCTTGAGTAGAAATTTGAAGGTGTGTAATATGTTAATTTTGCAGAAGTTCATTACCAACTTTGAGAACATTATGGACACACTGAAGAAAGTGTGAAAAAAAACAGCTTTACTAGGAAGGAAGAACTGGATATGGGAATTGGTGTTGCAGAGCAGATGAGCAGCAAAGTTGCTTTTTGATACCTCCACGTGGTGTGATAGGGTCAGTAACTGATGGTACTGGATGAGAAAAAGGGAAATGAGAATTAAGTTCAGTAAAAGTAGTAAGGTTGAAATATCATTCAAACAAAATCTGTCTTGGTATTTGTAGAGTGTTTGATACAAGGAGTCCTGATGTACTGCTGCAGTACAGATACATGAAATAATTACCCCAGATATTTTTGAATTCTTGCTCAAAGTTCTTACCAACTGTCATATTGCTTTGTAAATATTTCCTGTTGTTCTTTATTTTTTCAGTTCTCTTTCTTAGTTTCATGTTGTCTTTTGTAGCCTAAAGGCTTCTATTTATATATATTCTCTCCTTTTATACTCTTTTTGGCTCTGCTTTGTTTGGCTCATGTGGAACATTGTGGATGGTTATGTGAGTAACAGTAGAAGGGTAATGGCTGTATGGGGAACAGTACCAAGGTGATGATTAGAAAGCATGGTAGGAAGGGGACTATTAACTAACAGTAAGTTATGTCTGCATCTCTGTTGAAGTGTCCAGTTAACTTAAAAATAAATAAAAAAAATTTGGCCAGGAGAAGAAGCAGTCTCTGAACACTCATTGAGTAGATGTCGCTTTTCCCAGTTTGTGACTGTTTTTATCAGCTTCATGGTAAACCTGATTGGATGACTTATTTTCCAAAAGCTGACCTCTAGAGTGAGTTCGTTTTCTTTCAGTTTTGTCCCCTAGTATGGCTGTTTGTATTGTTTCATGAGTAGCTGTGACAGCAAAAGAGGGTGAAACTAGGAGCAGAAAGCAGAATCTGAAACAAAGGGCCTGGGAATGCTACTTTTGGTTATGGTATAGCTTATCCCCATTAATTTTAGTTTAAATGAAGCCTTTTGGCTTTTCAAATCTTTCACCAGGAGAGACATGTTTCTTTCCCAAGGAAAATGAACATCTGGGAAGAATACTTTTATCTTCCATGTCTTGAATTTCTGTCCATTCTTACTCATTGATTTGGAAATACAATTAATAAGGATGGGCAAAAAATGATAGTAATAGCATGTACTTATAGACAGCCTTCAGTGCTTTTAGAACAGCTGAGGAAGATGTATGTTTAAAATGCAAAATCATAGAATCACAGAATGGTTTGGGTTGGAAGGGGCTTAAACGATCATCCCGTTCCAGCCCCACTGCCAAGGGCAGGGATGCCTTCCACTAGATCAGGTTGCTCAGCCCTCCATCCAACCTGTCCTGGAGCACTGCTGATTTTTTTTTTTAAAGAAGAATAAAAAAAAAAGGATTGGGAGTGGTAAACCATCCAGAAGAATTGATGAAAACTAAGTTTAGAAAGGCTGTATCCTTTTAGCAGATAGCACTGAGCTTGCACTTGTGTGAGTAGGGTTGTTTAGTCTGTGGTGTGGTGGTGCTGATGCAGATCTTCATGACCAGGCTTTTTAGCACCACGTGTAAGTTCTGCTAAATGTAGTGCACTAAAATAAAATTTTAGTACAGCATTTCATGCAAGTAATCAGTATGTTTTTGGTAAAGCAGTGTTAATAAGGCTTTAAACACTTGTTACTGGTTTTTAACACTGGGTATACAATCTGTTGTTTTGGCAGTGTCTTGTGTAGTATGTGTTGTGTATGTGAGGAAGTAGGTGGTGAAGTAAAAAAGGAAAAACTATCCAAAACAGGAGGACCATGAGAATTAGGTTTGAGTGCTCATGACACCTATGCCTGTGGCGGAGCCTGAACTGTTTGAGTGTTTGAGTCATAAATGCTTTGTTGTCTTCTAGAGGATGTATGTGTAGCTCTTCAAACACAAAATATACTTTTTTTATTACAAGTTGTTTGAGTTGCAGTAAGTTGGCTTTTCCTTTAGCATCCAGTATACCCATTTTCTTGTTCAACAGAAGCATTAACCAATAAACAAAATATATAACATTGTCAGTTGCTGATTGGTTTGTATTTGTTTTGTACATTATTAATGTAGTCTGAAAATTTTATACAGTCCTAAGACCTGTTTTTATCATCTTAATGTGTCTTCAGCTTGTAAAGAACAGGCATTAATTAAAGCAACATGCAAAACTTCACTCAGTCTCTATTTACATATAAGTAGGCCTTTCAGAGTACTTGTGTATAGGCTAGAATCTGATAAGGTCTGAAGTATCCTTCTTTCATTAGTGTCTTCATTTGAATTGTAGCAGCTGCAAGCAGAAGAGATCAGGTCATGAATCAGCAAGTGTATCTTCTCTTAAACTATAGCAGTAATTAATTTTTTACCTGAGTGTATGAGACCAGATATTGGCAGAAATGAACATTAACTAAATGTTTAATAAGATTTTTTGAGGTTTGTGTTTACCTGGTCAGAAATATTAGAGCTGTGACAAAAGTTTTCTTTCTTTGATGGTGTATGCTAGAAATTGAAAATTGTAAGGGAATTAAGAGAATATGTTTGATTTCTTGGTCTCATCCTCTTGAAAAATCTTTTACTTCTTTCTTCTGAAGGTCGTTCACATAAATATAGTGTATAGATGCTAACTTTACTGTAGTTCACATTTACATTATATTTATTTTCTTTGCAACTATTCCTTTCTGACAATACGGTCCCCAAAAAGGCTCTAGTCCTTAGGGACAGGTGTCCCAGGATGAAATGATGAAACCTCAAAGTGGGAGGGATGTCAGTAAATGAGAATCCTTCTAGGAACATTAGAGCAATCACAGGCAAAATGTTACAGGAGTAACAGTTTCAAGCACTATGCAAAATGCCTGATGTATTTTCAGTTTTGCTTCTCTATGCAGAACTGCATTGATCTGAAACCTGGGTTTATCATGTTCAAAATACTGTTTCCTTGGAAATACTCTGTAAAATTAAACTTGTTTTCAATTAGAAATTAAAGACTCAAACTGTCTACAGCATATTTTGAAACATTTAAATAGATTAACATCTCATTTCTTATTGTGATTGTGCAGACAATAAGGATCTTGAATTGGCACATTTCTGCAAAATTTTAATGCAGAGTAACTATATTAAAGATAAACGTAGGTACCTTTTAAATGTGGCTTATTTCTGGCCTCATAGTGTCAGCGAAGGCAGTGTAGAAAACTATAGGAGAACATTATTCAAACTTCTTATGTCATTGCAAGTCAGTTGTGAGGGCCCTACAGAAGTTCATTGAGTCTTTAAATTCCTGGTGATCAGTTTTTTTCTCTTTGTCCTCTTTCCAAGATACTAACATAATGATAAAACAAACTATACCTGTTATATAGCTTATATTTTTATCAGTGTTACTTCTACTTTTCTTAACAATCAATGCATTCAAAACCATTAGGGTGTTTTCAGTTGACTTATTTATGGCTGTAAACATCTGTTAGTGCTTTATCTTAGGTTCCATACAGATATTATGGTAACTTGAGTTTTAATGCTGTATGGTTGAAGTTGCTTCCTTTAAATGGATAACATGTAGAGAACAAGGCACCGCGTTGGTTAAGAGTTGTTTTTTTGAAGCATCATGTAGCAGTTCCCCAGGTTATGTCTTCAGTAGCATATCTACATGTGGCACAATGGAAGTCAGAAGAAGTTTGACTCTTTGCAGAGATAGCAGGTAAAATTTCTGGAGTAAGGAGTCTATCCCTTACTATTATGTAATTATCTGCTAAATTATTTTAGTTGGCTTTGTAAATACAGCATGAAATTTTTGGTGTTTTTTTTTTACTAGAGAAGTGATTATTTAATACTTGAATTTATCTTCAGCCTTTCTGAGGTGTCTGTAGTTTGGTATAGTTTTTGAGATTCTTCTTTATGGAGTGAGCAGGATAGGATATAATTAATCTCAGTTCTGATTTTTATCAGCTTTCATATTGAAAGATCTTCCATATATCTTCAACATAGTGGCTACAAGATCAAATGGAACAGTTATAAATAAAAATCAGAGTTGTGTTTCTTTCTGGGTTTTGTTAATTTCTTGACCTTTTAGCATCTGCAGTTCTGTACCATCTCTTACTGCTGTTTGTTCCTTCTGTTTGGCTCTTGCTGTTTTTATTTCTCACAATTAGTCTATTCAGGCATCCAAGTAGAAATTTAAGGCTCCAGCAAAAATGTAAATTTAGTTCTTTGACTAGAAAGATACTTGAGGAGAAAATAGTTATTGTGAGCTTTCTGCTTCTTTAACATTTCTCTGCAGAGAAGCCTAGGCTTTTCAGTATGTGTTAGGAAAAAAATAGGTATAATAATGCCTCATTTTTTGACATTTTCTCTTTTGCTTTGTGGTAAAAAAAAAAAAGAATCTTCAGCAAATTTTAAATTCTGTAGTTTTCTGGTGTTCCTAAAGTTTCTATATGTGACTTGTGAAATGTAAACTAGAAAATGTGCTGAAACACTAAAATGGTAACCTATATCTTAGTTGAACTGGACTGGAGCAAGAATAAATACAACTTGAAGTGAGAAAACCCCAAGTCTTTGTAAAATACACTTGCTTTCTTGGTCTTTAATACCAATTTGGCTGTACTTTAAATTGCTTTCCAGCTATAGTTTCTAATTTCAGACTCTCATGAGTTGATTTCATGTCTTCCATGAGTGGTTGTTTGTTATTTTATGAGATCCTGTAAGAGTTGAGCATGTTAATGAGGTGATGGGTAGCAGCCAGTGGGACTGAAATTGCTCAGAAGAGGGGCTGCTTAATAAAACAGGCTCCAGGCCACTTTGTGCCATTTGCCTGGGTAAATGATCCTCCCACTGCAACAGCCAGGGACGTGTCGGGGTAGGGAGCTGAGGTGGAGGGACAGTCCTCAGGTACTGAGGGAGGCAGCATCATAACCACACCACTGTTCACCATCGCTGAAGCCACAAAGCTGTCTCCATTTTTGGAAGGTGCTACTTCGTGGTGCTGACACCTCTACTTCCCAAGGACAGCTCTTATGTCCGACACAGCTGCAGACAGGACAGGTCCACTTGGGTTTCATAGACCAGACCTCTAATGTGACCTGACAGCAAGTGCATCATGAACTGACTTAGAACATTCTGGGCCTGCATTGCACCTGGGCTGCTTGTTGTGCTGCCCATCATTTTTATCATAAACTAAGGGAGGAAAACTTAAATATGTAGCTCTGCCACTCGTCTTCCGATCCTGACGTGCATGAAATGTGAGCTTTAAGCAGCAAACAGGAGGACAGTTTATGTACCTTCTCCCACTGAACTTGACCTAAACAAGGGTTAAGTGTCTTAAAAAACAAACAAAAAAGTCGATTCCAGTCTGAAGGTTAAAGGTGTGAGGAAAAGGTAAGAAGTTAGATGTCATGGTTTGGGATAGATACAATTCCTATCAATAAGTTTTAGAGCATTTAAAGCCTGTCTGGTATGGTACTATTTTCCCCCCTCAATTTATAGTGTACTAACCTAGTTGAACATGAAACTAGCTATCTATCAACTCTAAAAAATAATAAATTAGCTTAATTGATGAGCCTTTAGTTTAGCTCACTTCAGACCATAAGTTGTAGACATTTCTTTTGCCTTGTGAAAGATGTCTATAGTAAATTTATTAGTTACAATGTTTTTATCTAACTTCAGTTTCTATTAATAGCAAGTCTCCTTCACAAAATGATGTTAACATTTCGAGTAGTTCTAAGTGCATCCCAGGGAAAAATACATACTGTTAACATCCATCTTCTTCCTGAGATGGTCTTAGTGCCTAGTGCTTTCCAGTCACTACCAGTGGGTAGTGTTCCCAGCATTCCTTGTTCCCAGCTGTATTAAATACAGTTTGTCTGTGTTTACAGCGGTTACTGAGGAGGGTTGGAAGTTAGGGTATCTGAGGAAAAAAACAGTGGTGTTACCAAAATGTTGCCTAGACAATGTTCTTCTGTCTAATATTTTAAATTTTTGTGTAACCTTAGTCTTGTTACTATAAAAATACTGAAACAGAACCTTGATTGCATTTTTAATCTGACTCTCGTTCAAAGGCTTTTTGCAGTCAGTGGAGTTAAAGTTACCTAAAATTGTTTTTAAAACTAAACATCATCCTTTCTTTAATGAATGAGATTTTCACTCTTCACATGAGTATCCTTCACGTGTCAGACCTCAGACTATGCTAATAACAACTCTGCCTTTATTATTTAAGACAAAATAAAGGGCTTTCAACTTGTTGGTTTCATTTATAATTGTTTTGTTGAATCTGCTACTGCAGTGGTGCCTCAGTAATGTATTCAGCAATGCAGCAAAGACTAATCCTTTTCTTTGTTGCCCTTTGCTTCAGCTCTTCAGTATTTTTAAATGTAATATCTGCTATATATGGTTCTGAGGTTCCATTTCATGCTGGTATGTTTGAACGAGAAAAAGAGGTATTATTATACATGAGAAATTATCAGAGGAGGGCTTTTTAAGTATCAAACATAGAATCAGGTAAGGTAACTGTTAGAAGTGATTCATAGAAAGAGCAGAACCCCCTGTACACAATTAAGCATGTCACTTCTGAGATGATCTGCTCAGTTTCATTCTGTGGCAAAAGCATTTTAAATAGCAGATTAACCTGCACTTCCAAGTGGAATAGTTGCCTAAAAATTTCATTTTAAGAGATGGGAATACAAAGGTCATGTTTGTTGACTTAAACTTTCCAGATTGCCACAGGTGAATATTTTGTTTTCATACAGTTTATTATTTCATAGCAAATTCTTGTTAACTGATGTGAACTAGTGTTAAAATACTTGGAATGATTTGATAAGTAAATGTAGGTTTAGGTGATTTTTGGATGCTTGCTTTAGTTGTTGGAGGGGGGTTGTTTTATTTTGGGCAAGGGACAATGGTGAAAGCCTAGATTTTCATTTTGCTGTTTCTCTTTTTGTATTCTTGTTGTCTTGGTAATGACATTCGTTTTGCTTAAGAAACAAGCAAAATTGATTTTGCTAACTTCTAATAGTGCTATTTGGGGATGAGGAAATTCTTCGCTTCAGCTTTCTAGTATTTGCTATTAAATTGTTAACAACTGCCCTGGACACTGACTTATTAAAACCACCTTTTTGTAAAGCTGGCTTTTGGACTTTATTTCAGATTACTGTTTAGTGTAGTACAAATATTTTCCCCTCTTTAGTTTATCATCAGATTACAAGCCGCTGAGTGCCATTGCTGGTAAATTTCTCAAGTTAACATTCTGCTCTACAATCCAGGCCTTTAATGTTCCAGTGTGATCTTTTCATAAGTGCTGTGCAAGAGGTTGCATTTTGCTGCTGAAGTAAAGCAGTTTTGCATGTATTTTATAAAATTACTCCTTCCAGTTTGTCTGCAAAACATCATTAGGTATGTTGAAGATGATGAAATTGGTATGTGTATGGCTGTACCCCTACTTTCAAAATAAGCTATGACCTTTGGCTTCCTTTGTTCATGCTTTAAACATTTTAGCTAATAAAATGTTAGCTAAAATGGAACATCATTTTAGCCCAGGATGCTAAAAAGAAAAGAAGTTGTCCTTACCTCCTGCGGAGACAGGATCTGTCCATATTAAACCATATATGCTGGAATCCTGTGTTCTTATGCCACTATTAAATGACCTCGCAGTAGCTTAATTGGTACATGATTAGTCAGCATAGTGTTTCTTGGCAATGTTCCACATACATATGTATTTTTGTAAGAGACAGATGCATTTCTTTTTTTCTTTCATTTTTAGTTACATGGGAATTGGGCTTTCGGCACAGGGTGTGAACATGAACAGACTACCAGGTATGTTTCAGTTACTTACATTGGTTTTAAAAATATGCTTCAGCTACCAATAGAGTGTAGCATGACACTTTTGTGTTGTATCTATTGCTGGAGTTATGTAACACTTGCAGCTGAAAAGTTTAACTTTTACTGTACATTTACTCCTGTACTTCTGTCAGCTCTTATTTTTAACATTATGAAGATATTTTTAGCAAACAAATATAGTATAAAATTTTCATCATGTGTCCTGATAAAAAATTAAGCTATAGATTTCCATGCTCTGTATGCTGGATTTCTAGCAATAAAAATGAGCTACTATGATAAAAATTCGCTGTCAAACGTGGAGGGAACTCTCCTTTTGTCATTTTCTGTACCTTTACCTTTCCAGCCTTCATAGTAAGAGTATGTAGCCTAGTTTTAAGTTTTGACTACTCTATTGACCTTCATGGTCAGGGACACTGTCTAGTTAACAATTTCTGTAGTATCTCTGAACTTGTGTGTGTATACATAAAAAACTGCGTTTCTTTAACAGATCTTTGAATGTGTAAAAAATATCCAGCCAAAACCAACCACTGACTTGAAATTACCAAAATATAAAACCATGTTGAATTGACCTTTGAGTGTCTGCATTTCATTACTTTTGAGTTGTAACTTTCTTACCCAAATGCTCTGGTAGAGATTCATGTGATGACTGCAAGTCCCCATTACACTGCGAGCCTACCTAAGGCTCATGAATTTTAGTGGGTAGCATTAGGTTTGATTTAGGATGCTATAATTATCAAAGACACTACTAATCAATGTAACTGCAATTATTTGGGGTTGTCTTTAATTTACTGAGAGATGCTTAATATGGTACCAGCGGAAGCTACTGATGATAAAGAATAAGGGTCTAAGTGTGGAAAATACTTCCAAATTAACCTGCTAGGCAGCAGCTTGACAGAAGAGGGTCAGTATTGACTTGCAGAGAGTGTAGATAGGTATTTATAAAAGAGCACAGACCAAGATTGGTTGTTGTGAATTTCATTGAGTAGTTAAGCAGTATGAAGCTTCTTAAAGATTCTGTAGCTTCTTCACCTGCAAAATCAGCACCATATTTGCATGCAGAATGAGTAGCTCTTGGCTGGGATTTTTACCTGTATTGCTATTTTTTTTCCTTTTATTTAAAATTTATTTTTATTTTCAGGGGCAGCATAGCTAGTTACACTTTAGTCTGGAGATTCTGTTATTATGCAGAGGCTGCTTGCTGCTGAATAGTCATTGAGAATAATCAGGACTAGAAATATGTTTCCCCAGAGATGCTTGTTTGGTTTGTAGCCAGGAAGAATCTGATTATGACATATGGTAGCAATAGTTTTGCAAAATGAAAGGGAGAACAGGAGAATCTTCACTGCTTTACTGGGACATGTCAGATCTGTATATAGCTTTTTGAATTCCAGCATTGTAGCTGATTATATTTTTGGTGTTGGTAATACGGTATGTTGGAGTAAAGAGAAAAATGTGTTATCTGAATTTGCATTACCTGTTATATACTACAAATGCAATTACTTATTCAGCCATTTTGATAAAAGAAGTTGTTATTTTAAAGATTACACAGTGGCTTTCCTAGATAAGAAATATTAGAAAGCAGAAAGCTGAGCATTGTAATTAATTGTGTTAACCTGACTAGAATATACCAACTTAGCACAGCCTTCAATTTATTTAATAATAAAGAAAATGAATAAATTGCAAATGCTTTTGTTCTCTAGGTTGGGATAAACATTCATATGGTTACCATGGAGATGATGGACATTCATTCTGTTCCTCTGGAACGGGACAACCTTACGGCCCAACATTTACTACAGGCGATGTCATTGGTTGTTGTGTCAACCTTATCAACAACACCTGCTTCTACACCAAGAATGGACACAGCCTGGGTAGGCAGAAATGCTGTCTTTTGTGGCATTTATTCATGTCTTTAAGTCTGTTGTGAATAGGAAGCCCTCTTCACATCAGGAGCAATGGGTTTGAGTAGTTCTTTTGATAGTTTGATAGTCTATGAAGTAGTTAAAGAACTGGTAAAAAAAATTTCCTCTGTGCCATTATCACTAAAGTTCCTTGTGAATTTGGGAGGATTCGTCTTTCAGCATCTCATTCCACAGGATCTGCGTTAATGAACTCCATTACTAAATCCACAAATAGTGCTTGATGGTCGTGAAGTAATAGATAATAAGAGAACTTAAGATAAAGAGAATGGATATAGCTAAAATTCCTTGCTGCTGTAGGGGGAACACCCAGCCTTCACTAAAACCTTACATTGGATGCATGTTATTTTGAGCATATGTTGGAGAACAGTGTATTTTGGATTCCCAGTCTGGAGTCATTCATAGTTGGGCTAAACCCATAAATTATAAAAGTTGAGCTAAAATTAAGTCCATTAAACTCATATGGTAAATTGTAGTATTAGGCAACACTGCAAGATGATTTTTGAATTTGAAGATGTCAGGAGTGGGTGGAGTTAAAAGTTTTTATGGAATATCTATTTCAGCTACTTATTGTAATTTAATGAGCCAAGATACAGAGTGTAAGGAAAGAAGAAAAAAAATCACTTCTTGCATTAAGAAAGGAGAGGGGGCTTGGGAAGAGATCTTGGAATTTTGCTGAGGGGAGCAGGAGCTTTGAAGGGATAAACCTCAAAGAAGACCAAGGTTTCTGTGATGGGTAGAAATGGGATAAGGAAAGGAGAGGGTAGCATGAAATAAAGTAAGAGATTATTGAGATAGGTGGTCTTGAAGTTGCTGTTCTATTTTCTTACACTGGTAAACACAAAGTAGGTTTGGAAAAAGAGGGAAGGATGTGGTTTAAATTCTTTTCTAGCCTCCCTGAACAAGACTGACAGTTTGTTTGCTCAGGCCTTGAGCAAACACATCTGACTTGGGAGTTTTCCTGCTTCTACTCACAGCAGGGCTTATGAGTCTCCTCCTGAAGTCAGTTCCATGTAATCACTTCTGTGATTATATTCTTTCATGATTTAATGTTCGTTCTAAATTGAATGAGTCTATATACCTTGAGACCTAGGGCAGTAGGACACTCGAACCATGGACTGTGTAGTTATTTCTTTTGTTGCAGGATAGGTCCAAGTGGAAGATAAGGGGATTGTGTTTGCCCTAATCTTTAACTGGGTTAAAGCTGAGAAAAGCAGTCTTACCTTTTTCCCTTTTTGAAACATTCACAATGTGCCTGCAGGGAAGTTGGATCATGTGATCAATTAAAGAGGCACGAGTGTTCTCACTACCCTTATGGTCACCTGAAAGTGTGAGTGAGCTAGGAAGGCAAGAGCAGAACCCTCCTTTTCAGTGGAAAACATAAAGCAGACTGGATTAGGCCAACTGTGAAACAACAGTGCAAAAGATTAAAATCCATTTTTAGAGGAGACCAGAATGGTATAGGTGAGGGGAGGCTAATAAAATGTCATCAGTCAGAGACTGAGTCTGAAAAACACTTTATGGATTTCACATGGAAACCTGACAGCTGTTCTGCTGTCATGGACCTTGCTAGCTTTAGCTTCTGACATGAGAAAATTGATTCTGTGTTGAGCGGAAAAAGAAATCAGAAATTTTGTCTGTCTCACTGAGTTGTTGCAGTTGCTAGTTGTCCAAAGCCCTGTACATTCGTGACTTGGAGGACATTTATGTTTCTTCTCTGGGCCCACATATTTGGCCTAGAATATAGGAGGTCTCTGGCTCAGCCGGGGAGATGCAGAAAGGGCTAAGCTGTTCTCATGCAAGTGTGAAATCCTGGGTTGAAAAGAAGCCCCAACCAAACCCCCAACCTCAAGACCCCAGCTCCCACATATCACTTAGTCATCATTCATTTGTCATGCCTACAGCCTCCATTTTGGAAAAGAGCAACTTGGATGTCAAAATTGCCAAATAGGTAAAATGGTATAACTTAGAAAAATATAAAGTAAGAGCAGGAAATAAATAAAATGATACCTTTGAGATATGATGGGAGGAAACAAAGGAAACAGATTCACTCAGTATGCCATCCTTCTGCCTCAAAAGATGTGGGTAAGGAATCCAGATGCTCTTGAGGTTTGACAACCTGGTGAAGAGTAGAGATTGAAAACAGGGATGGAATTTAGGACAAAAGGTTAAAAGCTTTTTTTTATCTTAAATTTGAAAAGGTGGTGGTACAGAATAAATTGAAGTTTGAAGGGATAAGTGGATTTGAATAATTCAGCATTAAAAAAATACTTGCAACCATAAAGGAAATTCTGAAATACTGTTATTATTTGGCTGTCAGAAGGAGATTACTGATGGGTTTTTTTTTAACTGAAAGCTTCCCACCCCCTGAAATTGCCTGAAGTTCCTGAAGTGTATAGAGGTCATATTTTTCTCTAATCCTGAGACAGCAAAATCACTCCCTTGGTTTTACGGGTAGATGGATGTTTGTAATTATGTAACAAGATATTAAGCTGTTCTGTTTGAAAACCAAAGCATGAGGGCATGGATTAGAGTGAAACATTTGCAGGCAGGTTTGGAGTATTATAGACATGTGCTGCTTGTGTAAAGATTGTGAGTGAGTATGAAGAAAAGTAATAGCAAAGAAGAAAAAGACACCATTAAATCTTGATGTTGCAGCATCATGACATGCAAGTGAAAAAGTATTTTCAGATATCCTTTCTTCTCTAAATTTAGTATGTAGCTAGAACTTTCAGACTTTCTAATCTGCCTATCTGTATGATTTGCGAAGTCTTATGACTTATTTTGAAAAAATTAAGGGCAATTTTAAGTATTTTTGAATGATGATTACCTTTTGCCAAATACCACCATTTATTATTTAAAAACCATTAATTGTGCATAAGCATCGTGGATTTCACCATGCTTCACTTATTTCTGAGATGTTTTGAGTGAGATTTCTGAACAGATAATGATACATTTAAGGAAATGAGGCTAGAATCCAGACACATGGAAATTAATCTTAATTTTCTCTTTATTACAGGCATCGCTTTCACAGATTTGCCGGTAAGATAAGTGCATTTTCAAACAGTTTTCCTTTGTGTCTTTAAACAGATGTTTCAGATCAGACTAGCATTTACCCTGTGCTTGTTGGAATCACAATGATAATCTTTGTAGCCAGTTCAATGTTAGATATTTCTCATCATGATTTCAGGGGTGATTTTTTTAATTGAAGGAGAAAGTGTTTCGGTTTTACACTGATCCTTACAAGAGGTTTTTCCTTTTCAGTTTTTTTTTTTTTAGCAGAATAATAATACATGCAAGTAATTATTACATGCTTTGCACATTCAGACCTTACATACAGAATTAGAGCTGTATTAAACACCAATATGGTGGATGGCTGCTTGAGACATTGTCACTGTAACTCATTCTTGATGCCTGATTTTCACAATTTTTGCTTCGTAGAATCAAATGTATACATTTTTTAAAGCTGCACATATCTGAAGTCTTGTACCTTTTGAGTCAATTAAATAGTGCTTTCCTTAAACTGGCATCTGTTCCCTATACTGCTGATACAGACATGATACTGCAGTTACTTTGGTTTTCTTCTCATCCACTTCATTTCTGATTTAATCTGTTTTAAGGTGCAGTGTGTGATGCACGTCTACCTGGCCAGCTACTCCCTTTGTGTGGCCTTAAGAGGCAAGGACAGATATTAAGGAAAAATGAAGTCAGTAACCCAAGGAGCCTCTTAGTCCTACCACAGGGTTGAGTGTTTTGTGTAGGAAACCACTGCCACTGTTCTGGATCTTCAGGTTGCTAGCACATGGTGCCAGCTCAGGAAAACTGACACTATAATCTGAAGTATGAAGCTGAACCCCTTTTTAGAATCAATGGTTTCCATCTCGTTAAAAGATTTGAGACTTGTGGTTTGTTGATTATTTTAGACTAGGTAACAGTATGAGCATGTTTATTTAAAAAAGCAAATGGTGTATTTGTGAAAATAGAGGCAAGATTGGCTTGGGTGTGGCTTGAGAAACAGGAGTGCTTTTCTTTTCAGTGGGTTCTCTGGGCTCCAGAGTTCCTACTAACCTGTGTGTTGATAACTTCTTACTGATAGCTTTCATTTATTTAACATAATAGTTCTGTAGATCAATATCCTATTACACCATACCACCATTGTCTGCAGTGTAATTATGATGTAGGTATATTTATTAAATAAACTTGAAAAGAGAATTTAAACTACATCACACACACACAAAAGACCCCAGTAACAAAACCCCATTCACACAATTGATTGCCTTGCCATTGCTGAGCTGCTCATTGCATTTAAGAAAATTACCTTTATCCCAACAGGCAGATTTTACCTTTCTTATATTTGGCATATTTTAAATTTGCATGGAGACCTAATTTCTAAGCAGAAAACAAAACTGAGACAACAATAAATGCTGTTAAAGTATTTTCCTAGATACAAGTCCAGGAATTCATGAAAACGTCAATGCATTGGTACAGTTTTTGTTAGGCACTACAATTGGACTTTGAGGCTATTGAGTTTTCTGTCCCCTCTGTTCTTACCACTAAAATTCTGTGATGTTTTAAGTCTCTCACCCTAAAAGGAAAACGGCCCACTTTGTAAGTTTAATTTCTGTTCTGTTTCTAAAGAGAAAAAACTGGTCTTTCAAAATAATAAAAAATTGTTACTTAATATTATGTGAAATTTAACCCAAAAGTTGTAACACGTAGCACAGTTTAAAACCTGTATTTTCTGTCTAGAATGTCAGTAAGAATTACGAGTACTGGGAATAAAATTAGTCTGTCATTGTATTGCTGTATTGGCAGAAGCTGCTTTTACTGCTACTAGAGCCTGCTACTAGAAGCAGTGAGATTATTACTAGAGGTGAAAAAAACCAAACCAAAACAAACCCACAACAGTGGGGATTTTAGGGCAAGTGTCAAAAACTAACTAAAATATTTCTTGCAGCCAAACTTGTACCCTACAGTAGGGCTTCAAACACCAGGAGAGGTTGTGGATGCTAATTTTGGACAACACCCATTTGTATTTGATATTGAAGACTATATGCGAGAGTGGAGAACGAAAATTCAAGCACAGATTGACAGATTTCCAATAGGAGATCGGGAAGGAGAGTGGCAAACAATGATTCAGAAGTAAGACTTGTAATATTATTAATTTTTTTTAAAGTCCTTAGTTGCATGATTTCAGAGAACTTTAAAACATTATATATATTTTTGTGTGCAAAAAGTGATAGATGCTATTAAAAAATAGTACAAGTAATTTTGTTCCCATGTTTGATAACAGTGTAAAAGGGAGTATGAACAGGTTTTGTGGCAGAGTTGTTTGTGCCATTAATAATTTGGACTTTATAATGATGAGTGTAAGACTTCTGTTTTAATTTGTCTTATCTAATACGGACTGAGGAGTTTGTAGGAAAGTTGTTGTGGTTGTAATGGACAGTTTTAATACTCTGGGCTCTGAAAATTTCCCTTTGCATTCTCAGCCTTCAGCATGCCAGGTTAAGTTGTGTCTCAGTGTTTCTTGGAAAAACGGTGGTTCTGACTTTGGATTTTTTATTTTTTCAGTGAAAACAGAAACTTACTGTGCAGCAATTTCACTTCAGTGGGAGTAATGAGAAAAAAAACTCCAGCTTAATTAGCAGTTAATATTTGAACTGACCCTGCCTTTGGGTCATGAATAGTTGTTACTAAAATTCATAATAATAAAGTTATACATTTATTATTTTTAAAAATGATTTTTCTGTACAGTGTTTTGAAGAATAAACTGACTCTTAACTGAATTACTTTTGTCTGACTTGTACAGAAGTCTCTGCATTTCAAGCTGAATTTTTCAATTCAGTCAGTTTATTTTATCAAGGAGTTTTTCTGTTCAGGAGCTCTTGGTTTCTTACCTGTATTTAATGAGTATTTCTGAGTTTTGTTTTTGTTTATTTTTAGAATGGTATCATCTTACTTAGTTCACCATGGATACTGTGCAACAGCAGAGGCATTCGCCAGATCCACAGACCAGACTGTGCTAGAAGAATTAGCTTCCATTAAGAACAGACAAAGTAAGGCTGGAAAGCACATTGCATCCCTTTTTTCCTCCCTTAAACAGATACTACATAAAGCTTTCTCTTAAGCAGCATTGTAGAATTTGCTTGCAGCACTGCTCCATAGCACAGTTCTTTGCTGTCATGTAATGTTACACATGTATGAGCAGCTGGGTATGAAAAATCTGCAGGGTAATACTTTGTAACTTGTTTGATGTAGCAGAATGTGGTAAATTATCTGTTGTCTTTTCTCTTGAATGGAAAGATGTGGTATGTCTGAAACAAGTGTGTGTAATGTCTCTGAGTGTTTGTGAGAGCTAATGGTTAGTCACAAACAGGAATATAAAACTTAGTAGTGACAAACACTTATATTTTTATCTGAACTGTGAAGAGGGATTGAGTTTAAAGAATGTTTTATAAGTTAAATGAAACTTGAGTTTTCCTGCTTACAGCTGTGAGGGGAAGAGGACAAGGACAACTAATAGCAGTTCAGTTCTAACTTGCCATGCCAGTGCTGTTTGCAGCCTGATGGAACAGAGCCTTCCCCTTCCATTTAAATCCCTGCTCTGTGACCATCAGCATTTGTGTTACTGTATGACATACCACGTGGGGAAACTGCTTTGGTTGTAAAACAACACATTTGTTGGGGTTTTTTTCATTTGGATCAGTTTCTCTGTTGGTGAAGAGAGCTGGGAGGCTGTTTGCAGCTTAAGCCAAGTTACAGCCGCAGAAGCATCAGCTAAAGCAGGGACCTTTGTGAAAGATTTTACTCAACTGTAGTTTGATTAGAAGTATGTGTTGTAGGTGAAAGAGACTGAATTTTTGTTTTTCTTAGTCAAAATTGAACCTGTAGGAGTGTGATGCAATTTGGATGTTCTTGAATGACAGTAATTTGAAATGTGCTTATTTAAAAAGTTGTGAAAATGAGAAGTAAATCACAGAAGAGTGTCTGCAGTCTTATTCTAGCTCTAAATGCATCGTCTGACTACAAAGCAGTTGGATGCTGGCAATAAATAAAAATACTGAGTTCTCATTTAGATACATGTAGGTGGAGTGCAGTTCTTAAATTTTCCTGTTGAACATTTTAAGCAAACATGATCTTTCTTTACACTATTTTTTTCTAAAAGGAAAAAAATCTTGTTGATTGATGGTTGCAGTGTCTTTTAATCATTAATGTACGTGTATTAATCCATAAGCTGTCCATTTAACTGATGTTGGTTTTGCTGAACAGAAGTTCAGAAATTGGTTTTGACAGGATGAATGGAGAACCCATTGAAACAACATAACAGCTGTATCCAAGTTTACTAGAAAAAAATCCTAATCTCTTATTTGTTTTTTGGTGAACAGGAATTCAGAAATTGGTTTTAGCAGGAAGAATGGGAGAAGCCATTGAAACAACACAACAGTTGTATCCAAGTTTACTAGAAAGAAATCCTAATCTCTTATTTGCATTAAAGTGAGTCTTCAAATTATACAGATGTGTGTTTATAGATGGCACAGTACCTTCTGAGACAAGACAGTTACTCATTTAAAGCTTTCACAAAAATTTATACAAAGTTAAGCAGCGCTTTCTAGAAAATGTGTGTATTTCACTTTTTTATGCTCTTCTTATTTGCTACATGTTTAACTAGGTTTTGTCATCGAGGTCCTGGTTTGCAGCATAATTCACATCTCCCTGTAGACTTGTTCTATAGAACTAAGTTCTGTAGTTCTTTTAAATGGATTTTAGTCCCATTTTGGGTGTCAAGTAAAACTTAAAATAGAAACTGATATTGTAGCACATTCAAGAAGGTTAAGAATCCTGATGGCATAAGTTAGTCTGTTCCTCCAAAGGGGTGACTGACTTTAAAGACCAGTTTAAATGAACTGTTTCATTCCATGCCACTTTACTAGAAAACTCTGGCTAAAACTGTGGAATTCCATAATCCCAAAGAATTCTCTTGGCTTCCCAGGCACACAATAGTCACCTTCATTCTGGCATTTTTACTTGCCAGCTGCGCTGTTCTCCAGAATTTTGTATCACATTGCAGTGTTTGAATGTGGAAAAATGCATTATCTCCTCTAAGAACAAAGCACTTTAATTTTATGTTCAGTTAAGTAACTGGGAATATGTTTGAAGTCTGTCATGCTCAAGTGCTGAACAGAATTCACATGATAGTACTCCAGACTTATCACAGAATTCACAAAATGCGAACATTTTGATGAAAGACTTCACTCAATAGCATCAATTTTATGTTATCTTTTTCTCAGTCTGTCTTTCTAAATTTTGCTTGTTCTGTTGAGGCTATTGAAGCCTTAAGCATAAAGCAGGAGTTCTGAGCTTCCTTAAAGTCCATAGCAAAACCTCCTTATCTAAAATGAAATTGACAAAGAGCAACAGCCTCTAAAGGGAAGGTTTGTATGGGAGTTTGCTTTTCAAACTGTTTTCTAGTGCAGGTGTTTAATGTTAGGAGTTACCCTTTAATGCTTAATGTTCCAGACAGTCAAGCTCTGTTCTCATTTACTTTGAGAGAAAAGACAGACATGACAACATAATGACATATCTTTCTCAAGAAATAACCTTGCCCCTGCCAATAAAAGAAAACAGTTAGAACCAGAAAATATAGTTTAAATCTCTAGACTTTGAGGACTTAGTGACAAAGGCTGTCCTCCCAGGATAATATTCCTGTTCTGCTCCCTCACAAATTTGTAATTGTGTATTTTTGGCGGAATGCTCCAGAGCTTATTGATGATTGGGTTACTGACATTCAGCATTTTGTTGAGTCAGACTTGTTCTGTATTTAACACTAAAATGAAATCATTGCTATCGTTGGTAATTTGAAATGTGTAAATGGTTTTATTAGCTTAACTTTCTGCCTTTTGTTTAGGGTGCGTCAGTTCATAGAGATGGTGAATGGTACAGACAGTGAAGTGCGGTGTTTGGGAGGCCACAGTCCAAAATCCCAAGACAGTTATCCTGTTAGCCCACGGTCATTCAGTAGTCCTAGCATGAGTCCCAGCCATGGAATGAATATTCACAATTTGGCAACAGGCAAAGGGAGCAGCACACACTTTACTGGTAAGTTCATGTGGAGGATACACCACACAGATTTGGACGTACCATGCCACATGGATTGTTTTTTAAATAAACTTAAGAGTTTATGCTGAATGCTGTGTGTAACAGTAAAATGTTAATGATTAAAATACAGGATTTCCAGTCACTGGGAAAAATTAATTTCATTACATGATTTTTGCATGTGCTCTTGGCTTTACTTCTTGCAAAGTAGGTTGCCACCAATTTCTAAGAAGTGCTTCCCTCTAGGAGGTGGAATATTCTGACATATATTTCTCTGTCCTTTTGATGATAATTTATGGCTTGGGCAAGATGGTTTAAATCCAGTAAGTGGTATATATGATCCAATTCCTGTGGTGTTGATGGAGAAGTCAGAATAGCTGTGGTTGAGCAGGAAACACCAGAAGCCGGGTGGTATGGTTGAGTAAAAGACATGCTGCTGAGAGCCACATTTCAGTCCCCACAGTTGAAACATTTCTTAGAGCATTTAAGTAGTGGGAAATCTTCAGTGGGAGGCCACTAATGTTCAGAGCTGTCCCAAGCTTACAGGGAGATCCCCATGCCTTCCAAAGCACCCCTGCTGAATGGAAGCTGAGCATGTTAAAATGATACCTGAACATGGCATCCCTGAAGACTAAGACTCTTGAGGTAGCAGAGACCATCAGCTTTCACTTCTGTTTAATTTCCAAAGCCAAACTGGAGCTGATTGGGAGCACTTTATTTTTTATTTTTTTTTTCTCTCTGGGGTGTCAGTGAAGAACCAGTCAGATTTTCTGGTTGTTCTTCAAGTGCTTATTGGGATGTAGTGTAGAAAGTACCTGTAATTTTTGTAATTTTGAAAATTGAGGCAGGTTGATGAATGTATTACTAGAATTGATGTTTGGGATTTTGTAAATGGCAGCAGCTGCTTTCTTTATAATAAGCCCTTCCTGTGACCTGTTTCTATTTTAGAACGTACTTGGGAGCTCTTGGTTTGATGGAACTGGCAATTACGTGTTTGCTTCAAATGGTAGTTTTCCTGTTATATTTTAGAAAGGTCAGAAGAGATTTTAGCTAGGCATCATAATTCACAGCATGGTGTAATTTTTTTAGCAAAGCACAATATTAACAATTAAAATAATTACATGGTGAAGGAGGTTGTATGTAAGTATAGCAACATGCAGAGTATTCAGCACTGAATTCTATTGCATATTTATAAAAAGAATTATATGATTAGGAATTAATAATGTTTGCTTCCATTCATAATGATTACAGTGGCCTAGAAAAGATTTTCTAAAAAACTTCTACATTGGTGCAGTTTTTTGTTTTACCAGTATATTAGTACAACTGGAAAAACCTTCTTGTGTCTGTGTTCATACTTGTTAAATAATGCTTAACTTCTGCACTCTAGAAGCCTTAAGGGTTCAAATACCTGAAACATGGAGGTGAAGTACTTGAGTTTGTGTGGCAAATTTAGCATACTTGTTCCTGGTCAGTAAACGCTACACTTACTTCATTTTTTTCTGCAAACTTATCTGTAAGTACGACTTTATGACTACAACTGTTAAAACTTCCTTGCAGGGTTTGAAAGTAGTTGCAGTAATGGAGTAATATCAAATAAAGTGCATCAGTCTTACTGTCACAGTAAGCACACGACCACCAGCTTGAATGTACCAGAGCTCAACAACATAAATGTATCCAGATCACAGCAGGTTAACAGCTATTCCAGGTAAATAAACTTCAGGTGCTTCTAATTCACTTTAAGGCTTCTATTCTCCATGTGTTTGCATGGTAGGGCAAGAGTTTTCAGTGGGTTTTGATGTGATTTTTTTTTTTACCCCCTCCCAAGGACAGTTGAAACAAAGTGTAAGGAGCCAACAGCTTGTGGTAACTCTGGTTGTTTTGACAGTTCCAGCTCAATAGACCTTTTTCTCCTGTTGGATTAAGGAAATGCAGTGGACAAAAATAAATTACCTTGCTTATAGCTATGGTCAGTTTTGAAGTTCCATAGTGAAGGTTAATTAGCTCTTTGGCACTTGGGATTTTAATTGAAGCCACTGACACTGATTTAAGTGTGTTGCACACAGGTAATGAAAAGTTCTCCAGATACTCTCCATTTGTGGCAGTATCTGGAAAGCTGAGATGCAAATGAAGTGTGGATTCCCTTTCCCTGTATACACCAGGATTGTTTGCCTACTCCAGTCACTGTCACGAGTGCACACGCATTCAGTTCAGAGAATGAAAATAAATCTGTTAACCAGGGTTAATGTGGGTCTTCATAACCAGCACGGTTAAGCTCTGGGTTGCATGGATGCAGCAGAACTTAATTTGATATGAAATGCAACAGCACTCAGCTGCATTGTGCCAAATGGATTCCCAAAACTACCACACAGGATGTGATGATGTGGTGGTGATGACCAAAGGTATTTTAGTTGAATAGTGATAATTGGGGTAAAAAAGTAAGAGTAACAATTTACTTTTTAACTTTCCACAATTTCTGTTTGCATCAGCAGTTGCCTCTGCCAAAACGTCTGGCAGTGTCCAGGCAACTTGGCGATTTTTCACGGAGGAAGACAGTTCCTTGGCTGTGTTCTTGCTCGGTCAGAGAGGCCTTTTGGTTTCCTTCCTCAAAGGAAACTGAGTATCTTTGGTTGCTTAGAAGCAAGATATTAAACTTCCAAATTGAATCTGTTTGGTCTTGACAGAGGTTTTAGGTTGCTGTTCTCCATGATGGAATAGAACAGGCCAGGATGCAACTGTCAGCAGAGCTTAGTCCCCAAAGCCACGCTGGCATTTTCTAAAAGCACTTCTGTGAGCAAAGAGTTGTGAGGAGCTAAATGCTCTGCATTTGCCACTGAACGAGACTTCAGTGTTCTGCTTTACTCAGCATTTGCTTTGGGGTTTTCTTTTTTGTTTTCCCTCTGTCATTCCACAGAGTAAATAAGAGGAAAAGGCATTTTTTCAAAATAATTAGTTACCTAAATATGGTATTTTCCACATAGGATGTATATTGACTTAACTATATTTTTTATGTATAAATACTAACTATATTGAAAAGGGGGAGTAGTATATTTTCTCAATGCATTTTCTTCAGCTCTTTGTACATACAATTATATGAACAACGTAAGAACTTTTTGGTCTGTATTTAGAATACAGGCGTGACTCCTGAATAATGGGGAACATGTTTAAATTTTCAGCATCTGAAAACAGTATTTTACTGAAAACTATCATTGAGGCAACCTTGAAACTTTCCATGGTGCTTGGTATCACCCAAAGAAACTGTGGTCTAGCTTGGTAATATTTAACAGCAGCTTTTCAGTAGCTAATGTGAGGAAGTGGTGTGATGAAGTTGGAAAGATAACCTAAGTATACTTAAATATAAGTAAAACTTGTATTTACTACTCTCTTTTCAGCAATGATGTAGACATGGAAACAGATCACTACTCCAATGGGGTTGCTGAGACTTCATCCAATGGCTTCCTAAATGGTAGTTCTAAACATGATCACGAAATGGAAGAATGTGACACAGAAATGGGTCTGCAGTGATAATTTCTTACATTTTTATTAAGTGATGGCAACAAGGTTATGTTTTTACTTGCAATGCTTCCCAACTTGAAAATTAGGGTTACTAGCTCAAATCATTAATTTTTGATTGTTCTGCTATTACTAGATGTATATTTTAAAACCACTGATTTAGGTGGTCCAATATCAGTGTGAGAACAGGGGAAATGGGTAACTCATGGCTACTGAAATTAGCATTAATTTTAAGGAAGTACCTCTGAGAAGAAACACCCGGTTGTGTAGCACCCTGTGTTTGAGTTGGGAAATTGCTTCTCCCTCTTCCCATTCATGGTTCTCATGGCATCTTGATGGCATTCTCATGGTGCTCCACAGTAAGCGCAGAAATTCTAAATCTTTTCTATTGAAATGCAAAGTGCTAATATTTAATGCTCAAGAGTTTTATTAGGGAAATGTAAAAATGAAAAATTAACTTTTTTCCCGTGTTTTCCACCAAAAAAATACCGATCTGTATAGTTATGAGGTAAAAATTAACTTTGTTTTACCTAATTTGCTTTATACTTTGTCATGCCTATTGATCTTGGTGACAAATGAGTATTTAAATCCCCTCTGCTTGCCCTTTGTGCAGCTGCAGAATTGGTACTCAAACAATTGATTTAAGCAGATGTCAGTTAATGTGTAGTTTAAATGAAATGTGCAACTAGAGACCTTCAGAATGCAGCAGTGCGTGCAGAGCGCTGTGAGTGCTTCCCACTTGCAGGGCATGTGCTGCTGCTGCTGATCCTGCAGCTTTGCTGGGAAATGCAGTGGGACAGCAAATGTCATTCTCTTACAGCCCTGCAAGGAGGAATACAAGTTGCCAGACCATTTTCCTTGCATTATGCTCTGAAACTGGATAATAACAAGACCTTATTTCTGTGACAGAAAACCCAAAACAGGTCCTGACTCTCTTGCAGCCTTTTCTGCAGAGACTTGCTGTGACAGACATGCAGCAGCTGCACAGGGCACAGAGTTCTGCTTTTTGTAACGTAGTTGCTTCCTGCCTTTGGAAAGTCGTATCTTAGATGAGCTAGGGACAAACACCACTACTTGAAGACTTGTGGGTGCTTCACCTACACTGTTTACCCCCCAACCCTACCCCCAGGTTGAGTCTGGTAGTTTTTCACTTTTTGAAATAATGATATATTCTCCTGAGTGCTGTGTATGTAAGGTTAAGTAGACAAGTATTTTCCAGAGGTGATACATCTAAGGGGAAAAAAAAAAGTGTCCAGTTAAAAATCCTGTTTTGGAAGAGTAGTCAAAAATGTATCACTAAATAGCAGTGTTAAAAGCCAGAAAGAAGAGTGGATTTGTAACTGAAGAGTCTATCAAAATGCTCGTTTTAAAACTTGATTCCATTGAAAAAAGACAAGGAATGGATAAATGCCTTTTTTTGAATGCGATGCTTTAGGTGTAAATTTTTAAAAGCAGATTTTTCAAAGCTAAGTGTTGGTTTACTATTCATAAGCTGCATCAATATCTTTTAAAATCACTAGTATTGACAGTATTGTATGAAACAGTAAACAAATCAGTTGTAGTGTCCTAGTTGATTACAAAGGAAGTTTGAAATAGCCAAATGATTAAGAGAACGTGTTCTGCAAGGAGTATGAGCAGTCTAAATGATTGTCTCGTAGCAGAGTCCATCATGGCTGTTGAGGAAGTTCAGTATTTTTTTACACTTTGTTAGTTCCCAGTTTGGTGCATCTTCAGAAATGCAATGCCAAAGAATTAAGAAAGTTAGAACTTTGTGGACTTTCATTGTTGTTTTTTAAACTCCCTTAAAATTTTAGGGTAAAACCTGGTTTGTCTTCGAGTTAGTTTAAAATTACCCCTTGCAGATAAACACCACATGCTGTGACAGCCTTTGCCATTAGTGAACCAGGTCTCCTAAATGTTCCTAAGGAGCAGTTCCCCAGTGTGTGGTACAGGAGCACGTGGGGCCAGGGTGGGAGGCTGCCCTGCTCTCTCTGGGCAGGCAGCTGTGTTTGAGTGAAATCAGTGCACAGTCTGTAGATCCATAGGTTGTTACCCTTGGCTCTGCCAGTGGTGATGATGACGATATTGTTTCTTTAGAAGTAGATTCAAGTCAGTTAAGACGCCAGCTCTGTGGTGGCAGCCAAGCAGCCATTGAAAGGATGATCCATTTTGGAAGAGAATTGCAAGCAATGAGCGAGCAGCTAAGAAGAGAATGTGGCAAAAACACAGTGAATAAGAAAATGCTCAAGGTATGTTTAATCTTCTTGTAAAGGTGAATAACTGTGCTGCCCAGCAGGAACTTCCCACAGCATGTTGTGCTGGAATACTGTTCATTAACTTCTGCCATTTTTCACATGTCTCAGAGCAGATGTTCTGGTCAGCTGTGGTGTAGCACTGTCTTCTTTTTTGTCTGTGCAACTCATGCTCAGGGAAGATAATTTTGTGCTGTGTTAAACACAGAAATTGATTCAGTGCTTTCCTTTCTCTCATTTGTGACCATGTAACTTGGCCTCGAGAATCAAAGTTTTGGTTTTGTCTTTTTGATCTTTTGTCAATGATAAATGAACCGCAGGAGGATTGGTAGAGATGCCCAAAATGGGCTGTCATTAGTACTCTGCATGTTAATTAGTTTGCCTTGATTTGAGACTGCTCTGGAAAAGACTGCATGCAGTTTTCAGTCTGTTTTCTCTTACCCCATCACTTAGTAAAATAATGCTACCTTTTGCCTTGCTCTTGGGAAAAAACACTGAATAGAACAAGTCCTGTCACAATTTCTTTTTATCTTTTTGTATTGATGGATACTGATGGTCACCTTTGTGATTCTGAATCAAAACAGCTGAACAAAATATCCCTTCTTTTCACTAGCAGCTTGTAGCTGTAGATGTAATCAAAGTCATCTTCCCACAGGATGCATTCAGTTTGCTTGCATATTCCGATCCCTGGAGCAGCCCTGTTGGAAATCAGCTTGACCCCATACAAAGAGAACCAGTGTGCTCTGTGCTGAATAGTGCAATACTAGGTAAGCGCGGCCTGCTGGCTGCCCAGAGGACTTGGGGTGCCTCCACCGTAAGGATAGCAGTGTTGGGTGCATTCTTCTGGGAAGAGAGGGATACTTTTGGAGGGTACGTAAAATAACAGGTACTTGCCTGCTGTTGTAGTTCAGAGCAAAAAATGGCCTGTTCAGTAATGGTGCTGTGCAAGGTCACGTTGTTGCTCCTACTTTGTGTCTTGCTCTAAGAGCAACCTTGCAAGTGAATGATTTAAGTAGTTTCAATGTCAAGTTTTCAGTGTATTATTATGAAATGATTCAGGTATTTTAACTGCCCCTGTGATTCTTTTTCAGAGACTCACAATCTGCCAAAGCAACCCCCGCTTGCCCTGGCCATGGGACAGGCGTCACAGTGTCTAGGATTGATGGCCCGGTCAGGAATTGGATCCTGCGCCTTTGCCACAGTGGAAGACTACCTACACTAGCTATGCATTTTGAAGGTCTGAAAGGCGTTGTGGCATATTCAACATGGAAAGTAGACCAGCTCTGCTGACTGGAATTTGGAATTTTAATTATGTACTAAGGACAAGTCTGTCGCTTTATGTTGCTTCCTAGTTTACAGCATGATGCAAATGATTTCTAACTTAGTGTTAGGAGATTTCCATCTTTAAACCTCTTAGACAACTAAGAGTTGAAAATATCACTGGTAACGTCAGACATCCAAATTGACAAGTACCAATCCTTTGAACGATTGTCCAAAACAAACCAAAAATCCTGCTACCTTGTGGTGGGACAGAAGAATAGAAAACATGGATGTATTAGCATGTGGGTGATGTAAACGTCAAGCAGGATGACTTGCCAACCTCCACCCCCATTGTTACATAGTTCAATCAGTGTAATTTGCAAAATGCAAATGGTTTGGATATATAGTGTTGATGGGAAGAAATGATATTTTTTAATGTGTACTGTAAAACTTGAATTACTCAGGAGCTGAGTGAATATGTTTGTTGCTACTTACAATCCCAACCTGTTGATCTTAGTAGTTTTTTGTTTAAACATGGTCTTTTCAACTTTGTTTCCTTGTTTAACTACAGACAGCTTCTGTTGTGTAGGCTCACCAGTTTAACTGTTGTATTATAACAGTATTACATGTCAACACAGTGTGGTTATGACCTATTTATATAAAAACCAAATATTTAGTCAATTTACAGTCTTAATTTAATCTTTGTACACCTTGCATTTTTAAAAGTGCTTAAATAGTACTATATTGCAATAAAATGTAGTGATACCATAATTAACCAGCCATTAAAACTTACGTCTCCATCCACGGTAGCATGGATGTGTACGCTACATTGTCTTGTTCTAGAGCTCCATCCTAGAACAGCAGTTCTTGTGGAGACCTCTGAGGGGAGCTGCCACCTCCCCGTGGAAGCTGGGCTGGTCCAGGTGAAAGGCTTTGCCATGTTCATGCCACACCGTGATTCTAGCTAGCAGTGCAGGAAGCTTAGTCAGGCCTCCCTGCAGATGGGGAAAACCCCTTACTGCTGGAAAGTAATCATGAGGCTGGAGAGAAGTGTTCTGCTGTGGGAGCCGATTTAATGATTCTGCCGTTAGGGTACAGCCTTTCCTTAGAGAACAAGTCACTGAAGCAGCAGGAGTAACTGCCTGCTGTAAGGAATGCAGCATCCACAACAGTAGGTACAACATGGCTGATGTTTATTCTCTGCAAAGGCATTGCCTCATGGAGGCAGCTCAACAAGCCTGATCCTAGCACCAGCTGTTCTACAACACTGGCCTGGCTGCTCTGTAGCTTCCCCAGGAACTTCGGAAAGGGGAGAGAACAGGGAAGTTCCATCAGGCACAGCTCAGTGCCTTCTGCTGTCTGGAGCTGAAAGCAAAGTGATGATGAAGTGGGGAAAGACACCTGTGTTGTGTTGAGATCAGGTGTCAACTAAAGTCCTTAGCAGCATCTTCTGAAAAAAGCTGTCTTCAGACTGCATTTTTAATATGTGTTGCCAGCCAGCGTTTCTTAAACCTTGCTGCTTTTTCCTTTTTATCTTGCCCTTAAAAAAAAAACCAACAAACTCTTAGTTACCATTGTTCTTAGCCCCCATGTGCTGGAGAAGCAGCAATCCCTTGGCTGCTGCAGCATTTCAGAACAGAACAACCACCTCAAACACTGATAAACTTCCTAAAGTATTTTATGTGCCCCAGGTGCATTTCACTGGCCAGGAGTAGCAGTTTGCACCAGCCTCCTTAGGAGGGTGGGGGGGATACAGTGGTGCTTGCAGTGATGGAGCACTGATGGAAAGCAGGCCCTGCTGGCTAAGGATCGGTAACTTTTCCCTCTGGTGTTTGTGAGCCTCACAGAATGCGTGGGTGTGAAACTGTCCCCATCCATTATGGAAATGAGGAGAAATGGGTGCTATTTCCCTGTGCTCTCACAGAGGTTCTGGGAACTTGGTATCCCTGCTTTTAAGTCTGAGATTCATCTGAAATGCCTTCCAACAGCTCAGAGACTGAGGGCTGAAACAGCAGCTCCTGAAGTATTTATTTCACTGAGCAGCCCTGGCTCTAATACAAAAGCTGTCTCTTAACATACCAAAAATGAGGTAATTTTTTTTTTTAAATTGTGTCTCATACACCATCCCTGAGGGTGTGCTCATGGACACCCAACGGAGGCTGAAGTGCTCTGCTGCCCTTCCCTTACTCTCCAAGTACTTGGAGTTAGAGGATCACAAGCCAGGATGCTCTAGCATGGAAACCCTGATTTTATTCAAGTGTACTTTTAGCCACATATGCAGAAAAGAGTACCTGCTCTGACTTTCTATACTCACCCCAAGATTTGTCCACAAACTGAACAGCAGCTTTTTTGACAGGGGCTCTCTTGTTTGCAAGGGAGAAAAATTCATTTGCTGAAATGGAGACAAGTGTTAATAGCCAAGTTCAAGGCAGACAAGGCTGCATCCAGACCCACCCAAGAGCAGCAGTGCTTACCCGGTACCCGGTTGGTGTGTGGCCCATAGAGCTGAGCATTTAGGAAGTCTTTGGCCAGCTGCTGGTGGAGGCCTGTTGCACTGTGGTTTTTCAAGCACACAGCCACGTAGTTCCCTTGTGTCCTAGTCAAAGAGAGATGTAAATCCCTGTAGTGTGGTTACAGGATCCAGAACAGACACTGCTGTCAAGCTTTGCTACTTGAGCGCAGCAGCAGCCAGTGATGGTTTCTGATACTCAGATGAGCTTTGTGGCAGTATTAAAAAAATAAAAAGCTGGACCAATACTCTCAAGTTGTTGTCATATGCCTTTGTGTGCCCTGAGTAGTTTCCTTGGGCGTCCTGAGCTCATCCTACCAGAAGCTAGGGCAATTACTCTCTAGGGCCATCAGTGACAGTGAAATAAAGAGCAGAGAGAAAAATAGATTGAAATGCAGGAAATTGGTGCTCAACCACCCCACAACATGATGTGTACTGCTGTGCTTATGACTGCCCAGCCATCTCACAGCAATTACATATATGTAATATGCAAAAATTATTTCTATCATATATATATGTATGCACACATATATAACTATGCCAAACCAGAAGATATTAAAGGCACTTTTAGCGCATAAATACGCTTTCAATCAGACAAAGGATGTGGGAGCATGAAGTGCAGAAGAGGGTACAGCCATGCAGTGACAGAACAGACCTTCCCACGCCAGGCAAAATCATCTCCTCCTACCTGGCACCCTTCCTCCTCTTTCCTTTCTTCTCCTGCACTTCGTCTTGGCCTTGCTCCAGCTCTACAGTCTCAGCTTCAAGTTCTTCACCTAGAGTAACTTGTAAATGAAATTTCCCAAATATTACAAATCAAAACCAGCCAGTGAAACAGGAACAGGACTTAAGCAGCATTTTTCAGAAGCACTGACTAGGATGAACAACTGCAAGAGGGAGGGAAAGAAATATGCTGAGGAGAGCAACCCAAAGTACTGCTAGCCAGTTTTCCTCGGCATCAACAAAATGGGAGTCATCACTGGACAAAAATTCAATGCAACACAACAGCTATGGGTAACCCATAGAGGGAAATCAGCTCTGGCTTCAGTCTTGCTTCATTCTCAGCTCATCTCTTTTTTATGTCAATACAACAGATCTTTTTTAAATGAAAGCAAGAAAAAGTAGCAGTTACATCATACAGCAGCATGTGAGGTTTGGATGAGAGAACTGTTTAAATAAAAGATTTTTTCTGAAGTACTTCGAAGTACAGACAAAGCAAAAACAGCAGTCATAAACACTCTAGACTCTTGGTTTTATAATTCTGAGTTTGAAAACAGTTACTTAATATCCTACAGAAGCTATTAAACTGTAGTTTGATATATAAACTATAGAGGCAATTTAACAGCTCTACCCAGGAACAGCCTCTATAACTCAAACGAAGGCTAAATATTAATCCACCTTTGATAATCCTTGCTTTTTCTGCTGTAACACCTGCCCATGATTTCCTTAAACACTTCAGGCTATTTAACTGAAATCACTGCACAGCAAGTGATTTCTGTAAAGGTGTAAGAATTAGATTAAATCTGACTTTTTCCTCAGACATTTCTTTTCCTGAGGAAAAGACAATCTGTCCAGTGTGTTCATGATTAAGACCGGGAGAAGGTCTCTTCACCAGAGCTCCCCCTTGGAGCTCTGGCACGGGAACGAACTCCTGAAGTACCAGATGTGCACCCATTAGCAAAGTGAGCTGTAACCTACCTGGGTCATCTGCCGCAGCCTGCTCAGCGGGCCTGGGGAGCAAAGGGAAGGCAACAGGTTACTCTTCAATTCACACTCCCTTCCTTTACTAAAGCCATGAAACCCCTATTTCCAGTATGATCTCCCAAGCCAGGACGAGAAGGGGCTGCCCCACGGGTGGGAGATACAGAGAGGGGGGATCCCAACAGCCAGCACCGCCTCCCCTGGTCCCCTCACCGTGCAGACACATCCTGCAGCTCTTGCAGCACGGCCTCGGGCAGCAGCCTGCGCTTCTGTGAGGGAGAGAGGGCAGTCAGGCGGGCACGGACACGGCCGGCACACGCAGCCGGGACACGGCCGGAGCCCCGCGGGGGGAGCGCGGTACCTTCTGCTCCGCGAACAGCTCCTGGTGCCGCCGCCGCTTCTCCTTCAGCAGCTCCCGGTGCCTGCGGGAAGGCGGGAGCCACCGTCAGCATTCCATGGGGGGGAGAGGGGGGGATTACGGGCGGGGATAAAGGGGGTGAACGAGGGCTTGGAGGGGCTTGGAAGGGCAAAGAAATTGGTGAGGAGGGGCAAGCGAGTGGGATAAGGGAGAGGAGATAGGAAAAGTGAAAGGGGCTGCTTAGAGGGGTGAAGGGGGGGAAGGGGTTATAAGCAGGATAAGGAAGGAGAAGGGGCCGGGGAGGCGTAAGAGGGGTGGTGGGGTAAGAAGGGAGGGAAAAGAGGCAACAAGGGGACATAAGCAGAGATAAGGAAGGAAATAAGGGGAAGATAAGAGGGGGCAAGAGGAGTGTACGGGGTAAAAAGGGGTCTAGGAGGGTAAGGGGTGGAGGAGGGTTTAGAGAGGTAAGCGAGGGGTGAAAGAGGAGATGAGTGGGGCTAGGCGAAGGGGGTAAGAGCAGGGAAGCGCTGGTGTGGGAGCCGCCGTTCGGGAGCAGGAGGCCGCGGCGTTTCCGCACCTCCGCGCCGCCTCTCCCACGAGCTTCCGCTCGGCCTCGGCCGCCTCCCTCGCCACGCCGAAGGGCACCTCCTCCGGGGCCTCGTCCGCCTCGTCCTCCGAGGAGGAGGCCGGGCTGGGCAGCGAGGCGGGAGCCCTGCGCTTGCCCGCGGCCGCCGCCTTCGCCTTCTGCCGGCGCGCCATGGCCGCGGCCCCAGCTCCGCCCGCCCCGGAACCGCTCCCGCCTTCCGCCGGGGAATGCCGAGCGCCGGAACACCCGCCCCGCCCCGCCGGATGCGCGCACAGACACAGCACACCGCAGGTGGCCCCGCCTTTATTGCCGTGGGGACGAGTCCCGCCGCCGCCTCCGGCCCGCCCGCCCCGCGCTGGGCCCCGCCGGCCCCGGCCGCTGCCGGCACTCCGGGGGTGATCCCAGGGTTCAGGAGATGATCCCAGGGTTCAGGAGATGATCTCCGTCTCGTGTCGCGCCAGCGCCGGCGGCAGCGTGGTCCCGCAGGGGCCCGGGAAGTGGAACCTGGAAGGAAGCGGCAGGTTTAGGGCGCGGACAGGCACCGGCGCATCCCGCTGCTTTGCCTGGCGAGTCTGGCGGGGGCACGGGAGGGAGGGAGGAAAGACGAGGAGAGAGGGTTTCGGCCTTGTGGGGCGTAGGGACAGACTTCAGCCTCACCCTTTAAATAATACGGTTTGTGTCTTCAGTGAAAATTCCACCATGGAGGAAGAATCCTCTTATTTATTAACCGAAACTTAATATTTCATAAGGCCGAGGGGAAAACTAGACTGTATTTGTATAAATCCAGCGTTTCGGCAGCTGGACCAAAGCAGGGCAGGAAGGAGGGCACTGAAGGCTGTTGCCTGAGCAGCGTTACCTGAACCTGTCGGTGGCAGGAGTGGTTTCCATGTTGAACTCCGCGACCGGGACTCCTCTGGCCGAGACCTGCGGGGCGAACATGGCCGCAGGATACACCACGGACGAGGTCCCGACCTGCGGGCAGTGGGACAGAAGTCACAAGAATAGTAGGACAGCACTCAAACATACCAAACCAACCCAGCCGCGAGGTGAGGTCCATTCTCCCAACTGTACCTGCACTGAAGCCTAGGAGATGCCTACAGAAATGAAACCGAATCAGTATCTGATTAGTGTCACTGTGGATGTAGCTATTTAACTTAGCATAGCAATCAGGAATTGTTTCTCTGATGCAGCCCAAAGAAACACATTTGGAACTGTAGATGGAAAAAAATCCCAGAAACAAAATGGCACACTTTGTCTTCATGGAAAAATAAAAACCCAACAAAATGTTCCTGCTGTTACTTTAGATCATTCTGTAGATGAAAGACAACAGTCTAAGCAAATGTTTTGGTTACGGATCTGGAACCTACATGGCATGTAAACCACCTTGCAAAAAAGCAGCACATTATAACTTACTTCCTTTTCAAACTGTAGGAAAAAATTGTATTTTTTACTGTTTGAGAAATTAGAATGATAGAATGGTTTGGATTGGAAGAGACCTTAAAGATCATCTTGTTCTAACCCCTCTGCCATGGGCAGGGACACCTACTAGCCCAAGTTGCTCAGAGCCCCATCCCACCTGGCCTTGATCACTTACAGGGATGGGGCATCCACAGCTTCTCTGGGCAACCTGTGCCAGTGCCTCACCACCCTCACAGTAAAGAATTTCTTCCTATATATAGTCTAAAGCCACTCTCAGTTAAAAGCCATCACCCCTTGTTCCTGATGAAGCATCCCTCTCTGGCTTCCTTGCAGACCTCTTTCAGTACTGGAAGGCTGCTCTAAGGTCTCCTAAGAGCCTTCCCTTCTCCAGGCTGAGCAGCCTCTCTTCATAGGAAAGGTGCTCCAGTGCCCTTATCAACTTTGTGGCACTCCTCTGGACTTGCTCCAAGAGTTCCATGTCCTTATGCTGGGGGCACCAGAACTGTCCACAGTATTCCATGTGGGGTCTCACCAGAGCAGAGTAGAGGGGGAGTGAAATTCAACAGCCAAACAGCATTGTTTAATCTCTAACCCCTGTGTACCTGTTGACTTCTGAGTAGTCTGTGTACATTTTCAATCTGAAAGGTCTTTTAAGGTTTTGCACTGGACACCAGAGAGTCCCTCTGGGGCTTTCAGTTCCCTCAGGAAAGCACAGATGCATGTGCTTTGCTTAGGAATTGCCGTATCCTTAGCATGGCCTCCCTGCCGGTTCAGAGGACAGATAAGGGAAAGCGCCACTCACGACCAAGCAGAGGTCACAAATATCCAGCTCCTTCTCCACCTCCGTGAGCACGCCAGGATCCAGGGCTTCCCCAAACCACACCACGTGGGGCCGCAGGAGCCCATTGCAGCCGTCCTCCTCACACCTGCTCAGACACCACAGAGGGACAGCATCAGCAGCGCTTCAGGCTGCAGAGCGGCAAAGCAGCTCTCATTCTCACCTGGGCAGGTCTTACCTGCCATCATCCTCTCTCCTCCTTCACAGCCCTCCCCACACCCTCCTCTACCACGTGCTGGACAGAAGGCAGCTCATTCCCTGATACATGATCCCAAGGAAGGGGGTGCTGAACAATTGTTCAGCACAGATACTTGATTGTGTCTTCCCCTTACTCAGCTCCTGAAATGCATGAAAGTTAAAACTCAGCCTCCATCAGCTTTAACAAACTGACTGACAGGGTTTTAAGGAGAAAATGACCCAAAAGACAGAAGCGTCTTGTTAGCCTCTTTTTCCTTAGGAATCAGATGAAAAATGTGGCTTTTTCCATCTGCAACTAGCTAAGGCAAAGCTTCAGGTAGCATAAAAAAAAGCATCATGGGCACATTCTGTGCCTGTAAGGGGACCCCAGCACAGTATTCCAGAAAAACAGTGGGTGACACCTGTAAAGTAACAAAACATTTACTGCTGTAGCACTCACTTTCTTGCTGCAATTTCCCTCCTACTACACTCACTACAAACCCCAGGAATTCGGCCACGTTTCATCTTGGTGCTCAAGTACACAAAAGTGCGATGCCTTTAGCACCATGGTTACTTCTACACACTCCTTTGTCTGATGCCCCTGTAACTTTAGACTCAGTTTCCTGGGGCTGAGTTCCAGAGTTGTTGTCATCTTATTGCAGGGGTTCCATACTGTTGACTCTTTATCGCAAAAGTTTTACACCTTCTTGGTGTTTCTTATGGGCAGCTCCTCAGAGCACTGACTCTTTCTTCTTCACAAAGGAGCCAACTGACTCCAGTTCCCTGCTCAACCAGCCACCCCACTCTTTTATAGCACTCTTCTTCTCAGTGGTTACAGCTGTGGCCTGTTAAAGTCAGGCCTGTTCCTAATCTTTGATAATTGGCCCAGCTGCAACTCCTTAGGGATAAGATTACTTTCTACACTATCCTTATTTTCTTATATTCCATCCCCCTACACAGAGTTCTTTGTCTCCTGTGGAATGTTCTTCCAAAACAACATGAATAGTAACAGGAAGCTTTGAGATGCACAAAGCATGAAGACACAACAGCCCAACAAGGTGGTCCATACATACTGAGGAAGGTCTTCAACTGGAATGGCAGCATCTTCTGTGTCAGGATCTGGAGCCCTGTAGTTACAAAATGGAAATACATGTCCAGCTGTACGAAAGGTATGTTATATATTAATAAAAACTTAACATTCTCTAAAAACCTTCATATTCTCAAAAGCACACCCTCCAATCAAAGAATCTGCAACTTCAGCCAACTTGAACACCTACTACAATCCTAAAATACCAAACATGAAGCAGGCAGGAATTTGTCTAAAATTATCCTGAAGCTGAGCAACTGTAATAAGCTGGCCAAGACTGTCAAAGGCACAGCAATTATTTATGTAACTATCTAAAGGTCTGGTGAAATGTTAAGGGGAAAAAGTCCTAAAAAAATCTTTGAGTATATGCCTGGCCCATCCCCATGCTCACTTCCTTTTTTAATGGCGAAAGAAAGAATGGATTACCCCTTCCCAGCCAATGCAGGGCAGATCGGGCTCTTGTAATTCGCAGCTACGTTTCCACAGCTGGTGCACCGAGTTTTAAATAAACTACCTGGAACACAGGAAGAGGAAACATCAGGGATGAAGCAATGGCTCTGAGGTGTGGCTGTGCAGGCAAGTGGTTGTTTTTATCCTGGGCAGCTTCTCTTTACAGACCTTGAAGGCTGCACCTTGTGGGTAACTTACAACAGGAATGCAACAGCAAAGACAGTCCCACTGTGCCACCTTGTTCTGCATCAGGACATGAGAAATACGCAGTCATACAGAGTCTCATAACATGTTTTGCAGGAAAATCATAATTTAAAATATCACTGAGTGAGATTATTTCTGTTTATTGCCTTTCCTCTTACATCAAAAACATTTTCTTAAAAAAAATAAAATATGCTGGTTACCACAATTTTGTTTGATGCAAAACTCCACCCCCAAAACTTCTGTAGAATTACTAACATGCTGTCGAGATGTGCAATATAGCCAAGAGCTAAAAATTGTGTCCATTTTGTAAGGAATACAAATAACCAAAATTAAACTCTTGTCAAGACTTCATTGGGTCCACAACTGCAAAATAGCTTGTGCAGGTTTCCTGTGTCCAAAGCACAAAAGTGGGAGTGGGAAATCGTATTTACACCTTTAGTGATACGCAAGTTAAAAAGCATCACAGTGCTGGAGGACCAGGATGAGTCTTTGTCCTGGGAGACTTCTACCCTGTGGCAGGGCCTGAGGAGGGAAGAATCACAGAATAATGAGGTTGGAAGAGACCTCTAAGATCATCAAGTCCAACCTATGCACTAACACCTCAACTAGACTATAGCACCAAGTGCCATGTCCAGTCTTTTTAAACACATCCAGAGATGGTGAATTCTGTGGGGTCACCTCCAAGGGCTTCCACACTCCCTTTCTCTCCACACCTCCCTTACTCTCCACATTTCCTCAGATCCCAAACTCGTGCTGACCCCCAGGGTGCTGCACCTGCCATGTGCTCCTCTGGTACTTTGTGGGAGTAGGGAATACCACTGACTACAGGGAAGAGAGGGGGAGGGCCCCTGGCTGCAGGAAAGAAAGGTAAGGGAATCTCAGTTGTTTCCAGTCCCTTTGTCCTCCTGTAGCCAAGAAGTGCACAAGTGAGAACAGGACAGAGGGAAAGCACCAAGGCTGGTGAGGCCAGGCTTGCCAATACACCCTTTATTAGCAGCAGTCTGACACCACCACTACCACACAGTGGAATCCCTGGGGATTCTTTTCCCCCTTTTTAAGTGAAATCACCCAGGTGTCACAGCCACATGAATTGAAGTGGATCTGCAGAAAACTGTGCAAGCAAGAAGGGAGAACCATTTCCTGTGTACTGTCAGAATCCATTAAAAACAGAAAGATGAGATTCTGTGACCCTAAAGGTGAGGAATAAAGAGAGGCTACGAAGTACCTGAAACAACTTCCAAAAGAGAACAGGGTATTATTGTAAATAAATTTATGCAAATTATTCTCATTTTAAAGGTAAAATCTTTTCTCTCTGTAATTATCCTGTTTTCCCTTCTTCCCACTCCCTACCCCAGGTTTCCTGGCCTGTGGCAGACATGTGAGCCAACTCCTACCATGGATTTCTAAGAGGTGCTTGGTGCCTGCCTTCCTGTGCAGCTCATCAATGTTCTGAGTGATGACCACAACGCTCCTTCCTTGCTTGCTGAGACGCCTCTCACACTCTGCAATGGCAATGTGGGCTGGATTGGGATGTTTGCTCAGCATCACCTCCCGCCGGTAGTGGTAGAATTCCCACACACGGGAAGGGTTTCGTGCAAAAGCCCCTGGAGTAGCCAGCTCCTGCAAGATATAACAGGTCGTCCTACAATGAAAGAATCCCTTCCCCAGATGAAGCCTGCTGGAGCTCTGCCATTTATACTGCTGCCTGCAACACAAGGTCATCAAAAGCAGATTATCTATAACCAAATGCAGTTGATAAGAATATTGTTCCACAGCCCTTACAAGGGTGACAAGTCAAAGTGTCAGATCAAAAGACGAAATAACTTACAGAAACGGTGTTGTACATGGGTTTACACTACACTCCAACTATACTCTGTCCTGCCCTACCAAACTATTAGGAGCTTAGCACTAAGCAAGATGAGATATTCCAATGCACACCCTGTTTTTGGCACCCACAACTCTCTTTTCCACAGCAGCCATAAAATTCAGCATCATGTGAATATATTTCCTTTGCTAGGAATTTCTTTTCTGCTTTAAATGTAACACAAGCCAAATTACACCCATTGTCAAAACCAAAGTCTAATGTCTTGTATTTTGTATGCAGGGAAAAATTGAAGCTGCTTTTCATGCTAACTTTAATTTTGCCTTCTCTTTCTCAAAAACGAGATGCAGCTTAGTCCAGCACCTCAGGGCACAATTCCACTGACACAGAAACTGAATGCAAGTTTCTGATGCAGCAGGACCAAACATTTATACACACACATGCTTTATTTGAATTGATGGTCACTGAAAGCAAAAAACTCAGATTCAAACCAGTTTCAAAAATTCATGTCTCTGACACTTTATCAGACCTTTCAGGAATGCTGTAATTAAAAACCACAAAGAAAGCAGGTGTGATTGCAGCATTTGGGGTAGCAGGTACTGACAGCAGAACAGCTGCTGAAACACCTGCAGCACCAGCAGGATGAGACTCATGAGGCCCCCATAGAGCTCACATTGTTGGTGCCTTCAGCTGTACTCCAAGTGTCTGCTCCCACCTCCTCTCCCACCCCTGTGGCTCCCAGTGCTGGCAAGAGAAACAGCTGGTGGGAGAAATTAAGAACCTGCCCCAAAATAAAACAAGTCCTAAAGCATTTTTAAAGGGTGTTATGAGACACCAAGATTAAATGAAAACAACCAGTCTCTATCGTCAGTTCTTCCTTTGGTATTTTGGTTTGTTTTAAACGCTAAAGAGTATGAAACAGGAAAGGCCCCACACAGTAGGAAAACAGTGAAGGTGTCAAAAGATGAGCAAACAGCTGAACTGCAGGAAAACAAGGATCTTAGAAAGACCCAGAGCTGCCTGCAAGAATGTTGCTTTTCCCAAGCAACTGATAAACTGAAACAGATCCCCAAGGGCACAGAGAAGAGCTGCAGAGGCAGCTGCAGGGAGAGCTCAGTCCCTGCTGCACTGCCACAGGAGAACTTCCACCCTCTTCCCCCAGCTGTTCCTGACACTCCATGCTCACCTGTGTAATGGACAGAGCGGCACAGCTGCGCAGGCACGGGCCACCAGTACCTACCTGGGCTTGCCACTTTCTCCAGAAGCCTCCAGCCCCTCTGAAGGTGGGGACGCCACTCTCGGCACTGACCCCAGCTCCGGTGATGATGGCGATGTGCTTGGCCTTGGCAAACACCTCTCGGAAATCAGCCATGTCTGTGCCAGGGCAGGGAAACAAGGAGCTGTTCAGGCACTCACACCCTGACCCAAGAGGCCACACTTAGGCATGCAGAAATGGCTTCCATACACACCTCCCATGACTTCAATTTCAGAACACCTACTGGTTCCTGAGCTTCTGTATGTTGAAATTTAAAGGGCAGTTACTGGAGATCCTCAAAATATGTGTCTGAGCAGGCTCAGTAGGGCAACATGTGCTAAACATGATTATGGTCAATACTGGAAAGGCAGAGCCTTTAACTAAAACCCCACACTGGATGCTACCCCAATAACAACTGTTGGCACCACCACCCAGGAACAGTTTGCTTCCTAATTGTTACTTAAGATCATGAGATGAAAAAAAAATACCACTGTTTTGTTGGGTTTTTTTGGATTTTTTTCCCATAAAGTATCACCTTCAAAATTAAGGTAATTTGGGAAAATGTGCATTCTTTTGAGGCATTTTTCCTGTTTTCTAAGTTTGTAGCTGTATTTTATATGTTTAAATGTGTTATTCCCACCATTCTTCCCTGCATGGTAGTTTGGGAAAAAGATGGAAAATTTCCTTTGCCTTTTTATGTGAGCCAAGACAAGATTAAAAAGGAACAGGTTAGCTACAGACAGATAAAAAAAAAATCTCTTGCAGTTTACTTCAGATATGATTTTTAAAGCAACACAGGTTAGAATCACAAAATGGCTGAGGTGGGAACGGACCTCTGGAAATTGTCTTGTTCAACCCCCTCTGCTTAAGCAGGGTCAGCCAGAGCAGACTGCCCTGGACAGTGTCCTGTGGGGTGGCTTTTGATATCTCCATGGATAGAGACTCCATAACCTTCCTGCACAATTCAGTCCATTGCCTGAGCACCCTCACAGCTGACAAACACCATGGGGTGTTTTTATGCATTGAGAAGATGCCCTGGAGCCTTCATTGCCACAAGGGCTCATCACTGGCTTAAGGCCAACATGGTGCCCACTGGATCCCCGGGGACACTCCTGCCCAGCTGGTCACCCCAGCCTGTCCTAGTGCCTGAGGCTATTTACTCCCAGGGGCAGGACCCTCTGGAGTATCAACCCCTCCTCCCAGCTTCGTATTATATGGAAACTTGCCAAGGATACACTCTAGTCCATTCTCCAGGTCATTAATGAAGGTGTTAAACAACACTGGCCTCAGTACAGGCTCCTACAGTATCCCATGAGTGAGCAGCCTCCAGCTGAACTTTGAGCTGCTCACCACAACCCTAATCCTCACAGTTTACCAGGTGGTCTTTCAAATAAAAACCAAAAATACCCCCACCCCCCCCACTCCCACACAAAATCCTACCCAAAGGCAGGTAAGGTCCTGTAGGGAGAAAGAGCCACCGGAGAGGTGCCAAGACCCACAGCACAGAGCCACACGACTGGGCAGAGAATGCTGCTACTCTGATGCCCCACCTGCTGCTGCAAACCAAACCTCACAAGCCTTGAATGTGTAAAGCTCAGGCCACAAGCCCTCCCAGACGGGTCTCTGGCAGCAGCCAAAAACTGAAGCTCAAGGCAGCAGAAAAAGCAAGTTTGCTTCAGCTAGTCAACATAAGGGGGTTGCTATAGAACCTGTATGCAGTTTTCAAGTTAAGGCACATTCTCAAATTGAAAAACAAAACCAAAATACCCCCAAACAGGTGAAAAGAGGTCAGCCTTAACTGCTAGCCTGAAGAGGGGCTCCTGGGGTTACCCAGCTCCTGAACTGTTACAAATGCTCAAGGGCCATTCTAGTACAAAGAAATGAGGAATTAGTTTTATTACTCATTACAGCATTATGAAAGGGAAATGCAGTTAACCATTGCATACTTATGCGCATAAACTATAAACATTAAAAACGTGTTTATGTTGTAACCATGCTGACTGCCAGGGTTTTTGGAACTCTACAGAATACAGACACAGAGAGGTAATTTTACTATTCTGAGGGACAAATAAAGCAACTTCACACTGTTTTAAACATTTTTAATTAAGCCATGCACACAAAACCTTCTAGCACTTCAAATCCACCTTAAAAACCTGTCCGGGGTGCTAAAGCAAACAAATACACGTCTTACTTGAACTGGGACGGGCCATTTCCAAGCAAAACTTCTGTTTCTTTGAAGACGAGGCCTTAAGTCCACAATGCACTTGGGAAACCAACCTTCTAGCGGTAGATTGAAAGAGACACATCAGGATCCCTCGGAAGTGTCTCACCTGGGGAGAAATAAATCAAACATCAGCGGCCCAGCCAGGGTGCGTATTTCTGCCACCTTCCTGTCAGGGGCTCTCCCTAAAGAGCCAGGTGCGAGCGTTCCTCACGGCTTCCTCCTGCACCTGCAGAACACGGAATCACCCCCAGCCCGAGACCCTGGGGCCGGGATCACCGCTTTTGTTCAGAACCGGGGAGATCAGCGCAGCGCTTCAGAGCAGCGCTTTCGGCCGACACTCAACTTACGCGACGCTTCCGAACTGCGCTGCTAACCCGAGGCAGCTCCCAGGACCCGCCTGCCCGCCGGCATTTTAAGAAGAAGGGGAAAAAGCAAGGGACGGAGCCGCGGCGGGCTGCAAGCCTACGTGCATCTGCCGGCCCGCAGAAGGGCGAAGGGGACAGCGCGGGCGGGCGGAGCCTCGGCGAGGGGGAGGCGGCGAGCGCCGGGCCCTCAGGCCGGGGCTCCGCCCGCCCCCCGCCCTCCCGGCTGCCGGGCCCTCACGCCGGCCCCGGGGCCGCGAGTTCGCGGCCCGGACTCTGCGACTCACCCCGGGCGGCGGCGGCAGCGGCTGAGGCCGAGCCGTGCGGTGCCGCACGTCCCGCCCCGCGCTGCGCCGCTCCGCCCTCCCGCGGGGAAGGGCCGCGGGGTTAAGGCGGCATGGAAGCGTGGATGGATGCACTGGAGGCAGCCGCGGACCGCTTCCCGGCGCTGCGCTGTCCCTGCGCCGCCCTGGAGCGCGCACGTATCAGCTGGAATGAGACGCAAATAGGTCAGGAAAGCTGCATGGCTTTCCAGCGTCATTGCTCTCTGCGGTCCACCCTCGGGCGTTCGCAGTTTACGCGTTCACGGATGAAAACTCAGCTGCACTTGGACAGCACTTTTTTTTTTTTTTTTTTTTTTTAATGAGAAACGCTGTTTTTAGCATGTTTTTCTTCATAAAGAACGCAGCGCCTGCTCGCATCCAGCCGCCTCCTCTCCGCCCTTCCCCAACAACCTTAAATCATTACGGTCCTTTTCAGTCAGAGGTTTTGACACATTTTCCCCCCTCCCTTTGGATTCTGTAAATTACCAGCTAAGCAGATGAAGAGGCCCCCAAAACATGTACCCAGAGAGGGCTGAAAGGCAAGTCCCACCGTGCTCTTTCAAGTCCACCAGCAGCCTGTCCAGCCCCGGGGCAGCTCCTGTCTCCCAGTCCTGTAGGCACAGACGAGTTACCTGAGCGAGTTCACCTGAGGGCAGGGGAGGGAAGAGCCAGAGCTGCTCCCAGGGGCTGGCAGCCGATCTTACCCTCATTACCCTGCTCCATGGCACTTGTTATTGTCTACAGAGCACCAGCACTCCGTACTCTGCCTCCAGACGCAAACTCGAAGGAAGCCTTTGGTGGGGAAATGTTGTTGTTAGTCAGTGGTGCTGACTAAACGCTTGTGCTGGTACTTGCTGGGCTGTCACAGCTGTTCCCTGAGCGCTCCGTGTCCATAAAGGCAAGCGTGCTCGAAAATACAGCACATCATACACTCAGAAAACAAGGTGAAGGGCAGCGTGATCCTACTTAGCATTCTAATGACCCTGATGTCAAAATCCATTAATTCTGTGCAGATTGGGAAAACAAACAGGATGGCAGGTTTGTTGAATGAGGGATTGGCTCTGCATAACGTTATTCAGTATCATGATTGGTGTTTGGTTTCTTTAAATTGAGTTCTTGCTACAGACTGTATACTGTGCTTACTAGGGAGCTGCTAGTTAATATTAAAAAGAAAAAAAAAAGGCAATTCACAGTTGCACTATCACAACAATTTTCTTCCACTTTGAATCCAAAGTTCAAGACAGCAAAATCCTAGTCTAACATTGCTATCAGGAAAAAAATAGTTCTGTTTATGTACTAGAGTTTTGAGGAGCACATCAACCAAAGAGCTTTCATCTTCCTATCACATCATTGTACCCATTAGCTGCGCTCCTTCCAACTTTACATCAGCCCCGGGCAGGGCATGTTAACGTGCAAGGTTTGCAAAAGTACAGGTCTTTGAATAACAACTCACAAGGGAATAGGTTATGTGAAATGGACACAGAAGGACTCGAGGTTGGCTTGCTTTGGTTTCTTTGGCATATACAGATTGCCTACTCCAAGAGCACAACTATCCCAGATTCTGAAGCAATCAATCATGCATTCTGTATTCTCAGTGGTCTGAAACAATGAAGAGCCTAGCTGATGCTAACCTGGTGTAACTACTGAATGTGTGCCATAAGAAATGACCACATTTATTTGCAAAATTGTTTGTACTGGTCCTGGACAAATATGTTAATGCCAATGTGTAAGTAAATTTCCTAAAACGTTTTTAAAAAGATTAAAGTGACATCTAAACTTAACTTCAAGAAACTGGGGTGTTTGGCATTAATACCTGGCAGTGTTCCACAATCATCTATGCCCAATAAAATAATTCTGCATAAAGTCTTTTTCTACTACAGTAGTTTCCTCCAGCAGCAGTGTCATTAATGCAGTGAGAGCAACTCACTGTGAACACCAGAAGCATGAACTGTTCTGCAAAGATACACATTTCAAAATCATTTAACACTTAAGAATCCTGCTATCTTAGAAGGGACAAAAGCCATGGCAAGGGCAAGTGCACTGCACTTCACAGCCCCTCCTTTCACTGCCTGCTCCAGCACATTGCCCTCTGAGCTGCCAGCAGCTGAGGCCTTTATATATTTAGCAATGATCCTCTCTTGTCTGTCTTCCAGGAATTTGTCCCATCTCCCCTTGACCCACAGGATTCTGTTCTCTGGCAGGAGTTTCCCAGCTCCGTTCCCTCTCCTGAGAGAGATGGGGAAAGCAGAAGGTGAGGAATGTGTATCCACAGGGGCTGCTATTCTCCTCTGAGGCTCAGTGGTAAGATGGGTTCATACCATTTAGTCATCCATTCCAACCACACTATCCTTCAGCATTTTTACCAAGTCCTTTGCATCTGAGCAGCACCAGCTAGAAACAGCTCCCTCTTTGAGCATGAAGCCTAATTGCACCAAACACAAGGAAAACATTTTTTGTTTAAATCCCAAGTAAACAGTCTGTATTCTAACACACAACAGGTCTGCACCAATTAAATACAGTATGGCAGTATATAAATTACAGTTCTTTACAGTAAATAGTAAAATACAAGAGTCCGCTTACTGTACACAACAATCAAAGAAAGAACAGCAGCTTTTCAGTAAGGTCCCAGGTATCTCAATCATCCACTTGGTAAGGAACAAAGAAAAGATACAGCAGGCCATTCACTTCACACATTTTTTACCATGTTGCTTTACAAATATCCAGAACGCTTGTACAGGCATCTACAGTATCTACATGTGGAACAACCTTCTTAGGAATTCATGAGCACCAGACATAAATCCCTCCATCATTCCCATTATTAAAATAAACTTTACAGATTAAAATTACTTTAGCAGGTTCTATTTCATCTTGATAATAAACCAGCAAGTAACAAGTGCAAAGTTTGCAGTCATGATCCATTTACTGCTTCTTTATTTCCCATTTCTCCCCACCCCGCACCCAAAAAACCCAAAACCCTCTATAAAACCCAGAATGTTGTCCTCTCACAGCCTTGCAGTAATACTGTTTCTGCAGTCAAACTGCCTGGTTGGCTTTTGCTAGCATGTGAAATGCCAGACTCATAGCTTCAGGCATCGTCAGTCATTCCCATGCCAAGTCAGCACAGTGGCAGGCCTCAAGGAAGACAAAACATATGAAGCAATTGGATATTTCAGTGTGCTTAAACACGGAAGGCTGCACGGTGCCCAGTGACTGAAAGGAACATGGCACCAAGTTACCAGTTAAAACATTTACAATAGAAAGATATAAACAGCAAATATATCAGTCTAAAACAAGTTCTTTGGTAATTAAGAACAGCGGTTGGGGATTTTTTTAAAGAATATGAATTCACATCCTGGTTTTTCCTCAATAAAATATCTTTTGTTGTTTAAAATATATCTCCCAAGTTGTTGCGTAACAAATAGTCCAGTACCTCAGTTATCTACAATCAGCTTTAACTGTGTTTTAGTGTGCAGCCGTATCTGCCCACTGGCAGACAAACTATAGATACACATTCATATATATATAATATATATATTATTTATAAAAAATTAGAGCATTAAGTCAAGGACTCTAGAGAATACACATTCCATATGGACAGGTTAAAATGTACAATAGCTTCAAAAATCCGTAGAGTTTTCTACACAGTGATGCGTGTAGTAAGTGCAAAAATACTGTGGTTTAGTTAATCCAAGATTTCCTGTTTTCCTGTTTCCTAGAAAAAGCAGAAGCCGCTGCATCTCCTGAATGGCAGAGGACGTCTCCTCCTGTCTTGGGAGTGGCTGGTGAGCCTTGAAGCACAGAACTCTTCCGTTTCTCTGAAGTGGAAGATGCCTGAGACCGGGAAGCGCTACTCCATTTCTTTGCGGGAGCTGGTGCTTTGCTGAGGCGCCCGGGACGAACGAAAACACCATGCCGTGGTTTGCAGTGGAAGTACTCTCTGCCTTTCACAATTCCATCGTGCTTCCCTTCAATGGAAAGAAATGCACAGGATTAAATGCTGGTGCTGCCATTAGCACATACAATTGAGGTGCTTAAGTGGGAATAGTTTTGGTTATCTGTCAAATAGTCAAATTGTTTCTGCTGAGTGACAGAGCCAGATGCTCACCATACACTAGGGAGAACAAAAATTCGAAAGGGGGACTTAAAATGTGACCAAAAAGATGATTTTCTAAAATGTCACTTTGTTAACTAACAGTTTAAAAAGCATATGTTCATTTTGCAAAATAAACCGTCCTCAAAACCAATTGCTTGCAAAGGTTAAAATTTAGCTGGAGACAAACTTCTGGCATAAGTGATGTTACCTATTAAACTACTAAAACCATCTTTTTAAATGAGCTGAAGCATTTCTATAGAAGTTTCTTAACACTTGCAGAGCACTGACGTTTTTTGACCCTTCTGAAGTTACAGAAAACCTGTGCTCTGGAATTCATCTTTCCCCAGTGGAAAATAACACTAAATCTCTAAAAGTCACTGACACCAAACCTATCTGACAAGTGATGTGCACTGTTAGCACTGTTCATGAATGTGTACACACTGATTTAAAAATAATATGCCAACTTTAGGTTTTGCTTGTTTCTCTGACCTGTAAAAACAGGTGGGTACCAATGGAGAGCTACCACAACATGCAAAAGCAGGGCTTTCAGACAGTTAAAAATGGATCAGAGCATCCCTATAACCAGAAAGCTGATAAATGGTTGTATTAGATACCAAGCTTCATGAAACGGGAGGTACCTCCTAGGACTGAACTGGACTGAATGATTGTACTGTGACTTTAAAAATTGGTCACACTAGCTGCATATATAACCCAGAACACATTTAGTCTTACCCAGCTGAACATTGAGTTCAACTCCAACCCAGATTCCAGCTGAAAAATCCACCGTTCCAACGTATCTCACTGTGCCCATCTTATTACTTCCAACACAGACTTGCTCGCCCACGGCCACCCAGCTGGGCAAGACATGGGCTGGATCTTCAGAAGCACCTTCTTCACAGTCAGAACCATCCAAGTGGTCCTTCGTAATAAAATCGTCCATGGAAGCATCAGGATAAGTCTCAGGCTCTGAAGTGTCTTTCAGCAGTCCAGAACAAAAAGGGCTTTCCCCAGCATCTGCAAGCCAGCTGTCACCTGCTGCTGCTGCAGAGCTCTGCTGGCCTGGGCACGGGCTCTGCCCTTTGCCAGGGCCCCGGGGTGACTCCGAGGTGCTCGTTCCATTAGAGGACAGAAGGGAACACGACTGTGGAGCTGTTGAATGGTCAAAGTCCTTCCCATCTTCAACACCCATGAACTCAGTAAAGGAGTGATCTTCCAGAATGTCCGTCATGTGCTCAACTGTCACCTCACATGCTGAAAATTCAATGGTGTTTTTCCCATCCAAGGAACTTAGAGCTGAGAGGGATCCAGCTCTGGGTAACTGCTGAGAGTCTCTGTCAGTGGCACTGAGTGACAGTGGTACTTGCTCTGTTAAGGCACTGTTTTCTTTCAGTGGTACCACAGGTAACTTCTCTCTCACTAACTCCTTTTCTGACTCTCGACATTCCTTGTTTAAGGAAGATCTTAAATCATGTGCAAGGGATGATCCCAAGGGATCACTAGAGTCCAGCTCCTTGGAGTGACTGGCTAGCTGGTCTGTGCTATCACTACAGGGAACAAGCATGTCAGACAGGGTGGCATTAGAGGCACTGTGGGAGAAGTAGCCACTAGTGATGCTGCTAGTGGTGGGGCTGCGGGACACCTCTTTCTCAAGAACACGTGAGCTCATGAAGTCTGATTTAGAGGAAAACCACTCCCTGTTCTCCAGGCTAGCATTGTAAATACTGAAGTCAGCAAACTCCTCCGGTACATAAGGCCGGAAATTTTGAAAACTTTGTGGACTTATCAGTTTCTTATTAATGGCCTCCAACTCACTGTCTTCCTCCTCAGAGTCCTGCAAATGAGAAGAGGAATTAGGATTAGGAACCTGTGACAGTGAGGTTTCCAAAATAAACTAACCATCCTTGATTTTTTCCTTTCTGAGCATGGAGAAATATGTACCTTTAATATTCTTTATTCTGAAGAAGGGAAGACACCACTGAAAAGAGCTGCTGGGAATATATCCTATCTACACTGAGCTACTCAAGTTTTAGAAAATAAATTCTAAATAGTTCAGAAAATATAAACCAATAAAAGGAAAGTTACATATTTTCATACACAAACTTTTTTTCCCCATGATTTAGACTAATTAAACCTACTGAAGGTATTTTATAGAGTGAATTCACTACCTAACAAGATAAACACAAATATGAATGGTAAAGGCCTTAAAGAGTTCCTGCTGCAATACAGGTTATTAAAAACTTTGGGATTATTAAAAACTTTGCACAGTAGGATTTTCTATTAACCTGGTATCAGCAAGGCTAAATAATTTTGCTTACCCCTGGCTATCAGAGCTGAATATGTTCAGGATGTTTGAATATACAAGAAAAAAGATCAAATATTAAAGCAAATCTTCAAGGAAGCATTTGCATGCAGACATGTACGTGTTTGGAGGGAAATAAGTGACAGCAATCACCCTAGCAGAACTTGGAGGTGCCTCCCTGATGTGTGGGGATGCACCATGACCAGACCACAGATGTGGCTTTCACAGAGTCCATATGAAGCTGAGAACTTCAGTCTGTAAAGATGAATCTGAGAAAGACTCTGGCAACATGGTAGGGCTGCTCCCTCAGGATAAAATACTGCAGGCAGGACTCTACATGGATGCCTTTTTAAGTACTTCCTGCATTATATACATATGTGTCTTCATTTACACATATATATGCAGGTATAAAAATAGGTGTATGTATACACACACATATATAGTAAAAATGGTTAGTTTACAGGAAATTTCTACTAGAAATAATTGTATTTTAGGAAAAATTAAAAATGCTGTAGCACCCATTGTTTCTCAGTTCTTTTATCTGCATCACAGATTTCAAATCCAGATCAAGGCAGATCCTGTGTGATATCTGAAGTACCTGGATGCTTTCAGACACCTGCTGTGATTCACCAATGTCAAAGGAAAAGCAGAACAGTTAACCAGATGACCACAGAGTACCAACACTTCAGTTTAAACATGCTCTTGAAAATGTATCCTCACTTCAAAGTAGCCAAGACTGCTCAAATAACTTTGCATAACAAAACTTCCAATGCCCAGACAGGGAACAGATTTGCTCAGTTTGCCCATGTCAGAATAATCACAGAATTGTTTGGATTGGAAGGCACCTCTTGAGGTCAATTAGCCCAATCTCCCTCTGCTCAAGCTAGGTCAGCCAGAGCAGGTTGTCCAAGACAGTGTCCAATTAGGTGGGTTTTGAGATCTCTACAACCTTCCTGTGCAACTCATTCCAGTGTTTGACCGCCTCCCCTCACAGTAGACAAAATGTTTTCTTGTTCCATCTTGTGGTCAGATGGAATCCCATGTATTTTGATTTGCCTCATGTCCTGTCACTGTAGACTGCTGAGAAGAGTCTGACTTGGCCCATCAGGTGTTTTTATATATTGATAAGATGCCCCTGTGACTCGTCTCCTTAAGGCTGAACAGCTCCAGATATTCCAGCCTCTCCCCATTTGTCAGAGAGCCCTTATCCGTAAAAAGGTCTCATGTCCGTTCTTACCATGTTCAAACTCATAGCAAATATAATTCTGCATTAGCCATGCAGAATGGCCTCTTAAGATGACTCAAGATTTTCAATATTAATTTTTGTTGGCACAGCTATCAGTATCTCAACAGGATGTCTCTACTTGTCTAAGTATATCTGACAAATCCAACCACATTTCAGATTATTAATATTTGATCAAGTAAAGGTTTGGTATCCTTTGCCTTCTAATTTTCATGGCAGTCTTCCAGAGTACTTCTCATACAGAATTTGGATGAAGGCTTTCATTTGCAATTATTTATTTTCCTGAAGAGGAGCAATTGTGTTATAAAATGTCATGTAAGACTACTGAGTATTATTTATACTGTTGAAAAAGCTTGCTACTTACATCTGAAATCCACAGTTCCTTTAGAAGTAAAGGAACAAAATATTATCTGCTTTATTGAGACTACAAATATCCTTCCAAGCACTAAAGCCTTGTGCAAAGCATCTTTTTTGCATACTGCAGGATACCAGTTGCTCATCTCTGAGGGATGTTTTCTCAGTCATTCTGCTTACTTCTTCCCTTTTACCAATTTTATTTATGCAAAACTAAGTTTTGTTCTATGCTGAACCTTATAGTTTGGGGTTTTTTTAAACATTAAAAACTAAGAGTTTATCAAATATAAAGTTGAAGATTATGTATGAACTCCAAACTAATAAACATTTAATTAGTAAAGTATTTCTAGTCAATACTAGCTAAGCGTCCCCTTGAGACCAAAATGTATTTTCATAAGAGTTCTTTGTGCCTCCTTTGAAACTTGCAAGATGACTCATTTGACTGAAAAATCCCCACCTTGGTGGTGTCCCTGTTCAGAATCAGACTGGATAAGAGGCTGTAACTGAAAAATGGCTCTACAGACATACAGACATTGGTGAGTGATGAGGAAAGGCCAAAGAAGTCACCACAATGTCAGTCAATGTGCCATTTCAGGGTTATCTGTCATCATGAGTACAAAAGCTAAGCTACAGATCTTACTGGAACATGGGCTATGAAGAGCACTCTGAATAAGTGAGGAGACACCACCTTGTGACAAAAAAAAAAGATGCCCCTGGTGGGGACAAGACATATTTCCTTTCAGAGCTCATCTTAAGTTTCCTGATTGGGAAATTCCAGAAACAAAGCAATTTCAGAGTTTTTCAAATTTCTGTGGATGTGAGATGGGAAAAAAAAGAACAAGGTGCCTCATACAGCTCAGGCTATTGGTATAAATAAAGATAAAATCTTTGAAAAACTGGTCAAGAAATTTCAGCAACTTCCCTGGGATGTAACAGAATGACTATAATGAAAAGCAGATTTAAGAACTGGTAACAGAAAGACCACAACAGCAAGAACTAATGAGACAAGACTATACATCAAGTTCTAGCAGTAAAGAAGCAAAATAAGCAAGAGCACAGAGCAGCTTCCCTACACCTGCTTTGCATCTGCATTTTCAAATCCCTAAATTACACCTCTCGAGTAACCTCAACAAGTTAGTTCCCGCTTTACTAATTTAAAAATCAGTAATACTTATCTAGTGGTTGCACCACAGGTGCCTCAATTTTTATTGCCTGCTAGAAGAGCTTCCTTTTAGCAAACTCTCTCTTAAACATGTTAATTACCAGCAGTATTTAAACACACTTAATATGAAAATATTTAATCTGACCTTAACATAAGTCACTGTATTCCTATATTATAGAGAACATGCCCCTATATATATCATGCTGTTTTGATACAGCTGCAATATCAAGCATGTGTAAGTACTCTCTGAAATTTCAGGTTGAATGCTCTATTTCAGGCCAACTAAATAAAATGCATTTTTTCTTAACTGTTTCCCCCCCGCCTTCCTTTGGCAGATGTGTTTTGAATATTGGAATACTTCAGCCTACTTAAAATATAGGACTCACTGCAGCTCTGAAAAATGGGGTAGCCTGGGAAGCCTACATCCTACAAAGGCTTCTTTCCTAAAGCAATAAAACCCCCGGAAGCATCACTTGCTAAACACAACACCCTAGGCTGTCTGGGCTACACAAAATAGCTTTGTCAACCTCCTCCCCACTAGCAGCTGCTCCTTCTTGCCTGTCTCCCCAGGACCCTCAAGGGTCTAAAAAGCCATCAGACAGAGGAATAGATCCAAATGAAAAACTCCATGGTAGTCAAGCCATCAGCTGGGTGGATCAGTTCCCTTCATCTGACTTCCTATGCAATGAAAGAAAAAGCTGTGTTGACACAAGGGAGAAGTCAATATGAGTCAAGCAGCTGAGAACTGAAAGAACACCTCTTTCTATGGTCCTGTTGGCTACAGCAGGTTTACAGTGTTCAGTGAATTAGTTCCCTCCTAGACGGCAAAGCCTGGTGGCAGGATGTTGCCCTTTCCTAGCTCTGAAAGCTTCTGTGTATCTGTGGAAAGCAGCACAGGCAAGTGCCTGGGTTAATTCAGGGCATGCATGGGGTGGGACTTTGTTTTCACTCCAGGGATTAAAACTGCCCTCAAGTTGCTATGGAAAGTTTTGTAACAATTTATTTTCCAAGGGATGTTTTTTCAACCCACAAGAAGATTTTTTTCTTCCAAATACCTTCATGCTATTTGTATCAGTGACTCAGTGCGAGTTAGCACGTCAGCTACCTTATGGAAAATTAACATGATCGAGAATAAAACAGCTGCCACCCGAACCCAGCAGCCAAGCTCCAAATATATATTCCAGAACACTCAGGATACTTTGGTCTAACAACTTACAAAACAGCATTAGAAATCCAGAACAGGTTTTTTAATGGCTTGGCTATATGGTAGGAATGAAGATAACTGTTGAATAGAAGAACCCATCGCTAGAATTTTGTGGAAAAGTGTCCCAAAGGACTTACAGGAAATAATTTGAAGGTTCTGAATTTTAAATCTAAAGCTCTGATTAAAGCAAGTATTTGCAGCCATGTTCCACAGCCCCAAAACCAAAACCATCATACAGCAGAAATGATGATACACCTTTTGTTGAAGCAGCAGTGAGAAAAGAATTTAGCAAGTGAAGATTAAAACAAAAGCCCTCCACCTCAATTTCCACCTGAATTATGATGAAGACAGGCTGCAGGTTAATTAAGAGCGGCAATCTTATTTTAGTCATATTACTTCCATGTCAGGCAATTATAAGCTTTTATAGTGTACCCACACCTAATGCACGGTTACTTACACCAAATGGGATCATTCCATTTACTCTGGGGTATAGTCACAAAATCTAGGTAACATACAAGGTATATTAGAGGGATAACAGCATGGCTCACTAACCCATCCTTGATCATTTGTGCCCTGTAAATACTACAGCCTCCCCTCTCCCCCCACCCCACAAGACATATGACATATCAACATTAAAACCCAAAACAAAACAAAAACAGGACACCAAACCCCAGCAGAGTTAGTTCCAATGACAGAATGCATTTGCAAGCCAGGCAAGCAATTGTTACAACCAGAATCTACAATCAGTCACAAGCGGTTATTTCCACCTCACAACTACTTTTTCCTGCTGGAGTAGCGTGAGTGCCTCAAGCCCACCACCAGGCCTCGAGACAGAAAGTGGTATAAAACTTACAATCTTCTCCTCAGGCATGCTGCTGGCCCTGCTTGCTGCAGGCACAGCACAGCCAGCACAGTGCACCTGAGATGGAGGCATGCTCTGCAAAGGTTGAGACACACAACACATCACACAAACCACAGCTCTGACCACAGTGCTAACTGGGTGCCAAGTCAGAAAGGTGTGAAGATGTGATGAAGGTGAAACACCCATGCTGGCCATACAGATATCAAAATTCAAGTTAATGGATAAGGGAACTCATGCACTCCTCCCAGAGTTTGAGGGTAGAAATAAAGGCCAGAATTATAACCACCCCAGAATAGTTTCACAGAATTACATTTCATCTGTTAAAAAAAAAAACACACCAACATCTTACTGAAGAATAAAAAGAAAAAGGTGTAAAGGTAGTAAAGTAGTTACTGCTACTTTAAAATAGAAGTATCCTGTAATGGAGAATATATACCAAGAAGTAAAAAAACCCCAAAATCCACAAACCCTGTATTAAAGTAAAAAACATAACTCCAAAAAGCAAAACTCCACCAGATATAAAGAGTGACCTGAATACTTTTACCAGAGAATTACAAAATTCTGTTGCAACAGATGCAAATGATTTGCCAAGTACACCAAATCACTCCCCCTCCTATAAAAAAGCAGGTGGTTTTCAAAGATTACCTCTTGACTAAGTAGAGGTCGGCTTTCAAGTGGGGTCTTCCTTTTATGTTCCTCTTTCACTGGCATTAAGGGCTTGAAAAACTTTGGTGGCTGGGGAGAAAATGCTTTAAAAGGGCTGGCCATTAAAGCATGGGAATTCTCTGCTACAACACCTAAATAAAAAAGCAAAGTGTATTTCATTTCTTTATATCCTGACTACAAGATCATATATCAAAACAAGTGAAGGTTAAGACCTACAATTGACAAAGTTGCTGGCTACATAAAAATGTTGGTATTTAAGTATTTGACCACTGGCCTAGACATGAAAAAATGCACAGCTCAGTGAGATCCTCAGAGAAATCTGGAAACAGAAGGAAAGCAGAGAACAGCAGTATGTGCCCCTTCCATTCTGAGGCTCCAACATTTCTCCTTTTCATCTTGGTCATAAAACCAGTGGGAAGTGTCCTTGAAAATAGAACTAAGAAGCTCTTTGCTTCCTGTGTCTCACCTGACCTCTGCCCACAAGACTGCAAATCTGCCCTGTAACTAAGCCAGCCATCCAGAACAGCCAGCATGATCAAAAAGGAAATTATAAGCAAGGAAGCAATGAACAAACCCCCAGTCCCACTTTATTGCAGCAGTATTTCTACCCGCACTGCCTGGTCAATGTGACCTGAAGGAAACAAGACAATTGTGACACACTGACAGGAAAGCACAGAAAATATCCACATATCATGTAAAGAACCTGTCTAAGGACACTTTCCACTTTAAAAAAAAAGCATCTTCATCTTTAAATTCATAAAATAACAGCAGCTGCATTTTGTTCTTCTGTGTGTGTGTGTGTGTGTGGTGTTTTGTTTTGGGTGGGTTTTTTCTCTTTTTTTTCTTCTACAGTTTTGATTTATATATTTAGCACATTCTGCCCACCTCTTTTACCCCCTTTCCTGGATGTCTTATGCATTTCTCCTCCTCTATTTCCAGATTAGGTTTAGCTCCTTAAGTAGAAGCTGGATAACACATTTATTAGGAAAAGAGCACTGGGAATTTAATTTTCAGTTTAATGCAGCAAGTAAGAATCCACCAGCATTGTCATTACATATATGAAATCTCACCAGTGCCATCTTTGCTCTTGCGAGGTGACTCCCTGGGTAAAGTACCATAGCATGATACATCTTGATAACTGGAACAACAGTCAGATATATCTAGGTGACTTTCAGACCAACCCTAAAAAAATAAAATTACATAAATCTGCATGATGATGATGCAGGCAAATATGGAAAAAATCAAAAGGTAAACTCAGATGGTTTTTTTAAAGAGTCAACTAAACCCCACAAACCAAAGGTATGTCAAGTACTGACTTCAGACAATTTTCCTATCACACAGAAATGCATTGTATAAAAGGTAATTAGCTGGTCAGAGAAGCAGTTAAAGTTTTGCTCTGTTTCTTACATACCAGTTTATATAATACTAATATGAAAAGAAGAGAAGGACAATGAGGTTTAATGTAAAATTATATGTAATGGGTGCAGAATTTTGAAGATATATTATGTAAATCAACTGCTTTAAATACTATTAAAGGAAAATACTATTTCTATTTTCCTTTTGTTTCTCCCCAGTTCTCAATCACATCTTGCTTTTGGTGGGGGTGGGAAATCTGGGAATGTGAGCTGTTTGTTACTACGTTTCCATACCTTGTCATCTTCATCGCAGGCAGAAAGATCCAGTCGACTACAGGACACCTATGGAACACCAACAGACAGAATGACAAAATCCCTACCTTTTATTTGTGAGATGTAATACCTTGAGGAAACACTGTGATCATTTAGTTCTAATAATTGTCTTGCTTTCTCTTTTCAAACAAGATTATGTATAAAGATATCTACGTTTCTGCTGTATGAGTGAGTGAGAGAACACATAAAATGGAAACTACCCTTTATACCATGAAAAAAGTTAAAGGGATTTGGAGGTAAAAGTAATCTGAATCAGGGCAGTTGTCATCCTGAACTACTTCCCAAATGGATATCTTTGTAAAAGAAAAAGAGTTTCAACCAACCCTCCCCCTTTCCTGTTAACTTTGTTATCTCCTAGGACAGACAATTTTGGGGACAGGATTTCACTTCATGTCCACTTCCCCTCAGGCTGGTTAGTCCCAGCACAGAGTAATCATTACCATATCTCCTTGTGCAAGCATTACATCAGCACACAGACAGCAGCCCCTGCCCCATCCTGCTAACGAGGAAGGGTCCTTACATTGTGCACATTGGGAGTGCTGATGCTCCTGCGGATGTTCCTGGCTTTGGTGGAGAGAGCCTCTTTGACAGTGACTGCCTGTGTAAAGAGAACAAAAAACTAACAGCAATGCCATGGTCTCCTCAGGAGAACTGAGCAAGCAGGATAGAGATTTTTTGCATTGTAGCTAACAGCAGCAACCAGGGCTCGCATTCACAAATCTTAGTTTGCACAGACAAGCACTAAAGCTTCTGTCTGAAATTCATTCTTTGGCCTTTGCTTGTTCAGGCTCTGAGTACCACATCATTGCCAGCTTTAGTTACTACATCCACCACCACTGGAAATTTGTATTTCACAGAATTAACTTCATCTTACATTTATCTGTCCAATGATCTCTAAAAAAAAACTAGCTGAAACCAAAAAAAGCAACACAGTATTTTTAAAAGATCAGTCATCTCCTCTTGAATTCTCATAATCTCCTATTGAATTCTCATAATCCAGTGCAAAGGGCACAAGAAATGCCTTTTCCTTGCCTGTCTTAGCCGTTCAAGGCTCAGAATGTTCTCCACTTGCAGCACACCACGTGTGTATTTCTCAATGTAAGTTTCGCCATCAGATGTGCCCTCGTTCTCACTCCTTGCAGCCATCAGTGCTAAGGTCTCACGATCCTCAATTTCTTCTGTAGCCTAAAGTAGAAGTTACACCATTCAAGATTTCAAAAAGGAAAGCCAATTGTTTTAGCTCACTTTTTTAGACCAGTTCAATCCAGAAATTAATTTCAATTGGGCATCTTAAACTTAACCAGCAAACCTAATTACAGTAAATGATCCAGGGTTGTTCCATAGAGATGCAAATGATGCTGAAGAGATCAAGCTTACGAGAAGTTTTGAGCATTTGCTGTAGTAAAAGCACTTCTAGAAAAAATGCATATATAACCTGTAATTGTGTATGTTAAGGCCCAACTAATGGCAACTACCTAGGCAAGGAAATGTAATTTCCTTCCCAAATCTTAAAACATGCTGTGATTTCCCTAGAGTTTAAAATTTAAGTAGTACAACAAAGTGACAATTATATGGTTTCAAGACTATTTATGTTTTCATTTGTCCAGTTTGTTTACTTTTAAAATAAATTTTATAGTACATTTACAACTTGTACAAGCTTTTTTTTCTATAAGAAGTAATTTATATTCCTGTGAACTCAGATTCCCAGTTATTCTGTTTCCACAAACCTGTACATTCCTCTGAATATCCTCTATATTTCCCTGTAGACACTAACAGGCTTTCAAAAATAACTCTACTACAAAAACTCAGTTAAATACAGTAGAAGAGAAAATAAAATCCCCACAGCTTTCTACTGTTTAAAGACAAACACCATCTCACACTGAACTTCAGTATATCCACTTTGGCAACCTGCCCCGTACCAGGAAAGCAGGACATTTGCTTTCTAATCAGTATCACCCACTGCAGTAGGTCAATTCTGTTGGTTTCTGTGAATTTGCCAGAGAAATATGCTATGATTTACCTTTGGTATATTGGATACTATTTCATAAGTCACTCCACAGGCATAATATATATTTTTCAAGGATATTCTCCTTTTCAGGCTCTGGGTAAAACTCTAGAAAGAAAGTAATTTTCAGTTACTGTTTTGATAATTACTATTTATGACATCCTAAGAAATAAAAAGGTGGAATGAAAAATCTGATGATGAAGCCAAGCAGAAACATAATTTATTAAATTACTTTTTTTAGCATTTATTATATTTCAAGCAGTCTTTACAACACTGTGTTCAGTATACAATGCTACTAAGTTCAATCAGCTGAAAAATGGACAGTTCAAAGAAATATACCAGTACACACCTTCAGTGCAACCTATAAAAATCTAGTTTTCATTTCTCTCTCATAAGAACTGGGGAGACCAGACTCTCAAAATTAAGCAAGCAGCTAAGAAAACACATTAATTAAATTAATAATATGAAACAAAACAAGGAATAAAAGAATATATAAACTTATTACCTGCTTGTTATAAATGTTGGCTGCAATCCTTTTGCGTAATACCAGTTCCATTGCAGCAGGGTGACTGAGCTGCACAGTAGTCTTCACTATTAAGTAAATTCTCTCATTTTGAGGAGTTACCCTATTGAGGTGCACTGAGTCATGGACAGAAGAGTCCCAGGCAGCAGTGGCTGAAACCTATGCAGACAAATTAAGTAGAAGAAAGAAAAGGAAATCAAAGATTTTATTATTATAAAAACATTATAAATTGTATAATTTACAATGATTTAACATGAAGTAAAACAATTCCTTAATGAGAGAAAAATCACCCTAATTGAACAAAGTGGAATCAAACCTCCTTTCATAGTAAGGAATTTATCAGAAAAATCATACAATAGGTGTTAAGATACTGGGGAAAACAATTATGACCACAATCCTGTACTGCGCAAACCCTGTCCCAAAAGGAAGTTTTCACATGTCTGGAGGCAGAAAGGAAAGCAGAAGAAAGACTGGATGAAGGAATACAGATCCTACTGCTACTATATTAGAAGTATATTCATTTCAATGTAAAATCTTCCATCTATGTTGGATTAGGTTAACAGCCCAGACAGAATAAACTTGCACCCATTCTGCAGAACTTTTTTTCCTTTTTTTCCTTCCCTTTGTCTTCCCCCCAACTTTGGTGTCCTCTTTATTCTTGAAACGGTCTCTTAAACAATGGCCTGAGTGGTTGCAGGACATGGAGGCTATCAGTTAAGAAATTCCAAAATGGATTCAGAACCATTAATTTCCAACAATTCCCAAACCATGTATTTAAAAACCAGTAATTACTAGTAGCAATTTGTAGTAATAACTACAGTAATTTGTAGTAATTTGTACTAATAACTACAAATGAAAGAATTTTTATTTAAGTATTAAGCTTTGCCTAGTGCACACAATAAAACAAGTCATTTTCTCTGAAGAGTTAAGAGCTTGCAAGAGGAATGAAGAAGGAGTGAGGAAAGCAGGAAAAGGGATTTTGAGTCAGGCAGTTGAATTAATCTTTGCCAAGAGCTAAGACTTGTCATCTCTGAATTAAGGCAAAAGAGCTAACAAGTCATATCCTCTTAAATTCTAAATAAATAGGCCGGAAAATAAAGGCAGCACTAGACACAGATGGTACTTCTAAGACAAAAAGGTAATAATAATAATAATAATGATTAAATACATAGAAGTAGGATATAAAGCATAAGACGAAAGCATTTACACAAGCTGCAGTTGTCAAAAAGGAGGCTTGCTAACAATTTACCTCATCATCACTGTGTTTTATGATCGGCAGATAAAAGAATGGGCTCCCATGCTCCTTTGGTAGTATTGAGTTAACTCCTGATGCATGGGGACCTATAAGTTGTTCATTGGCACTGAGGTCATCAGCTAATGAAACAAATGTGCAAAGAATGAAATAGTTTTATACCAAAGGATATGAATATATAGAGGCAAAGTTGTAATAAAGGCCTATCCATATTTCATAATACATTTAATCCTACTTAATCTTATTACTATGCAGCATTTGCAGATGATTTCAGCATAAAAAAGAAACTGAGAACAGTAGTTCTGGCTACATTACACTTTTAGCTAAACAAACAAAAGGTGTGCAATGACACAATGAACATGTTTAAATATCCTGTTTGATTTTTTTGTCTGCTAATCTCTATTGATAGTAAAAACAAAAACAAAAAAGAAAACAAAAAAACCCACAAACCACACAAAAAAACCATTTCTTGTGAGCACAGATGAAGGAAGAGGGTATTTCACTTTCCAAAAGTATCAGCTAAAGCAGGTTATTGACACACTGCCCATATAAATATGTGTGATAGGCACCATTCCAGTGCTCGATGTGATAAGGCCTATAGATCCTCTTGTGCTTTATGTTCTGGTTTTTAATTAGACTTGCTTCCTAAACAGTCCTTAAATGTGGAGCTACCTCTATTTTCTTGTTACTTACACAGTGTATCTGCGTCTTAAGAATATATATCAGTATTCTTCTTACATTTAGAACTAAATACCTTAAAAGGGAGAAGACTTAAAAAAGCTCATTATAGCCCTAACACATTAAATTAGCTGTTTAAAACTCTACATAAATATCAGTGGAAGAAGCTCTGAAAGCATTGGGAAATTCTCTATCAGTGCTTTAATGACATGTGGATTTGTATGTCAAAACACTTACAGGACTTCCTCATCTGCTGTTTGATTTAAACTAAGCTTGCTTTCTTACCATATTTTCTGTTGTACAGCCTATCACTGAGTACAGTGATACTGTGCTCCCTGACTTTAATCCTTATTCTAAAATAGTTGCGCTTAATTATGCCAACATACACAACCAGAAAAAATCAAAAGCACTTTACAAGCCATTCAGACAATGTCATTGCCAGGACTTGCTTGATTTCTTACACCTTTCAAGTTAATTCTTCCATTTAACCATTTATTGACCCAAACTAATGACTAACATTTCCCCCTCGACAAGTTTCTTAATCGGCTTTTACAACATACCATTCAGATCAAGGAAGAGGACAGGTATATGTGTTTCCATTCCTGCAGGTGGAATCCTGAAACAAAACAAACTGCTGGCAACAAAGAAGGCAAATTCATACCCAAGCTAATTTGGGCAAACAGATCTCCATGCAACATTCATTAACTGTAACCAGTGGCTAAAGCTGTCAACATTCTGATGGCTACTCTGAATGCCTGTGTGGCACAAACAGCATTTTGTTTATCTCCACACAGAGCTACATCTAGAGCTCTGCCAAAACTCAATTCACACCACACAGCATGCGGCAGTTGCTGTGAGGACCAGAGTTTTAAACATCCTGTTCTGCTCCTTACCAAGTTAACTGGTTGCAGTCATCTCACACGTAAAGGTCAGCACCCTCCAAACAACTGGCTATGTAACTACTGGCAGTCTTTATATCCATAAACACACTTTTAGCCATATGTCCCCAGCATGCTTCAGGTGGATAAGGGGAAAAATGGCAAGAAAAGAGTATTGCTACATTATTCCCCAAATACTATTGGAGACATTAATGTACTCTTGATTAGAGGAGTATTTCTTGCCCACACTTTCCCAAACCTAATATGTCGCATTCCTCATTCTTGCATGTCAGCTCCAAAGATCTTAGTTAAAACACAAATTTAAATGAAACTAAAGAGAAATGTATTACAAATTCAGATGAAACAGAGAACACATCCTTTGAAATCAGTTTCTTCCCTCTCTACCCTTTATCAATGACATCATCACGTGTTCTACCATTCATCTTTCATTCCTTTTCTGAAAGGAATCAAACTACTGGATAATTTTCCCAATTGTATAAAGTTGCAGAATACTATATTATATTCAAAGGTGATTTTCAAACCTTGAAAGCTATTTCAAAGCTACTTCATGTAACACCTTAGCTAAGCAAATCTTTCTTACATTCAGAACAGCACCTGACCTTCTAAGCTTTCTGTCAGCTGAACGCAGTTTGTGGTAACACAGGAGGCTCCAAAACATCCTTAGATTTGTACCTTGCAGCATGCACAGTTTATGTACAAAAAGCTGGCAACTCCAGTGGCTTTTCTGAACATACCAATTTGCAGGGGCACCAGGAATTCCACTGCCTGGTGCTGGAACAAACACTGCATTCCTCTCTTCCGTCAGCCCCACCCACTGTTCCACGAGCCGGGCTTCTCGTTCTATATCATCCTCTGATTTTTCTACAGTGGAAGAGATTAGGATTACAGATGAGACACACTTTTTGTGGCATAGGGCATAAAGTACTTACGATAGAGACTTCAAGCTGCAAACCTTGTTTGTTGCTGATCTTTTGGATCTGCTCATCTAAGTATTCTCTGCGTTTTATTAATGCATCAGACCACCTTTCTCGTACACAGTTCAAATCTTCTTCCTAACATGGAAATAGAGAAGAAGGTCATGAAACTATGTGGGTGAGAATAAAAGGCAGTGAATTTTGTGGTAATTTCATCAGAATTTGTATTAAATGGCTTGCACAATGCAGAAAACTCTTTTTCCCCAAATGACATGCACACTGATTAAGTACCTCATCGCCCATGAAGGGAAGTTTATTTACTTTCAAGTCTCAGATTTCAACAGGAGAAAAGAAAATGTACTGCCTCTGCTGCTGAACAGATTACACACCATGGGCTAATTACTCACAGAAGTGGCAATCAAACTTTTGAATAGCATATGGAAGAGGAAAACCCAGTATCATCAGTTGATCATAAGTTCTCCTGAAGATTAGACAGGTCAGTACGCCCTCAAACCTGCACAAAATTCCATTGCTAGCAGCTGCTATCAGTGCAATTAAAAGATTTCTCATGCAAACAAAACCCATCATGCAATCATGCTTTGTGGTATCACAGAAAATCCGGTTGGTTCTTCTCTGTGATATGTCAGGAAGCGCATAAACAGCCCGCAAGAAGTTAGTACCTTAAATTATATTTTTGAGATTGCTAGGAAACTTAAAATATCATTTTAAGGGATGTCAGCATTCTCACCTAACTGGTTTTACTTCTGTTGGACTGCCTATTAGAAAAAAGTCTTCTATGTAGAAATCTGAAATTTATTTTACTTTGGGGGGGGGGAATTTCCTCTTCTGCTCTTTGTCACCTTTTAAAATGAGTCTTCTATCACACTGTCTAAATTGTGCCTTATCACATAGGAAAACAGGGTCAAGGTTGGGTTTTGTGCAGATAAAAGATAATTGCTTCACTGAAGCTTCTGTATCTACCCCCATTCACATCCTCCACCCTCATGCAAGCATTTCAGAAAATTGCACAACATAAAGGGTTATGTTTTTTTCTTTAGAAAACAAACAAAATATCTTATGCTGCATAATTTGTCTGGAAAAGATGCCTGCAGCTGCTGGTTCTTTTCCCTGTGATATTCATCAGAAACTGCTTTCATTCTAAATTAAAGTCTCAAAGCTTTTATTCCCATAGCAATTCATGTAGCCAGTTAGGGGAGCTGACTGCAGAGTACTAGAGAAGAGAAGACACTGTAAGAGTATAAAGTCACAAGGTAAACTGAAATAGCAGTGTTTTATAGCCCAGGTAGCCTCTAAAATGCACAGCACGTGTGTATTCAAAGCCGCTTTTGCTTGCTCATTTGAGAGTTGCTGGCCATTAGCATTAGCTGTGCCCCATGCCGCAGGATTGACAGCAAGAGCAGCAATACCTGGTAACTATCCATATCACCACCATCATCCTCCTCCTTCTGGTAGGAGAAAATACATTTTGTAAAACATAAAACCCATGCATTTCACTCAACAGAAATTAACAGAAATAACCCAAAACACAAATACCAACATTTCTGCCACAAACTTGTAAAATGTTAAAATCACAACACTCAATTAACCAGTCTTATTAAAGGTAGAAAGATTTTTTTCCATTACACTGTAGCAGGTCAGCAATGATTTGAATATTAGTGAATATGTTTATTAAAAAAATAAAATAATTAAAATCACCACAGAATCCAGTGCCAGAAAAATGACTGAGCAATCAGATCACTAATCTCAAGTTTTACAGATTCATCTGTATCCAAGGTTAGAATTATTTGTGGAACTGAATGTAAACCTTCTGACAAAAGACACCTTGCTTCCCTGGGTGGCCCATTCCACTTGTTCTTTGCCATCACTGTTAAAATCATGGTTTATTTCCAACATGAATTTGTCCAGTATCAGCTGAAATCATTTATGCTTCTTAAGGACTTTCTTGGCTATGTGGAATAGCCCTTTCACATTCAGGGACAGCTGTTTTTGATTCTTATCAAATAACAACTTGGTGCTTTTCAAAAAGCTAAATAGTATCTCACTACATTTTCTCTAACAAATTTCTTTTTTCTTTTTTTTTTTTTTTTTGCTTTTCCCTTCCTCAACTCTCTCCATCTCTGGAAGGAAGGAAAACTAATAGCACTAAGAATCTAGTATTAATCACCTCTTTACACAAAGGCAAAAACAATTCCCATATTCCTTCTGTCCTGCCATAGTTGGTACTTTTGGTACTTTATCAGTCATAAATTGAGTTATAAGCAAAAAAAAAGCAGGTTTAGCCCCACAGGGTCATGTTACTTGAATTAACCTCAAGCATGTGTAAAACCGCAAATCATGTACCAATGTGCTAAGGTCCTTTTTGGAATTGTGTTGAGCTGGGTCTAGAACAGCAGAACCACAACAAACTGAGAAATTAGCTGCCTTACCTGGTAGCTGTCCAAGCCCCTTTGCAGTTTGGTTGATCTGGCAGTCACCCCACCTACAGAGACTGAAAGAATTGCTTCTACCATGAGAGGCAACGTTCCTGAATGCTGCACGGGTTTCACTGTCACCTGAACTCTGCGAGAATGACCCTAAACAGGAAATTGAGAGGGAGAGAAAAACTAAGAATAAAATTTAAAAATTCATTTAAGCATGAGTAAGATGGCAAGGAAAAGATACATACCTGCCTAAGCTGGAAAATTCCCCCTGTGTTTACATCTTTTGCCTGATGGAGTTCAACTGCAGTGTATTCACCCATCTCATTCAATTCTTGTATGGAAATCCACATTTCTATTCTTCGAGTTACTTCATTCCATCTAAAAAGATATCCCCATAAAAACTCATGGTTGCCTCAAAGTATTTGTGCACTGCAGGTATTACAAAACTTATGAAAAGTTGATGGAAGCATTTATTTGTAATTCATTTGTACCTGTCTCTCAGTGTCCTAGTTTTTGCATGAAGAGAATCAACTTCCCAAACAGAGCTGCCATTGCCAGTACATCGGTGACCCCACACCTCAATAGCAAGAGCTCCTTCTGAAATGAACTCCAAAAACTCCTCTGTGACATTCACCACATAGTCCTGGCAATGAGAAAAACAAATCACATTCAACCATATTAAATAATTGTATCTCCTCAACTTGCTTGTAAGGACACAAACAACTAACTTCCTGCCTGATCAACCATATAGTTTGCACCGCAAAGCTCCACTCTGGACATGAAAGTTGTAAAACCTCATCATGTCAGCAATTCATGCTCCTGCATACCACATTTCATCATAAAAGCAGTGTCTCAGCTCCAGTGATCTCTTTTAAGCTACTGAGCTTACCAAACAAGTATATAGTTAGTTGTCATTATATAAATTATAGATTTCTCCACACATTAAATTCACATCTGAATTTAAAAGATCCCTAATCAAAAGATCTTTTCCTTTTGCTACATTTTGAAGAAGTGATGAAGTGAAATATTAAGGCATTCTTAAGCATAGTTACAAGTCATTAGTTATATGACTTGACTCCCTACTTCTTCTTCCCCTAGTAAAACAAGGCTCAGACTCTAAACAGTTTCTCTCGAACAGATGATCCTCCTGGTAACACTGTTTCATAATAAAAATACTTACCTTACAGTGAGAGAAGGTCACTGTAAAATGAGCATCTTTGCTCTGAGGTGAAGGCACATCTGGATCTACCACTGGTGCTGCTACTGTTGACTCACATTGATCCCAAAATGTGTATTGACAAAAGACAAAATTGGAGAGATTGGGTGGCAGTCCAGTTGCTTCTTTTATTTTTACCTGAGGAGACAAAACAGATGTTGTTTCCTCTTCAACTGCAAATTGAAGACCAACAGCCAAGAAGAAGTTTTAAAGGACAGTAAGGATGTTCCATTTAGGAAATATGATTTTGCATATACAGAAATGTAGGCGTAAGGACCTCACCCAAGTACATGTTTCATTGGGGGAAGCTGATAAGCTCGAGTGGAGAATAAAATACTTCATCACAGAAGAAATGAAATACACCATCCATAGATACTACATTAGATGATCAAACTACAGGAGATAGTTACAGGGAAAAACTTTTTCCCTTCTGTGTCTGTAAAGGATTGTCTTTCTAACACCAGTATTTATGGTGCAGATGTGCATCTACTGGAAACTAAAACAAATTAAATGAGCCACTGGAAACCACTAACTGGCCTACCCTGAGCTGGAACAAGAGGAGTCCTTTCAGAGACTTTTCAGCCAGCAATAGTCTACATAGTCTAGTACTTTACATCAGACTGACTACATAGTTACAGAGGCTCAAAACTGTAAACTTCATCAGGTGTTCTCACTCACCCTACAGGAGAGCTTTTTCGCTCTGTGAATAATTTCTCCATTGTTATCCATGACTTCTAGACTCCCACTCTCACTGGAGTTCTCAGATGAGTCATCTCCTTCCACCACACGTTCTGGGACGGACCCGGTGACACGCATTACTTCAACATGCAGCCGCCCTGCCACCTGAAGGCAAAATTACACAGAGAACATACAAGGCCATTTGAAAAACACTCATTCACTGGGAAACAAGACAGCAGGCACCATTTGCTTGCTAAAGCCCTGGTGTACAAGGAGCACAAGAGTCCTGCAGGAGCTCTCAGCAGGCCCAGCCCAGCCCTACCTCGCCCTGCTGGCTGATGATGGGCACGGCGTACTGCAGCTTCACATCATAGAAAAGGCACTCCAGAAACACGTTGGCGACGCCGATCAAGTTGTGGTTCTCCTGTGCTTCGTAGAAAGGATCACCTCTCTTGCCAATCAGCTTCTTTATCTGTTTTAGAGATAATGAAAGAGATGTCACAAGACCACCAGCGTGGGAACAGGAGGTCAAATAACCTCATAGTGGCACAAAAATGACTCCACTACCATCTTTGTTCCTTCCTGTTACACAGGCAGAAAGAGACTAGAATCATATTACAAATTTGAAATGAAATCTTTGAGATGAGACATTATACAGTCCTTTCTTAATAGGGGATATAATAATATGACGACCTGCATATTTTAGCAATGTCAAGGCAAAGCAGACTTTACCATGAGCGATCACAGTAGTCATTGATTTCAAGATGTTTCACCTTTTCTGCTCTGTTTATACTTTCTAAACAAGAGGTCAAAGCATCCTCAGGTTGTACTGATCTGGCTGCTGGCTACCACTGCAAGGGCAAAGGGAAGGTGCAGGATGATTCCTACTTAAGTCAACAAATGTTCTTATGACTCCCATAGAGCTGAGATCACACCTGCAGCATTCCTCATACAGCCACAAAGAATTCATGCAGATTCCTAGCACGATATGCACTCCTCAGTGAATTTGTTAGTTCCTTCCCTTCTTCTCCTCTTTTGTCTTCAACACATGCATTTGACCTACGTGTTTCTATGTAGCACATAGAACACATGCATTATGGACGACATAGGTCATGGAAAGAATGATCCTGGCTCAGGCAGACATAATGTATTCAAATATGTGCTATCAGTTCTTACTAAAGTCAGCAGCAAAATCATCGTTGTCTTCAATGGGCACAGATGAAGTGCTTGACCTCCCCTGTGTTATGATTTTAGAGATTCCCATTGTCCCGTCCAAAGCATGTAACAAAGGCACAAGAGTTGTTCAAACATATTTAAGAATGATTCCTGATACAAGTAATTTAGGTGCTTCCTAACAGCCACTAGACAGTAAGATATGCATTTTCTATGCATTTCTACCTGGATACTTAGATGATGTCTTCTGGAATACCAAATATCACATCTCTTTCTAGTAAACAAGCAAGTTTTTGGCAAATCTCATGCTTATCTGCCAAGGCTAATGTGCTAATTCTCACCAAACACCACTTAGTTTTGACAGAAATGCTCATGAGACCAAGTATCTTCAATTGATTTCTTCCCTGCTTTAAGGCTGGGAAATATACAAATGAAATCAAAGAATATTTCATAGTTTAAAATCAAGTTTTATCCCATCCCCATGTTCTGCACCTTAAGCAGCATCCTTGTTAGCTTTGACACATTAAATAATTTTATTTCTAATGCAGCTTGCTGCTTCCATTCAGAGCTGGTGGTCATCTGCATGCCAAGTAAACATATGCTCTTAGTGGCATTGTGAGTCACTGCCTCAGCACAATTATATCAGACATCAGCACACTTAACATCTGAAAACACAAGTGAGATAGGACATACCTGTGTTTTATTATGCATGGAGATTTTGAATATTTAGTATTATATTATACTGGTTTTGTTCTAGGTTTTTGTTTGTTTTCTGTTTTTTTTTTTTAAATAGTACCCTATCCTTTCATATACAAAGTCATTACACTTGCTGTCTATAACATATTAAAAGGGGTTTGAAGAAAACAAACTCAATCTTTGATCCATTCCATTTTCAAAAATATATAAATTACCTCAGGAATTTTCTCCTTCCATTCTTGATAGAGGTCTCTCATGTCAATCAATTTGTTCTCTAGTTTCTCAATAGTCCACACTTGAGTACCTTTTCCTTTTCTTCTCACTTGAATTGCAGGCTCACTTACTATTGCACCCCTCTAATTCAGAAAAAAAAACAATCAGTGGAGGAAACGTGCATGTAAGTGGTTTAACTCTTCACTCAAACTGCATTTCTAGAAAGGAATAAAATACAGAACATGCAGCTTTCTCTCTGCCTGCCAATCATGCTAATTTTGTCCTCAGACACAGCATGGCCTGTACATATCTCTGAGGATCCAGATCTTTTATCCTTCTCAAAGATGACCATTCCCACAGGAATATCAACACACTCAACAAAGCCCTTAGGACAAGCATATTATCCTAATTGCTATCATATTTATGGCAGCACTGTAAAACCCTTTAAGACACAAAATTGAAGGGAACTGTAACAAAACCCATTAATTTCGGCAGATATAACTAAAATGCAGGCTCTGCAGCAACAGAACACAAATGTCTGCTCATATGCATTGCACATATGATGATCACACACTTGAAAACAGCAAGAGCCATACTTAATGCTCTGTTGCTATTTTTACTTAATTACTCACTTTCAGGATATTAATCAGGTAGTACTTCTATTTTGTCTATACATAATCTAACAAAAGTAACATTTTATTGGCTCAAGCTGGATGAATGTTATATATGTCTACAAAGTTTAGCCATAAAGCTACATTTTCCATCATTCTTTGTTCTCATTACCTTTTTGTTGGCACTGAGGTTTTCAGCAGGGATCTGAAGTGTTACTTGATAATCTGTTAGCTTACTCATTTCTTCTGCTAAGAAGTTTGCTTCTCTCACCAGAGTATTTGCCTTTACTATTTGCTCTCGAAGTTTAGCCAGGCTCTGTCGAAACAATTCATCCCTGTGGTGCAGTAGGTAACATGAAAAATACACAGAAACCTATTTCTATTATTGGAAAGCTGCAAATAGAGATGCTAACAAAGGCTTTTCTGAAACAAGTTTGGGAGGAAATGCTGAGTAGCACTGTGTCAGTGAACATAAAACACTCACACAATTTTATTGAGGGAAAGCAGTGATCACATATTAAACAAATTACTGTTGAGGCACGTCTACTAGTATGGTGATGCCTAAATAAAAGGTCACAGTAATATGGGAGCTGGTACAGTGATGATTTGTTTAAAGCCCTGAGGTCATTTTGAATTTTCAAGAAATGAAATAATTGCAGCTGTCTTTGCCTTTAATCTGGAGTCCTGTTCCAAAGAATCTACCAGTCCCAACATGTGAGACTTCATCTTGATAAAACCTGCTTTTCCTCAGACCATAATGTTAGAATCTGCATTCACAGCAGGCCACAGTTTTGTATCACTCCAAGGGCTTTGCAGTGACCACAGACCTCCCCCCACTCACTCAAGCGTACACATTAAAAAAAATAGAAATAAAAAACCTTAAATCCTATTTACCCAAGGTATCTTTTAAGTAACAGATGAATGAGCACAGATTAAAGTCTGTGCACTCAGTTTCTGGACAAATTCCAAAGAGGTTTCTCAGGCCTGTCTGAGCAAATCTACTCTAACGCAACACCTGGCAAACCTGCTATGACACATACTATACATACACCTGTGTACTAAGATATGCCCTCACCCAGGATTCTCATCTTTAAATTACTTTTTTAAATGATCATGATTATCCTCTGAGCAAAGCTCATTCTGCGTTCTTTGTAATCTCAACAGCACTTACTGTGTCTCATCATCTTTATAAAACTCAGATCAAACTTTGGATATTTCAGTCACCAGCTCCCCCTGTATGACTTTTTTAGCTTTTCTATGCAAAGTCCTACTGAAATATGGTACATGTTGAGCACATACACTTCTCATTTCTTTGAAACACCTTAAATTATACACAACTGTAGGAGGAACAAGGGCCTTCCTATGAACACAGGCAAAGACTGCCTGCTGCTAACACGCCTCTCAGTCACCAACAGAATTCTAGTTGAGTGGTTATCTTTTTCCAAAAAATCCCAAGGAATGGCTAATTCAAACCACACTCTGACAGTCCCCTGATACCACAACCAAAGTGGTGAACAACCAGCAGTGTTAGCAAGCAGCCCTGAATTTTAGTGCCTTCAACATGCTAAAACGTGCAGCTTTGTCTCTCTCCCCTGCTCAGCCTAGATTTGCAACAGTGATGGGTTTTATTGTGTCTTAAATAGCTATCATCAGTGGATTTTTAGTAACTTTCTCCATATCTCCTCCCAGCATTAGATGGAAATTTCCTTTCTCTCTGCCTCTAGCTTCTGTTATCCAAGCTATTCAAAATTAAATAAGCAATTCCAGACCATAAGAGTGACACATTCCACAGACGGTCATAATTCTGGATTCACACGGCAAATTAAGGTAGTCAAAAATTAATCCCAAGAAAGTATTTGATACTGAGAGTGTGCCACACCTACAGCCACTGCAAAACAACTGTCTAACTTCAGAAACAGCAGGCAGCTTTTATCTGTATGTAAGTGCTGCAAGAGCCATTGGACCCAGCTACAGCCAGTCACTTCCTTAAATTGGGACACCAGCTCTGGGACATCAGCATCTTGAAAGTTTTTTGGGAGGCTCCCACACCAGTCTTAGCTAGATTATTGAGATTATATAGATTAATGGTTTAAGACTGTAAGGCAAACTTACAAGTAACTCAACCAATTATTACGGCCAGTTCTTATAACAGTTGTGTTTTTCTGCATACAGCTGTGCTAGAATCCTTCCAGAAAGTTAAGGGAAAAAAAGCACTTCAGACAGAATTTCTTAATTCTCACTACAATAAACATATTACAAACTCCACTAGGGTATTAACTGAAGAAAATACCCATTGAACATGAAATCCTGAAATAATCATTTAAGCCAGACGAGGAGAAACAACTGACACTCACCACCACCTTAGAAATAACATTTGTTAGAAGTTACAACGGGTTAACTTTATGCCAACAGGATTTAAAACCAGGCCAGGTATCATCTGGCCTTCCACAGTCAGCACAAAAGTGGGAATAACCTCTGTGCAATGTGTTCCAGCTGATCTGACAGATACGGCTTCATGCCCACATCTGATACCTATCAAATTAATTTTGCTGCCTGATCCAGTAGAGCCCAGCTTTATTTGCAACAGCAACAGAGAGGCAGCTAAAACTGCACCAATCAAATCCCCTGCAACCCAGACTCTTGGAACTTTTGCACATTTTTCACATCCATTCTTCCCAGGATTTTTTGCCCTCTGGCCAGTTGGCTGGTAAACATCCTCTCAGCAACATGTTGCCATGCTTTTACAGCAGAAACCGCTCAAAGATTTTTTTTTTCTGGTTTCTTATTTAAGACGATTCATTTTTTTCCCCTTTTTTCAGCAGCCGAAATGTCTTCTAGAACTACAAATAAATAAAAAGTATATCTAAGAGGGTGTTCTGGAGGACAGGAAAATGATAATGAGTTCTTCCAGAAAACTGCTTATCCAATGGCTGTGCCACCAAAACATTATCAGCCTCCTCATGGATCGCTCCAAAGAGAATCCATTCTCCTTTTCTTTACAATGCAGCAAAATACAGGCTTCAAACAGTTCAAGAGTTATACAGACTAAAGCATTCACCCATGAAATTCAGAGGCAGAACTTCTTGTTCAAAGCACAGCTCCTCCCCAGAAACATCTAATAACTACTGAGAAGTGAAAGCTGATGGAACACTTAAGACTTGCTATCACTCCAGATTCTCTTTTTTGTGATTACGTGGTTATGGAGGGTAATTTTAAGAGAATCAATTACCATCTTCTCTTCACAGCTCTCAAGGACAGGCAGGTTTTTTGCTACTTCCTTTTCCCTTCTGCTGCATCTTTTCAGAGGTACTGCCTCCCCTGCCAGTAAGCCCAGTTCTCTTCTCTGCTACTGCAGTACATTATCAGTGATTTCTGGATGGCCTTGCTGTGCTTTAAAGCAGTTCTGAATAGAAAGGCCTCCAGCTAACACATTTCTCACTCTGCAGTCCTTGTGCAGCTCTAAAAGACTCTGCAAATCCCAACCATAACTCTGTGACATTTTACATTCAGTTCCCAATGATTCTGTTTTTAGCTTTTACAGGGGCAAAAATTATTTTAATTATTGCTGAATCATAGAACTACTTCTCCCTACACTTGCCATGAGAAACATTCTAGTCATCACTGGTCAACAGTTAGCTATTTGTTTAGGTTTTTTTTCCCAGGCTCAACTGGGCAGAAATTACAAAACAAGATCTTGCACAAGAACTAAACCAAGATCCGTTCTGTTCTATTTCTAACACTCTCAATTGAAAGCTGCAAACCAATGTTGACTGTCTTGGTTTAGATCCCTCTTGTAAATTGATTTGGTTTTTTAGTGGTAAAGAATAAAGCAAAAATAATTACATAAAAAAGAGCAATCAAACTCACTACATATAGAAAAAAACCCCACTGAGTGAATAAGGAAGCTTCTGTTTTAAAAGAAACAGATGAAATAAATTTACAAGAAACCTGTTAGAACATCCAGGCATTTTTCCTGCTGAATTAGCCTCAGGACAGAATACTCACTGGTATTCAGAAAACTTAAATCATCTCGGTTGCTGCCCCTTGAACTTCTCTCCGTGGAGCTGGCATCCTTCTCTCCTCAATAACACCAAGAGAAAGCTTCTTCCATTGTCAAAAGGGGTCTGCTCACATCTTCCTAGAGTGCATTTTAACTGTTCCCACAAACCTCATGATGGTCTTTCACCAAGGCTGCATTCAGGTGCCTGCTATTCCTTTGCAAAGAGGCCAGTTGACCTCATGGCAAGCCTTTAACTTCCTAAGCAGCTCAACCAGAGCAATTATCTCCTAAAGCTGGGTTTAAGTTTAGAAACACAAATGTACCAACATTCACGGATCCCCATTCTCTGTATTTGTTATGGTTTTTTGATTGCAAAGTATAACTGCTCTCATTGTATTCTTGCAAAACACAATACTCTTTACTGGACTCTTTAGTCTTACCTGACAAATTTACCTTTATGCACTATTCTTTCCTTTTGTTCATGAACTAAAACAATACTCGCTAAAACAAACATTTCAATAAGCAGTTTTCAAGTTAAAAAAAAAAAAAAACAAGAAAAAACCCAAAAAACCACACAGAAAAACGACCTATAATACTGCTCAAAAAAAAAAAATCTTTATGTATTTTGTGAATTAAATCTTGCACCTGTTAAACATCCCAACTCAGCCCTAAACAAATTGCTAACACTTTGGTGGAAGCGCCGATCTTATTCTGCACATCAACTCCACAAAAAGAGTTACTGATTTTGGGCGCAAGGCTCCATCCACACCTTTCACCCTTTATAGTTCTTACTACTTTGTTTTAACTCCAGTATTCTCACCTCTCCTCTGTCCAGAGATTGACTTTCTGCTGTGCAGCCTGAGCAGTGTAGGAGAGCCTGTCGCTGCCGTGCTGGTGCTGCCTCTCTGGGGAGAGCTGCTGCCGCAGCAGCTCCAGCTCGCGCTCGTACATCACCCGCTGCTCCTCCAGAGCGCTCCGCTTCTCCTCCAAGTACTGCTTCTCCAAGATCTGTACCACATTTTGTACTGGGTCTAAAAAGAAGACAAGGGAAAAAGAGATGAAAAAAAAAAACAGAAAACATGAGAAAATGCCATTTCAGCATTACAGGACGCCCATTATTTAGTTGGTAACAGCAATCAACATACCGCAGAGTCTGCAAACACAAATTGCACCCCAAATTATTAAATATTGCATTAAATAGATAAATGCAAACTAAAATTAAAAAATAAATGGCATGCAAAAGGCTAGAACAATGGTTAAGACCCTTGTCTATTGCACATTTAAGTGCTGTGTAGTTAGAATATATTCCAGAATCCCTAGGGAAAAAAATGGATGGAAAAGGAAACAAATTAATAAGAAAACAAAGCAAAACACAAGGGAAGATGATGTTAACCAGAGGAGGAAACGACTTAAGGAAGTAAAAAGCAATGTACTTTCTCTGTTTTGGCAGAGAATGAAACATGTTGGAGAACTGCAGATGAAAACCAAGACAAACAAACGGTCTGACTGGTCACACATCACACTGCACTAATGTGCTGCACAGCACTGAGGCAGACAAAACATGTCCTGGGGGGGCCTTCTGCATTTAGTTTTACAAACCCCATTTCATCTCGGTATCAACACAGAACAAATATCCGTTTGGATATTCTATCCTGAAAAAACTGCTTGTGTCAATCAGCTAGGGATAAATCTGAAGTGCATTCAAATTAATGAAACATCACTCTGTTCCCAGGGCTAGGTCCTATGCCAGCCTGTGCCTCTGAAAGAGCCATTTAATAGAGTAAGCTCAATGTGCTACCAGTCTATATACCTGGTTCATGCACACATCTCTGGAAGCTCAAATACAGCAAAAAAAAGTGGTTTGCAAGAGGACCAATCTAGACAACTGAGTGACAGCACACCACCCAAGAGATTGCTGATTCGGTACACCACAAGAGGAAGGGAGAGGAGTTCCAAAGCTGGAGTGGTGGACTGTTCAAGGAAACAATACTGCAGCTCTATAACATGCCAGGAGCCAGGATTTTCAGATGCAAAGAACTTCAGCTTTAAAACAACTGTTTGTGATACCTCTTCCATTTCATTATTAAACTAAAAAAAAAAAAAAAAAAAAGCTACTGCAACTTTTAAGAATGCCAGTCTATAGCAAAGGAGGGAGAAAAATAAACCTAGATTTAATTACACTGTCCCATTTTGGAACTAGAGGTGTGCCACTCAAAAAAAACCCCACAAAACCAAAAAATACATCTGTGTGATTTAGTTATAAACTAAAATCTTCCATTTGCTTTTTGCAAACACTTCTGCAAGTTGCTTCCGTGGCCCTGGCCTTATTCATGGAAGAAATCACTGGCTTCGCACAAAGGCATCACAAATACCACCACAACGGTAATTATAAAGCACAAAGTTAAAAATCAGTCAGTATAAATAGCAACCAAATAGCAAACTAGTGATGCATAAAAGTGCCTTAAAATAACTAGAAATATTACTTTTTAGTACATGACATTCTCAGAAAGAAGTTAGCTATTATTAGCTTTTAAACAGTGCAAAAAAAAAAAAAAAACCCTGACTGAACTAAGTTCTAAAATTCTGGACTACAAACCAAGTTATTAATGTTCATCTGCCCCATCATGATCCTCCTAACTCCTCCAAATAACACCAGAACTATCTTAAAATACATGGGCCTTCCTCAATAATTCCCCAAACCAATTTTAGTTATATATAAGAATGTTTGAGAAAATCAGGTATAATGCAGATGATAGAGACATGGAAAAAATTAAAATCGCTCCATTGTGTTTGCAAACACAGGAAATTAATCTAAGGCTGACTCATTAAGATGAGACTTTCGTAAACCGCTCAAAGAGCAGCTATGAGTTCAAGAAACAGATTTTTTTAATAAAAGTAAACTTTTCAGCCACCTAGATTTACAGGATCACAACAACCATAGGATCAAATTACACCATGATAAATATTTGGAACAAGATGCAAGAAAATAGTATAAAACTTTCCAATTGCAGCATAATCCTGTGCTGCTTGGGAAAAAAAAGAAAAAAAGGTGGATTATGCTTGTCTTGTAACACAAAAGGTAAATTCACAGTCTAGAAAACTTCTTAATTTAGCTTTGGACAGAGTTTACTAGAAAACCTTAAGGCTGTCACAGGAAAAAAGTAAAATATGGAGTGAGTTATAAACTATCTAGGTAAAATTTGAAGAAATGAACAGTCAAGATTTTTTACAGTTCAAAAGAACTACAACAGTGTTTAAATTAAATTAAACACCATGTTCTACAATTTTGGATTCCTCATGCAAAGTCAAGTAAATTAAGGAAGATTCTACCCAGTGCCTGCCAAATACACAGCAAATTCCATACAGCGTTAGAAGTTCCAAGTCCCAATCCTTTACATATTTATGTGACAAGAGTTCAATGACGCTGAAAAAAAATATTCATATGCAGTTAATCCCCTGCAAAATCACAGACTACTAACACAGAACACAAAGATGTATTTTCTTCACAGGATGAGCAGCGTTTATTACCTTGCTACAATGTTACTTAATTCACATGTGGAATCTGTTAATCGAGTCACACTGATGCTGAATAAATTCCCTAACATTTCTTGCAAGTATATTTGCCTAAGCAAGCTAGAAGAGGGTTATGACACAGGCTGCTTTGCTAGGTTTTATGAAAATCCTCCCCCTGAGCTGTAACAGTTTTGTTTGCTAAAATGAGAAGCTGCCTAACCTAATCAAATTGTTTACTTAACCACTGCACAGTATACAAGAATAAAGTAAACTTCTTTGATGCAGTCTGTGTTTGACCAGCACTACAAATTAGCAGTACAAAGCTGATCTGACAGAATCCCACAAAGAAAGTTAACATGCTGAAGGAAGGAAAGAATCGGGATGTTTTCTTTACAGCAGTTTTCAAAGTTACACATTTTCCTCAGAGGCTCTCTGGAGCCGGATGGAGTCTGTGACACTGTTGTACTGGTTACATGCCATAAAAACAAATGTGTTTGCACCCTGGAGAAGCCAGGATATTTATTTAAAGAGGATTATAATTCTCAAACAAATCCAGCAGGAGGGAGGAATCCAAAAACCAGAAAAAAGGAAAACCAAAGCCTCTTGCCTTTGGTCTGTATCTATATAAGATTATAAATAATTATCTAATCAATTTTTTTAAATACCTCTTCATTCCCCTCTTAGGACTTCTCCAGAAAATATATGTAATAGAATTAACAGTCTTCAGTCATTTAGTTATTTCTTCCTCCTTACCCATATTTATTTTTCATTTTAAGGAAGAATAAATAAATGGTACTATAACAAAGCTGCTTCACTTGTTACACAACAAACTGGAAGCCCGTCAGAAAAAAAGGTACTTTAGCATTGAGAAAGTGCTGCTAGGTTCTGTTTATCTAACTTCAGATCAAAGGAGCAGGCTATGATCCTCACAGTCACTTGTTTTGTCAGCATTCTACTATCACTAACTACTCCAATTTAGTTAAGCAACACCTATGTGGGAGTGAGCAGAAGCAGGAGAAATTGGGATATGACCCTTCTGAAACAGTGTGACATGTATGACTGCAAACACTTGCTCTGCAGTAGGGAAGAAAGAGCTTTAAGGAATGGCAAGATCTGAAACTGTTCTTGACCAAGACACAGAAAGCAACCAACCAAAACAAAGACTGGCCTGGACCACAGTCAGAAAAGCTTACTGAACTAAAATGTAAAGACACTTGGAATGTTGTGAAGAATTGTTTCAATCAGCTGGATAACAACACATGAAAACCAAAAAATGTGACCCCTTATTCAAAGAACAATGACTCATTATAGACTGATACACTTCAGTCAAATCTCCAGTTAGTAACAAGCAGATCAAGCATCAATTAATGCTTTCAGACTTTTCCAGCAGCCTCATGCACAAGCCAATTGAGTTCAAAACCTTTGTCCCAGTTTTGGCACAGATATGAGATGGTTTGAGGCCTTAAAACGGGCAACAGAATCTTCACAAGGGATGACAACACTGAAGACCACCAGGATGGCAGATTCATCTGAAATTCATCTCCTGGTATGAGTGAATCATAATGAGAATATTTCTGTTATCAAACAGCAATTTCATATCATTTTAAGTGACCTGATCCTGTAACTCACACAAGCAATCTCATTAAAAATTAAACTGTAAAAAACCTGCAAAGTATTGCTGCTTCAAACATATGAAACCATCATGCTCATTACTCAATGGCAAAACAGACAAAGTAAAATAATAAGAGGAGACAAAATAAAAAGTAAATGCTGTATTTCAACATGAAAACCACAGCAAACCATGGAAATACTGTGAAGAGATGAAGAAAGGAGAACAGAAAGCAATGAACCACCGTCTACTCTGTCTTCTCGATCAGGGACCAAACCCCAAAGTATTTGCCTCTCTGATTTTGTATATTTAAAACCTGTACAAAGCATTCTGTAGTTTACTAGGTTTTTCAGCATGTCTTTATACTCTATTGTATCACATGAACTATGACCTGCCTTCTGGAAATCATGAAAAAGCCATATTGTTTTATATACACCTTACCATTATTTTATCTATATTTTATCTTATAGTGTTGTTCCAAAAAAGCATAACAATTTGTTTTAACAAAGACTAAATGAAATATTAAGAGTGATCAAGAGCTGAAAAACAAGCTGGCATTTGCCTACTGCTTTGTTGTCATTTCAGTGTTTTTTTTAATAAGGTTAAAATGGTGTCAGGAACATTTGATACAAAAAGGAGGATGAAACTAACTGAGCCATATATGGTGCACCTCTTTTTTCTACAGTAACTCACAAAAACAAGAACTTAGTAAACTTGGATGATAATTTGACAGGCATATGGTTACAACTCAGCTGCACTATAAAAGAGAGCAGAGGTACAGATAAAATTGTGTCAGGGCACAAACCAACTACTATCCTGTGTGTGTATTTATACTTAGGTGCACATATTTTTTTACATATATATATATTTATAGTTATATATGTTTCATCTATATATTTGCACACACATTGTTTCTGTAAAATATCTTAATCTGAAAATCCTCCAAAGGCCCCTGGAACAAGTGTATTGCTTGTTTTACGCAGAAATTGAGTTCCAGGCTGAATTTGTTAGACAATCCAAGAGAACATTTTTATCTGGCAGTTGCCTTACCATTACTATTCAGTGTCTTCATAATAACTTCCATTTGTGCAAACTCATAGTTGTAGTCTGGTTCTGAAGAAGCTTCACTAGCTGCATCCAGATCATGCTCTCCTAAGGAAGTTTCTTTCTCAAGGTCTTTCAGCCAATCCCGACGTTTCCTCTTTGGTAAATTGATTCTGAGTAAAAATGGAAATTCAGTTTATAAAAAAAAATTATCTAGAATAATGAAAAGAAAAAAAAATAGGCTGAATGTAAAATGGGTGGAATATAAACATCAACTATTACCTAAAAAAGTGGTTGTTTCCCCATAATATTCTATCTCCATGCCATAGCTGAGTGGCAGAACATACCAGTGCACCATTTACACAGGATCTGAAAGAAAAAAAACAACTCCAGTAAAATCCTGAAAATAAAAGACTGAAGAGTTGCTGTTTCTCCCACGTACTGACAGTCACTTGTATCATATGGTAACAAACCAGCTAGGCTCTTATGAAAGGATCACTGGGAAAGTTACTGGTCTGATTTCTATTGTCAGAATTAGCACATTTCCCCTCTGCCTTCGGTTGGTACAACTCTTCAGTAAACATACAGACAGGGTTGATTTTGGTTGCAAAGTTTTCTTCAAATGTCTGTTTCTCAAACTGGGTTACTGCCTGTTTCCTATAAAATTATAAAGTCCAAACATAAATGTATGTAAATCCTACTGATAGAGCTCTCCAAGATACAACTTTGTCAACACTGAAATGTAAAACATGTTGTTAACAGATTCAGCATTCACGTGTAAGAAAAGATTCTTAGATCCAAGTTTCATTCTTTCAACAAATGGAGTCTCTATTATTAACAAGGGTCTATTTTTGTGAACATCTGGTATACTAGTGTATTTCTTTGTATTTAAGTTTCAATCACAAAATGGGAAAATTGAGCTCTTGAACTTTTGCATGTGTGAGTCACAAAGCAGAGCATTTCATTTGAAAGGGGAAAAACTTCAGTAAAATGAAAAAGGCTTTTCAGATGCAGCACTCTCATTTCAGCAGTCTCTCTCGTGTAAGTCAACACAAATACATAAGCACTTCATTTTAAATCAGATCTTTTTTAAACTTTTTTCAATGAAATTCTGGTAGCTAAATTTCTGTTAATACTCGTATCCTAAGAACAGTTATTTAAGGGTTGCAGATCAGCCATGAGTAAAACAAAATATGTTTTTTTCCACTGACATGTGCCCTTGTTCCTGCCAGTCCAAATGACTGATTTCCAGTACAGTAACTCTATCACCACAAGTCTGAATCCCATCTGTTTGAAATTTTGTACTGTACACTGCAGAAGAAAAATACAAATGCATTTCACTAAAGGAAGAATGAAAGAAATCCGATTTTTTTATGTGTCTTTTAAACTTCAGTTTCTCATTCTGATACTAATCTGTACATTATTTAGATACTCAAATTTCAGACAAGCACATGATTATTAACTAGGACAAAGGTACTGTTTTATCACATGCTACTGGAGATCAAGTGACAAAGCGATTTACAATTCCACCCAAGGAGCCTCAGTGCCCCTGGAATGAAAAATTATTAAAATACAGAAGTGGAAACAAAAGGTGAAGCATTACTTTACACTGCATATTAACTAGACAAAACAATAATTAAGGATTTAGAAAAGAATTCAGACCTTTAAAGCACTTGTTCCTCACAAAATATTGAACTTTACAACAGGAACTTCTGATGAGGCACCATTTATTCTCTGCCATCAAGACACAAGCTACTGTCCCATCACACAGGCCAGGACAGCCAGAAGCATCTCAGGGATCTCACTGCTACCCAAGATACAGACAGGCAATGGCCCCTCTCTCCTACCAAGTATCTTCTTAAGATAGCTTATTCCAAGCCAAACCACTGATAGCCTGTTGCCCTGCAGAGTGGGAAGGGAGTGAGTGTTCACATGCGCAGGGAAATCTTGTTTTTAATTGCTGAATTTCCCTCAAAGTATCTGTTTAAGTCAACTGTACTAAAAATACTCATTGATCATAAGATACTTCTAAGATACATACAGTACTTCTGTATGTGTAAAATAAAAATACATGGAGTCACTATCTGTCAAAGAAAAGCAAATTTCCATTTCAATGGAAAGTGCAGCTGATTTTCCTTACCTTGCATTTTCTTTTGGCGTGAGTGTAACTTCTCCATCTAAAGCAATATTAATCTCACAGTGTTCTGGTTGGATTCCTATACCAAAGAGCTGTATATCCTGAGAGGTATCTGCACCAACTCTTGTGTGATCCTAGAAAACAAGCTGTTACTAAGAGACAAGCAAATTACCACAGTTGACATAACTAAGAAAATATTAGCTGAAGCACTGAGACTGCACAGTTTGTGTGTCTGTCGAGCAGAAATGGTGCCACAGCAGATCTGAAGACTGCAACAGTCACACACAAACTGTTGTTCTGCCCTGAACTTCAACTTCACAGTTTTAGCTAAAGCAAAATGAAGCAGTTGACACACAAATTCTGATTAAAAAGTATTCTCATACTATGCCTGCATGCATATATGAAACACAAAAAACAGAAGAAAACCAGTCATGTCATATAGGCATAATTAAGAGAACTGCATGGATAGTAAAACAAGGTGCAGAGTTCTCTGCTTTTGTGAAAACATCTATACAGCAACTCAACTGAACATACTAAGCTCTACATAATTCCAAGTCATATTTTAAGTTCTGTTGAAACAGTTTATTTTGTTAGTATTTAAAAGGTTGTGGTTTATTTGCTGTTCAAATACACAAGCCCTCCTTCAGCTACCAAAGCAGAAGAGTAGCTATAAAAACAGACAAAATACTCTTTCATATATTATTGACAAGCAGCTCACATTTCCCTACAAACCTTCTAGGTTTGTATTTGACACTTCTTCACTCTGGCATGGGAAATGCAAAACAGAATGCTATGAAAGCTAACAACACTGGGAAAATACATTTCTGTAAATTTTTAACAGTGCTTTTTTAACCCCCTCTCTTCTCATAAGTTTTCCTGTCATTGAAGACTATGTTGCTTTTATCATCATCTCTTTATTATTAACTCTTCATACATTTAAAACAATTCCCAGCTCTCTAACAAAAACAAGCATCTACCATGAAGCTCCTGCCTGAAGTTCAGGCCAGAAGACCATGCCAGGCACATCCTGCTTGGAAAAGCTAGAATTGATCTCAACACTAGCCCACACTGAGCATTTCTCCTACTGTTGGCAATCAGGAGATCAATTAGGAAAACAGTGAAGCTGAACTGCAAAGGGAGAACAAAACAGCAGAAGGAGGCTTATCCTATTTTGCTGCAGCTAAAAAATCTACATCCCCGCTGAATAAATTAAAGCTGGAAATTCAAAGCAAGTGTCCTTCCATTCTGTAAATATCCTGTTCACATCCTTACCTTTAAATAGTAAACCAAAAGCTCATTGAGTGCAGGGTCTGCATTCAGGTTCACCAGATAACATTTGTCATCCCCAACCTTGATACCTGAAGACTCAAGGGAGATTCCCATGCTCTCCAGCTGTCTTTGCCTCTCCTGCAAGCACAAAAATAGGTTAATCTTGCCTACTGCAATGTGTAGGGACAAGCACAGAGCAACTAAAGCTGAAGATGCAGATGCTGAGTATACACATTGTGTATCACCACCAGACACTGGTCAGGTACCATAAGGTCAGTAGAATTTATTTTTACATGCCAACCATCAAAAGCTAGATGTAATCCTCAAATACCTGCCTCCCCAAAGTGGAGCTTAATTAAGCAGTCCTATTAAATTTATTAGACTTACCTAAACAGCTCTACTGAGTTTATTAAACCTATATATAAGCAACACAATGTGGCCATGAGTCTATATGTTAGTAAAAAATGAGACTCAGTTCCAATTACTTCAAAGATAATCATAGTCATAGATTATTTAGAAAATAGCATGCCATAGTTGAGGCTTATTCTTTTGCAGTTTTATTAATTCAGCTAAAGCACTTACTTGATCAAATGACCTTTTTTTTTTTTTTGGCTACAGTTTGGGTGTTGGGGTTTTTTGTTTGGCTGGTTAGGTCTGGCTTTTCCCCTTGCCCTTTTCTTTCTTTTTTTTTTTAATTTATTTAAACAGTGGTTGCACCAAAACATGCTTCTGGAACATCAGGACTAGAAAGAGAAGCCAACACCACTTATTCTTCAAGCTATGGATGAAGGAAATGATGGAAGTGTACACTAGAAGCCAGAAAGGGTTTTCTTAATGTACAAAAATAAACAAACATTAGTGACTACATGTACACATTTTCCTTTTCTGGTTAGAAATCACTAAAAGCAAAAGCAACAAATATCACCCACAGTTCTGATCCTTCTGTAATTCTTCACTTCCTTAGTCACTTCAAGGGGAACATGTCCATGGTCCCACTGTGGTCTTATAAATAAATGAGCTGCCCAAACATATTTTGATGGTTTATTTTAAAATCAAATACTGGCTTTTATCAATGCTATCATGACTCTGCTAGATTTATGCTAATAAAATCTAGACTTTAAAAAAAACCCAACAAACAAACAAACCCACCCCAAAACCAGAAACAAGGAGAAAATACAAAAATTCAAAGACCTTTCAAATAGGTGGTGGGAAAACAGCATAGTCCACTAAAGCTCATGAAGTTCAGCTGACTAGCGCTACATGAATATCTGGCTTTCCTCCTAAAAATTTCTGAAGTACCTGTGCAATTTCTTCTGTTTTCCTTAGCTTTTCTTCCCAGGTGACTGTCAGCTCTTTTATTAGTTTTTCTGATTCTTCCAATTTTTCCTTCAGTTCTGGTGCCTTCATGGCCTAAAAGGTAGAAATTAGCAAAAACCCTCAGCTACTCTTACCACTGCAACATCTGCTTGCACAAGGAAACTCAACACAGCAACATACTATCAAACGCAACAAGCATAGATTTTTACTGCGCTCCCAGGGTTTTCAAGGTAGAAGTTGAGGAAATAGGAAACTTGCAAAGGAGGAGGACAGAAATCACCTTCATTGGATCCAGATCTGAAATAGTTGAAGATTGACATAGCTCCAGAGTTAATGGAAGGAACAAAAATCTCTGGGCCTGGCCACTCAGACTTCACTGTCTGTATAAAAATATGTGAGTATTTAAAAACTTTAATTCCTAGCTGTCTGAAGTTCAAGCGCAACATCTTTCTTCCAACAGAAGTTTCAAACACAAATTCCTCTACACATTTAGCCTTCCATTCCATCCTGGTTTTGTAAGTGTTCTTAGAGTTGCATTAAAGCTTTCAGACTGACCCTGTTGATTACCTTCAAAGGAAGGCATGTTCTGGAGCTAACACAGGCTTCTCATTTCACAACAGGAAACAAAAGCAAAGGGCTTGAATATGTCCAGTGCCAAGTTACAATTGAACAGGCTGGCCTATAACCCTATTTAACTGTTTTTAACAGAAGGCAGAAGAGAAAACACTTAATAAAATAATTAGTAAGACTTTGGACACCTTCCTACTGATTGTATTCAGCTGCAGGCTGCCAACATGCGACAATAATGTTTTCCGAATTAAAATACGGGCTTAGAATGGGTTTTTATTTATGAAAAAAGTGAATAACTCCTTTTCCTTAAAGAAGATTTTCCCATTTCAGTCTATAAGGAAGTGTTCACATGAGTAACACTATTCCTTAAAAAATGATGAAATTTAAACATCACACAAATTTACCCTCAAGCACAGTTCTGTTCCTTTTCCATCAGTATTTTGTGTCCTTCCTGAAAAGATCAAAAATATTTTCAAATCTATTAAGTACCTAATTTGTGGTTTATTTGGATACCAAATAAACTATCCTACCTGGATACTCTATTCTTCAAGTAGAAGTATAAATCTAAGATAACCATCAATCACACAGTGTCAACTATTAAGGCAGTGAAGCAATTTGTTGATGGTTTTCAGTGTTCCATTTCTGACAATTTTTAATAGATTTTCACAAATGTAAGAGAGAAATGCCCCCTGAATTTTGTTGTCCAATAATGGATTTATGACTTTTCACACTTTTCCATCTGATGTTACGTGTAGTCCACCAATGCAAAAAAAAGAAAAATTCTGCTAATAAGTGAGTCTACACAATGAAGATGTAATCTAGTCCTTACCTGTGCTGCATCAATTATTGCTTGGCCTTAAGTCCCTCAAGAACTGAAAAAGGTCACCATCAGTACAATGTTGTCCTCATTTAAAAGTTATTAAAGATAAGTGTACATTATACTGGCTTCAGGAAAAAAAGGTGATTTATTTTGTTAAAAAAGGAAAGAAAACAGAATGGGTGCAAGACTCTTCCTTTCCACATTTTATAAGAAAGCTAGCCTTCCACACAGAATGTGACAGCTCCTTGAGAAACTCATTTTACATTGTACTATGTATAAGGTTACCTCAGCTTGTGAGAGCTGTTCTTTCAGTTTTTCAACTTCTTCACGTAATTCTCTGATGACCCTAGCATTTGGATCTTCATTCACCACAGCATGATTAACTATCCTTTTGGCTCTGTCTGCATATCTCAGAGTTGAGAGTGTTTCTTCATAGTTGTCTGCTGCTGGACTAATTGTGGCTATCATAGCAGTTTGGCTGTTTCCTCCCAAGTTGTCCTGTAGTGCAGCCACAGAAAGTTCAAGAGTTAAAAATTGTTCTCAGACTATACAGTGTCTTCACAAAGAGACTTAAAATACTTAATAAAGGCACTGAAAGTACTATTTAGGCATTGAAATGTACTCTGGATATAAACTAATCTGTGTGTTTCATAAACATTTCTATCCACCTCTATTACATTTGATTTCATTACAACTGAAAATAGTCAAGTAGGATTTTACATTGAATTAACACAAGATACACTTAGCTGTCCATATCACTTGGAATAACATAGCTATGAGAGCACCTTCACTCATTTCTTTAAAAAAGATGAGAAGTCCATGCACACAGAGACATACTATAATGATTCTACAAATGAATAAGCTGATATCTTGTGAACATGGTGAACAGAAAATATAAATTACCTTGAGAAGCCAAGTGAGTACAGAGTCTCTGTAAGGCACAAACTTGTTTTTCCCCTTCCCTGCTGCCTGGTCAGCAAGTGATGATATAACCAAGCCCAGTGTTGAAAGTGATCTATAAAAGCAAAACAGCAAAACTGCTTTAATACATGTTCCAAATGCAGATTAAATAAAACACAGAAAATAGGGATTGCTCTGCAGAACTTCACATCCAATTTTAAAAAATCATAGAATAATTTAAGTTGGAAATGACCACAAGAGATCAGCTACCCCACTGCCCTGCTCCAAACAAGGCAGTGTATTTCTCTAAAGTTACATATTCGGAGGAAAAAAACTGGTATCAACAGTGTTTCATCATAGGTGGTACTAGATCGTATTTCAGAAAGACTGAGACTATGTTGAAATATTTAGAATAGTTTGAAAAGTCTAAAATAGACTGCTTCAATATATGAAAAAGTATATGAAAGATGCTTAGACATCTACATTTTCTCAGAGGATAAAAATCTTTGTGATTTGGATGCAGTCTCATGACAGTGTTACAAGTCAGCGTTGGCAGCACAGCAAGAACCCCTGTGCTGGGAACAGTGTTTGAGAATGCTGTTTAAGAATGCTGACTCAAATGCCAACTAAAATGAAGCCATTCTCCAGCCATAAGAAGGCAGCCTCAGAACAAATCCAGCTCATGCCCAGGAGTACTCATCTGCCTGGTGAGGCAGTGACCAGCCATAGAAGGCTGCTGATCAGAAGAGGCAGAGTAGGAGGTCCCTTGACAAATGGGTTGGGATATAATTGAGGTAGAGACTCAGCAGGTTCTTCTGGGGGGCACAGACCAAATGAACTCCCACTTACAAAGGTGCTGCACAAGTGTGAAAGAGAAAAACCCCCAAACTGCTTAGCAGACAGCTGAATCCCAGACAACACTCTAGAAATGTGAAGAAAATAGCCAACTCATGCATTTTGGTACATGTACAGCTTCTACCAACTGGGCTAACCTTGTCAGCAATCCACTCAAAGCATATGTGTGCTATATTATGCAATTCTTACACAACCCTGTGTAAATTTTAAGTGACATCAGGGCTCTTGGGGTGAGTATGTTTAAGATAATGAGCTCGTTGAGGAGCCTGAGAACATTAAACAGATGCCTAAAGGGTTTTAAAGGAGACATCGCTGAAGCCCAAGAGAATTCTGGGTCTGTTACACTCCTGCTCAAATATCCAGCTACTTTCTATAAGTACCAAGGAAAAAGCTTCAGCAGCATTGCAATTAGATAGTCAAATAAATCTTTAATTGTACTGTTCCACTCCACACTCTTGTGTTTTTTTTTCAAAGAAGTAATACTATTTTGGTTTATAGGCAGCATTTGCACATATTTATAACAGAGCCTCAGTGCTGCTTGAAACTGCCACTGGTTTAGAAATAGCACTTAGAAAATGATAAAAATGTTGCTGAAGAGGATTTTAAGGAAGATATCCAAGGGTAAGTTAACAAGAACCATTACATGTGCCACAAAAGGCATCCCATATTGCATATAAAGTCAGCATAGACCTGGGAGTAAAATTAAAAGAAATTTAAGGAAAGGCTGGGTAGGTAATCTGAACTCCCAAGAGAGCACTCTATTTTGTAAATTTGCCTGTAGAATAACTTTCTGATTCACCTCTTAAAAATTCATAGCAAAAATAGAAAGTTTAGTTTTGTGGTCTAAAGAAAAGCCTAAAAACCTCTGAATGTTTGTGAGAAGAGGATAGAAAAAGCAAGAACTAATTCTTGCCTCCAGCCTCTGATCTCCACAGAGAGAGATGACAGCATGCTAAACATGCAAGAGCAAACAGTAGGATGTTCCATGTTGCTCTATAGCAACCTCCTCCAGCACAACTGAAAAGCATCACCAGCACACTCCCAATGGAGCATAGAACTAAAAACCTACCCTAGACTACTTTCCTTTTTTAAATGAGGGGAAATACGAAAACCAAAGCCAAACCCTGGGGGGGGAGGGGGAAAGGGGGAGGAGAAATGGACATTTAGAAGGGAAGTAGGAAGAACAGGGATTCAAATAGACCTGTGATTGAAAACTCTTTCCCAGCAGGGCTGCAACACCAATTTGAGTTATGGATACTGAATTTTAATGAACAGGAAATTATAAGGTACAGTTTATTACCATAGGATTAAAAAATGTGATAATATTACTGCTCCTTACAAATACTGATCTTATTTTAAGAGTAACATTTACAATAAAAGCCAAACTGGAATAATTTATGTAATTTGTCTGAGATTTCATAATACAAAGCTGTTTAAAGACTTTAAGGGAAGCAGCAAAAGGAATGGCTGCCCAACAAAATAATTACAGGACTCATCAGCTGCTTTGCTTTTTGCTGGATGATGCATCAGAGATCTGTCATTACTCTGATCCTTATCTCACGGTACTTACATAATGAATCAACCAGAAGTCCTAAGCCCACAGCACACAACAGACTGAGTCACTGCAGAAGAAGCAGAGTGGACTTGCTGCAAGATTACAGGAAAGTGCCATTTCTGCACAGTGTCTTATCTCCCTGTCCCTGTTCCTCAGGCACCACGCTGCCCTTGCTAGTGGGCAGTGGGAAGCTTGTACACTCACACCCCAGGCCTGAGCCAGCAGAATTCAAAAGGAAGTGGCACTTCCTCATCACAGGGAAACAACTCTGCGCCTAACCGACACCCATTCATACTATTTCTGTATAAATTAGAACCAAATACTTCAATGAGCAGAACCCACTTTTCTAGCAGTTAACTCTTAATACTAAAACCCTCCCTCAAATCAGCTTGGAGCCAGACCTGTCCCAAGCCATTCCTTGCCCCCACCTACATCATCTTTTTGCATTCAAAAGTTAAAATTACCACAGCTATGATTTTACTAATCAGAGGTAAAACTGCAGACTGCTCACAGAAAGTTTTTTTTTTTTGGCAGCCGCTAATTGTCAAATTGTTTATTCTCTTCCTCCTACTAATGTGTTCTAGAAGTTCTTTGACTGCACCACAAAGAGTTGTTAAGAACCTCTTTTTCTGCACTGGGTATGGGAACTAGCACATCCTAGGGAAGAACAAGCAAATCCAGCTTTGCTATGAGGTATGGCAAATCTCCCAAAAACTTCCTTTACTAACTCTGCACCAGCTCTGAGGAAAAAAAAAGAAGTCATCTCTATTGCAACTTGAGGGAGATGTTGACACAAAAGTACACAACTCTCAGTTGCTTCAGTAAGTGGGAGAGCAGCCCCTCTCTGCAACATGCTGTGCACCAAGACAGGAAATAATGTTTCCAACAGGAAAAGTTGTGGGACCAAGGTGGAATCTAGTCACAGCTCTAGCCAGTTTTCTTCAGAAACAAACGGTACAGACACTGAATAAACAGGCACAGTATTTCCACATTCTTCTTCAAGGCAATAAACCATAAAACTAGCAGCAAGTTTACTTGCCAGCAGCTCCATTTTTTATCTCATTAAACACAACACATGTCACTGATATATGTTACTGGGTTTTTTAATAAAATAAATATAATAAGAAAAGGAGCTGACATAGTAAGGTATATGGTTTAAATGTACTCTATCAATCCAGAAAAAAACATTACCTTTCCCTAATGAATAAACTGCATCGTACCCTAAAGAAGATTGCACACAATGTCCTCCAAAGAACTAGTCTGACTAAACATGTATATCTATTTTTAGACTTTAAAAAGTCAGACTTCATTAAAGCTCCAACAGCAAAACTCTAACAGAAGACACTAAGCACTAAGAATTCTTTCACTTATCAGTTCCAAAAGAGATTTCAAATAGAGAATGTTAAATAAATGGACTAAGTATTACAGATTTTTATAAGAATTTAATTGAACGGAAAATGTAGAGCTCTCCAGTTTTCTTTTAAAAATACCTTTTACAGAAATGTTTGGTGCTTTTATCTGAAGTTCTGTATTGTCAGTTGTCCAGCATAGGCAAAACAACCCTGTCCTATTGCACCGATAACAAGTTTAACACTGAATAAAGATCCTAAAAGGAAAAAAAAATGGAAGCCTTTCTGTATCCATAGTTATATTTGCAATTTGTTAATTGCTGTTGGGAGAAGTGGCATTTGCATTCTCTCCCAAAAATTAGAAAGAAACATTTAATTTCAACTTTGTTTATGCAAAATACAAATACAGTTTCTGGTAAAACCAATCTCAATTTAACTAGGAACCTGTGGGGTAAGGTTACAGTATCTGCCATTAGGCAAAGACAGCCACATCATTTTGTTTCATAAGAACTGTGCCAATGGGGCTACCAATATGATGCATTAGACACAAAGTAGATTAGAAACTAAACTAGAAAGAGAAAAGATGTTCAAATTAACAAGAGGTAAATTTGAATCATTCTAAGTATGCGTGCTGCCCATACACACATTGTGCTGTCATTGTTAACATAAAATACAAAACATTTTGTAACATTTTGAAATAAACTGAAAAAGCAGTAGCTTTTAATGTAACAGTTACACTCTTTTTTTAAAAAATAGTATATTTAAGACAGCAGTAAGAGTGTGCAACATTCTTGCTTTTGGACAATAACACAGTAATTATGGCTAAAAAAAGTGCTTTGAAACTTGTCATTGCTTGAGCACAAATGCCGAAGGCAATGCTAAACCAACACAGCTTCGTTCTGATCTGATTTTCTCAAACTGTGCATTATACCCTTACATAATTTAATTCATGTTGGAACAAAGCCATTTAACTCTGCAACTTTGCACTCTTCCTTAAGCAGATGATGAGGCAAACACATGAGCCTGGGGACAGGGTGTATAAATGAATCACAAAAGGTATATGCTTAATTAAAGAGCACTGCTGTCACTTTTTCCAGATAAAATTCATATAGCCTTCATCTGAGTCAAGTATGAATCAGGATGCCTATGCCAATGTCAGGAAACACATGTTGCTCAGCACAGAGCAGCTGAAAGAGCCACATTGAACTGCTTCTGATGAAACTCATTTGAGCTGACTTGTGACAAGCACACCAACAGGAGGCCAAGGAACCAACAGTGATTCCTTCAAGATCAGGGCTCGCAGCCTGCATATGCCAATGCCTTACTTGTTTATGTTGCTGCCTTCCTTCAGGCGCTCTCCTGCAGCTCCTGTTTTGGACACTCTCTCACTCCCAGCCAAATCCACCAGGCTGACCTTGCTGACCTTCTCTCCAGAATTCTGCACAGATGGGACATGAAAGAACAACATCTAAGAAACACTGGCATGAAGTACCAACATGCTTGACACTGGCACCATGAAACATTGTTCTCCATAATAATGTGGGTTAAAGGATCACATTTGAGACAGGAGAGAAGAAAGAATTGTCAGAGGTCTTACAGATCTTTGAAAGTCACCCATATGTTTTCTAGTAAAGGCCTGAAGCACCAAGGAACCAGAACCAGCCATGTGGTAACATCAATCACCTTACAGCAGAGTAAGCCCTTAAAACACATTAACTACAGCAACAGTTAAGACCTAAGAAAGTTTCATGGTGTCCACATAATCTTAAAAAGTGATCCAACTGTTTGTTTTATGTGGTGTGCTTCCGCACTCTTCCAGGGTTTTCTCATTCTTGATTACTCAACTCCACAGTATCAGAAGTCAAAACACAGTTAAAACAGATGATTTATGTGGAAGAGAAAGGAAGAAGAATCCACCTCAACTTCATAAATTAATCAACAGAAATACATACACCAGACTGCAGGTCATAGAGTGTCTGAGTCACTATAATATTGAACACGGCATGAGAGCGGCTGCTTTCTTCATTCATGTTGGTTGCAGCAACTGTTCGTGATTTGTTTCCCTCTGACATCAGTGACTCAATATCCTAGAGCAAAAAGAGTAAAAAGGAATGCTACGATAAAAGCAAAGTATCGTGCTTGCTAAACAAAATCCCCATCTAGATGTAAGGGTGTGTGGGAGAGAAGAAGAAAGGAAGGTAGAAGTAATGAGAAAATTCTTTGCACATTTGGAGATGTATTGCTACATATAAATATAAAAAGAGGCATATAAATCCACAGAACAATATTACATCATATCTCTGTTTTAAGTGCTGCACTTAAAGCCCAGCAACTACAGTCAATTCACCTTTTCCTTATCCTCTGCTGAACTATGTTGGTGACATCCACATTACAAATCATATTGTTTAATGCCAGGAATCAGCCAGCACAGATTCACTTACACAAGTGAACATAGGGCATCTCTTTACTGACCTGCACTAATGCTATCTTCACTTAATTGGCTCAAAACATTACCTCACTTCAACCTGTACCTTCCCACACGTGCAAAACAAAGATGACTATGGAAGGTAGAATAAGTAAGCCTGATATATGTGCTTACTGAGTCTTCCAGAACAGTTTCGGAAGTCATCGGCCAAAACCTAAGCGTGAACAACACGTACTAGAATTTGCACAAAGGAGGTGTGCTTTCAAACTAAGCAATTCACCATAGAACCTGCAAAAGCAGTTTTTATAACTGTATAATATGCACAGATTCTACAGAAAAAATTTTAAAACCCCAAAACATAAAAAGAAGGACATAACACTACACAAATAATTAACATTTTTTTAAAAACACTTCCAAATCAGATTTCCAAGTCGATTTAGTCATAAAAAGAAAATCCTACACAATTCATCAAACTGCACTGCTTTAATTATTTCCATTGTGCCTACAGTGGTTCATTGGCTTCTACAATACTAATTTATTTGAATACATTTTGGTAAATCAAGTGGGCTTAGATGCTGCTGTGATTTAAAGTTATGAATTACCTATATAAAACAGAATGTAGTATTCAACAACAAACTCAAATTCATGCTGAAAGACTAGTATTATTTTAGAATCCTCATATTTTTGTGTCAAGCAAATATTGTGTTCATGGCATATATTACATGCAGTGAAACTGCAAATTAATGAGGCTCCACTACTTTATTTGCAACTAACATAAGGGCAAACCCAGTGTTTCCACATGAAATAAAAATTCTTGAAGAATTAGAGGAGATCTTTGCAATGGCCAGAGACCATAACCACTCAAGAACCAAAATATCTGGATAGACATCAGTTTACCTCTTCTGAGACTCCTACTGCTTGTGTACATAGGTGTTATTTATAAACTTGTCCCTGGTTTAGATTTACCTCAAAGTTTGTAACAGCCAGCTGAGACAGGCCATCGACATATGGACCCAGCACCTTGTGCTCTCGGACCTTGAGGGACTGCCGACTCCTGCGGAATAAAGTACAACTCATGCACAATCTACTCATTAGCACAGAGAGCCAACAACTACATTAATAAGAAATAAGTACCTTTTACATAACAGCAGTCAATTCATGTCTTTTTTAATTGCAACAGGAAGAAGAAAGTATCCCAGAATTTGTAACTCAAACAACAGAGAACCAAACCAATCTAACCAGTTTTGATCTATATACATAAATTATTTTTAATGCATCTTCCCACCCCAGTATTTGTGGCTGGAACAAAACCTGAAATGACTTAATTGGCAGAAAGAACGCTGAGCTAAAAAAAAGGAGACTAAAAACCCTCCCCCTAGTAATTTGCTAAAGCTTCCATTTCTTCTCACATTTTCTATACTTTATCAACACATACCAAGGAGGTCTGAAACTTGCACACAACACCTTCAGCAATTATATTCAAAAATTGAAATATAAACTACATATATCAATGCTCAGTTGAACAAGTCTTGTCAAACTACTTCCTGTATACACATCTCCAAGCCAGAGTCCCTAACCACTATTTCTGTATAGACAAAATAGAAGAAAAAATTCTTAAGTAAATTCTCAGGTGTCACCTTTCCCCGTTCAAAAAAGTTCAATATCTAAACCATAAGGACCAAGCTGTAAATAAGCTTCAAATTTCTCCTAGCTGATGAAGATTCCTACACAAATACTGCCTGTATCAACTGGTAAAAATACCCCAGTATTTATTCATGTGGTCTTGCTTTCTGGTGGTAAAGTACTTCATACAGTATTTGCTTGCATCAATAGGATGGTATGCTAATGTTTAAATTAATCACACCAGTGATTAATTTAACACACGTGAATATTCTTTTCTTTCTCGCGTTTGATATCTAATCCTCTCTAAAGAAGTCATATAAACATACATTCTGAAAAAACCTTCTCAGGGACTCCCAACACCAATTCCTATTTTTAGAGTTAAAAGAAAAATACAGAAGGCTGTGGGGGAAAGTGAAGCTACTCACCCTTTTGGGTCAAGCAGATCTCTGACTTTCTCATTGTAGATTTCCATATAGGACACTTCAACTTTAAAAGTATGAGATTCATTTTCTTCTACAGAGATTCTCTGAAATAAAGCACAACAGAGCCGTGGGATCAGACCCAGCTGCTCTGCATTGCCCATCATGGAAAAGGATTTTCCTGAACCTAAAAGAAAAAAGGAGAAGAAAATGCTTTAGAAACAATTTCTTAATTACTCATTTGTTCAAGCACATTTTAATTCTCTTTTCATTGCTCCAGGACCACGTATTAGAACAACATGACATGCTATTCCAGACAGATAGCTTATTCTTTGGACAAGGTAGAGGTAAACAAAAGGAGAAATAATCCTGAAAGTTTCTTTCAGTAGGGACATTACCTGGGGCCCTTTGGAACACACTTAAACACTAGAAACTGAATGAGTCTCCAGTAGGAGACTACTCACTACTCCTTTCAGGCTTTGAAAGAGGCCACAACAGGTAGCAAACAGATCATACTGACAGAGCTGCTTTTAAGAATTCACTTATCACTGCTTGTACTAAACATATATGAAATATCATGATATTTCAAAGTACAATTTTTAAATGTTATCTACCTTAATATTTATGTTTTGTTGTTCTCACTTCCCATGTGCACAGTGTTCTCCCCCTTTAGGGCACTCACCTGTCTGTCCATAGGCAAAAATACAAGCGTTATATCCCTGAAAGGCCTTTTCCAGAATTCCTTCTCCAAGGCACTTGAACACCACTTCTTGACCTAGAAAATAATTGGGTTTATTTTAAATTGTATAACATGCTAAAATTGACCGAAAACAAGAATAAAAAAGGTTTGCACATTATTTTTTATCATTAAGAGCATTGATGGAAACATATTATTCATGCACAACTGAGTGATAAGATCCAAATTGTTGCTAGCCATGTTTAAATATATTGCTGATTATCTTGTAAATTGAGCAGTTTTTCAAAAGGTGTTACAGAAGCTGAATAATTAGAAAATAACACAGATGGCCAAATTTTTTATTATTTCAGTGTAGTTTCTGCAATTAATATGCATTATTTAATCACAGAGTCCTGTAACAAAAAGAGTCAAAAGAAAAAGAGTCCTGTAACAAAATTTCAATGAAACTCTTCGGTGAACCAGGACATCAGGGGAACACAGGAACAAGTAGCTGTTCTCTTGGAAACTTGCCTCAAGTTTCACCATAAGCCATTACAACTCCCCCTGTAGCAAGGTGATGTTGGAACAAAATAAAAGCATTCCAATGACATTCAGGAAGAAAATGTGTATTAGGAGGCTGTGAAACCTCAACAGAGTCATTTGAGGACATATTCTGCCAAATCCATAATTTGAAACATCAGCTGCAGAATTTGATAGTTTGAAAATTGACTCCCTGAGCCAGGCAGATTTTAGATGCGCTTCAATCTTTCAGATGTAGAAGATGAAAATAGTCATTTTGTTTGTTTGTTTTTTAATAGGAAAGCCCAGAATTTGTACACCATAAAGAGGGTTAATGTGTTGTCTGCCTTGAGTTCTGATCAGACAATTACACCAGCTGTGTGTACACCCAAAATAAGGAGAGTTGAGCTAAGGACAGTATTTGTTCACCTTCAGGTGTATGGTTTTAAACTTAGATTCACTGCCTGGTGACTTTCTGAACACCTATGATCAACTGCCTCTCTCATCTTGGTATGGGAGTTTCAGCAATTATCAGTTGGGAGAAATTATTTCTTATTGTGGATGCAGTGGTGACTTCTGTACTCTCAAAATGGCATATACTAGCATAAATCTTGCTACATAATTACTTATGAGAACATCCACATTCCATAGCCCAGAGAATTCCTGCAGAACCACCTCTGGAATGACTGCAGAATGTTTAGAAGCATATAAATAGGACAAGAAAGGATATCACTTTCGTTTTCCTTTCATTATAACCTAATTTCTTTTCTCCTATAAAGAAAAAACAAGGGCAGTGACACACTATGAAATGATCTTTGTGTCTCTTTCTAGCTGAATTTCTAAAATTCCAAAGTGTCACTGGACTTGCATTAACACAGTTCAGAAATGCTGAATATAGGAACTAAAATCAGAGGAAAACCCACTGTATTCTGGAGTGACTCAATTTCCTCCACTATGCACATTCAGTGCTAGTTGACTCCTTCAGCTACGGGTCATTTGGTCATTTTATAATATCTATGCTGAGAGAGCACTGTTCAACAGCCTGGAAACAGAGAATGTTCAACTACTGATGAATGAAATATATCAGCAGAAGATTTTAATAAGAATGCAGAATCAAAAAAAATTACTTTCTAACCAGCTCTTGAGGGAGTCACTTATTATCTTGCTGAGCAAGAACACAATATCAAGCAAAGACTGAAGATGAGTATAAATATTAAAAGAAAAATAAATTATATATTCATTACACAGTGATTGTGAGTGGAAGACAGAACCATTTTGTCAGAAGGGGAAAAAACTTTTATCACCCACTTCTGACAAGCAATAAACCAGTAACCTCCTCCATGTTTCCTAAGGAAAAAAAAAAAAAAACAAATACCAAAGTGTTTTAAAACTGTGCCTGGTCATAATGACCATAGGATGACCTACAGATCCCTGTACTGATAAATATCAGAGAAGGAATCCACTTGAAATTTCACTGGCAAAGCTGACTTTATTTTTCAGGAGATACTTAATTTTCAAACTGCCATCACAAACAGAAAATCAATGAGACACTGATATATAACTCTAAAATGGTATTTTAATTACATATTTGAAGAGCTCAGCAATATCAACACAGACAAATGGGTCATTAAAAAGTGTTGTTTATAGTAACCAGTCAAATGATCATGGATAAAATAAGATTTGGTCTTAAGTGCACTCACAGAAAAGAGCACAAAATGGTGAACTTCAAATAAGGATATTTTCTCAACTTGCAAATCCAGGGCACTGACAGTAGCAGTATATCATCCATGATATTTTGCTATTTTTTATTAAGAAACCAGACTGCTTTCCCCTTAAATTTTATTAGTAGGTCTGCAAACTGCTTACAAACTCTGTATCATACAAAATTATGTCCATATGTGTTTACAGTCAAAAGAAATAATATAGATCCAGTGTCAACACTGCTGCATTTCTGTTTTGCTAAGTAAGTCAATACTGCCTGCAATTTATACTTTTTCTTGTTTATGTGACTTTTCTTCCACAGATGCCTAGCATTTTAAGAGGTAAGCAGGGGTTTTAACTTATGACCTAAGTTTCAGCAAACGGGAGAAATTTAAAAAAAAAAGATTACCTAACAGGAGAATTTCCCCTACAGTCTTTAAGAAGGGAATTCCCAATCTTCCAGCTGACTAAGACAATTTAGCATCTTAGAGGCAACTAAAGGCCACAGACATCTATCCCCTCTTCCAGCTTTGGCTCAGAGCAGGGGCAAGCTTGGGGCAGCATGCCCAAGGCTGCCAGGGAGCCCGGAGTAAGCAAATGAGCTCACAGCTCTCACACACCAGGAACTCCCCTCTGCCCATCCTTCTGAAGAAAGGCAAGCAAAGTCTGGTGAATTTTTCTTGCAGACCAGGAACAGCTTCAATGTTAAGTCAAAACTACAAACAGACAAGACACTTGTGTCGGCTCAAAATCCACAAGTCACTGTCTCTTGTGAGGATAGAAGGGTAGACTTCTTTAAGCCAATTGCCTGGTTTGCTTCCCTTTAAAAGGAAAGTTCTGCAGTCAGCATACATACTTCCTATAAAAATATAGTTTAGCTCCAAGTCAGGTGTATGGCCTTTCAGGAGCCTGTAGAAACACAGAGCTGAGATTTCAGGCCAGACATGATGGAGGTTAGGGAGTTTATGAAAAACCCACAGGCAAGTCAATACAGCGTGTGGTCCTAGGAATGGACCTGCCTAAGTGCTGCAGTAGTTATTTATGCATCTCTTGAATCCTTCCCAAACGGAAGGGTTTCTTTTCTTCCTTTTAAAAATCCACTTCATTGCAGACTTCAATAGGCTCTTACTGTTGTCCAGGCTTGTAAAAAGAATCCTTTGTTCTCATCTCTGAGAATTTCTCAATATCCTCCTCTTCACCAAAATGCTGAGCAGTTATTTGTCTCTGTGAGCTTTCCAAGGCAAGCAGGTGTGTCCTTTATCCACGAACTGACTCCTGACCCGTTCAAGTCATGAACAAATGGCAATAAGCTATTTTGCTCACTCTCAAAACACCTCTACTGCAGCCTATAGACAAAGCTCAACCCTCTTCCAGATCAAGGCAAACTCATTCTGTACTACAACCAAATTCCCCTTCTCCTCAAAAACTACTTCACTGACTTCTTTTTCACCCCTTCCCAACGAGAGATCCATATTTTCACCAAACACCTAACTATGTCTTTCAGAAAAAAATAATCAGAAAAAAAGGTGCAGGAGCTAGCATGTGATGATCAGCACAAATGATTCCTTGCTTGGAATGACACAGACACAAACTGTTCAGAAATGCTCAGCATCAATATTCAGTGTAAAAACCAACCAAAGAAAGACAAATAAAAAGCCCCCAACTGAAAGAGTATAGGCTTAGATGAGATACATGGGAAAACTTCTTTACTGTGAAGGTGACAAGGCACTGCCACAGGTGGCCCAGAGAAGCTGTGGAGGTCCCATCCCTGGAAGTGTTCCAGGACAGGTTGGATGGGGGCTCTCTCTAACACAATATATCAAGTTGCTAAAGAGCCCCCTTATCTTGGGGGGCAGAGATCAGAGCACCAGTTCCACAAAGGCAGCTGTCTTTATGAGAGCCAGTCCTGCAAGGACAGCTGCAAAGATGCCCTCTACAAGTTTTTTGTCACCTGAAGGTTACCTTCACTATTTCTGTTGGTGATATCACTGGATCATTTAGAATTTAAGACTGCAGTTTCCATTTCAACAGGAAAAAAAAATTGCTAAAAAAGCAATTCTGTTGCCAACAGCAACAACACCCATGTTTTCAAGTGCTGGAAAGATAAGGTAGGTACTTCCTGAACATGAGTACAGAAAGAAAATTAGTACAAAAAAATAAACCTTAGGTTCAGCCACATAAGTTGAAGATCTCTCATAAAAGAAAGATGTCTAATTTCAGGGTCAGCCCAACACCCCCAGAGCCTGGGAATTGTTTTCAATTACCCATGCAATTCAATTTATCCAAACAGGAATCTCACTCTTGAGTGAACAATATTAGTAAATGCTGATAGTAGCACAGATTGATCAATAAAGTAAAAAATAAATCAGTCTGATCGTGTGAAATAAAGATCCTGTAACAAATGTGCTTTGCCAGGAGTGGACAAACATTGGGTTTGTGGGCATTAAAAAAATAACAGCAAGGAAGAGTTATCCACGTAAGTTGTCTGTGGTGCACAGCATTCTGTGTGTTCTCATGACCCACCTGTCAATCAGCTAAACCGTTAATACACTATGATATACACTACTATATATCCATTCAACACAATGCAAGATGAGCACATTTGGTTTTGCACAGAGAGCAGTGACTGATAGGGTGGCCTAGTACTTGTTAAAGCTTTCACTGTATCATCTTCCACTGTATTTCTGTGATAGAGGTAAAAGGGTTTTTCAAGGAGTTCAATTTGTTGCACATGCCTTTTCTAAGAATTTTACTACAGCCTAAAGCTCATAAACAACTTACATTTTCAAGCAGTCTGGACTTAGCTTTCAAACCTCATATGTTTCCTTTTAATTGTGCAACTCATCCCTGCTCCTGGCAATGACATTAAATTTACAGATCCACAGAGAGCTACTTTGGGCAGGGAGTGTTGAATGCACCTAGCTTCCAGATCAGCATTCCTCCTGCAGTCCAGCATCCAAGAGATACCTGTTTAGCTCCAAGGCAGGGGTCAGATGGCTTTCAGGTCTCCAAGACTGCACCAAAGACTGTTACAGCATTAACAGTCTCTGGATGTAAGACAAGATGGTTATTTACAAGGTGCCTAGGACAATGGAGGTTTGTTCCATGAGGCAAAAAAGTTATCAGAAATCTCAATCAAATCCAGTTACCGTACATTTTTTTTGTTAATACATATGCACATTGAGACCAAGCTGTGAAAACAGACTTAAGGAGCCATAAAATTAACAATATATAAATCTGAAATATTGCCATATCAGCATTTGGTTTTTGCACCTAAACCAAGAAATGCTACTGTTGTATAGGAGAGCGTCAGCTCATGCCCAAGCAGGTGAACAACCCAGGAATTTACACCTGAAACACTTTGGGTTTGGTTTTTAATTACTTTAGTTTCAATATTGTATCAAATTCATTATGTTCTAGAACATAAGGCCTGGCAGTCATAAGATTGCTTCAAGACCATACAACAAACACACCAACAAAAACAGTGAAACTATTGTTTTTTGTATGCAAGTCTTTAAGCCCACATTCTTAGCATATTTTGGAAAAGAAAAAAAAAAAAAAACACCACCAAAGCCTCCCACACAGCCTTCCACCAAGAAAGAAACACCAAGGAAATTCCACCCCTCCCACTTCCCCCCAACAAAACAAGGAAAAAACCCAAAGCCAAAAACCAGTTTTGGTTTCCTTTTTTTCCCAGGCAGGAATATTGACTGGAATAGGCAAAATAACACCTCATATCTTACTAGCCAGTAGGAAAGTGGAAGAGATGCAAGGCACCATTTTCTAGAAACCAGTCCAATAAGAGGTTAATCTACATACAGATAATAAAACTACATTTCTTAGATAGGACAAATCCACTTACATCTTCTGAAACACATTGGAGAGATCTAGCTTTCACTCAAATTAAAAACAAACAGATCTAGAACCACACTGAATTCATCTGTAGGTGGGCTAAACCAAGACAGAAACAAGTCCAACTGGTTAGGAGTGTTTCTTGGGTCTATCCCATCTCTGCTGTGGGTTAGTGCCACAGTGTACCCAACAGGTGTAGCTCCCACGGGCACATGGGGCCAAGATATGGGCACACACCATCACCTCCTTCCTTTTAAAGGAAACAGGGGTGTGCAGGCACATAAGAAGGTGCTGTGTGCTCCAGAGGCTCTCCCAGCCTGAGCTACAAATACTGTGCAGTGTACCTGCTCAGTACAAACACAGCTCTTGAAGGCTGAACAAGTGAAAAACTTTTTTTCCTGAAGAAGCTTCTCTTTGCCCAGGCAATTAAGAAATATAGTGCAGTCCTTAAGATTTGAGATTTCATACCAGCGCCTACAGTAGTCAGAAATGTATTTTTAACACATGTATATGGCAGTTCATTTATGAGATCACCGATCTTAAACTTTGAGGAAATGAATCCTACCAGCTTTCAAGATTTCTTATGGGCCAAAAAATTGCATAATATGAATATCTAAACTGAATGCTTGTTTTTTTTTTTCTTTCCATGGACCACAGCCTTGAAATCCCAGTGTTCAGAGCTTTCTCTACTAAAACAAGTCCTCTTATAAAATATGAATATACTAATAGACAAATCCAGTTATGAGAAAACAGCTAGGATTACAATCTTATGTGGATTAGCCAGCTTTTGGGAGGCAGGAGTCACAAAGCTGATCACTCAAAACACATTAGGGGTCTGAACAGTCAGACTATGAATCACTTGAAAGACCTGAGATAACCACTGTCTAAGGAGAACATGCTTTATTCCCCCCTCTCATGCACAGAGATGCAGAGCACTGAAAACATGCACATTCACTAGCATCAGTCAGAAGTAATTGCTGATGCAGAAATGAAATTGTAAGTGACAGAAACTACAAAAGGCACTTCCAGGTGGTTAAAAAAAAGTTATAGGTTAAATGTAGAAACATCTCTCCTGAACAGTGTCCCAGGCACCTTAAAACTTGGATTCCTTCTCAGTTGAGGAGCTAGTACCCGATGACTCTTAATCCCTGTAAAAATAATAAGTCTGCCTCTGGGAAGAAGTCACTTGAGCATCACAGTGCAAAATGAAAAAAACAAAAAAAAAACCAAAAAAACAACAAAAAAAACAACAAAAAAAAAAAAAAAAAAACAACAAACCAACTTCACAAAACAAAGGTCCAAACTCCCAAACTCCCACATGTTCTCAAATTATTTACTTTCCACTGCACAGAAAATAGTTTACCTGCATATTTTGTGGTGTTTGATTCGTCCATGGACCAGAAGCAGTGATCAAAGGCAAACACCTGTAGAAGCACATAAATAGACAAATTAGGAACCCTGGTTATAAGACTTTTGATTTAAAGCAGTACATATCCATGACAGTGTAATTGCAGTTGGGCTCTACTATTTCTGCAGATCCTAAATCAGAACTGTAATAAGGCATAATTGGCAGAAATAGTTTTGTGTAATCAAATACTTTTGTGTAACCATGAGAGAAACAAAGCTCAATACTTCTTTTCTATCTGTATGATACACTATACAGATTACTCCTTACTGTATTTCCCAATACAGATTACAAAACACAGACAAAAACTAATAATTAACTCCACCCTTCTCCAGGCACCAACAGTGACAAATGTTTCTGTTAACAGTAAGAGAACAGCAACACAAGGACTCAATACACAGCATTTGATGAGATGACTATTTGGCAGACATCAGCACGATACACACAATTTTTACCATGGGATGCCCTTCTGATACTCAGAAGAGCATTACTACTCACAAGCCTTAAGGAGCAAATAATAGTATTAGATTATCCATCTAAACAAAGGGGACAGTACTGCACCTCAGTAGAGGAAGCTCAAAAACTACAAACAGAAGATGTAGCTCTATTAGAGAAACAAGCTATCAGAGCCTGCTCTACTGAAAAGACTTAATATCACTTCAGTCAAGAGATGCAGCAAGAAACTGAATGTGCTCAGAGGGCTTGCAAACCTGGAAGAGTGTTCTGTAAAACCACTTAACATGCTGGGATTTGATCCAAGTTTATTTTCCTGCACATTCCAGAATATCATGACAGACATTTAACTTTTTTTTCCCCACAGGTTTAGGTTGCTACAAACACACCTTAAGCTGCAATGCGTTTTTCACATGTTGCCATGATAAACTGACTGTGGATGAGTTAACAATATAGATTCTGGTTTTGTTATTGGGTTTTTCTGGGGGGAAGCACAAGAGGTGGGGAAAATCTCAAGCCACCTTTTTAATAAAACTTTGCCTGGGTCAAGATTGTCTTTGCCTGGTCATCCAACAGGTGATCTCCTTTGTGGGACAAACCACGCATGCCAGTGGAGAGCAAGAGCCACAGGCTCTGTCAGCCAAAATATTCCCTAGAAACAAATCCTGAGGTGAGGACAAAGATGGATCATTTTTGTTTGGCTTTTGGGGATGAAGAACATCTTGAAGTCCCAGCTATTCAGAGTTACTACACAACATAATGTAGAGATATGCAATCTAACCCTTCCCAAAACATCTATTGCTGCAAATATTACAGAAGGTAACACCAGGTTAGCACAACAACCTCACCTCCTTCCCTTTCCTCCAGCTTAAAGCAAAACACATCAAATGGCCTGAGAGAAGACTCAATACTGAGACAACACTTAGTCTGTAAGACTGAAGAGTTCTGGAATTCCCTTCTGAAGAAAAAACAAACAAACCCATAATAATCATCTAACAGGGAGGCCTGAGTCACTGCAGCACAAATAGAACCAGACATCATCATGAATCAGGATGATCCCTGATATGACTGAGTCAAAAATGTCATTTGGCCACTGAACTGCAAGTAAAATGCAGCAGTTACTCCACCTTGTCTTCAGACATAAATTGGGGGCATTTTAAATTATCTTTTGCGCATTTGATCATCAAATCTAGGCATAAAACTATGTAATCAGTAAGAACAGAAACCTTTTCCTAACTTCTACAGTCCAAGAACTACTGTTTCTCTTCTCATATTCAAATTCTATGGAAATTTTCATCACAGGACTTGCTCACAATATCTGGTCTCTCTGATGATCAAATCGCAAGGAAATCACAAAAAACCTCAGACCCTACTCTAAGGACTCAAAATTGACCATTCTTCCCCCCTTAAAACTAAGTGTTATCTGCAGTAGATCACACAGACCAATTAAAAAGGTTACTTGGCTACACATGCTTATGTGTAATGACTTAAATGTCAATACAGTACTACTATAGCCCAATTTAATCTATTGTCCTACACATTTTCCCCTTGGTTAAATGGAAAATGATGACAGGATCATTCAATGACTTCTAATTTAAACACTGGTCTTGCAAAGAGACTCTTAAAACTAAAATATGGGCTTGCAGCCAAGTGTTTTTTCTAGAAAAGCAGATTTTATTAGGATGTTTTTAAAATGGTAAAAATTGGTCAGACTGGTTTTCAAAAGGTCAAAAAATGATTATTCAATAAGAAGAGAAAAATTCTGCCTTCAGATAAAACAAATTTAAATATAGCATTTTAGTTTGTTTCCATAATAAACATAAAAAAGCTGGGCCATGGATTTGGTCTATTTATGAATTCTGTTCTGGAAAATTGCCAAATCCTTCTAACAGAAGTAACAAGATTACTTTAAAAAAAAGTGTCAGGCAAAAAGGCAGAAACTGCTGGAGCATGCACTATCTGCAAAACATGCAGAGCAGCTGCAGCTAAACTCCCCTCTCCATTAAAACAGGCGAACACTTAAACATTACTTTGATTAGTGATGACAAAACAGCAACCTTGAACATTCCCAGCAACCATACCTTAAGGATTCACCCAACCAAAACAATTTTATGGACAACTGAGACCTTTGGGAAAACAGATTGCAAACACAGGAATTAACAGGGTAAAAATAAGGCACACAGGAGCAAGACACATGGTCCCAAACAGCAAGGCTCTTCAACACGTATATCAGGAAGGCATTTTATGGGAAATATCTGTAGGACAGCATTCTACCGAAAGAGTAACCCTTGTACTGAAAAGATGATAAAAAAGATAACTATTTTATCTTTTTCTGATGCCCAGTGTAGGAATGGCAGGACAAGCAATCCCAAGTTGAGCATGGAAGCATACTTGGGGTCAAGATATAGAATATATGCCATGAAGAAACAACTAAATATTCTAAATATTATCTAATGTGCTCCCTTCTTTCTCCTCTCTTCATTGATTATTCTTCCTTAAAATGGAAGTGGTGGGTATTACTCTTTTTTTTTCTGATAGAAGTGTGCAGAATAATTATTTTTCTCTCTTAATAATTTTTTCTCCTCAGAATCCATTTTCCTGAAAAGGGTATTAACCCACCTGTAAATACAACTATCAAAGCCATGAGAAGTTCTGTTAATGTTCAAGTCTCAGACTCAATAGCCAATATTCAAACTGGGCATTATCAGGCACTGAAAAACCGTTTTCAGTAGAAATCTTTACCAACTTGTATCAGAAGTGTATCTACCAGCTATATCAATACTATTAAAATGTATTTGAACAATGATATCTGTGACACAGAACTTTTTATACTTCAAGCACCCTATGTGAATTAGTTTTCAACTACATTTTGGAAGGTGTTTAATAATATTCTTTATTTTCATTAACTGTTCTGTGCTTTTAAACAACAGAGGGAATTAACAAACAAGCCTCTTAAATTTTCTTCTTTTCTGCAACATTCTGTATCTTATACTTCATCCTAGCATCTAAAAGAAAAAGCTAGATAAAAGGAGGCTGCCAGAAACCTGCCACACTAGGGTAGTAGGTTACAAAGCAAAGATTTTTAATGAAGGGATGAACTGGATACATTCAGCACAATCATATAAAAATGGAAATTTATGAGAAAGAGATAGCTGGGAAGTGCTGGATCCTGGTACCACTATATCCAGAGTCATTGTAATGTGCACATTAGCCTAAATAAAGTAAGTTATGTAGGTCATTTCTAGGTTATAGAGAACTATACTTGGAGTGCTAGCAACTCTTAGAAATTGTACAAAATATTTGTTCTGGTAACCACAACATTTAAGAAAAACAAAAGATATGGGGCTTTGATTGCTTCAGCAAACACCTGCAGCAGTTTAAGAGAGCTGATGATTATTTTGCTATGGAGACAACTAGAAGTTATGGCTTCTTCAAAAAGGCAAACTGGGATGCAAGTCCATGCATCCATCACATGTGTCAGTGAAAAATCTAGAGCTTTGTCTCAAATTCACCTGTACCTGTGGCTTTAAAACAGAATTGCAGATTTTAATTAGATTTTAAACTAGAGAAGCCGTTGTGCCTGCTGCTGCCGCAACGTATCACAGAATCTAAAAAGAGAGCCAAATAGGTGCTCACATTTTAAAAAGCCAAACCAACATTCTGCACAACATGTTTTTATTAAGGCTCCTAAGCAATGGCTTGCAGAAATAATAATTTTAAGGGTTTACACATGTAAGTATACTTATGGAAACTAGTTACAGGTAATAAGCACCATACCCAATATTAACTGCCTTCCAGTTTAAGCCAAATTACATAATTAGTTTCAAAAGGAGTTTAATTTCACATTCACTATTCTTATAAAGTCTAATCCTCAGTATAGGCTAGGCAGAGTCTGGGGCTTCCAGCATTTAGCAATGCATTACCCAGATGGAACATAATCCCTAATGCATTGTCTGTGCAGCTATAAAATGTTCCAAATGTATGACCAATGTTTAATGGCCATTTCTACCTGACCAAGAGATGGCCAATTAATCAAATTTGCTTTCATTGAGAAGCAGTCAGTCTGACAGGTTGGGTGCTAGCTGGTTCCTAAAAAGGAAAGGAAGAACTGAAGAAGGGAAGTTTTCATTTCATTTTAGGGCAGCTGTTCCTACAGCCCTCTTACACCTGCTGATGGAGATAAGTAATACAGGAGATACACAAGGAAATGGCAGACAGAGTCTACACCAGTCAACTTGATGTCCATGGAAGTAATTAAAGAACTGAAAAAAAAGTTGGTCACTGTGACAAACATAAGACCTGTGACAGGGCTGAAGAAGTGTGGAGAGAAAATCTGAAGGGACCCTGGGACACAGCTCACAGATCTCAGCTCAGATAAACTGTTTTACCTTGACCACAAAATTACACTTAAATGGAATGTTTGCAGAAATAGCAAAATATAAAGCAAAATAGCTTCCCAATATTCTTATATAATTTTTTCTATCACAGCTTCTGAGCTACCAAGCGGATTTGGGAAAACAATTTATCCATGGCTGATGATAAAGTAGCCCATTAAAGGTAAAGAGACTTCCACTATTTACAAAATTTTATTTTAAATTTTTTTTATTTTAGAATCAACTACGTGCAGTACCCCAAAAACTGTATAAATCAAGAAATCTCACACCACATCTTTACAAACTTAGCAATGACAGTTTTCCCCAGATGGTACTAACCTTATTCTGTCTCAGTCTGGTAAATATTTCACATAACATCATAATTTTCAGCACTATAGCTTAAGGATATTAATGACCATCCAACTATACCTAACAATAATGTGACATTTATGCACAAGACTGCAGCTGTTCTGGTTTTGTCAAGGAAATACAAGGCCATACGTAAGCTTTTACATAATGCCCACAAATAACTTTATCTGCCTCTAATGGAACACAAATGATGCACTACAGAAAATTAAGGCTCTTGTTAAAACAATGGTTTTCGGTGGAATTACAACATCAGAAAGAAGGAGAGTTTTCTTCTTTCTTCTTCTTCTTGCATTTTTTAAAAAAAATGTTTCATAATGATCAAACTCTCTTTTATTATACATATCAACTGATAGAAAAATTTTATTAAATGTCCCAACAGGTACATTTCTCCAGCCCTTTCCCTGCACTAGCAACAACACAATCTTTTCTATGTGAATTCTGGTGCACTTTGGCAACTTTTACACTAATTACTAATTCCTGACTATTGTCAAGTGCAAACAAAAACAGTTTATCTATTACTAGATGTTTTTTGTTGCCTTTTAGAAATAGTATTTGAACTTTTAAACAGAACTGTTTGTAATGTAATGTTTTACACACACTATTTATTCAGTCTTTCAAATGTTTTTACGACTTCATTAAAATTTTGGCTTGTCCTGGTCACAACTTTAACAAGCCATGTGCCTTGCCTGCATCTCAGTTGGATTAAAATATTTTCTTCTGAAATTATGAAGCTTTTAACTTGAAAGTTTAAGTTTGAATAACAGATTTTTTTAATGTTTTCCTTTTTTGAAGCCATGTTGTTCACATACTACAGCACAATATGCTCAATACTTCTGCAGTGCTCAGTATTTTCAAGCAGATACAAATGTAAAAAGAGCCACAATACTTACCTTTGGTGGTTTTCTAGATGATTGGCAATAAACCCAGCAACAGTGTGGAGAAGCATGAATACACCATTCACATAAAGAGAAGGGAACAAATAAAAAAAAAAACAAAAACAAAGTCAGTGTATGTCATTACTATAATTTGAACTTTTTTTTAATCCACAATGTATTTAAGAGTAATCAGATCAGAAGATATTTAAATAAGATACCACATACTTTTAACCAGTAATTACTTAATTACTAATACTCTCCCACATTAAAAAGAAAGTGCCAGATTCCTTATAGATATAAAAATCTAACAGAGCTGTGTTCCAGAAGAAAGATAAGTATCTGTTTTGTCATAGAAGATGAAACACAGCCCATCTCTGGTGGCAAATAAACCGAGCCTGCAAACTGGCAGAGCAAGGTGCCACGGTGAAGCCCCACTGAGTCAGCAGTGCTACACAAACATGACCAAGGTAAGAGTCAAGCAAATGTTTCTTGCAGAGATTACAGAAGTGAAGAAAAAGAAACCTGTGTAGGCTGTGCTCTCCACATAGTGCACAAGAAACCAGCGCAAAAACACCACCACCATTCACACCCAGCTCCAACGAGTGCTATCACAAATAACACAGGGATGACAAACCCCCAGTCGAAAGACAACAGCTCAAAGTACTTCAAATTGTCCTTAAATTCTTTTATGCTTTTGCTGGCAGGTATATAGACATAATACAAATTCAATCACCTCGGGTTTTTCTGGTGGGATAGGTTTCAAGTGAGATCACAGCCCTGCCTCACTGTGCAGCCCTGTGCTCCCTGATGCCAATGCAATAGAGGAGGCGAACATACAGTGCAGAGCTAGACTAACTTAGGCCATTCATCAAAACTACAACCTTAGGCATATGTTTAAATTATATATGGAAATAAGAAATTGCCACTCGCTCTTCACATCAAGGAAAAAAAAAGCATGGATGAAGAAAAGAAAATGTGGATGAAGAGGAAAAAATACAATGAGAAAGGTCTATAGAGAAACAACACAAGCAGAGAATGCAGTAAGGTTTCTAAGATAAGGACACAGATCAAAGGTGTAACAACAGACACATAACACAAAATTCAAATTTATCAAATATATATTTTTGCACTCTCAGTGCAGAAACACCTGGGACCAAGCCATGCCTTCATCCATCAGTCTGCACATACCAACCCCACCAAGTTGGGAGGAGGGCAGGGAAGACACAAAGCACTTTGAGCAGTTTTCTTAGCAACCCACAATACAAGGGTTCAGCAAAAAACTCTGAAGGGACGCAAATCCACAAACACCTCTTACACAATCTTTTCTGCCTACTCTCAGCTCGTACCTCAGATGACACATCTGCCTGAAACAGAAGCTAAAGAGCTGGGACATGGGACTGGTGTAATGCAAACATTGTTTGCCTCCAGCCAAACCACTCGCTGCAGCTTTACCCTTTCATTAGTGGTGGCTGCACAACTCAGTCCATCATTAGCTCATTTACAGGTGGCTCAGAACTTGTGCAGAATGCACTCTTACCTATCTGAAAAATACATTTAGCTCTACGCTGAATATTACCATTTTAATTCATTTTCAGATGTGATGCAATTACAATGTTAATCAGCTTGTCTAGATGTGGAATTCACATTCTCTGAACCTCAGAGAAGCATTGAGAAAAGAAGAAAAAAGAATGATCAAAACAATTCTTATCTCATTTGCTGCGCCCATGTTGTGCCAAAATGGAATGCATTGTGGAAGACTGTTTACCTGAAGGGAATTGGTAACTGGATTCTAGTGTGAGTGTTTTGATTCACTGGCCAATTGAATCCATGTGTGTGTGTCAGGACTGTTGGCTGACAGTCATGAGATTCTGGGCAGTTGAGTGCTTTGTGTAGATTCAGTTTAGATGTAATGTAATCTAGAGGTAATAAAGTAATTAATTGGCCTTCTGATAAGATGGGAGTCCTCCTCATCATTCCTCCTGGATGTCGGGCAAAAATATCATTGATATCTAGACAGAGTCCCAGCACCATCACTAAACTTCCAAAAGAAGTTCCTATTGAAAGAAGTCATCCAAAGCTTTTTGGAATGCTTTTAAATACACTCATACCTTGAAAAATAATTTAGGATTATATCAGCTTTATTAGAGAATTCCTGATAGACTGCTGTACAGATTCAGCAGTGGTCCTAAACAGTTTATTTGGAAGTAAAATCCAACAGAAAGTTTACCAACTGCTTTTTCTTCCTGGGATCATTCTTGTAGAGCCTAATTAGAAAAGGTAAAGAACATCACTGAAGTAAATAAATAGTTTGAGACATGATTCTTAAGATATTTACTTAAGCAGTGTAATCCACTACCTTTGTGGAAGTCTCCTCTAGCTTTACTTTGGTGTCTATTTCAAGAAAAGCATAATAGTCACATTTTAAACACCTGGCGCATGGCAGAGCTTCCCAGTAGCATCATTGATGTCTGGGATTTCAAAGCACAAGGAGCTGCAACTTGGATGTGACATATGGTAATATGTCACACCCAAATGCTCCAAACTCTTAATACCAACTTCAGCAAGTCCCTGCATCACCAACACCAATATGATCAAAGGCTTCTGGAATAAATCAGCTATATTAATTCACAAGATAGATTTTTAAGCTATTTGGATATATCAGCTAATCAATCAACTCAGTGTAACCATCATTCTGGAAGTGATTCAGATGATAACACTCCAAAATACTTCAATCAAAGGACTCAAACTAATAACTAAAGAACTGTTTACAGTTTACCAGAAATCACACCTGTGGCAGCCTAAAGATGTGCTATAAAATCCTGCATTAGCCTAACCAATTTTTTACTTGAATTTTTTTGTTTGCTTTGCTGTCTTTCTTTTAAAAATATGTGCTTCCTTACTTCTTTCAATTTCCAGTATTTTTCAGCTTCATAATTGAAGTTGTCTCAATTTTTACCAAACAGTGACCACACAAATGTGGTCATTCAGTGTCACAGCTGGGACTGGAGAAGCAGTGACACACACAACACACATATGGACATCAGATCAGAGACACAGCAACTAAAATGTTTATTTCCAGGAATTTTTAATTCCATGTCTAGTCATCCATGGTGTCAATGACAAGATACAGGTATGCCTTTTGAGTGACAACAAAATCTCCTCTAAAACAGACAGTTAGTATATACTTCAGGAAATTATCAAAGTTACCTAACCTTGCAATGCATCTGCATCGCAGCAGATTTTGGTTTAACCTGATGGGCATCTTCAGTCTGTACACTCAGACAGAAGACCCGACTTTTTTAACATGCCTGGAATTCAAAACCCAAGCAAACACAACCAGAGTCTGAAAAATATTCTCACAGGTCAAAAGAAAAGTGTGAATTTCATGACCACAAAGCCCACTGAACTTCTGAAATTCCTCCTGCCTTTGTCTTCATGACTTTAGTAAAATATCACTAGAATGATTTTCTAACTTTACTGAGTCTTCTGTAGGTATCTACTCAGGCTTTTTGTTTCACAACAGTACTAAGCCTCACCTGCCTTGCTTGGCTAATGCACATCAAGATCTCAGAGTGCTTAGCTACCTCAAACTTTAAGCTAGATAAAGAAAGATAGGCTATAGAAAGTGCCAATGTCAACTTTCTATACTGTTATCTCTTACTGAGACTAAACTCAATACTTCCCACATTTGCTAAGTAAAGTGACTCACAAAATGTCAGTTCTCATGTTCTATGTCAGCACATGAATGAGAAGTCTTCCTGACTGCACTCTCATTTTCTCTCTAGCACCTCAGCCCATTGCCTGTGACAGCACACCACAAGAGGAGTGCATTTTGCTAGTAGTTTAACAGCAGCAAAGGTTCTTTCTTCATTTTTTAACTATCCTCAGTCTCTCTCATAGGAGTCTCCTTTTGTCATACAAAAAGTTGATACAAGATGACATTGCATATTCTGACTAGAAAACTAGTCCCATACAATAGGAAGCAACAGAAGACACTTGCACTGAGCATCCAGAAGTATGTGATACTGCCATCTTAAAGACTTAGTAACTTTCAAAACAAGACTTTTTTTTTTACCCTTAGTGATTATAGTCAATATTCCCAACCAAATGTTGCTTCCACCAGAAGGAAAGACATTTTATACATTAAAAAAAAACTTGAAAAAACTATTTTTTCTCTACATTTAAGGTAATGAAATTTCATCATCCCACCCACCCCCAACCCCCTGTCAAGAAAGTCACCTTCAACAGGGACAACGTACATTCTAAAATGAGCAGGTAGGTGTAAAACCAGCTACTCCACATTAAAGAACACAGAGGAACAAGGAGTCTCTGAAAAACAGGTCTTAGATTCCTTGGAACATGCACACAGCCCAATTCATCTCCAATTCAACTGTTCTAAGCAGCCAAGTAGGTCACAATTGTACTATAATTATTTCTCATTTTGGAAAGTATTTGGGGTTTTTTTTCCCTATACTTTCTCACATTAATTAATCAAGATGAAGCAACCATAACCAGCTATTTTAAATAACCACACACAGTATCTATGAATGAATGAACCAAATGAGTTTGCAGCTCTTATAAGGTGACTACACTGAAAGTCAACATCTAAGACACTGTGTTTGAAAAAACTTTTTGCTCTCATCACATGCGCAACCACAGCAAATTCACGGTACTGACTGATTTCCCAAATATATAATTGTCTACATTTAGTGGTTACATAGTCATTGACATACTCCTCAGGGTCACTGGTCAAAAGAATTGTTACAAGCAATTATTAATATACAGGAAAATGGACAAAAGTCTTCAGGTCTTTTTTCAACTTGTCATATAAAATAGTCTTTCCTCTGCAAGCACAAAGATGATCAAATTGCAAAGATCATCCTGATAAAAATAATATTTCTTACATTTCACTGCTCCAGCATCTCTGGAGTCTAAAGACCAGCCGTTCAAAGCAAGTATTGTAGTATTTTTGAGTGGTTTTAAATTTGGTTTTGTTTTTTAAAATCAGGCTGCCTTACAGCTCAGGCTGAGCCTGTCACCAGCAGTGTGTGCTTGCCTCACTCAATGGCAGAGTGCAAGGGAGCAGACCTATGGAAGGAAGGTTGTAAAGAGTGTGCCTCCCTATCCAGGACAGAAGTAACTGCACTGCTTGTTTATCCATGTGTGTGCAACTTCCAGAGTGGCAGCAGCAGACACAGCAAGCACTCAGCACTACTAACTGCAAACAGTGTCAATTATGTAGAAGCAGAGAGATCGTGTTTCTCCCATCTTTCACAGTAAAGTCATGCAGCCCTAGGGCCCTTCCTTGTCTCCTGGTTTATCACTGCAGGCTGTTACCTGCAGGCTTGATACCAAGCACCTTAAAAAGCATGGCTTTATATTATTGATGAACACTGTACTAAACTACCCAGATAAAGATCACACTCTGCCGCAGCAGGAGTTTCAGGCAATTATACTACTGATAGTACACCACTTTCTCTACAAAGAACACAGAAAAAGGACAGTTACTTGCCCATTTCTCCCATTAATTTTCTAAACACAGAGTAAAGTAAATGGCGGGGGAAATGCCCTTAAAGGGAACAGCGTGCCACTTTTATTCTTGTCTGGGGGGGTACCTCCTGTATAGCTGACTAATGAAACTGGCATCACGATTCCTTCATGCAATTCTTGGAAGAGTCACTTTACATACCGTGTGAGCACACATACATGCACAAATATAAATAATTAGTTATTTTATATTCTTGCATAAGGTGAGCAGCACATGCCCTGTTTAATCCTCCTACCCAGCAAAAGCCTGTTCTATAGACAAAACAATCCTTTGAAGAGCAGCAAAAAAACCCCAAACATTTTAACAAGTAAAGCAATTTGAGCAAGTGCCTGCATAATAAGGTGGTAGCTGATCATAATCAGAAACACCATGAGAACCAGATGCATACTCTAATAATAAGTTGTTCTCACACACTTTACAGAAACCTACCACATGCAAAGAGACAAAAGTCAGACACTCAAATCAGAAATGACAAATACTGCAGTGCAAGTTAAACAAAACAGACATTACAGTAGCAGAGTGACTTCCGTGACACAAAGGAAATAGAGACGCTGGGATATTTCACCATAACAGGGTTCCATTGAAGTTCAGTCACTACAGCAAGGAAACAAACATAATCTGCAGGTTATGAAACCAACCCAAGCTCATTAAAGTAAGTGAAAGGCATAATATTTTGACATTTACAAGATGGAAGACAAAGTGACAGCTGTCCAGGAACATCATTAGTTGCTAACTTACCTTCACTCCCAAATTCTGAGTATTTTTACTGCCCAAGGCATTATTATTCCAATGCCAACAATTTGTTGATGTGAAGTTCAAGTCTTTCTAACCTTTACACAGAAGCCTTGATGTCTTGTAAAAACAAGTTTCTATTGACAGCCCAGAAGAAGACAGATACCTGGCCTGCATGCAACTGCACATCACTCTGCAAACAGCAGCTGCCTTAAGAGAGCAATCACCACCCATCAGTGGAAAGATTAATTTATTACTCTGCTAGAAAACTCACTAAAAAACTAAAACCTGAATACTCTCCCACACAAAATAAGTTGGGGTTTTAACAACCCATTTCAGTTAATTTGTTTAGTTTCACTGAAAAGGCAAAAACTAACTAAAATTGTTACTCTGCTCTGAGACTCAAGAGCTTTAATGCAATCCTGCTGAGATCCCAACTAGAACCCCCCCAAGTTAAATGATCTATTTTCACCAAGTCTTTAATCATGCTGATTCAAAACTTATCCAATACTCTAGTTATGGTAATGAAAACCTGCTACACTAATTACAAATATAGTATAACCACAAATATAACAAGCTTGTTCTTACTAACATCCAGCTATAGCCTCATGACAAAGAGGCAAAGGAAAGTCTACCTAATATTCCCAGGTACATTACCAAGTAGTCCTGTCCCTTTTAAAACCAATTCTTTTCCAATAAAACTGCAAGTACAAGAATCCAAAAACAAGTAGATTTTACCACCTAATCAAGTTTAACTGATCAGGACAAGGAAATAAGGGAGGGGGAAAAGAATCTGATCCCAGAACCCAAGATCTATTAGCCCTTAAGGGTAGTCTCCAACAAATGATTCTTAGCCTGAAAGCAATGAAATTGCTGTCAGAGCAAACATGATACTGGTCTGGAAAGTATGTGGAAACATATTCTAGGAGTGCTAATAAAATTGCAGTGGCATTTATTAGCCACGTGTTATTCTTATCCTGTTGCATTTATTACCAGTGCTCTTGAGGAGAAAACACCCCAAGCATTAACTGGCATTTCAACTCTGTGCACAAACTCTCACACCCAGACCATCACTGGAGTTGGCTACTGACAGCTATTAACTACATCCGAAGTTTCCCATATCAATAGAAAATGTCCCCTTCCAACACTACTACACCTTTAGCGTTCCTTCAGAAATGCTGCTTGTAAGAACCATCAATACATTAGTGAAAAGCTTTTGAAAAATATACTGCTAATTTATCACTATATACAATACTTAATCCAAGACAGGTGACTTCCAAGGGTACGTGAAAAAAAAATTGATAAGCAACACAGCATTTTATAAATGAAATTTAACTTTGTTAAGTTTGCTGGCTCAAAACTCAGGTATTACAATTTGCTGAAAGGACATAAACAGAGCAATTAACAGCTTCATTGACAAGGCAGAAGACAGAAGATCTCTCGTCAGTAGAAAGACTGTGCACCAGAAAGAACTAAAGCATAGGTGTAAATCAAGTAACTGGATCTGAACTTTGGCTGTAACACCTTACTTTCCTCAACAAATGGAAAAAAAGGGAACCCACTCTTTTGAATACAAGATAAGCATATTTTTCATACTCAATCAGGACAAAGATATTGTTGAGAAGTTACTGCATGTGCACCACTCCTAACCATGTATTCTGACTGGACAACAGACAAGAAACCCCAGGTTTCACTGTCACATTCCTTTGTCATAACAGGGAAAACTACCATTCAATTGTCATCTACTTTATTTTACTAATGAGATTTCAAGAGAGATGCTAATTGGATTTGACACCTCATCCTTTCACACGGCTCTGCAACCCTACGTTAGCATTCTTCAAACAACTGTAGTATGAAAAAGTTATGAGATTCAGCAAAACTCACAGATTACTGTTTTTGTTTCATCCTAGCCTGTGTTTTTATTGACATGAATATTAAATGAACTTATCAGAAGGAAAATACTGTTCATTAATTTGTAATTAAAACTAAGGTCTGATGACAATACACTTTAGCACAGCAAATTCACCAAAAGCATTTTGCAAAAAAAATAGCCTATCTCAGCTGGCTGCAACACCAGCTGTTTTGGTAACTTTGAGATGACATTATTTGCTTTAACAGCCAGCATTAACAACTGCTACCATTTACCAGAAAGTGGACATAATACAGAGAAAGATGATGACGGTGATTCATGGGATGAATAAGGTTTATTGTGTGGAACAATACACCAAGAATGTCAACTCGAATCAACTCTACATAAATAGTGAGTAAGATCTCCTGAGCTGTTGCAGGACAAGCACCTAAAAGTAGAGAGGAGACTTTATTTTTATACAGCACTCATGCAAGTGACACCTCTAGAAATCTTTCCACAGAGCTCTGCAAAGCTTAAGAAGCAACACAGTGCCATGAAATGAACTGACGCGCTGGCAATTTATTTACAGCACGAACGGGAACGGGGTCACTCTTGATCAGTGTCTCAAACTTTATTTTTCCAGCATCAGACTCATTGTTACAACAATGCAGTAAAAGATGCTGACAGTTCCCTGACCAAACAGAGTGCCAAAGGTGCTTAGCATTACAGCATAACACAAGACAAACGAAGTCTCAGTTTCAACCAATCACAGGAAGCAAAAGCATAATGACAGAAGTTTTTCTCCAATGGCTTGAGGCCTACGTAGCTTTCGGCTAAAACAATAGCAGTTTTCTTTTCAACACAATGCTTCGTTCACAGAAGACAGAGCACAGAGCTTTATTCATATTTAACCTTCTAAATGTATACTTAAAATATACTTTTTGCAACCTATAAAAGCAACTCAACATAAGCCTACTGTTTTATTTCTCACGTCTCAAAAGCTGCTTCGAACTTTTTCTGTTGGCTTAGCATCTCACTGTCTTTCACTGCTCTCGGGCCTGCCTTGTTCAGAGCTTTCCCAAAAACCCCCAACCCTAAGGACTCCAACATGAACCACACAATTAATTAATCCAAAGGCTAGAAAAATTCTTCATGGTGTGAGCTCCAAGTTTACGAGTTAACAAATCAGGCAGGTAACCACCTTTACAGAGAGATGACATCAAACACTAAGTTACTGAATCTATCATGGAAAGGCACAACCTGAGAGCATTTCTACAATCTGAGAATAGATAATTCCCAGCAGAGATGAGTGGCAACTGCTATGGCACTCAGAAGTGTTTGATTTTTTTTCATCTGAGGAACTCTGACAGAGGTTAGATGTCTTTCTAGTAAACACCAGAAACGTAAAAGAGAACATCCTACATGACAAGGGATGTGAGAAAAAAAGTATTTAACAGGCTCCCCTTCTCCAGTGAGCTGCGAATTTGTGACAATTTCCATAAATATTATGTTACTTTGAGCCACAAGCATTTCAGTTTTTTACAGCAAAGCTTGCAGGCTAGGCCCTACTAGCAGGCATTATTGGTGGAAATGACAACTACCTCCTTGCCAGATGCTTTACGATACATAACAAATTACAGGCGTGACAAACACACCTCCTTATAACCAACCACTACAACAAGCACATTTTTATGGAAAAAAAAGCCAAGATCCCTAAGTATCCCTGGACTGAAAATGAAATACACACTGCTTTTGTACAACAAAATAGGAAATATTTAGACTTGTAGCAGCACTACAAGTCTAATATCTTTGCAGGGCTAAAAAAACAAGGATATCTTATGACTGAAATATATTAACTTAACAGATAACGAATTAAAAGACCCAAATGATATTTCAATCCAGTATTAGCTAGATCTTATTGAATTCTAAATGGTTGAATTCATGTTCTTAAAGACGTCTGGCTTGGTATGATGAAGAATAATAAAATCACAAGAAAAAAAATTAAGTATTAGGAACTGGAGTATTTTTCCTGTGAGGAGAGCTGGCATTGAGGAAGCTGGCATTGTTCAGCCTGGAGAAGAGAAAGCTTGAGGAGAATCTCATTAAAGTATAGAAATATCTGAGGGAGGGTGCAAAGAGGAGGCAGCCAGGCTCCTTTCAGTGGTGACCAGTAACAGGACTAGAGACAATGGGTACACATTGAAACAAAGGAGGCTCCATTTTCTCACTCTGAGTGTGATCAAGCACAGGCTGCCCACAGAGGTTGTAGACTCAAAAACTGTCTGGACACAGTCCTGCTCAAGTTGTTCTAGGTGGTCCTGCTTGAGCAGGGGGGGGTTGAGCCGGGGGCCCAACCAGATGGCCTCCAACCTCAACCCTCCTGTAAAAAAAGCTAAAATCACTTTTTAAAAATGTGGTACACAGCAGTAGCATGGATGTTAAATATATAAATAGATGACAATATAAATGTATAAAATATAATCTGCAAGGCTTGAGACTCAGGAACTTTTAACCATTACTATAATTCCAGACTTGTGTCCATTTTAAAGAAATCAATAAAAAAACACCTCTAAAAATCCTTAGATCATGTGTTCCAACACCAACTCATATACAGAAGTTTCGCAAAAAAAAAAAGTCAATGTAATATAAAATTTGTGGCAGCTCAGCAACCTTCAGTGGGGTTTCATACCTGGCTTTTATGACAAAATTTTCCCCCCATCTCCAAAAAAATACATGCAGTCTTCTGTGAAGAATATTATTTACTGTGCTCATCAAGTGAAGGTACCAGGCAAGGCTGGGAATCCAGGTTTCACCTCTTTTCAGTGAACATGCTTTGACAGTACTACTTTTAACATCACAGTAGCAAATTCTCTAGTTCTGAGCAGATGGTCACAGCCATTGCTAAGAAAGTGACAGTACAGCTACAGTGGAAATGAAATGCCTAAAGAAAAACTCTGAAAAATACTCAGTAAGACTGAGAAGGGATAAGGTACAAATTAGAATAAATCTTAAAAGATTTGCATGTGCAAGTCAGCAATGTAAATGAGTAAAACAGACAAAGCTGATTTACTGCTGACTTTACATAGAGACTCTCCTATAGAGGGAAGACAGTTATAGCTTTGAAGTGCCTCAGTGGAGAACGAGTATACAGCTAAATGCCAGCATTTGTAGTGCTTAAAAACAGAAGAGCAGCATAATTTATTTGTTTTGTTACAATAGACTTCACTTTTGCAATACCCAAAAGAGTTGGCCTCTGTCCCATAAAAATTTCAATTCATTTGAAAACCAACAGCAATACTATAGTGTAGGTCAAGAGTAAAATTCCTGATTAAGTATTACAAGCAGTTTTCAATATAAGAAATAGTGATTTTAAAGAGTAAATGTGAACTCACAGGATTACAAGCACAGCAAGAACACCATTTATAAGACAGTAGAAGAAGTCATCTCAGACCTCACAGACAGTGATGGCTTTTAGAAAGTCTAGAAAGAGGTCACAATATAATGGCACACAAGTCATTAATGTGATCAGACACTTAGGAACCAAAATGAATTTTCAGTATTTCCTGAAAAGACAGGAAAAAGATATTTGTGTCTATTCTTACAGCTAAAGAGTGAGTTTACATCTGCCAATACATATCAGCTGGCTGAATAAAGCAATAAAACAGAGAGCAAGAATCTCCATGTCATATAATCTATAACTGTCATAGGCAACAATGCTATAAAGTCTTTTGAGATTGAGTAGCATTCCATGAGGCAGAACAGCATTGACTTTGAATTATTGAGTCATTCTCCTGCTGTCCAGAAAGCTTTCCCAAATTTTGATAGTGAAGAAATTGAATCCATTTTTTTTTGTTCTTGTACCAACACTTTCCTGTAATTTAACCTTTCAATCAAACTTGGCTTTTTACACGTGCTGTCATATGCTGTACTTCCCTCACACTCTAAACACACTTCTACATAAGGAGGTTTTGCAGTTCTCCTCCTCTTCAAATCAGTTTGAATTTATACTTCTTAAGCATAGTAAACCTAAAATACAGAGAATACAACAAAAGTCCAAAATATTATCAAGTCCAATACTACCAAGAGTCTCTTAGAATGGCATTGTTCCTATGTTGCATTCATACAGAGCTGTTCATGAAGGAACATTTGCATTTTAAAAAATTGGAAAATACAGAAAGAAAATATCTTCTTTCAAAGAAAGCATAACTCTTTCCAGAGTTTGCTATATTCCTTCAGTACTCTTGAAGAACTGTTGCCTAACTCCTCTGTGAATTGCAAAGGGAAGAATCATGACACATTTTGGTTTGCATTAGAGACCAGAAAGGAGGTGAGAATCATAGAAATTGCTTTATTTTAGAAACCTGAAGCTAGCAAAAAAACTTTAGGAACTTTAGCTAGCAAATTTTTTTCTGAGAGTATCTTAGACGAATTAAAACTTTGAAAGCAGAGATTGTATCTTTAATTAGGCTGCAGGTGAAATAGTTTTATCTCTGCAGGAGATGAGGAAGGAGGAAAAACAGGTAAGGTTTCAAGTGTGTACACTCTTTCAGGTCTGAGTCAGAATGAGTAAGGTTCAGACTAAGACACTGGCAACAGTTGCTCTAAGAGAGCCTCACTGTAATTGCCCAAGAGGCAAAGCCAGTTTAAGAAGCTCCTGCTCTTCTTCAACCTCTTGTTCCTAGCTCCATGCTACAGCCTCTCACATTCTGCTGTATTTCTGCCAGAAAAATGCTAGGCACTGGGAAGACCGGGGGAAGGCTAATTTGCTTTGATGTTTTTTATTTGAAAAATTATCGTAGTTTTACAGAACAAGAAACCAGCTGTACCAATGCAGGGAATGTACCCAGCAAGCATCAATGTGCAAGGAACCCAGGGAGAGGGGGTGAAGCTGTACTGGCTGTTAGACCACTGCCATATCACAGAAGGGGCAGATCCTGCTTCTGACAGCCATCAGGTCCTTTAATCAAGCCACCTGATGCACACAGCAGAAAACCCAGCAGCAGCCTAGTGCAGTTGCAAAACGCAGGTGTTCTCACCAGCCATGGACAGTGAGAAACTACAGATGGAATTGACTGGTATGTTTAACCTTAATGGCCTTCAATAACTGGGTTTTTATATATTTATTTACCTAACCATTCTTTAATCAGACTTCTGAAAGTTGAAATTTGGCGGCAAAGCACACGGTTTAATTATAGACATATCTTGTACTTTCTCCGAATCCACCTTCTGACAAGTTAAAGTCCCACAGTTGGTGTAAGGCAACGGGCAGTAAATCCTTTCTCTTGCTGTTCATGGATGTACAGATCTGTAACCATACTACTTTTCCCTCCCCAAGCTGTCTTCTTCTAGACTAAAGACTTCTTTATTATTGGTTCTTCATGTAGAAGTGCTCTATAAGTTCACCACCCTTACTGCCATTCTCTCTCTCTCTTCCCAGTTCCAGCAGACCTTTTTGAGACAGGAGGGCCAGAATAAAACAAATGGTGAAGAGCCCTTTGCAGCTGTACAGAGACATGAAACTCCCTCCCTCATTCTCTGCTCTCTCCCAACATGCTTTCCCAGTAGGTCATGACAGTCTCTTGCCATTTTCCACCCACTTGCTGAGCACTGAGTTGAGGTTCCCCTCAAATGAGCACAATTCCAAAGTGATTCACCTGGGAACAGGGAGCCCAGAAACTATGGCTGGGTACATAAGGTCAGAAGAGCTTTGTGTTTCACAGTGAGTTTCATGTATCCCTTTATCATTCACCCACAACACACCTGAAGGTCATCCCACAGCTTTCTGTGGCTGCCACACTCCAACAGCAACCACATCAACACTGTCTTGCCAATATATTCCATCACACTCATATCCACCCCTTTTGCCCTTCATTTATAAAAGAAGAAATACCAGACCAAGCAGAGACTCTTCAGGACTCTGCACAAGATGTTCAAGGGTGAAAGAAAGGATTTTGGCTGGACACATGGCTCATGCCTGCTGAGTCTGTTACTTTTATTAAGTGGAAGAAGCTAAAAGTTACAAGTCCGTGGGTTATAGCTGGCTCCTTTTCCTCCAAAACACTTGAAGCACAAATATCAGTGCCTTGATAACTTAAAATAACTCACTGGAACTGTAAAATTATTTTGAGTATTGAATCTTCCAGAAGTCTTTATAAAAACAGGCTAAGGAGACTTGCACATCCCTTCCAAAAGGAGCAAAATTATGTGCAAAACCTTGGCTAAACTATAGTACACTCAAAACCATTCATATAGGAATTGCCAAAAAGCAATGTAGAAAATAAGTTTGAATCTTAAAAATGCTATCAATATTTTTGCTAGACACTAGGTTTTTACACTAAATTAAGTGTTGATAAGTTAACTACAGAACCTCTTGCTCAGCTTCTCCCAATTATCTCCCAATTATAAACACCATTTACTGCTGTTTCAGAAGAAAAAGATGCAGATTAAAAACATGCAGCACTTAAAATAGAAAGTGATACAAAAGTCCAAAATCAAATGACAGTACTGAGTTTTGACATATCCTTCTAAAGCAAAACATCCTTCTACCTTTGGACCTGCATGCACAATCAAATCTAAAGCTGGGGACATGAAGCAATACTCAGTACTCTTTTTTAATTTAAATATATTGCAAACAAGTTATGTGGCATCATCCAATTCAAAAGCTGCATCCAAGAAATTGTACTCCAGAAGAAAAAAAAAGCAAGGCTAGAGACAGCATATCTAAGGGACTGAAAATATTTGCTTTATTTTCAGTTTTCTTCTCAACAGGTTGCAATGGAATATTATACACACATCTTATCTTTTCTACCCCTCACTTTCCAAATACTGAGATCAAGATAAGTGAAACACACAAAAGTTTTCTTCAAATACAGCTTTCCATATCTATTATTATAGTACAAACTGAGTGGCTACATTCTGGGATTGCAATTTTGTTTTTATTTAATGTACATTGTTGCTACCTCTGACAAAAAAGGATGTTCTTTGCTTGCCCTACTGAACACACATGTACCTTCTCCTCTGTGCAACACCTGTAGGTAACTAGTCAACAGAAAAGGAGAAATGCAATTATTTCATATTTACTGTGTCTTTCCTAATCTAAACATCCTCTCTGTAGGCAATGGATCTTATCCCTAACAAAGAGAATCAAACCTCAAAAGCTCACTAAAACATTTCCTTTAGTAATGCATCAGTTGCATAAAAATTACTGTCAAGCTCAGGCAAATATAAGTTAACTACACAACATAGTGATATATAAAAGTGGTAACCTTTTAAGAGAAACCTGGTTTTTCCAAATAGCACTTTTTTAGACTAATCCACATAAGGCACTTAGGGCAACTCCTTTAGTTACTCTGAGAACCATAACTCTTGACTCTTGGGTAGTTACAAATAGATAAACTTTCTCTACAGCGCTGCAAAAAGTACCAAGCATTTTCTAAATCCTGTCTCACTCAAAAAAAAAAAATTCTCGGGGAAAATAACGTTGTATACACTAAATCAAATGCAACCCTCCTTGTCAAGAAAAGGCAATAGTATCACATTCTACTTAGGAGGGAAGGAAAGAGGGAGTGACAGCAGGAAGTAGAAGAGAAAGATTCTTTTTTCCTTATAGAAGAAAATCACCATCAGTGGTCATCAGGTGGAAGGCAGAAATATTCCCTTTAGGCAGCTGACCAAAACAAAATTTAAACAAAAAAACTGGGTTTTTTTTCTTTTTGCCTTGACATATTTTATTATAACTACACATAAGCGGTATTCTTTTCCTGCCAGTTTGATTACTTTCTGTTCCTCCTTTTCTACTCTCCTCAGATGAAATTGTTTGGTTGGGGTTTTCTTGGTTTGTTTTTTTAAACACTGTGCTAATGAACTGGAGTGAACCTAATAAAACCAAAGAACACTGAAACAAAAAATCTGGAATATTGCCAGCATTAATTTTGGCCAGTATTCTTATCAGAGTCTCACTAACTGAGCTCAAAATCACTTATGGTTTGAACATTTTGGATTAAACTCCACTGTACCAGAGCAAACTCACAAACTACAACACTGCAGTTCCAGTTTTCTGTCTATTCTTTGACCATTTTCCATGGACACTTTTCAGATCTTGTTTTAACTACCACGTGTTTTAATATTTGTTGTAGTAACATGATAACGAAAAGTATACAAGTCACTGCAATCACATAACTCTTCCAAAAATACCAAGACAGGATTTATTCTAGTTGCAGAGGAGTCACATCCTCAATCTCCAAGCCAAGCTTTATGTTAGGCACTAGGTATACAGCTTAGAAAGAGAATTGTATAATGGAAATACTGAGAAGCTCTTTGCCATAGCATCACTGGCAATAAAAACACCCAAGATTACAAACAGTATCATCATGTGAGCATTCCAGGCCAGCCTATAAATAGAATTCAGAAAGAACTGGCCTCTCACAAATACTGTGCCTCAGTTCAATGTGTATCTGCTAAAAATACCAAATATGTTCAGTAAAGTCCCTCTGAATTTTGTGAATTAAATACCTATTTACACATCCTATCTCTTTTCTTTAGCTGATGATAATTCACGATGGATTTCTCTGATGGACTTCTAACTGAACAAGTGTACACTTTGTATGTCAGTGTTACCAGCATCTGATTTATCCACAAATATGCATGTATTTCTGGATAAATCACTACTTTCCTTGATAGTACAGAAATACCATGACTAAGAGGCTGTCTTGTTAAACATCAAGATTAGATCTTATGATTCAGTAATTAATTTAGGATTCCAGCCACAAAAGCAAAAAGACATGATATTATGAAGAGACTCTTAGGGATAAGATGCTCATCTGCAGCTACCTAGACAGATGATAAAAATACACATTCAGAAAAAAAAATTTTTTTGGTACAAAAAACCATATTATTTCAATACTGTTAATTATTTTTCCAGAAAGAACAAGAGAACAACAGATTCATATTAATGGTTTACACCACGTACTTATACAATAGAGGGAGTGGACACATTCCTCAGGTAGCAGATCAGTAGTACGCAGCGTTTCAGAAACAATCAGAACTTCCTGAGAGATAATGGAAAAGATAATTCATGGATTACTCAGGATAGGCTTATTCATTTTGCTTTGCCAAAAAAGGAAGGTGTTGGACACTCTGGGAAAAAAATGACAAGTTACTTGAAAGTATTAATGACTTAAAATTTTATCAGTGGCTGTAAATGTCAATTTTAGCACTTCATATGGATATAGCCAAAGAAAAAAATACTGGTCTGGTGTCTCGGCAGCAAGTCTCACACCCTGCTTATTTTCTATACTTCACCAGCTTCTGTAACACTATCTCACACACCAACCACTTCATTCATTGTCACTGTAACAAAGCAGTGACAATAAAGGTGAATGAAGAAGAATGAAAAAAAGAATTGGACTTAAACACATCCCAAACTATCTTCACTTGCTGTGGCATTAATCAAGCTGTCCATGCCAAGCACTTTAAACGTCTGCAGACCTGTTAGTGATTTCAGCTTGGCACAGGAGCAAGCATAGCAAGGAGTGCTCTAAGTGCCAGTCCCCTTCCCTGTGAGGCTCAGAGCAAGGCCCGGCTGTGGCTCAGTAACCTGCTCTGGAGAGATTCCCAGCAAAGCACTGGCACCTGAGCAGCAGCACACTGAGCTACTACAGACTCCAGGGAGGGACCCAGACCCAGAGCTGAGGACCAGAGCCAACCAGCAGAATATCCAACCAGCACTGCACATACATCATAGTGCCAAGGAGGGTGGGAACTCCTGCAGAGTCTCCTCCTGTTCCCATCCCTCTCACCTCCAAGCAACAATCCCTGATCTGGCTCCTGACCATTCTTTGGTTTTGAATGGAAGCTGCAGAGAGAGAAGAGCTCACTGTTTAGAAAACTAGATGCAATCTTCAGCAAACAGCTTCTAGAGCATGAAGGGGGCAGGTCGAGGAAACCGTAACTCAGGTTTTTCCTTCTTCAGTCATTAGTAAGTTTCATTTATTTACCATATAGCATTCTAGATTTAAATTTACTAGACAACCTATTAAGTGTAAACTGAGAAAAAAACCTCCAACACAACCACAAAATACATGGAAATCTCTTTAGATCAGTAACAATGCTGAGACAGTGCCAAAAAATTTTGCAGCATCCTGGCACAATTTTATAATCTTCTGTTTAGCTGCAATTACAGACCTGCTTCAGAAACCTAAATATTTATACAGATACTAGAAATAAATAGAAAATACTCCCAGACAGAACAGGAAACTCAGTATTAAAGACAACTAATTAAGTCTCTGTGAGGGACAAAGAAGTGTAAACAATAAATGGCTCTTTTTTTGACAGAACCACACACAGCTTTTAATAGAGTATAAGCCAATTATCCTTGTAACTACATCAGTTGATTACTGATTCTATTTAAAGGAAATAAATAATGGGAATTTCAAAGTATAGATTTTATTCCTGACTAGCAGAACAGATCAGTGCCATCATCAAAAAGTGCTCTGAAATACAGAGAATGTATGTGAGACAGTTTTAGTTTCCAAGTTGCATGTTGAAACAGGAATGTGCTCTTTTGTTCTATTTTTTTCCCCTCATTTAATCATAATGAAGTCACTTGCGACATTACAACGGTTTCCAAAGCAACAGTCCAGTTAGATGTGATGAACAGAAGATAAGGGTGTGTGGGGGGAGCTCTGTAACTCACCGGTGATCTTGGTGGGAAACCCAGCATTCTGCAAATTCATTCTGAAATTCATATTCTGCAAGAATACCTTCATATAAGATGATCGACATTAAAGAAATGCAAGGTGAGAGAATGGGTATTTTTCCAAAATACATGAAAAGAATGTTCAAATCAGCTGGTCTGTTCCATAGGGAGAATACAATATATATAAAAACCAAGCAGAAAAAAGCTACTGTAATACAGAACTTAGAGTTGCAATAATGTGAATGATAATCCAATGGCTGGCTAGACACATCACCCTTCAGTACTTGACTACAAGATTTCCCAAGAACTTAAAGAAATAATGCTTTATGAATCCTGAGCAGAAAGGGTAAGTTGTAAGCAATAACCTTAGATCAACTCAGGTGCATATGCCAACCAGACACTGCCAGAAATAAGAGAAACAGAGGATTGTGCCTTGAAAAGCAGGAACTTCAGCATGAGAAATGCAGCCTGAATCCATCCAGAGATACACGTAGTCATATTTCTATAGACAAATTCACCTTTAGGGGTTTCACGAGGTGTGTCTGCAATCTTTCAAAACAGAGTGCTTGAAATGCCATGGATTAATCAGCTCATGTGTCTGTGTCCTGGGGCATGGTACATGTATATACTGCATATTAGTGCTCAACCCACAGCACAAACAACACCAAAACTGCACACTCAGCATCATTTGAATACATGAGGCACAGGAGATGAGCTCTTCTTTCTTACACTGTATTAATACTTCTCAGTAATTAGTATTTTTCCGAAGACTCTCCTCAGAGAAACAGTGGTAAAAATATGTTGTAATATTCTCCATCAAAATGCGTGCCTTCCTCATGAAGGAACGGCCTCAAAGTAGCATCTGAAGGAACAATTACCAACAAAAGTAATTGCTTCCTTATTTGTATTTTCTAACTATTGGGATGAAAATTAACCAGGAGTCTTGCCTCAATAGCAGCCCAGTCCTTGAACCATCCTTCCAGACCTTTTGTACCATGAGTTTCACACTTCAGGTCAAATGTAACACTGCATTACAGTAAAAGGGAAGCTCTCTGTAAATGCAGCAAACCTGTTAAAAAAAGTGATACAACTCAAGAACACTTACTATGCTAACCGGAGGCCTAGAAAAAAACAGCCCCAGAGATTGTAAATTTCTCTGTTTTAAAGGTAGAGAAACAAACAGATAATTTCAGGAAAAGGTCTAAGTTCTGAAAAGTACAATGAGTGCTGGCATGCAGCATTTCTGCTTCTAAGAGTACTTCCAACATAGACAGACACCTACCTGTAAAACCACAGGACCACAAAGGTGTCCGCATCAGATCCCAAAACAGCAAGAATTTTAAATTAAAGTTGTATTTTATCTACTTCATGCTTTGGGACAAACAACAACAATGGACTAATGACAGCACCCCTGGTAAACTTGGTATCTTGGCTAGTAATTTTCCAAAGGAATAAAATCCATGCAGTTTAGTACACCAAAGTAAAACTATTGTTACTGCATTATGAGTAGCTATCTCCTAGTTAAGCTTTCAGAGGGACACATAAGCAAACAACTTAGAGAGATTTTGGAAACGTATGTTTTTATTGGGGGAGCCAATAGCAGGGAAAATAATACAGGAAAATCTGGCTGAAGTGGTTGTTTCCAACAAACTCAGCAGCTTAAAAGTAGATTTTGCAAGCCTAAAATCCCACTAAGCCTATCTTGGCTGATTTTAAGAATTGTCTCAAAAAAGTTCTTCTTAAGAAAAACTCGTCGCTAATAGTAACTCTCTTCCAAATACACCTCACACATGAAAAAAAAAGGGGGGAAAAAAATCAATAAAAAGAAGAAACTATACTCCCTAAACTGATTTTACTTCAGCCATCCGTGAGTGCCAATTATATTTTCATGGTCAGACCTGAGTTGTTCACTACAGTAAAATATAGCCCAGATTTTCCTGAATGAAAGATTATTGTTCTTACACATCTTAATTTGGTATCAAAACCTGGCAATCAGGCACACTAACATAAAACCAAAGTTAAAATGTTATTCCTTGACAGTAGCTCTTCACCAGAAGGGAGGCACAACATGTCAACATTTGATTATCTCTGGTGCTCAACAGCAGCAGACCCACCTACACCCAGCCCACCTTCACTCTTTTTTCATTGCCAACAGCAACACTAGATTAACAGTGGAAGAAGTGCTAAGAATTCGTCAATACGTCAAGCTTAGAAATATTCTTCCAGTATATCACCCCATTAAACAACTTATGTGAACAACTGTAATGCAAAGCAGTTCCAAAGACATGCTCACTTCATTTTACCTGTAGGTAAAATTGTGCGAGATGCTGGAGATTCTGCCTGCTGCCTGCAGTGAGGGGAGGCTTGGTGACCCTGACAGGGAACAATGAAAAAGTCCTCTGCCCTCCAGGTTTGCTCAGTTGTTTGCTTTACCCACATCCTGCAAAGAGCTCCACAGTCAAAGCAATTATTTAATGGTTTGTTCTCCTCCATGCCATAACTCAGAGAATAGCTAAGTCTGGAAAAAGCTTTAAAAAAACCCCAAACAACACACAAGCAGATGCATTTCTTCAGAGAACAAGTTTCAAATGTTTTTGCATTCACAGAAAGACAAAACAGACAAGTTACTTTTGTGAACTTTTTTTTTCCAAACTAATTCCTGATGAGCTTTTAAAAGTCATCTATCCTTCATCACTGCAAATTACTTCCATAATCTCAGAAAATTGTGATAAGGGATTTACAGCAATTTTCCCTTTCCAACAGGACGAGTGCCTTCTGACCCAATTCCCACTAAATCACCTCATCTAAGCTTCAATTTGTATCACAGGATTTTCCTTCCAATGCTGAACACTGACCATTCTATTTACAACCTCCTGCAGCCCCTGTGTGAAACCTTGCCTCTGTTCTGTACCTTTGCCACTAGCTGAGGAAAAAGAAGACATTTCCCAGCAATTCTGTCCTCCAAATCCAAGACACTGATGATTTTAATTTACTGCAACTGCACATATTCACTATCTGATCCATAAACTCTGTCTCTTTACAAATACATCACTTCCTCCTTGAAGTAAGTTTATTGTTTATTAATAAGGTGCTTTTCTTCACATCCCAGCAGTTAATAATGTTCTGAGAAATTTAACATTCAGGACTTGGTCTTACAGATACTCAATATATCTTAATAAGTACTAGTAAATGCATTACTTGGGATCTCTATTTAACACTCCACCATGGCACAACAGAGCAGCCATTTATCTTTGCACTGTGATGGAAACTATTACTGCCATCTGTGCTGACTCCAGCTGGTATAGGACTAATATAAAATTCTGTTAGCTGCTCTGAGCTGCTTGTTCAGCTGGCAATAATAAAAGTCAAGCTCATTAACAGCAGTCTTGCATTGCAAAGTTTCTGCTTACCTCAGAGAGACGACTAAGCATCTCCATGAACCTTTTCACCATTAAAAAAAACCCCATGACTATTTACTTGGCACCTGTTTTTAATAACAATCACAAAAAGTCTCACAATTACACGCTGGAGGTTTTTTTTTTTCAAATATGCCTATCAACTGAGCCAAAATTACTTCAAAAAAAAAAAAAAAAAAAAGAAAAGCTGCTCCATCAAGGCAATATACTGTTTCCTGTATACAAACCAAAATAAATTTCTAAAATCAGAGACCTCTCTAATGCTATTAGAGGCAGCTGAAAAATTAGCATGTCTGAAGCAAGTGTTAAGGAAACAATTTTTTATCACTCAACCATCACTTAATTGCACAATGATTCAGACTTTATATGTCATTTTATAATTTAAACAGACAAGACAAACTGCTGGATTGCTCAAGCAATCTGTCATCTTAAATACACACTGGAAAATTTTATGTTCCTCTGCTTGCAAATTGCAGAATTTTAGGACTACAATCTGGGAGAGAGTAAGGATGAAATTTAACAACAATTCTAGTGGGCTTTCCATTCTCCCTTTCTCTCTGAAGTCACAGCAACTTTACTGTAGGCATCAATAAGCACCAACACCAAGGAAACATAACTTGAACAGTTTAATTTATCTTATGAAATGTACAAATGCAGTAGAAATTCTCTTGTGAACGGTTACCAGCTTTTGATTTTGTCATGCTTTTCTTTCTCACCGACACATTTTGTGTAAGAAGCCCCCTTGGCACAGCTCATAATACACAAAGCTCTTTTATCTTTTGTCCTCCCACAGCTTCTGTCCAAAGCTGTGCTCATCTCAGTGGTCAGCCTTCTGCCTTCGAGTGATTCCAATTTTTCTCATTTCGAAGTCATCCCCAATTCTTATCTTTCATTCAACTGCTGTGCCCAAATACACAGGGCATACAAACACCAAAGAAAAAGCCATTTTTAGAAGGTGTTCCTAGCTGATAGGCATGGACAACGAAAAGAACTTAATTACCACCTTGTATTTGATGTTTAGCGAAATGTGTTATCACATACTTTCTCTCAAACCTGGGAAATCCCATACTGGGACTCAGAAGGAACTGAGTTCCCATTTTAAAAAATTTCTTACTAGAATTCTCTTGATTGACCAATATTCCACCCCACCAGCAACCTGAGACACAGTATTAAAGAAAATTTTGCAAGTGTAGCTCTTAGAGCAGGCGTTGAAGACTGAAGATTTTTTCTGTGATATCAGAAACTTGGAAGACGGTAACCACCATCCCAGTTTTGTCCAAGCAGCAGGAGGTCAAAGTATTCCACACTTCAGAAAGGATACTGACTTGTCTCACCCACCATACAAGCCAGAAACAAGAGAAGCACAAGGTGATCAAAGGCAAAAGGAAAGACCTATCTCGTTTCCTCAAGTCAGTAGATATGTTCCCTCTTTCCTTCAGCAGTTTCTTCCAATAACAAAGTAAATGCACTTCTGTTTTCCCCTCCCCCACCCCAAACCCTTCACTGGACTTGAGCTTTCAGCCATTAGTCTTTAGTTACGTTATGAAACCTTCTGTTCCTTGTATGAAATTATCTATCTACCATTAGCAATAGTAAAATACCTAATTTTTAATATCCTTATTTAAAATCTAAGTATTACAGTTGAAAAAAATTTAACTGAAATACAAAGAATCTCATTGACACTGACACTCTCAGGGCACTGTATTAAACAGCTGAAGGAGAGTAACTTCTGATGAAACCTCACCTGCTGTGCAAGGCACTACCTGATCACACTCTTTAGCTCAAGGGCATTTGTTCATCCCGTTTAAGTTAATGGTCTACAGTTTCACTCACTGTTCTGTGGAAAAGCTCTGGAACTTTCAGCAGTAAGTTATGCGGTACTTCATTTCAAAAAGCCAGAAGTAAGAAGGTGCATGGGAGATATTTAACTACTAAGCCAAAGTAATCCGGCCTCTCATTAATTTGTTGAATTTCAGCATTCATTCATATCTTGACATTTTAAACTCTTAATGTTCAATATGAAAAAGCATCCACAATACATTTTCCTTCTTCAGAAACTACTTCAGGTTGGATCTGCTATATGCAGAATTATTAGATCACAACAGACATTTTAATCATCTTACCTCTCAAAAAGAAAACCCACAGATCATAATCTGATTTGACCTGTTAATTACTTGTAATTGATGGTATCTTTACTGAATGAAGACAGCTGGAACACTTTGTTCAAGAAAATTGGGAACATGATGAAAAATATCCTTCTGACAACAAGAACATGCTCAGAAGTGATTAATCCTCACCTGGTTTTGAAGTCACAGAGAATTAAGTGCTCAGAAAAGGCAATTCTGACAAAGGGATGAAAAATAGGAGCCATTTGATGTCTACTTTAAAAACATTATATCAAATATCATGTCAAAAGAAAAAAATCAAGCCCAAACTAAAACCAGTAATGCACTGTTTTTACAGTATTTTAAAATCACAACTGGTATAGAACCTACAGAGATCTACAACTTACTACTACATTTGTTCACTAAAACATCTGGATTCTTCTTTTGGTTTTTGACTTGTGAACTTTAAAACTCTGAAAAGAAGTATTTAAGCTTTTGCAGCCTTTGTTACCAAAAAAACCCCAAACAAAACAAAACCCAGTTCAAATGTAAACTTAAGAGAAACATTAAAAATCTATTTTAATTTTGAATTCAAGCCTGTCCCATTCCACAAAAACACAACATTTCACACAAGCATGCCCAGCCCAACTACTCCTGTAACTCCTGTCACATGGTTCACCAAACCTCTGATCACCAATTTATTCCACACATTGCTCTGCACATAAACACTGCAATGTGCTTGAAACAAGTCCTAGCAGGTTTTGCTCTGAAAAATGTCTAGCTAGGATTAACAGCTTCTCTCTCCACAGAACTTGTCCAGTGAATTTGCAGTGGCATGCTGGCTTTGGCAAAATTACTATTCTCATATTCAAAGCCACTAAAAGAAAGATGGATACATCTAGTGTTTTCTACCACAGCAACTGGTGTTAAGCTCCAAGAGATACAATGACAGGCAGTACAGACACAATGAACTGACAACAAGAAATAGGGAGGTAGAGAATCTAGCTCCTAAAATTCCACAGGGCTATAATAATTAACAAAAAATCGATTCTGCATCTTTTCAGGTCCTATCATAGTTTAAAGGTTGTACTGACAAAATCAACAACTTTGCCACCTAGTTCCTGACACGGTTTAAGATTGCCAGTCACCATAATCACCTTCCCAGACTGATTTCCTATGCTGCGCAACTCTCGCATTTGTTGACAGCAGACATCACAGGAACTCTGACTGGCAGCCTGCACAGCATGCTGCTGTCAGAAAATACTTTTTTCCTTACACAATTTGTTTCTCTCTACAGATGCTTTGACATTTAAAAACATGTGTTCGAACAACATGCAGTATTCTCAATGGAATTTTACTCAAAGCCTATATACAGCTCAAATATTTAAAGATATAATAATCCTTCTTTCTTAAAAACTTGTTCATTCTTCTCTAACTCCTACTGGAATCTTTTTCCCCTCATTGGCTTGCACCTAACAATACCCCATCAAAATATTTTTGAGCTGTGATCTCAGGCTGCAGAGACAGGTTTCTCTTTTTTATCAACATTTGTCTACAAAGAGTGGAACACTGAAAGGAAGAAGTTTTTTTTGAAATATCTTCCCACTGCCATTACCCGCGAGGATTTTAGCCATGATGCAGATTTATTGTGCAGGTAAAACACCCAGACATTGAGTCCAGCTGAGTCCAGCCAGGTTTGGTTTTTTTTTCAGGGCATAAAACAAAGCAAAGAAGTGGCAAAGAGACAAATCAATGCCTAAAATTAGAGAAGGTGCATGGACCCTTTCACGGAGTGGAAAATACTTGATTAGGTACTAAAAACGGCCCAGCTTCAGCATTGATACAGTGAGCCAAGGAGCACTCCACATTAAGAGAGGGAGGGGTTGAGAATGGGAGAGCCTGTACCCTGCAGAAAGGCAGAAGCCTTTTCATTCAGCAGCAGCATACTAAGCACAGCTGCAACATGAAAAAAGTTATTCCATTATAAGATTTGTCTGATGGCGGCAGGAAAAAACCAACAAAAACCAAAAACCAACCAAACTCTAAATTAGATGTCTTAAAATCAAATCAAGCTGTCAGCCCTGACATGTTTCAGAGCAGGAGAAAGATATTTACCAATTAGCATACAAAAATATAAATACAAATCAGTTAATAATATGAAAAAACCCCAATCCCTGTCAATGAGTACTTACTATAAGGGAAGTTACTCAGAGGAGTGAGACACAGAAAGCAGACAAAAGAGCTGAGACTTTGAGTGACACACACACTACCATAATCACTACAGATGATTAAATGCAATCAAAGCTTCCAATTTAGAGCAAGTAGCAGAGTGCCGCTGGGAGTTGCTAACAGCATTCAAGCTCTGTTCTGAAGCACCATCATTTCTGGAGATACCACTTCACATGGTATCTTTAAAGAGCATGGGACAATGCAAGTAAAAGGTCAGGAGAACAAAGGGAAGAAAAAGGCAGAAGTTAAACTTGAGGAGAACAGAAAAAAGCATAAACTTTATCTATGGATCTGCTTGCTCAGAAATTATGGTACTTAGTTTAGCTGAGTATGTTTAAAGAGCCTGCAGGGTGATAAGCCAGGCCTGGCTACTGGGCCCAGTTCCCTGCATGCTGATCCAGAGACTGCAGGACAGCCTATGGCCTGTGCTGGCACCCACTCAGAGGCAGTAAGGACGGGAGTTCTGGGATTCTGCACCAGGATATGAAGTGCTCACCAGTGATGCTGTACTGCAGTTGCACAATGGAAAGTCTCTTTCACAGAAAGAGAGAACCATGAAAAATGGTTTTCTCCTGGTACTGCAAATAACTGTGCTTTAAAATTAACATTCAGCTCAATCAGTAAGGTCAACAGGTGTATTTAAATCAATCTGTGAGTTTTACCCCACTTTTTGGCAAAATATTTCAACTACTTCATTGGTATTCAATAAAATACTTTAAATACTACTTAAACAGCTTTATAGTTCCACTTAGTACCATCTGTGTTGCAATTGCAGCCAGCTCTACCACTCATGATGGGAGTAGGCTGAACCACTCTGGAAACAGAAAATCCCAGACAACAGAGTGTACACTCAGAGGCATGTTGTAGTATTGCACGTTGGGATTTTTGTTTGGTTCCCAAACACCAAATCAACCCCATGGTGCCCATTAGATATCTCCACAGAGCCAGTCCTCACACATGAGTTTTAGGAGACTCCTCATCAGCTTTGCCTTGTTTGCTCATCCTGCACTGCATCTGAACCAGGAGAGCAGTAGTGGGGGCCCACACCCAGCTACCTTTTGCCCTTTCCTGTCCCTGGCATTGCTCTTGACTCCATCACTGCCAAAAACACCAGGTACAGAATGGGCAGCACAGGCTAAGGAAGCTTTGTCAGACACCCAGACTGTGGGAGTGCAGCCCTGAGTCTCCTGATGTGACTCTGCACGGGAGGAGCTGAGGCCCCACAAAGCTTATCAGCTAAACTTCCACGACACTGAGCCGCAATTCTTCTGTTTCAGGAGCTGCAACTCAGCTAATTATCTCTGCCATAAATAACCCACGGCCTAAATGATCTACCCAGGGATCTGCCTGCACAGTGAATAGAGTTACACAAAACAAGCAAGAAGAAATAAAGCAGAATTACATGTGGTCTCCCAAAAAGTTGACAAAAATCCTTAGAAGAGAATGAGAAGCCATATATTAAGGAAAAAGAAAGACTCTGAGCAAGCAGATCAGTCTGAAACACCCTGAAAAGTCATATGAAAGGGCACACAGGTTCTGAACTCTGATAAGCATTACAATAATTAGGGAGCAGCATTAATGAGGTCAGCAGTTCTGGGTTAGTAACACTAGGATAAAAACGTGAAGGAGCAAAGTAGGTGAGGAGCAATACTGCAAACAAAACTCAGGTTTGAATACAGCATTAAGTTAAAAATTATTTTAAAGTTTATCACACTGATTCTTCAGTGTAGCTTTCCCACTTTGACCATCACCACTAATATTTTGTCAGAGCAACCCTCAGTTCTCAATTTTTAATGTAATAAGGAGTCAGCTGTTTCCTTCTTTATCTAAATAGCCATTCTACTAAAAAAAAAAAAGGCTAAGACATGTTGTTTGATCAGTAATTCCACACCAGCCTAATTTATTTTCATCTACTACACCTGCAAACTGAGACATGAAACTGAAAGAGCATGCTACAAGAGAAGCAGCAGCTAAGGCAGGTATCCTATTTCAAATAATTTTCGATTAACGCTATTATAAGAAAAAAATACTACAAAAATAACCCCAACCAACCAAAAATGCCATAGGAGAGCAATACAAAGCAGCCTTTGCTCCTTCCGTTGAGAAGTCCTGCAGGGAATTTATAACTTCTATTTTGGAAGCAAAGTAGAATGATAATTACAAAAGTATTTAAAATATAAAATATTTCCACCATTATTTGGGAAAAAATTTGCAAGTTTCCAAGTCAAATCAAACACTTACTTTGAGCTCACTAAACTCTGACATTGCTTGTTACAGCCACTAGTCAACAGGCTGTCAGACTCTTATCACTTCCAAATGTTTCTTGAAATTAATGAAATTAGCAGGATTTAAATTTTTCATTTCCTACACAACAACTGCTTAATGTAAGTATTTCTATTTTCTTTCCTTGGTACACACTGCTAATGAAAAATTCCTCACTCAAAACTCAGTTCTGCAATTCCATTTTATAATATCCCGTTTCAGAGTCCGCAAAGACCCAGCATTTACTTTCCCTTTTCCATCTGAGCAAAGGCACGCTCATCTGCCTCTCTTTTTTGAACCATGATGAAGATGCCAATACCTTGAGAAAAACATTTGGACCATGAGATCCTTCAGAACTCAACCTACAACAACCTCCTGGACAAAAGATGACAGATAAAGATCAATTTGACTTAGAGAGGTTTTAATAAAACTAGTTTCACACCTTGGTCATGTGAGTAACACATAAGAGTGTTTTCAAAGCCTCTTTAATCTATCTTGCACATGAGCCATGGATTTCTTCCTCATTCAGGTAAGAAATTCTGAAATAGCCACCAATAGTACAGGTCAAAAGCACCATAACTTAGAAAATACATGTGCTGCAAAACACTAAGGGCATTCAGCCTGCTCAACAGCACCAATCTGCATTTCTGGGTTTCAACTAGCCCAAAGTTGCAAGAGGATATCCTGAAATTCCAAACAGAGGTACACCACATTCTTCAGAGCACATACAAAACTTCTATCTGTGAGTGTAGATGGCAGCAAGGACAGCATCAGCATTTCTGACAAAAGGAGTGCCACTGTCACATTCACATCTGCAAAACTGAAACTTCAAGAACAACTTGAGAGGATGCAGGCTGCCCCAAGGAGCAAACAAGGAAGGAGAGATTAGACTGACATCTATCCAGGTTCAGTACTCATCCACCACACCCTGCTGAGAGCTTGGAAACAGAACTGTCAAGAGCTAACTTCTAACTTTCACCATGCCGAAGTCAGACATCTCCCTCCTTCAGTGCCCACCAATTCTGACAGTAAAAAGGAATCCAGTCATGAAACTGCAATGCTAAAAGAGACAATATCTACTAAATTTATTAAAAGACTGAAGATGCTGTTCCATTGAAAGGGACCTAGGCGAGCATTTAAATGCTCATCTTCAAACACACTTCATCATCCTTTCGATGGACACACAAGTTGTCTCCCATTAGATTATTTCACAGTCAATTAAAAAATGTTCTCATTCATGACATTTAATGTAATAAACAGTAAAAATTCAGTGTTAAAATATGGATTATAGTCATGCACTAAAACATGCCATGGACTTAGCTACAATGTTATAAACACCTCAAACAATAAACATTCTAAGAACTTGGAAGCTCTTGACAAGGAAGCTACATAGCAAGCTACCCAGTGTTCAATGGTCTGTTTACAATAACTGATTTTCCTTTCTGTTTTCAACTTGGATCTCAGCCAGAACACCCATGAAGACTAGTACCACCCAGAGAATGCCAGGTTTTCAGGATGAAAAGAAACTTTTTTTTTTTTTTTTTGCAGGGGGGTAGGCAGGAGAGGTCGTTGGTTGGTTTGATTTTCTCTAACAAGTATCTTAATGAGTTTCATCATGTTGTTGGACAAACATTTCTTCAGGTCTCTTTTGATTTTCATTGTCCTGGTTCCCAAGTATCCTTTCCCTATATATTCTACTACATCAGCAGGAAATCCATTAACAAGCCATCTCTTGGGTTACCTTATGTGTCAGTTTCTCTGCAGACACTGAAGCAGCAATTCTCAAGGGCACTCCTATCAAAAATGCAGGTACAAGGTTTTACACTGGAAGAATTAGAACTATTCTAAAATTCCTTCTTTTTAAATGGCATGGGCACTCTGAAAAGTACTTGCCTTCCAAAGGGTTTGTTTCAGAATAGCATATCTGCTGTGGACCCAGAAAGAAGCTCCAAAACAGCAAAACACAAGTGCTGGGATGATGGTCCATTACACACTTAAAAGAAACCTTCCAGAACCATATGTTTATCTCAATGCAATAAAACAGCAAAGCACAGGAGGTCTGCAAATACATTTTGCTCTTACTCCCTTACATAACTGCACAAAAATCCTATCTTTAAAAAAAACATATTCAAACTCAACTACTTGTTGCTGAGCATTCAGAGGCTACATAAGTAATGCATTAATGTCTCCAGCTACATATAGTGAATAAATGAATGTTTCTCTGTTTTACCAAATAGCCAATTTCTATTTTCAGTCTGATTTTTGCTAGATAGTCCAAAAGAAATTGAGAAGTATTTCAAAATAAAGAATGACAACACAGTACAACAGGAAGAAAAAAATACCAAAACTCATCAAAATGTTTAGGACTTGCATCATTCAGGGAGGTGGCACTACTGAGCCAAAACAAGTCTTGAGCACTGCAGACTCACTGTGTATCTAAAAACTCACATTGATAGATGCTGACAAAGAAACTTTCCAAAGCAGAACAGGATGCTGCTCATTCAGGGCCACAAGGCAGCTTTGCCAGTAGAGAACTTCCACCAGCTCTGTGCCTCCACTGGAATGCTCTGTTGATTTATCATTTGCAAAAGCTTGTCAACTGTAAAACAAGCTTGCACTTTTGAATCACAAGGTAAAACTGAATTTAAAGTAAATATTCAACAAGAATAAGAACTCTGAAGTGTTAAAAATTACATTGCAGGCAGTGCCAGTAAGCATACAAGTCAATTTATTTGGCAGATAAACTGCCCCTTCAACCTCACATGATCCTTTTTTGCTTCAGCTCTGAAAGAATCAAGTTTATGAAAGACCACCTCAGCTACATTGGACATGATTTTAATAGCGAAGTCAGACAGAAAGTGGAAACCACATGAGAAGTATCAAATCCTCCAGTTTCTTATCTAAGATCTGCTGTTCCTTGTCATCATGTAAGAATTATTAAGCAAAACAGACTGTTCCACATACTAGTATTTAACACTAGAAAAATTATTGCAGTAGTTCAAGAGACAGATTCAGAATTTTGAAGCCTTACACTAGAAGAAAATTTAATCTTGGCTAGAGGCTTTTGTACATTATTTAATTGGGTTGACATTTGTGTTTGAAAAGAGACTGTGGAATAAACTGAAATGTAAGCTCAATAAATAAAATATGATGTGGTTTTTTTCATTGTATTTGTAAGCCTAAAACATTCTCTAATACAAAGAAATTTCAAGAAAAAATATTCAAGGGTTGACATTTTCAGCAATGTGTTTTTAAAACAAAGCATCAAGTTACTTTATAGCAAGTTTACAGTTCACAATGCACCCTGGCACTTTTTGAAACATATGGAGCAGTATCTCCCTAAGTACATGCAGAGATAAGCATGCCATTCCAGCCACAGCAGCTGCTTTGATTCATGTTTATGAAATGCTTAAAATTCTTGGAATATACATACACACTGCAAAAAGAAGATGCAGTGACACCATGAATCTCCAATCACTACTAGCCCGCTGTCTATGCTGTTACTGAGCAAGAAGAGGCAGCAGCACAGGCGGAGACCAGTTTTTAAGAAACAGCTGAGTACAGAACCTGCTGCTAGCACACAATGAGCCTCTCAGCAGCCATCTGCAAGCATCATCATTAACCATGCTAGGTACTATGCACTAACACAAGCACCCAGAAATGTTTCAGGCACACCTTTCCACTGCTCTGCTGACTGATGCACCTCAAAATAAGCCCTGTACCATTAATAAGCACAAAAATATATTCATGGCTTAACTCATCAAAACAGTAGTTGTGGTATAAATTTCTGTCCTGAGTTATAACACTTAAATAACAAATAAGTCACTATAGGATGATAAGCTGCCAGGACTTCATGAGGGGCTGTGACTACAGATTTCCCTATGTTGATCCAAGTGAAATGAGACAAAACATTCAAATTACCTCCTGTTGAAAAAGTTCCACCTTACAAGCCATTAGCTTCAAATTATCCAGAGATGATGGAGGAGTATTTCTACACGATGTCTCTATTTAGGATGCAACAAAATGCCAAATTAAGGGTGTGGCTGGTAACTACAAAATATACTAGTTAAGGATATGATTATGAATTTATAGATGTTTTTGGATGAGGTTTGAGTTTTTAAACCATTAATTTTATATTAGAAGGCAACGATCATAAAAAAAGGCCAGAATTACAGATGATAACAGTAACCAAGCACAACATTTTAAGAAAGCCATTTACTCACTTTTCACCCAAAATGACAAATTACATAAAAGGACACTCTCCTCTGGCACTGAAAACAGCTTGTGTAACTCCTGCTCTTCATCAACATGGATACCTTGAGCCGAAGTCATTGATTTTCAACTCCTGTCAGCAATGCATTTTTCTGGTTGACCTTCATTTCTAAGATAACTTACTGAGCTCCTCTATCACCCCCCAGCAAACACCAGTCCCAAGCTCCCCACAGAAGAACCACAAGGCACACAGGACCACCCCAAGCTCCATCAAACCTCAAACTCTAATTACCAACTTCATATCAACATACAAAGTCAGGTACTGGCTCGACAAATGTATGGCCCTTGTACTGCCTCTTACAATACACACAGCAAAATTACTTCCAGGCAAGGGCACAACTGTTTTAGTTAACTTGGTGCTTTGGGTTACAAGTTAATTCAAGAGTTGAGTCCTGTGGTGCACATCATTGCACAGCAGGGACCTTTTTGTTGTGGGCTGCACTGACTGTCTCCAGCCAACACTTAACACTTCCTTAAAGAGCCTTCTTCAGTCTGCCATCAGTAACAGAAATTCTCCCAAAATATCAAACCACCAGAGAAATTACTCAGTTAAGCAAGAGCATCTGCACAAGCAGTTGGCATCTCACTAGAGCAGGCAGTAATTGTTTCCATTAATAGATTCAAACCATGCCCAGGGCAGGCCAAATAAGCAAAGGCACTGCAGTACTTTCTCATCATTAAGGACAGTCTGTCTGTGCAGGAGACACTGGCACTGCAGCCAGAGGCAGCCATCACTGCTCAGTCTGCACCAGAGGAATGCAGGAGTTTAAATCTGGTAAAGTCTCAAACACAATAGCAACAAGTGCATTTGTCAATTTAAAGATTTAGCTCTAATCTTACTACTAGAAGTAGCACCATGCTGAATGCCTGAACAGCAGCTGCCTGCCTGCACATGCTGCCCTGCAGGGCCGATCAGACTGAGTAGGGATTCGCTTTGTCCCTGACACTTTGTGCCAAGATTCACACCCCAGCTCTGCTGGCACACAGAGCTGCACGGAAGGGCAGCTGGTGTGCACTGCTGCTCCCTGAGCTCAGGTTCTGCAGCACCAGCACTTCTTAAGCACTTCCTGAAGTATCTTGAATCTAATCCACATCTGGGATACACCATGTTTACAAGCATCATTTAACTCTGATTTTTTAACTATCACAGAACAGTGAATTCGAAGTCTGGAGTCTTACCACGCGCACATTTAATAAACCTACTAGACGCACAAGAGAACAGAGAATCCTGCTTTCAAAACAAGACAACTGTCTCTGTTTACACTAAGAGGGTAAGGAGGCAAAAATAAAACTTTTCCTTTAGGCCTGACATCCCCCCAAAAAGGAAAAAAATCCCCCTCCATTTTAAGAGAGCTGCAATTTTTTTAAATTCATATTTCATTTCAATAGACAACATATTCAGGGTGTAGTGACTACTAATCCAGAGCTCAAAAATGCTCCTGGCTGCAGAAATAAACATATGCATGCAATAGCTGTACCTTCTAACACAAAAGCTAAGCATGTCTATAGGCCTACTGATCTTTTTACACATATTTTCCTGTCCCCTGACACAGGTACTTCCAACAGAGCAAAAGAGAAAAATTGGGCAGGTTTGAAGCTGCACCTCATTCAAATGTGTTCTACTCAGAAATATTTGAACGTAACACTCAGGAGTCCAAAAGTACAGAACGGCTACAAAGCAACGACTGCCTAAACATGGTCATTCTAAGACCAGTGTTCCTTCTCCTCAAACGCGCTATTTTTATTCCGAAATTTGGCCAGCTACATACTACAGGCTGCTTACCCACAATGAACTAGGCTTTCAGCAGTAGTTTCCTCTAGGAATCACACTTAAAGAGCAAATCACAAGGTTCTATCAGCAGTCTGGATTTTACAAACACAGTAAAATAACGGATGCTGCATTTACTCACAGTTCAGGTTGCCTCATGAAGAACCAAGAGTGGTATTGGTTATACCACACATTTTGGACTACAAGTTTGTGTCTCGTGTTCCAAATTACATGGAATTTTAGAACAGCAGTTTCAAGGAACTGCATCTAGTGTTGCATCTGAGGCATGAATGTATTAAAGCAATGCAAAAGTAGTTCCCAAAATGACATTTTCCAACCACACATAATTCAAATCAATCCCCTCTGCCAAGGTTCAAAGCTAACAGTTCACATCCTGAACACTGCTGTCTAACAGGAAAGTTACACAAGTCAAAGTCAGATTACTTTTACAATTTCCTGCAAAGATAAAACTTGCTGCCTTCTACTATTTTATGATCCACCTCTGACAGGTGATAATTTGAAGTGCACACATCAAAGGCGTGATCTGGTCAGTCATTCCTTTAGATACAGAACTAATTAGCAGCTGTCCCATTTCAGCTTCCAGAAGTTTCAGTTTGAAAAAGTTACCATTATCATGAAGGCCTCCAACAGCGCTCTTCTCTCGCCTCTGATACTACTGAAGGCAAGATATCAAAAACAATTAAGTACTGCAACCACCAAGGGAAGGACTGTGTACTAAAGACCATCCAAAATCATGTTTTCTCCAAAGCAGAAGGTGCAACAGCTGTTTTCTGGAAACAAGAATTTTAGGACAAGCTGCCTAGGGATGAAATCTGTGCTTCAGATATTAATCTTTGAAAGTATTATGACCTACAAAAACTAGATAGACTCACATACACATCTGTTCCCAGCTATTTATTTTATTAAAGAGCTTAAACCTATGAAAAAAAACAAGAAAGCCCCCATGTATTCTGGAATCTTCAGTCATTTAGCATTATAGGAAGAGGGGTTTTTTAAGCAGAATTGGGCTTTGGTGCTACTTGTCTTACCAAAATGAGGATGGAAGAGGGCAGAACAAACAAGTCATAGCATGGTGGGGTTTTTTTAAGAGTTAAGACAGGCAAGAAAGAAAGATACTTTCAGAAAAAAAGTGAGATTTTGAGTTCAGGTCTACAATCTGAGGACACCTTTCTTATTTTCTGCTCTGAGATTTTTATTAAGGCAAAGTTTGCAACAGGCTACTGTGCTCTAATGAAATGAATTGCCCAATAAACAAATTTGTGTTTCAGTTAAAACTACAGATGAAATAGCATTTCAGTTCTACTGTTTCCATGGTTCCTTGTTTATTTCTGTCAAGACAAATATTTTGCTTACTAAAGGAAAAATCATGTCATGAAGAACTGTTATCAGAGAGCTAAAATAAAACTTTTCAGATCCTATGTGTTAGAAAGCGTAGCTGAAAGGAAAGGAAGGAAAGAAGGAAAACATATTTTAACAATCAGAAACAGAGGAGAAACCAATCCAGCAAGACCTCATTTGTCCTACTGAAAAATAACATCCGTAATGTAAAGTCAGATCTTTAGTAGATATAGAGATGTGAAATCTCTATTGTAAAAAATTACTCAATCATTTTGCAGGATTGTTTGTGACTCTGTAATTATCTCATAGTTACATTTTAATACAGCACCTTGTTGCCAACAACCAAATACAAACATTTATAGCAGGACAACAGGATGTATTCAATTGGCTTTAAAAATGTCACGGTTTGACGCTGGCACAATGCCAGTGCCCCCATGAAAATATATGCTCCCTGGTGTCTGCTGTGAGATGTGACCAGGAATAGAGCAAAGCAGGCTCCAACTTAGGAACAAAGAAGAAAAAAACTGTATTAACCTACAACTACATATAAAAAGAAACACACACAGAACTCAGAATGAAAATAATACCCATTTCTAAAAGACTATAAATTAGAATAGGTTTTTTTCTGTGAAGAGAGTACTTTGAGAAAGGAAATTCAGGCTGCTAGGTAAAGACAGGAGAAAAATCAAAGAGTTCCTAGAAACTTTCTTCTTGGGAAGAAATGGCAGTCTATATTGGTTTGGGAAGGAAATGCCTGAGAGACAAAATACCTGAGAAGTAACTAAAAGAACACACAAGCACACTTCAGCACATATAAAGGACACCACTGCTACCAGTAAAAGCAAAACATGGGTTAAAGGTATGAAGTCCAATAACGAACTTCCAAATACTTTGCCAGCACCAGAGATTATACCTGATAGCAGTTAATGAAAACCATTCCTTTTTGAACTCTGTCTCCTATTATTTCAGTTGATAAAAATTTTCCTCTGCCTTTTAGACTCAGACTGTTCAGTTTTACTATGTTCTGGTTTTCCTCCTTCATTAGTTTAGAACACTGGAAGTCATGTGCCTGCGGGCAACAGCAGGCCTGCTGCTTATAAAAAGACAGAACACTTGCATTCAATAACAATTACTATTTTGTAGCTGTATTTGTTACCCTGTGAGTGCTGTGTGGTCTAGCAGTCAGAAGACACAGTCAGAATCCCGTTCTAATTTATGGTTACAACTTTACCTCTAATACATAATGAAAGTTGGACAAATGACAGCACTGTCTGGGATTTTAGGCCTTTTACATCACCTGCAAAACTAGCATTACTTGCCCATCTAAAATCCTTCAGAACTATCCTTAATTTTAATGCCTAAAGACTAATTAAAATAAGGCAACTGAATTTAGATTTAATTCAAAAACTCCGTACGGCATAGACAAAGCTAGTAAAATCTGATTTTCCTAACCTTGGATGTTCTTCCAAGAGCAAATTTTATAATTTTACAGTTATTAAAGAGTTACCTAATTTTACTTTAGAAAATTCTGTCAGTACCTTTTAAATTATATCTGAGAGAACAAAGGAAATAAAGAGCATGGTCCTGAATTCTACTCCCTACACCCTATAGTCTCTTGGCTTCAGCTGAATTAAAAAAAGCAGCCCTGGAAACCAAATTTGCTTTAGAAGGCTACTTATTCTTATTCCAAAATGCAGCACAAACTTGTACTTCTATTCAGCTAGAAAAGGGAAATTTCCATATAAAAAGATAAAACGCAAAAAGGGAAAGGTAAGACTAAACAGAATATTAAAATAATGCATAGAATAGAGAAAGACCAATTAATCACCCCAACAAATTAAATCATTTTTGCAATGACATGGTTGCTCTGAAAGAAAAATCCAGTTAAGCTATATAAAAACAAGCTACACAAAGAAAACCAAAAATCCGTTTGACATCTCTAACCCTGCCAAGGCATCAATCCAAGTACAAGCAGCAGCTACTCAGCAATTCAGAGCCAGCTTATACAGACACTCTATGGTGGGTACACACAGAAGAACAGAATCCATTCCTCATCATGAGAAATTCGACTATTTATATTGAGTAAAAAATACAAACCAGCAGTTTAGCACTGAAGGAAAGGTAAGGATGTTCACGAGGCACTAGAAAGCCCATTAGGCATCTTGACAGGTTACACACAACGTCTGCCATTAAGCAGGCACCCAAACTGTGTTTGCACTAATGAGAGTTACTTCTGATCAGTATTTCTGACTGTTCTTTCCAATAACACATCTGGCAGTTGTTTCAAACATACAAGTTAGCAGCCAGCCAAATTCCAGCCTCACACTGTGCTGCAGGCAGGACAGCTATCCCTTGCCAGCACAGCTGCTGACGGTGAGGTCGCACACAAGCGTCACAGCTCACCCATAAGGCTCTTGACGTAGAAACAGAAGCTGGTTCCCACCAAGAAAATTTATATATTTTATAGATATTAAAGCCTGATAAACACAAGACACACAAGTTCTCAAAAGAGTCACTGCACATTCTCACTGAAGACCTGCAGGCCAATGCGCACAACAAGCAAAATTCCCCCATTACCAGATCTTCATTAAACTACCTGTCTCTTAGTCTCTCGAATCTATTAAAATAGTGATTTTTAAATCTTATTTGTGTTTTTGCTTTATAAACTCTATGCATATTTTATGTTTCATACTTGACAATTCCACTCACTTTGAATTTTTTATTCTTATTACACCAGTGTTGTGATAGAAGCTATATAGTTTCAATAAACTCCTGTTTATTGAAAAAAACAAAACCCATTCATTCTAAAACAAAATAGTTTTTTAAAAACTCTCAAGAGTTCCATTTCACAGAGCTGCTAAGACCCAGAGAGGCAGCACAACTTACAGAAGATCACACAAAGATCTTTGAAAGAAGCAGGAAACAAGCACAGATCTTTCAAGATGCATGCCAGCACTTTAGCCACAACAATGGTTCTGCAGACAATGCAAGCTGGATCTAAAATAAACTGGCATGATTTCTCTATATTCTAGTACATGGGTTAATATGAGAAGCACCTTCACACCTTGGACATGTAAGAATACAAAACATCTTAGCCCTTTCTGCTGGAAAGCTATAAAGGCATAACACTCTGCCTTTGCAAAAAAAATATTCTCACACTATGTTTTCTTCATAATTATTATGAACTGAGTCAAAAATATTTTTTAAAAAGGCTTAAGTAGTAGGAAGGTGCTAGGTATAGAGGAAAATCTCTATATCCCTTCAAATTATTTCTCACTCCTTGGCATGAAATGCATTTTACAGGTCAATTGAATTTGAGCAGTCAACAGGTAACCGAGCAGATAAGAATACAAGGTAACTGAACACACGAGCATACAACATAACTATTCTCCTTGCACCTCCCTGTCTTTCCCCACACTCCCTCAAAGGAAAGAAATCTTTTCCTGTTCTGATCTATTTTTACAGTCTAGTGCATTGGTATTTTGGATTTTTTCCAAGGGTATTCTTTACTGGGGCATCACAACTAAATGTCAGATTTCAAAATTATTTTAGCATATTCTCATAAGCTACTTCACAGAACAACACTGAATTAATAAAGGATCTAGCAATTACAGCCTTTTCAAATGCAAATAGGTTAAAACCTAGTAAACAAAGTTACATATTAAAAAAAATCATCAGTAGCATAAAAATCAGATTCTGCTTTTTGTTCCCCCACAGGTTACACCAAGTTGTTAACAGCCTACACGCAAGGGAAATTTCTGAAAACAGCACACACAGTCTAAGTCCTTACCTACTCAACAGTTTATTTTTTTGAGCAGTCAATCAAGAATCAACTTCTAAACCCGGGAGACTAACAGAGATCTTCTGTCTCCACACTGGGTACCTCCGACTCCCCCAGGAAGCCAGGTAAAGAAACTACCCTTACATCCCACGGATGCAATCCTAACGCAGCAGCCCCGGTCAGCGCTCGCCTGTCCTTCCCACTGCAGCCCCGAAAAGCACCGAGCGACACCCTGGGGACCCCGCCACTGCCCTGACAAAGCCAAGCGAGGCGTCTGCGAGGGCGAGGCGGAGAAGCCGGGACTGGGCTTCCACTCGGGCACGGCGACTCGGGGTTTTACCTTTCTCCTTGCTTGGCGTTGGAAGGCGGCGGGTGAAGCACAGTCTGGTTCCCTTCCATCTCCACGATGCACTTGGTATTCAGGTCCAGCTCTGCAAGGCGACACGGCGGGGGGCTGTAGCCAGGGCGAGCGAGCGCACCCCCCTTCTCCCGGCACGGCGGTGCAGCTCGGCCCCCGCCGGCTCCCCGGGAGCGAGGGGCTGGGGCGGCGGGCGAGGGGGCTCGTCCTCCCGCCAGCCCGGGCACAACGCGGGGGACGCCGCGCCCCGGTGCCGCCCCCGCCCCGAGATGCCCCCAGACCCCGGTTACCTCTCTTGTTCATGGGCCGGACCCTGACGGCAACTTTCACCTTGGTGTCCGACATCTTCCCCGCTCCCGGGAGCGGCGGGCGGGCGGCCCCGCTCAGCGCCGGCGGCGGCAGCGACACTGCGGAGCGCCAGCGTCCATGCCGGGCCGGGCGCGAGGGCGGAGGGCCGGGGCAGGCGGGGAAGGCGACAGAGGGAGGGAGCGAGGGAGGGAAGGAGCGGAGAGGAGGAGGAGGGTCCGGCGCCGGGGAGGGCGGTGGCGGCGCAGCCCCAGCCGCCTCCTCGCTCAGCCGCGGGCCGCGCCGGCGCTGGCTGTCGACGGGCTCGCTTGCAGAACCTCTGCCGCCGCCGCCTCCCTGCCAATCCCCACCGCCATCTTCCGCCTCCTCCTCCTCCCGCCGCGCCGCCGGGACTGCGAGCGCCCAGGCAGGCGGCGAGAGGGCGGGGAAAGGCGATGGCGCCGGAGAACGACGGAAACACCCGAGCGCCTTCGGAGCGGGGGCGTGGGGAGCCTCCCTCTCCCCCCGCCCCATCCTCGGCCCGCCGCTGCTTCCCAGGGAGCACGCGCGGAGGGATGCGCGTTGCGCGGGAAGGCGGCGCCGGCGGGAGCGGGGATGCTGCGGGAGCGGGATCCGCCCGCGGGCCCGGCCCGACAGCCGCCGTCCTGCCTTGTGCAGGTGTACGCTGACACCGCAAAGACACCGGCGTGCCCCACTGTACACCGAGTTTCCTTGGGGCAAGGAAAGGAACAGCCACGGGAAAAAAAAGTTATAGCGTCAGGGGATGTTCTTTTGACAAAATATGCACAAGCCAGGATGACCTGGGTGTAATGTAGGCCTGGAAGCGGTGCAGCACCTCGAGGTGATGGAGAAGAAGCCCTGCCCGGGCTCCAGCCTGCACGTCACCTCCTTGGCTATGGAGGGCTACCTGCGAAGCGCCAGGGCCACTCCCACTGTCCTGCTGCTCCAGGCGGCGACAGACCACCACTGACGAGTGCCGGCCCAAACACTGCAGGACAGGGTAGTGGCCAATTCAGTATTGGGGGAAAGCCTTACAAACAATGGTGTTTTAGCCAGCAACCGAGAGCTCTGAGGATGGCTGAGCTTCGGGTGGGCAAGCCAAGAAAGATTTTCAGTTAAAATTGCAATAGGGCTCTTTTCAAAGTTTCTTGTTAAAACCTTTACTCCCCAGAAGTGTTTCCTTAGCTTCAGTAAAATATCTTCCAAAGAATCAATCCTTATTATCGATGCAGCTAACTGGCAGGAATCCCAGTGCAAAACAACGATGTCTGTAACACTTTATTTACTGAAGACAGGCTGAAACCCAAATGGGATTACTCTGTCTAACCACTAAACCACTGTTAGGAGAACGGGCTAAACAACCAGTGATGAATAGATAGCTGCACTGAGAAAGAGCAGACCTTTCAAACAGAGGTGGAAACAATGGAGGGAGGCTTAGAAGATCAACCCCTTCCCAGCTACCAGTACACCAAACAGGGCCCTGCAAAGCGACTGAGAGGACTGTTCCTGGAGGAGGCCTGGCTGTCCCAAATGGTCACAACTCGCAGGAATGCTGAAAGGAAATGAAATGTGCACTTAGCACAGCAGAAGAGAAAGGTTACCAAATAGAGCCGGGCATCTGGAGAATGTTAGCAGGAGTAGCTGGTGCACATGGACTTCTTGCCTCTAGAAGCAGGCATAAGGAATGAAGTTCATTATGAAATGCATCATAAGCATGTGGCCCAACAAGTAAAGAACAGGAGTGATGTTGACATAAGACATCCTATTTACTGCTGTAGACTGTAAGAACTCAGATCAAAGTAAGCGCTGGCTCAGGACAAGGCATGAGGTCTGAAATGGCTGTGCAAAAAGGGAGTTGTTCTGTGAAATTTGGACACTGCTGGGAAAGAGAAGACAGCCAACAGATGGAAGGGAAAATACTCCCGTCTCAATTTTCCACCTCTTAGTGGAAAAACTACATCATTGCAAGATTACATAAAAACAATTACATTAGCTGAAGAGAAACTAAAGGGAGTCTTTATGAGATTGACTATGATTTTGGCTGTGGGAAGAGTCTTGGGAAGAAATTTTTATGAATGCCTGGTATAGGCTTGTGAATTATATTCCACCATTTGCAGGTATAGAAAGCCAGCTATGCAAAACTCTTTGAAAAGGCAGATGCGACCTAGCTTGTTCTAATGCAGACTGTAACTGTTCACGTCTTGTGAAAGTCTGATTTATTCAAGTGTTAAGTAGTTGAGAAAGGGGACTTTTAATCTTTCATTCACATCAGTGTACCCTGAGAAAGAGCTGCCAAAAATGTTTTCTTGGGTTCTGGAAGGTGTTTCTCCCCTCTCAAGAAAAGGCTTTTGGCAACATTTGTGCCATGACCTGACCACACCTGCTGTGCAGCATGCTAATAGTAGAATGTATTTCTGGTCTCCCCTAACCCTTTGCCATTAGGGCAGAATAGGAAGAGGGTCATGTTATAGAGGCCCCATGAGATTATTAGGTAGATCAAAGAACAATCTGTGAATTCAGGCTGATGAGACATTTCTCTTCTGGCATTGTATCTCCCCATTGAAAACCGTATGGAACCCTTTACATCTCTGTCTTTGCTACCGGTAGCAACTGAGGATGAATGTCTCTCACCTGTCAGAATTTGTTAACTTGATCAGTTTACATGCCCTGTGGGAACTGGCAAGGGATACTGATGGGTCGCTAACCCATCGGAATTAGCTGCCAGCTATCCCAGACATGCTGATGGATGGATGGGAGATACCGGATGAGAAATGACAGCTTACTGCTTCAGCAATAAAAAAAGATGAGAGCTGGAGAAAGTGGAGACTGATGGTGGGTGGGGGGAACTCAGGTGGAAACACGGGGATAAAATCATCTGGAGCCATCTTTCCCTGATTTCCCTTTCCTCTCCCTGTTTTCCTCGACCCTCTGTTTTTTGCTGCAGTCAACAGGAATTTTGGAGTTTTACTAGGGCCAGGATTTAATATTTTTCTTTTTCTTGTTTTTATCTGTTTCATTCTTCTTTCTTGCCTTAGAGTGCTGTACATTTGCCCGTTGATCCACAGTTCAGCAAAGAGCATAAAGAAAATATTGCTCCTTCCTTTGGTTTGGTGGGAAGTTTCAATTGCTCTTCATCTTCCCAAGGCATAACACAGGTAATGGGATTTGATGTGATTTGCCCATGTCTTCCCATATATTCTGAGCAGTAGGATCAATTGCTCTGCTTCATGACATGGAAATGGGGGAGTGATGCTGTGCATCCAGGTTGATGCCTGAAGCCCTGATGGTGTTCCAGTGACCTCCTTTCTTCAGCAAAGGGCAAGGAGAAATGTCACGGAGCCTGCCAAGAATATCCATCCTATCAGCAGCATCCCCAGCACATACCTTACTGTGCCTGACTGATGCATGCTGTCACTGGCACATCCAACTTCATCTTGTGTCACAGGAGCCAGAGGGGAGGAGGAGCTGGCAGCAGTGGGAGCATGGAAAGCAGAGCTATTTTTTTGGTGTTGAAAGTGAAAAAAGAAAGACAAAGTGTTTAATTTCGCAGCACCTGAAATCCAAGAGATGCTTATAATGAAGGTTTTTACTACTAAATTTAACCCAAAGAGTGTATTTTATAAGACTGGCCCAAATAAGAATTTTGTGTTTCCAAAATTTTATGAAGTGTTTTTTAGAATTTGAATTAACAGAGAAAAAAACCTCTATTTTGAACCCAAACACATTATAGCACCATCCAGTCAGAAAGACGTAAAATGAACAAATATATTTGTAATAAAAATATAAACATATAAATAATATATAAATATTATAAAACCAAGAGATATTTTAAGGTTAATAATCTAATATATTACATTTAAGTTAGGAAAAAAACAGGAAGAAACCATAGCTTTAACAAAAATAATTGATAAATTGTTCACTTTTCCTGTTTTTGAAAAAGAAGAATGCTTCATAATTCATGCAATTTTTTAAAATAACATTTAGCACATAGGAAGGAGGCATGGTCATTATGGAAGGGAGAAATATTTCATATTGGAGGGGTGGGATAACATATGACTATATTTGTGACAGGACAAAAATGAGTGTCCTGTTATGCAGGCAAACTTGAATTTTTCATTTAATAAGATGCATTTAGAGATCACCTGGGGAAGCAAACGTCAGCCCATAATTGCACACCAGGAACCAAATTTCTGTCACACATCACTAGGTTTTGCAAGTAACCCAGCTGGACAGATTCACTGAATTTACAAGAGTGTGAGGGCAGGTATTTATCCAATGACCTGTCTGAGGACACTTTTGCAGGCAGCTTTTCCACTTCCTTCTCACTCCAAACCCAAGCTGGACGTTAGTCAGGCTGGATGGTTGCCACCTCTGTCTTATCAAAGATCTGTTTTGCCTGTCTCTAAAGCTGTGCAGGAGGCATGAAAATTGTCCTCTATGTCCAACATATTTATGGCAACACTCTGGGCCCAGAAAGGGGCTGCAGTGACAAATGCTCTTCTGACACTCAGAAAAAAAATGAAGCAGTTTGAACTGCCAGCATTAAGAACAAATGCAGAATATATGCACCTAAACATTACCCTGCCTGACAGGTGCTGCTCAAAGCTACACAAGGTAAATAGCTTTGAACAGGCACTGCAGTTTAAACCTACCTCAGCTCTGAACACGGCTGGCTTTCTATGATGAACAGACTAAATCTGTGCTTACAAGCTAATTTACAAATGTTTTGAATTACCTGATTGGTTTCACCTCGCTGGGGTGATGCCCTCTGCTAGACCCTAGGTCTGCTTCCATGTCCACCCTGGCTGTGCCACAGTAATCTCACACTGAGATCAGAGGTGAACAATTACAACAAATGAATATTCCCAAGACAGGTGTAGTCACATCTCCATCAGGCTGAAACATTCCTTGCTGTGGGGGGAAAAATATCACATGCAATTTCACTGAAAAAATCTGATCTTTTCTCCCTGCCCCTGATACACTATTGCAATAGGCTTTTATAAACTTCATCCCAAAATCAGTGCAATAAATGAAACTGACCCACCTGTAAATGGAGATGCTCAATTTCAGCTACATTTAACTCCATGACCATTTTACAGAGGACAATCTCTTTGCTCCACTCACTGAAGAAGAGGGGGCAGGAAGCTCTGTTCCCCATCTCCTATCACTTAGAACAGAAAAATAGTTTCAAATTACTGTGGGAACTTTAATGGTCATTACTACCTACAGATGAGAAGTCCTATTAATAGAAATAATTGAGCTCAGAAGCAGAGTAATGCAGCTATAGCAAAGAAACTGATGGGAAGTAAAAAAGGGGGAAAAGGTAGCAAGGAAACTGATGGGAAGTAAAGAAAATTTTTTTATATTGCTTGGATACATCTCCCTATACTACAAAAGTGTGACTAAAACTTTTACTGAATCCAAACTGAACCTTACTGTCATCTTGGGAGGGATTTGGTTATGGCAGGAAATTTAACATCCCTGCAATTATAATCTCAGATATTAGCAACAGTTGTGTCTTCCTCTGACAGCTAGTCATGTTCTATGTAGCTCACATTCCTTAGCTGTCCAGGAAAGAAATGGTGGCTTTATTTACACTTTTGTTGCTGTTGATGTTAATTATCTGTATGCCATCCCTTTTTTACTTCAGGGAACACTCCACCCCCAACTCATATACCTTCCTAAATTTGTTTATAGCAGGGAGAGCAGGGCTGTGGGTCTTCATCCTGGACTCAACCAAGTAATACCTGAATGAAAATCTATATAGTTCAGTAATCACTTCAGTTATTTCCTACAGTGAAAGAAGAGGTACAGATGACATGATAAAAAGCATAGCTGAGATTCCACCTGGAAAACTCAGTACAGCATTTAGGAAGAGGAGTTCAAAACGGAACAGACACATTAAAGGGTTACTGGGAGAACTGTGGAATGGTGAACATTATCAAAGAAGAGCAGACTAAAAAAGTTCAGTTTGTTTAGTCTAGCAAAATAAAGACTGAGAAGGGATATGGCTGTTTATGCTTTCTTTCAGGCCAGTCAAAAGCATGGTGGTACTGAAGTTCCAGGAAAAACACTAGGACAAGAACAAATGGGAGTAAACTCTCTTTTATAGTCCTTTTATTCTGTGCTGCATTAGGAGGAGCATTGCCAGCAGGTCAAGGGAGGTGATCCTACCCCAGCACTGGTGATGCCACACCTGGAATGCTGTGTCCAGTTCAGGGCTCTCCAGTACAAGAGGGACATGGACATAATGGAGTCAAGTCCAGTGAAGGGCCACAAAGATGGTTCAGGCTCTGGAGCATCTCCTAAGAAGAAGGGCTGAGACAATTGGGGATATTTAGCATGGAGGAGACTCAAAGGGAGGAATCTTATCAATGTATAGATACATCTGAAGAGGGGTGCAAAGAAGAGGCAGCCAGGCTCTCTTCAGTGGTGCCCAGTGCCAGGCCAGGAGGCAATGGGCACACATTGAAACGCAGGAGGTTCCTTCTGAACACTGGGAAACACTTTTTCACTGTGAAGGTGACTGACTAGTGACTGACTACTGGCACAGGTTGCCCACAGAGGTTGTAGAGGCTTCATCCTCTCAAAAGCCATCTGGACACGGTCCTGTGCAACCAGGTGGCCCTGCTTGGGAAGGGAAGTTGGATCAGATGGGCTCCAAAGGTCCCATTGACAACCTCAATCCTCCTGTCTCAGGCTGGAAATGAATTGACTTCTACCCCCAGAGGAATGGCTTCTTACACAGAAGACCAGAGGACTAAATTAAGCTAATTTTAAGAGTGAGCTTGATTGGCTTAGGTGACATGATAGCAGGGAATCTTTCCTGCTGACCCTACCAGACATGTGCCACTATACAGTCTTTAAACATCATGGTGATGATAATATTTTATGGTAATGGAAAGGGAAGGGAGAGGAAACAGTTCTGTACTATTAAAAAGTAAGATCACAAGGTCCCAAAGGAGCTGACATCACCTATTTGTGGTTAATATAACTATTAAGTTATGAAAAGGGATTGAGGTTAATTAATAGAGATTTTCCCTTTTTTTTTCTTTCAGTTTTCTCCTATGTATTAGGAGAAATCAGATGCTTTGCCTAAGTGAAAACAAAGTGCCACATCTGGTTTGTAAAGTTATTTACAATTTAAATCAGTAGGCAGGCCCCAGTGAACTGAAGGAAAGGACAACCCTGCCATTATTCCCCCTACCCAGAAAGCTCTCACCCCTCTTCATCTTTATGATTAGGAATGTCTGGTATGCAAGCATCACTCCAGCACATCCATGCAGTTCTCTTGTGACTGCAAGTCCCAAATTGAGATTAAGGGCACTTGTGAGCAGGGAGTTGGCTCACAAACATTGTCCAGAGCATCACTAATTATTATGCATTTACTAAGTGCAGGTGTGTGCCTTAGTTCTACAGATAGGAAAAGTGACTCTGCAGCCTTTAAGTGTCTTCAGTTAGCAAACAGATACTACATGCAGTCTGTCAAACACGCAGCAGTGTTCACACTCTGTCTTCAGAGGTGAGCCTTATGCTCAGTAGGGTGAGTGGGAAAGCTGTAAATATGAACAGCCTGATTAGTGGCAGCAGCCCCTTGGACCAAAAGAGCAGCTTTCCTGTTAACCCTTCTGCACCTAGTCACAGTCTCCTTGTTGGTTTACTTTCTGCTTTGAGAGAGAAGCTGAACTTTGCTAGCTACCATGGGAAAGACTTGGAACTGGGGCCCTGCCCCTGGGAGGAGGAGGAGGGTGGGGAGGGAGGAGTACATCCACCAGGCTTGCTTACTAAGAAAGCTGAGCTGTTACCCATGCTGGCCAAGCCAAAATTCCTCCTTACGCAATTAGGTTTTAGCAATGCCGGCAAATAAGCACTCCAGCCAAACATATTATCTTCATAAAGTGTGGAGAAGGAAAGAAGCACTTGCTTGAAAGAGATTAGAAAGGAGAACAGTACACATGGACACATCAGCAAAGTAAGGAAGCTGAGTGAGGCAAAGCCTTGAGAGAGGAGGTGGGATTGTGTTTGTTAAAACAGATGGAAGTCAGCTCAGCGCAGATCTTGGATCTGTGTGCTGTCTATTGAAGTCATCAGGAAGACTCACATTAATTTGAGCAGGTTTCATCAGTTCCTGTAGAAGGTAGAAACAAGTGCTGAAGGTGCTAATTAAGGTGCATAATAAGACTTATGATCTTTTATTTAGAAAACAAAACACCCCATCATTTCTCCTCCCAGTTCTCTCCAGTCTGAAGAAAACAAACCAAAACCAATAATCTCATAACTACCACCACCCACCAAGTTAAAAACATACAAAAAATAATAATTTCATAACTACCACCACCACCAAAATTATCAGCAACAGATTGTACTCTCACTTGTCTATTGAAGACTGTCAAAGAGTGCAACCACTGGGGATCCTTTGTTGTCATGTCGCTTCAAATTTTATCTTCTTTAACACATGACAAAAGGCTTGCTCTTTGCAGGTAAAAATATAAATTGAAGAACAGATGGCCTATGGAAGCTTCCAAGCTTCTTGTAGGTTGGATATGAAATTGATTTGATATGAAAACTCAGACCAGTTATAGCAATCACCCACAAAATCCAATACAGTGTCATGGTCACTGGGATCAGCCTACTGCTATTGCAGAGGACTAAAAAAAAACCCAGCAAACCAGTGACTTGCCAAGTTAGTGACTGCACAGGAGGAGCTGGGCTAGAAGGATTCCTAAAACTGTTAGTCCACACACGGTTTTAATTGTACAGTCCCTCTTCTCTCCTGTAATAAAGCTTGTATTGCCTGTCTCCCAAAGGCATTCCCTGAATGACTTAGTTCTTTCCCACCATTCATATTGTGATCTGAGGTTTCCTCCCTTTAATCTGACAGCAAAGATGAAAGGCTGTTTTAGAAAAGTAACACAACACAACCAAAACATGGACAGAACCTCTGGGGGAATTAACCTTTCTTCTAAAATCAAAGTGGTGAGGACCTACATATACACCACAGTTTGACTGAACAACAGCTAATGAGAAATACAGTTCAGGAATGGACTAAACCAGCTGCGAATAATGGCTAAGCCTTGTGCAGAAGTCACAAATAGGAACAATGTGATTGAAATTCAGAAATCAAAATTTTAGCCTTATCATTAAGAACATTGACTTAAGGTTTAGTCAAGTCAAACAAAAGGGTGAAAGTCCATGGCTTGATATAGATGCCTGATAATAATTCACTTGCATGGCTTTTATTTATCCAGTGAGAGAGATACAAGAAAGACAAGATTTACTTCTGCCTTCAAGGTACACTTTTCTAAGTGGTTAGGGTTTGGTTTTTTTTAATCTCAGTAACACTGACACAGTGGAAATATGTGAAATATAGTATCAGCTGCATTTTAATGATAATATAATCCAAGTATTGAACAGCTTTATGAACATCACAAAATAAATTACAAAAGCTCTAATTCTGGGCCTGGGGTAACTTCAATTTCACTTTGACATACCATGGATTCTGGGCCTGGGGTAACTTCAATTTCACTTTGACATACCAGGGAAGAAATGGTGCACTTTTCACTTGGTCTTTAAAAGGCAGCAATCCTTCTTGCAAAATAAAACTAAAAGTGGCTAACTAGTCTGCAGCCTTAGAAATCTTTTCACACAGTCTTCTTGGACTAGAACCTACAGTGTAATCTCTACTACAGTGTAAAAACCACCCCTTTTCTAAACTGTTGGCTAAGACTACAAACTCCTCGGTAGGATCTGCAAGACATGTTCAGGTATAAGGTCTGCACTGAAGCTGGTCCAAAGTGGGTCTTGCCTCAGCTTGTTGGTTACTGAGCAACTGCACATGCCAGAAGGGAAGTGTGGTATTGCTCCACTCAGTCTAAAGGACTGTTAGGAACCAAGCAAGGGTTCAGTATATTATGAAAGAATAAATAAGAAAAGCTAAACTATTACAATAAATTACTTTCACAAAGGATTTCTGATGCTGAAAGTTATAATTGCTTATAATATATTCTAAACATGCATAGGACTTTCAGCACATAAAACCCCAAAGTACAATTCTCAGAAATTGTCCTTGTAAAGTCTGCTGCAAAGACTTCTCCAGGGCAAACCTCTGCACTAGCCTGAATCTCCCTGACTTCAAGCCCAGTCCTGCAGCCTTTATTTATGTGGACAATTCCATTTGCAGTACTCATGACTGCACAGATAAACTGCTCATGACAGAGCAAGCCTCAACTCAAACAAGTCAGTTCAAGTAATATTAGGAATAGAAAAAGACTAATACACGTACTTTAAATACTTCTGGCTCCATAATGTCATGCTGTAAGTTGATGGGAAGTTGGCAGAGAACTCACTGAAGAGCCCTATTTCCTACCTAATTAAGGGCAATGACAGATAAGGGAGCCAGGCACATCCTTTTCATATTAAAGTGATTATATATTTTTAATACTTAATCTGTCTGACTCTTTTTGCTAAATTTCTTATAAAGCATATTTTAATGACAATATATTTCTTCTCATGGCAGTGCCTTAGTCTGTGATAGTAAAAGACACAATTGTTCTTTGTTCCTTACTGGTAGTACAGATCAGTAGTTACTAAATACTGGTTAATACTGGTTAAATTCCATAGTCCATATTATTCGGGAAATCATGCTAAGTGAGTATCAAATGGGTTTTATCTTTCATCTATTTATATTTGGAAAAATTCCCAGTAAGAGTTACCTCCTGTGATTATGTAGGGGTATAGTTCTTTCAAGAGCTTTTTTTTTTTTTTTGTACTAGAAGTTTTAAAAGCAAGATTTGATAAAAAACATTTTATCTCTTTTTGGTTCGTTGGTTTTCTTAGCGTCTTCAGAGTTTTCCCAAAGTAAATTCTTTCTTTTTCTCAGTTATAATTTTAGATCTCTAATCCTCTGTCTTGCTTAAAATTACCTACCCTTTATTCATTACAAGGCATATAATGATATTTAAAGTATTTAAAATATTTTATGGAATCTTGTGACAAGCAATAGTTTCCTGATTTTAAAAATATATTCCATGAAAGCAGGATTTGTTCTCTCATCTCAACTCTCTGCCCATATAGTGCTCGCCTGTGAGCAAAGAATAAAAGTTGCCTACATTAAGAGAGATCTTTAGGAAAATGCTACATATGTATTAATTTAATTACAGGGAGCATAGTTCCCTTAAATGTCTAGTTTGCTCCAAATCTTTATTTGCCCCCCTGCAGATTTTTGCTACAAACTAACAGATAATAAAAGCTACAAGCGACTGATAGCTCTCCTAAGGATTGGCATCTGAAAAGTGTCTAATTGTAGCTGGAAGATCTGTTCAAATGCAGGTTATTCCTCTGCCAGAGGTAAATACTAATCAAAAGGCAACAGCCCTTATCATCTTGTCCATTTTCCAGGCTGAAATGCTTCACCTCTCAAAAATGCATTCCTTTTACTGGAATGATGGGTGTGCTCTGTGCTCTGATTTGGTGGAGTTCACCCTCTGCTTAAGCCACAGACATCTTCCATTTTTTTTTCTTTTCAGAATTGATCTCCTCCTTTCTATCTTTAATGTGAAATTTGAGCATTTCAAAACCACACACTTTTGTGGAGCACACTGGAAGCAATTATATAGGAATACATTGTGGTTTGGAAAAGTATGAATTTCCATGATTTGTAGGAAACACCAAAGGAATTAGTAACAAGATCATCAGTACAGTGTCAAAACATCTTCCAAAATCAGGAAGGCACCTCCCAGACAAGAGGGTGATTAAACACAGACTCTCCCTGCTTTATTAAGGTAACCTTTTGATGGGAACTCTAAGATTTAGCCTGAAGTCTGCCAAAGGCTTCCCTCGATTCTCGGCTCTTGTCTGCAGCTGCAGGGCCAAGATATTTGTACTGCATTTGCCTCACAGAGAGGTTGGAGAGCCAAGTTCAGGAATATCTCTAAATCTCTTGGAAAGCAGTAGTGAGAAAAAGGTGTAAGTGCAATGCATCATCTGCTCCCTGAAAACCTCTCCAGTATTAGAGAGCTTTGAAGCTGTCCAGGAGAATCAGACATGTTACACAAAGGAGGCACTTTAGAGAAAGCCTGGATGTTTATGTAACGCTATCAAAGAAGCACTTGGTGTTCTCCAAATGATCTGTCAGTTCTCCTGAGATGCCTGAGTGAAAAGCAAGGTTTAGAACTCACTTGAAAAATATCTGTATTTTTGTTTTGCTCCTGTGACTCACAGGTGACAGGTAAACTGTAAGATGAACCTCTGAGAAGACTCAGGGAAAAAAACAAGGGAGGAGAGGAGAGGAGAGGAGAGGAGAGGAGAGGAGAGGAGAGGAGAGGAGAGGAGAGGAGAGGAGAGGAGAGGAGAGGAGAGGAGAGGAGAGGAGAGGAGAGGAGAGGAGAGGAGAGGAGAGGAGAGGAGAGGAGAGGAGAGGAGAGGAGAGGAGAGGAGAGGAGAGGAGAGGAGAGGAGAGGAGAGGAGAGGAGAGGAGAGGAGAGGAGAGGAGAGGAGAGGAGAGGAGAGTTCTTCCTGTGTGGGGTGCAACAGCACTGTGACCCACGGTCCCAGGGAAGAAAGCTGCTTTTTGACCTCCATCAACCCTTCCAGAATTAAAAGGTCTCCCTTATTATATCATCTTGATGGACCTGCTCTATAACATTCTTAGTGGTTTGGGGGCTGGATATTGCAGGACATCCCCTCTTCCCCTGAAATCAGTCCATATTGAAAAATGCTACAGCGATGTCACATTCATGCTTTGAGAAAATATAAAGATCAAACTGATGTGCACAGCAATGTGACTGCAGGGAATGGACAGATGCTCAAATGGACAATGGCCAAAATGAAATAAACTTTACTTTTTTTCACCCTTTCTCCCTTATTCATCAATCTGAAAAAAATACATTCTTTATCTAAAATTATTTTCTTCACAAGCAAAACAAAAAATATATATGTTACAGAACATCATCTCAATATGCATTGCTGAAACTCCTCTGACTCCTTTAATTCCTTAACACTGTCAACATACCCTCATATGTTTATATGCAACGTGAGATCAGTGTTTAAAAGTAAACCAAATAGGAATTGCAGTGCGTGTGTGTGTGTGTACAACAGAACAATCTCTACTAGGGGCTGAAGACATGACACTAAAGGAAGACCGTCCATTATATTTATTTGGTTTTAATCCAATGGCTAGAGCATGAGGTGAAGAAAGTTATGCAAAGGTGATGGATTTTTAAAAAATAAACTCAACACTAATTGTTACTGAAGCATCTAGACACAGTCCTATGTTCCTTTCTAAATGGAATGGTCACCACTCTTTTCCAAAGGTAAGTACACATCTAGCTGTCCCCATTCCAAGCACAGCCAGTCAGACCCCAAACCTAAGGAATCAGTTCAACCATGGGTGCTTCAATATTTGCCATCCTTGTCTCAGAACACAAGATTTTGTGTCAAAAGAAAGATTTCTACTTTACTGCTGCATTTTCCCTTAAGCACCAAAGAACTCAAAATCTTTAATATTTGGTTTTATACAGTTCATTATGGCTTATCAATTTAGACACCTGCATCAAATTAAGGCAGAATGTAATGGTTGTACAACACTAAGCACTAAGCTGTAGAGTAAGAAGAAAAAAAGTTGCATTGTTCACAGAAGTTTGCTTTCAGTAGGTAAGTAAAGCAGAGACTACAGGAGATGACACAAAGAAAAAAAAATTCTATTAGGTAGAATAAAGTCCCAAAGTTTATTTTGATTACAAACCCAAAAATCAAGTGATTTCTAGTTACCAAAGGAATCAGGAACAGAATGGGCAACAATGGAAGTTTTTGCAGATTTTAAAACAGTATGAGTAAAATGTTTAAAAATCAGCATTTCAGCAGCTGGAAAGTTGCCTACATGGCAGTAGGTCCTAGGAAATTTCCCATCCATTAATTTAGTAGCAAACCCAAGCTCCTGGTGCACACAAAGGTTTGAGGAAATGAAAGCTCACAGCCCATGGTTCAGGGGAAGTGTTACTGTGACAAAGTATTAATTATGTATGAATACAGCATTGATGGCATTGCATGCATTTTGACACACAGCAGTCCCCCAGAGGAAGTGTTATCTAATTGGTTCTATCAAAGGCAGGAGTCTCCTTGGCATCTAGAAAGGAATATATAATCCAGGGGTCTCCTTCTCTGAGCAAATTTCCTTCCTGACCTCCCAGCTGGGCTCCTGCTCAGGGCCATACAGCTCATGCTGCAGAACAGCCAAGGAGGATTTCTGGTTCTTCCAAAGGCACTTGCTGTCTAGCCAGGCAGAAGAGAAGGCTAAAAAATACCATTTGCACATCCATATAATTTTCAGTAGCAAAAAATGGCCCTACAGCAACTTCTGCAGGATATCAACAAACAGAAGGAAAAAACCATCTACAGGGCAACTGCAATACAGAAATGGTGTTGTAACAAGGAAACATGTGATGAAAAAACATGAGGAATTATCACTAAATTATTAAAATACTGAAGCAAGCAAATCACACTTTATTGGCAGGTCACTGTTCAATTACCCTTTACAAATAGCTGCAATTAATAGATTTATTTTGTTTATATAAATGTTGACACAAGACAGATTAACACATTGACTGAATTAGAGGGCTAAACTGCTCCAATTTAATGCTAGTATTTGGTATATCACTGGTGCTGTAACACATGCAGTTATTAAATGCCCTGAAGTTAGACCAAAAGCCAGATAAAAAATTTACTGATAGATTGCCTGTGAATTTCAAATTACATTAGTTAATAATAATGATTTCAATTACTAAAAAAATTACCCCAAAAGTTTTATGCCATTTTAACCTACTCATCTCTACTTCAGATAGCATTCACATTTATATCTAACTTCATTTTAATGTTGAACCATCTAAGTAATCATTTTACTAAGCAGCATGTAAATGCCTAAAAATGCAGCAGTGACTTCTAGTGGGGGTATTAAATCCTTCTCAAAATAAGTCCTATATACCCTAATTTCCACTGCAATAATGCAAAAGGACTTGTGTCCACAGTAAAACTGTGAGAATATAAATGAGAATATATTATCACTGTGAGTAAAACAAGAGAATATAAACTGATCTAAATCTCCTGTGTGTTCACAATCAATAAAATCTCATTTGGAAGCTACAAAAAAAAAAAAAAAAAAAAAAAAAAGAGGCTTACCTCTCACTAACATTTCAATTTGCAGTTGAATCCTGGGGTTTGGGAGTACAAAAGCACCATATTAATGGCAAAACAGGGGCAGGTAGTGCTGAAAACCTCCTACATGTAGCCGTGTTAGCAGCAGAGCCAACTCAAACTTACTTGTGCAGGAGTACTTGTGGTCTAAACGTGAATATTTCAAGAGGCTTTTAGGCAAAGCAGCCCACGCCGTGTAACCACACACCAGATTATGTCCAGGTAAAGACACAGACTTGGGCATTTTAGAGGAAGACAAAGTGCTCCAGTACAACCTTAATAAAGGTGGGAAAAAAACTAGCAGAGAAAAGTGTCCCCAGAAATGCATTTTCCTGGAAAAAATAGACTTTGAACATGATTTCACTTCTCATAACTCACTCATCAGTAGTAGCTCCTCCATCACAATGATTTTAGCTGGATTTATGCAACCTTGAATGGAGGCTTCCAATTCTCCTACCATCCTGTCAAGGCAATCTCCTTTCTTGTGCACGATTCCCGGAAACAGTTCTGTCAGGAGTGTATCTATACTTAATTAAGCATAGTGGTAACTATGTGCTGGGAAATGTAAATAAACGATGCATTACTTTCACGCGTGCTGGTCTTTGATTACGTGTCAAAAAGAACCAAAACCAATTGGTTGTCAAGGCATGGAATAGTTTTAAAATGCTAAGTGATTTGTTTGGTTGATTTGTTGTTGGCTACAGGCAGCAACAGCCAGGTCCTCTCCCAAAGGTAGGCAAGAAACGTGATACGAGTTTTGCAGGAAGCACGGCGTGTTGGTCAGAGGGTGATTTCACACTCAAAGCCCCACAACCGCCTCCTCCCTCCATTCCTAAACTCCAGAACTGGCATGCTTGAGCCGGCAGCAGGAAGCATCTGAGCCTCTCAGGTAGAGCTATATACTTTCACTGAATGATCACCGCTGTCTAAAACGACGAGGGAATTGTTTGCCGTGTAAGTCAGTCCGACAGGGTAAGAAAGCCCGTGGCTAATTAGAGGATTAAAGCTGGGAAATTGCTCAGGTTTCCCTAAGCATATGACAGCCTGGCTACAAACATCCGTTACTATAACACGACCTTCTCTGTCAAAGGCCACAGCCGTAGCATATATTCTGGAGGGGAAAACGAGGTTCAGACCGAAGCTGTCCATCTGGCCGATGAGATCCATCTCCGCACTCAATATGGTCACTCGGGTGCTGCCCTTGCTCGCTCCTCGAGCTTTCAGGTGCTCTACTACCACGACAGCACCCGAGCTCTGGCAGACAGCAACCGCTCTGGGGCTGACAAGCCGGGACCGGATCATCTGACACTTCTTTAATTCCCCCCTTTGGAAGTCGGCCGCCAAGCGGTAGAGCGCGCCAGCCTCCGAGTCCGTCAGGATTACTTCGCTCTTGGCGGCGGCATCCAAGCCCCACGGCAAACAGAAGCCTTCCCGGACGGCCAGGACCCCCCTTCCCTCAGAAGTGAAGGCCTTCACGGAGCAGTCCCCGCCGTCGGTGACCACCACGTGTCCGTCCGACGTGACCGTCACATCGAGCGCGTACTTGATGTCGTTGTTCGCGTCCCCCCGCTCCCCGAACCGCCGCAGGCAGAACCCGCTCGGCCCGAAGACGTGGATCCTCTTCTTGCCGTCGTGTGCCACTGCCAGGCGGCCGGAGCCGGGGCAGGCCGCCACCCCGGTGGGGTTCACCAGCGACCCCCAGCCCCCCAGGCACAGCCGCAGCCCGAGCCCCGCGGGCGCCGCCGCCGCCGCCCCGCCGCCGCTCCTGCCCAGGGCCGAGGCCAGGCCGCCGCTGGCGGGGCCCAGGAGCTCCAGGAGCTGCAGCAGCGGGCGGCACTCGCTGGTCTCGGCGGGCCCGCAGAGCCGCCGGCAGAAGGGACACTCCAGCCTCTGGCGCTCGGCGCCGGCCAGGGCCCCCACGCAGCCCCGGCAGAGGACGTGCCCGCAGGGCAGGTTGAGCGGCCGCCGCTGCCCGTCGGGGCCGTACGGCTCGAAGCACACCCGGCACTCCAGCAGGCTCAGCTCCGCCTCGTCCTCCGCCGCCATCCCCGCCTGAGGAGAGCGACCGGAGCCCCCGCGGCGGCCCCGGATCCCCGGGCCCAGCGGGGCGGGCGCTGAGCGCGGCCGAGGCGGGCGCGCGCCCCCTGCGGGCCAGCGGGGGCGGAGCAGGGCCCGGGCCGCCCCTGGCGCCGAGTGTCTCCCTGTGCCCGCCGCTGCGCCCGCACGCCCACCCGTGCTGAGATGAACCAGAATATATGCCACCAGGACATCCGAATATCCACCAGGATATTCAACTACCCGCCAGAATATTCACATACCCACCAGATTCTTACAGACATCCAGTTATCGAGTTACCGTACTGCTACTAGCTCTCTTTATGCCCCTACCAGAGTAAGGAATTAAGCCACAATTTTACAGAATCGTGGAATCACTGGATGGTTTTGATTAAAAGGGACCTTGATGATTATCTTGTTCCAATCCCCCTCCCATGGACAGGGGTGACCAGGATATTTCAGTTTGTTCAAAGCCCCGTCCAACCCTTGAACACTTCCAGAGATGGGGCATCCATAGCTTCTCTGGGCAACGTGCTCCTGTCTCATCATCCTTGCACTAAGGAATTTCTTCTTAATATATCACCTAAACATACTCTCTGTCAGATTTCCCCTTGTTCTGTCACTACACGCCCTTGTAAAGAGTCTCTCTCCAGGTCCCCAGCAGGCCCTTCAGGTACTGGAAGGCTGCTCTAAGGTCTCCTCAGAGCCTTCTCCAGGCTGAACAATCCCAACTCTCTCAACCTGTCTTCATAGGAGATGTACTCCATCCCTGTGAACACCTCGGTTTCATTGGAATTTCCCACTGTTCTGGCAAAATTTAGAAAAAATTTACATTCATCACTAGTAGACACATTTCTAAGACAGACACACACATTTCTGTAAGGTGCATGGACAGCATGTGCTCCTTCTGCTAGGTGTATTTACAGGGAATTCTCAGAGGAGTTACAGGGTACACACAGACCTTACACATCCTGAAATGGCTGTTTTGGCACGTGGCATTGCTCTTGCCAGGCTGTCGCATGCCTGGGAGTCCTGTGCAGGAGACCACAGGGCATGTGGCAGCCTCGTGCCAAGCCCCTGGCCTTTTGCAGCTACCACATATCTCAGTGTCTGAGATAAACTTTGGGAGCTCTCATGTTGCATCCGGAAAAAACTTGAAAGGAAGGAGATGCTTAAACCTGGTAGCTGCAGTACTGGCCAGGAGTGAAAACAAACAAAACCAGCAGCTCTCAGCTTGCACTGGCCCACTGGCTACATCCCTTCTTCTCTCTGTCAGCCCAACCTTGAAACACGGCTATCTATGAGCAATACTGAGTGCTCCAATGAGCTGTGGGCGTGGGGACTGCTGTGCTAAAACCAGCAGACCCATTTGCAGCTCTAGGACTGTGGCACTCTAAAAAGCCCCATGGCTTTTACTTGCCTTCTATTCTTGATGAATTATGATACATTACATTGCAATCATACCTTTCCTTTCAAAATAAGCTGCAAAGGGGAGAAGTCACTGTGCTCTGCCAACCTCAAAGTAGAGAAGATTTTTCTCGTATTCAGATGGAACTTCCTGTGTATCAGCTGGTGCCTTTTGCCCCTTTTCCCATCCCTGGGCACCACAGAAAAGTCTTGTCCCATCCTCTTGTCAACTGCCCTTAAAGATATTTGTAAGCATTGATGGCCTCCTCTCCAGATAAACAATGGCTCTCTCAGCCTTTCCTCATAAGCAAGATGCTCCAGTCCCCCAGCTATCTTTATGGTCCTCTGCTGGACCTACTCCATGCTGAAGTCTTTCTTGTACTGAGGAGCCCAGAACTGGACACAGCACTCCAGATGTGGCCTCACCAGGGCTGGGTAGAAGGGCAGGATCACCTCCCTCAACCTGCTGACCACACTCTTCCTAATGCACCCCAAGATACCACTGGCCTTTTTGGCCACAAGGGCACACTGCTGGCTAACTTGCTGACCACCAGGACTCCCAGGTCCTTCTCTGCAGAGCTGCTTTCCAGCAGGTCAGCCCCCAGCCTGTGCTGGGGCCCTGGGTTTTTCTTCCCCAGGTGCAGGACCCTGCCTTCTCTGAACTTCACTAGGTTCCTCTCTGCCCGGCTCCTGTGCCTGTCCACGTGTTGCAGCATGGCTGCAGAGCACTGTGGTGTGTCAGCCACTCCCCCTAGTTTTGTATCATGATCAAATTTACTGCAGGTACACTCTGTCCCTTCATTCAGGTCACTGATTAATAAGGTGAACAAGACTGGACCCAGTACTGATCCCTGGGAACACTGCTTGCTAAAGCCCTCCAACTAGCCTCATCACAACACTGAGATCCACCCCGCAGCCAGTTCTCAACCTACCTCACTGTCCACTAAACCAGCCCATTTCCCTTGGTGAAATACTCCTGATAACCTTCTTTTCCTCCACTTGTTTAGAGACAACATCCAGGATGGGCTGTTCCAAGGATGAAGGTGAGATTGACTGGCCTATAGTTTCTTAGGTCCTCCTTCTTGCACTTTTTCAAGACTGAAGCGGCATTGGTTTTCCTCCAAAAAAAGAAAAGGGGGATCCTCAGGCACCCCTCCCATACTCCATGACCTTTCAGATATGATGGAGAATGGTTTAGCAATAACATTGGCTGCTCTCAGGACATCTTCCACCCATTCTTCCCCATCATCCAGTCTACTTCCCTCCAGCCTTGCTTGCTGGATGGTAGTTTCCTCTTGGCAGCTGCTGCCTTGCCTTGCCCGCTCACTGCCAGCTCTTCACTTGACATATATTCACAGGGATGGAGGGAACCAACTTGCAGCAGCTTCCCACCTCTCTGCCCAGCCTGGTGCACAGCCAGTGCCCCATAAAAGAGCGTTTGAACTGTAGCTGCTACACTGCCAGGGCTGCCGGCTGGCAAGGCTGAGTTGCCTCGTCAGAATGCAAAATGCAGAATGCCAGGCAGACAGCATTGACCTGCAATGGCTGAAAAGGAACAGGAACATTTCTTTTTCATAGCTCTCATGATTTGAACTGATATGGAAGAAAAAGGTATGCTTTGGTAATGGCTGTTTGTGCATGGAGTTTAAGAAAAGCTGTTCACAACTCAAGATAGTAAAGGCGGCTGTGTAGGAGAGCTGATTCGGTAAGCAAAATGGACAAAACCCCTGCTTTAAGAATGCCTCATTTTAAAATGAGAGATATAAGAAAAAGCAAGGTGTGAAGCAAGTTATTTTAACAAATTTTAATCAAGCTACAAACTTTAGCAGATATAGCACCTCCAGAAAATAATCTAGTCCCCATTGTCTGTGCCTCTCCGAGAAGTCATCAACTTTTTCAAGACATCTAATTTCACAGCAGTTGCCTGAAAAGGAGATAAGGATAACAAATTAGTGAATGATTAGTCAATGAAAAATACAAATTGTCCAGAAAAAAAAAAATTATCCACAGATTTCCCTACAGTGCCTAACACAGTGCATTGGGGGGAATTTAATTGCTCTTTTTTGCACTGGGATGCAATTGTCTATGCCAATGACTCACTGCACACAAACACTGCCAGAGTCTCAGAAAGTTGTAAATTTAAAACTGAGATATTACAGCACACCAGGAGGAACTCCTAAAATTAAAATTCTGACATAGCTCCAAATTTCATTATTTTGATGGATTTGAGTTGTACATTTTTAGCATTTTCTTTTGAGTGCTGTGTTACTCTCCTTGTTTGTCACAAAAGTACAGTAGAAACTGTAGCACGTGTAGGGCTATATTAAAACCAGGGCAACTGATTGATGAGGTGCAGGCAAAGACAAAATGGTCAAACAGGACTCTAAGACTGCAGCTACAGGATTACTGAGTGCAGTATGAATCCTGGGAGAATAAAAAAGGTAACAAAGGGAGACAAGAAACTGCTTGCCTCTTGGGTTTTCTTCATATCTTTTGAAGGACTGAGAATTTTCTATGCCAGCAAAATCCATGTGGCTAAATGGTATTTATTTTTCCCAGTATATTTCCATTACTCTAGCCTTTAGATAAGAAGCAAATTACTGTATCATTCATCACAGGGCAAGATAAAGGCATTTAAATATCTTTATGTGCTTTTGAAAAAATTCCTAAGGGTTAAGTGAAATTTTACTCACCAAACAAACTTTTAATTTCAGATTCAGGAACATAAAATGGTGGGCCTGAAAGAAAAGAGTGAAGTTAATCAGAGAGGAGACATGGGAAGAAGACAAAATTTACACTGCAGGAGGAGAGCCAACTCCTTCACTCACAGCACCTGGCCTGTAATGGGGCCCCAGGGTGTAGCACCATCAGCAGGAAACAGAAAACATGTCCCGGAACTCGTGGCACTTTGGCAGGCCAGACAGCTTCAGGTGTTGCTGCTGCTTCATCTGCAGCTGCAGCAGGGAATCATGAATGTGATGTGGATATGACCACTCTCAGTGTGCTGTGTGAATCCAGTCTACAATCTCTTTATATACAGTGGCATCATTAAGGCTAAGAGCTGAACATTGTCAGAGGGAAAGCAATGAATTAAACTGTTCTTGCTTGTGATAGCAAGACCTATTTTTTGGGGGTTGGGAATTATGCTGAAGGGCCCAAAAGCAAAAAAAGTGAGTTACTATCAACTAAAAAATCTCCCACTTCAGCACATAATACAAAAACTATAAAAGGAAAAATACCTTGTGATTTTACAGAATTTCATCTCTTCCAAGGTACATTCAGAGCGTGGTAGTGGCTGAGAGGCACAAGATGGGCAACACATTGGGTTGCAAATACTGGATAAACAGCATGAAGCTGATGTTCTTGGGAGTGTTTCAAGCTCCTGAGGCCAGACAGGATGTTATTAAATGCTCTGACTTCCAGCTTCATTGTAGCAGCCACATTTAGAGTTTCATTTCATTGTTAATATACCATGACTGTCCTCAACTTACCTTTAGCATGTCTGAATGTTAGAGAAAACACAAATTTAGTCCAAAGCTTGGTCAATATCTAAACTTTTTAACACACAGTTATACACAGTCATACTGGGGTCACCAGCTAACAAAGCTATGCAGATAAAAATCTAACCAGTTAACAAAGCTATGCAGATAAAAATCTCAGGGAAGATACTAATGCATCTACAATTTAATACATCTACATCTAATACATCTTTATACAATTTGTATTAGAGCAGAATCACAACATGAGCGGTACAAAGTTCTCACCTTTGTGTTTGTCTGGATCATATGAAACTGTAACAAGGAGATAAGAAGAATTTCTCTCCACTAGGCTGATCATCAAACTGGCATAGCTAAAACGAAAAAATTATACTTTAATATTTTTGTAAAGCATTCCAGCATAGAATATTCAAAATATTCAACAAAATGCATTTCTATGCCGACAGAATTTGAACTGAACTGCACAGAGACTAACCAAAACTTAGTTTAAATTTCAGGAGCATAAAATTCATGCTACACATGAAAACCATAAAATAAAAGTTGTATTTATTCCCCACAAACAAGCATTTATCTTTTTTTACACATTCAGCTCAAGATTAATAGACAAAGTATTCATCTGCCACAGTCTAGAATACAGTACACAGTACAGTCCTTATCTTTTAAAATTATTGTGAATTGAAGATTCTGTATCTAATTAAAAAATCCTGAGAGCAGGTTCAAACTAAATTTGGGCTGGCTATAGGCAAGAACAAAAATTTGTAATCAAGGAGAGTGAGGCGGAAAAGAACAAAGATGGAAGAAGTAGACATGGTGAAAAGGAAATAATAGAATTCAGATGAGCCTTGCAGCCCTGCTTCTGCTGGGTTGGAACAAACCACATATTTTCCTACCAAGAGGCAGGGCGGCTTCCTGAAGGAAGAACACAGCACTCTGCAGATGCTTGTGGTAGAGAAGAGCTTGTATAGGTTTATCCTTTGAAGGAAAACCAACTCATTAACAAGCCACAGGATCAAAAACTTGTCACTGATACATCAGAGAAAAGGCAGTAACAATGCAATTTACTCACCGTTGTCTGTCACATGGATTCACGGCTACAAGAGCTCCTCTGTCCCAAACCCCATCAAACTTGCCAACTATTGAGCTATAACAAGATAAGGAAAAGGCTTAAAAATAGTAAAAAGGGACCTTGATCTTCTTTCAGACACTTTTGTGAGGTTGTAAGGATTCTGCAGCTAGTGATTCCCCACCACCTTTCTGTTACAGTCCAGCATTTTTATAAACCAAACCAACAGGATCTGGAACTCAAGAAACCCTCCTGGTTCTTTTTCCTGCTGCGATAGCAAAGAGGTGTGGGAATTGGTCAGTGCTTCCCCATCCTTAGGGACTGATGAGACATGGCAGGGAGGAAGGAATGTACTTTTAACACATTTGGGCTACAAGTCTGGGTGTTCAGTAACCACATCCTTCTGTCTAACATGCACTCAGCACATCAACAGTTCTTGACCATGCATGATTTCATATGCAGGCTAAGGAAGCTCCCTTGTTGCTTTACTATCATTGACTCAGCACATTCAGTAACTTTACACATCTGAATTCCCAGCTACATGCCCAGGACAGCTTCAGCTTGCAATTTGTTTAATGCTAGAAAAGCTAAGTTACCCTGCTGCTTGCCTTAGTGCAACTCTGCTGCAGACAATAGTTTTGTTCCTCGATATGCTGGCAGATGGCTTCAGTGGCCACCCAAAGGAAGTCAGCAAGACTATCAAGAAATGCCTTTATTAATGGATGGTAAAAGCAGCCAGAGCAACACAAAAGAATATCTGGGGATAAGAAAGAGCCTTGTTTTTGGTAATTATTAAAATAGGAGGTTAGACAGTAAGGTAGTAATTAAGTAAATTGCGTAATTTTAAAGAAAGTTTGAATAAGTTTACTTAGAAAAATGTGGCATGGAATTGTGCAATACCCTTCTGCCTACTGGGCAGGTGTCAGAGTCCAATTGCATCACCTCTGTCTTCATTTCTGTACAGGTTTTGGCTTGGGTAGAGTTACCTTTCTCCATAGTGGCTTGCATGGGGCTGTATTGGTGGACTTGGGCTTGAAATTGTATTGATAACACATGGATGAGTTAGTTACTGCAGAGCAGCACTTACACAGCACCAACACAGCACCAACACCTTTTCTGCTCCTCACACCCTGACACCAGTGAGTAGGCTGGAGAGTATAAGAATGAACAAGACACTGGGTGGGGACACAGCAAGCACAGCTGACCCCAACTGAGCAAAGAAATATTCCAGACCATCTGGTTCCACTCTCAGCAATAAGACTGGGTGGGAGGTTGGTGGATGGGGGCACTGCTTGGCTGCTGACTAGGCATCAGTCGCTTGGTTGGTGGTGGGCAACTGCTTTCATCTGCACCACTTGTTTTTCTTGGGTTTTATTTTCCTCTCTCCTTGGTTGTTCTTTGTGGTGTATTTTTTTCCTTACAACTTTTTGAAATTCATTTTTAATTATTAAGCTGTTTTCATCTCCACACAGTTTTCTTTCTTACTTTTACCCTTTTGACTACCCTCTTGAGTGGGCAAAGAGCTGTGTGGTGCTTAGTTCCACCACCTTAGCCAGAGTTAAACCATGAGAACTTCTCTCTCACCACTGCTATTTTCATTGCACTGGCATTGCTAAGTTTCTGGCATCTAACCTACAAGCTGATCTTGTATTTCCCATTCTACTGCGATGAGACATGATAATACTTTCAAGTGCTGACTTCTTTTAAAGTTCGCCAAGTCTAAGCATCTAATTTAAATAACCAGCATCGTAACTGAAAGGAGATTTTTAAAGAGACAGTTAAACAAGCAATGGACATGCAGCGCACAAAGGAGAGTTTAGTGGGGCAAGTGACAAACTTGATCTTCTGAAGCTTGGAGGCAGTTCTCCTCTCTGTGTAGCTGAGTTTGCTGGGTGACCTCAGGCAAGCCACTGAGGTTTTCTGCACTTAGTTTTAATTTCCAACTTTATTCTGGTCTAACTGGAATGGCAGCAGTGGCTCCAAATGTGCATTGCACGTACTTTACTCCCAAGCAATTTCATCAAGGCCTACAGACATCCCAGGCTGCAAGCAGGCTCACGCTCTGGCCTTGTCCCAGTGCTGGTCTCCTGGCTGCCCAGATCTCAGGACCTGCTGAGTGTCTGGGTGCTCCTTGTCCCTCTGCACATACAATTTCCTTCACAACACAATGAAGCCATGAGGAAAAGGTCAAAAAAAGGCACACAGCTGTCTCTCATCCTGGTGCAGAGTCAGGATGAAACTAAGGTATGAGAAGCACTTTCACTGTAACACAGTGCTATGTGTTTATATGGCATTCAGGATGGGTTAGGGACTATTACATCTAACAAATTTAACATGGAAATCAGAAATTCACATATCTGCAGAAAACCCAGTGGATTTAAGAAGAAACTTGTGAATTTCTATCTCTGCATATGTTTAGTAGTTTCAGTTAATGCAACTTTTGATTTTCTTTTGACGTCTTGCAGCCATAATTGTATTAGGAGGTACAGTGATTGTGTAATATAACTGTTTTACATATGCCCCAGAATTCCCAGAAAGAGCAGTAATTCCTGTTATTCTTTAACTAGCAAGAGTCTTTGAAACATCCCATTCTGACAAAGGTCAGGAGCACATCTAAGCTTTCTTCTAATGAATGCTAGGCTAATGGAGATGAAAGGAACCTGTTAGTAGGCCAGCCTCAGCAAGAGAGAATTAAGTTTAATTTCCATAATTACTGGGTAATTAATCAAATTGTCTGTACACAGAAACTAGAAGTGTGGGTGCATTTTTCTAGTCACAGGTATCTGTTGACTGAAGTTGGGAATACAGTTCATTTTGCATCCGGAACGTCTATCTGCCAATTTATTTTGTGATGACAAACTATGTACTGGATCCAGTGATATGCACTGAAATTGTCACTAATTACCTAATTTTGTTTATTTCAAATTATTATTACACCATGTTGTGATAGAAGTTACAAGTTTCACCACACTACTTGCTACAAAGCTTATGACTGAATTTTTCAAAAATTTTTGAGAAGCTTAAGCAATCCTTGGGCAACTTGTCAACTCACAGCAAGAAAGATTTAAAGGGATCTACAGTGTAGCAAGTAACTACACTAGAGGGACAAGGCAAGTAAGAAATCAGACAGTATCTACACAGTCACATTCATACACACCCCGTCTGTTCAACACTTTGCAAGACTAGTTACATATATACACCAGTCAAACCAACTGGAGTCAGCTGCAGCAGCAGAAGTCTCAGTCATGGATCTGCTATCTGAAAGACTCTGGACTGTAGTCTTTTTTCCAGTGTTTTGGCAGATTGTAAAAAAAAGAGATCATATAGTAAACACTGTGTTCTGGTGTCCTGAACTACCTATTGTGCCTGTATGTACTAGTTCTGGAGAGCCCATCGAAGTAAATGTTAAGACTTTACCTCCTTCCTACTGAAGAGACATGGGACAAATTCTCGCGCCTGACAGTTGTTTGTAAGAAGAGCAAACACAAAAAAACTTCACCAAAACCTTATAATCTAGGGAAAAATTACATCTGAGTAAGAACTGCAAGAAGAGGGAACTATTGTGCTAAGACACCTCTGGATATATTCTCTTTACTAAGTTACTCTGAGTAAGGGATTGTGCTCAAGTTTTGCTTTATAGAAATCATCAGTAATGTTAAAGATAATTTAGTTTTAGTGTAAAAGCAAAAATGTTTTTTGGATAACTTTCACAGAATGGCTTGGAATAAGGAGGTCGTTTAAAGATAATTAGTTGTCATCCTTAATTATTAACAACAGATTTAGACTTTTGCGAGAGATTGGCCACTCAAGTTTCTCATACAAATTAATGTGAGTTTGCTTAAGAGGACCTGACAAATCTTTGCCTGATTCAAATAAAGTAATAGTATAGGACAGTATTAATACATATTTGATTATGGAGAATTGTAAAACACTATGAGTATTCCTACCTGGACAAATCATAAATACTGCAGCAGTAGAGAGAAATGTTGCCAGAGGTACTCTACAATAAAAGCAAAGGAAACAATCCTTATCAGCTAACTATCTTTAAATACACACTTCTAAGTATATATTTCTACTTCACATCTTAAAATATACCCATACACTATTAAAAATGAAAATTTTAAAATACATTTATGTGCAATGAAGAAAAACACTGAGAAATATTTTTAGTTTTAGTTTGCTGAGGTAACTTTTCTGATCCCCTCCAGAGAAGTTCTAATCTACCAAGGCATGCAACTTTTATCAATCTATCAAGGCATTCCTCCAGTTTTAAAATACATTCCTTCTACATTCACGTGCTTCACTGTTACAAGAAGCCCAAAGTAGTAAGTTTAGAAGAGTAACTTCTCAGTCCAAAAATACAACTCAGAGCTTCCTTTTAGACCTCTTTAGGAGAGGTGAATGATTACCAGTAAAACAGATGCATAAAAGCAGAATGACTTGTTTACTCAGTTATGCCAGCATTGCACGATTAACCACACCAGATCATTTGACATACCTGGAACATTTTTGCTCCTGAAATCTCAGGGACTGGCTCCTCACAATAAGGTAGACTGTGTTCTGAAAAAAAATCCTTCACTGCTTGCTCACTGATTTCCACACCAACAACACTGTGCCCCATGTCCGCCAGCCTGCACACAAGAGAGAGAAGGCCCAGGTTTACATTGGGCTCACAGGCTGGGCAAAATGTGTATCTCCCATACATCATTTATTCATTAGGGAAAGCCTAGTTTTAGGAAGCCCTGATATGTCTAATTCTGACTTTCTGAAGTGTTCACATTATATTGAACACCTCCCTTCCATGATCTGAGCTTAAATTAGCACCACTCAGCATACAGTTGAGGAGGACTTACATGCTTTATTTAGATTTAATGAATTATTAATTTATTCCTACTAACTCAATGGAAACAGAGGTGATCACAGTGAGAAACTGTCCACTTCAGAAAGGTGCTGTGCCCTGAACGGAGGTGACTGAGGCACAGTGCCCACCCAGCTGCCTCTGTGGCTTGGCAGGAACAGGCTGCAAAGGAGGTGCAGTAACCTCTGCGCTGCTGCAGCTCAGCAAAACACCAACGTGTGTCAGAGCCCACAGTCAGCCTAGGGAGCAGGTACTGTGATAAAACCTGATAGCTGGATTACTTGAAGATGCAGTGCAGGTTTTGGTTTGTGCTTCCTCCCTCCAAGAAAAAGTACTGGTTTATATAGGCCCTAATTTTAAATACAACCTTCCCTCCTCCTCTAAAAAAAGGTAAAAGCTTTAGAATAAAAAAAAGAAGAAGTTACATTTATCCCAAATCACTTAAATTTCCAGAGTGGCATGCCACATGGTCTCTTGAAAATGTTGTCTGACACAAGTGACCTCATTGTGGGTAATTTAAGCTGGCATTGCTACAGAAAGCAGCAGTGGTAAGGGCACAGATTCAGTCACTCTGTCCATCTAAATTCAGCATTCCCCAAGCTAAACTTGGGACAACCAGTAGGACTTTCAGATCAGACCTTATCCATTTAATTTAAGCTACTATACAAAACACCAGCTTCCTCCTCCCTTCAGCTTCCAGTGACACTGCTTTCCTGGCAGTGGCACATTTCCACTGGCCAATACAAGGCTGGGAATTCCCCTTCTCCCTCTTTCCCTCCCTCCCCACATCAAGTAAGATTTTTGCTCTTATTATCTGTGTTTTACCATTTCATCTCTACTGCTTTACCACAAAGTGGGAAAAATATCCTCAGTCCACTCCTGCCATTTAAAAGAGCATCCAGATACTTTTGGAGGAGCCTGCAGAAGAACAGACACGTTTTACTTAACTCTGTGAGTATTTGTGCTGGCACATGAAAAGCCAAGTGCTACACACTATGCCAGGTGGTATGAAAACTCCACAATGGCACATATGTTATTAGCTCAACCTGCTTCATGCCATTAGAAATAAAAACAAAATAAAAGCATTCACCTTCCACTTACACAGCAAGAAAGTCAGTTTCACGTAATTCAGAAATCAACACATTTCTGTTTGTTCTATTTTCTGTTTGTCTTTGCAACTAAACAAGTCCAACCAACCCACCTCTAAGAGGGTCATAACAGAGATTTTAAATAGAAAGATTATGAAACTTCTACATCAAGCAAATCACTTCTACAGGTCTTGAAAGACTGTATAATCAGGTTAGTTCTCTTAGGTCCTTTACTGCATGGTGGTTGCTCTGATGCCCTCTGCACATAGTTTCAAGGCCCAGTTTCACATGAACAATAGTGCAAAGCATCTCCATCAGAAAATTCAAGATTTTCTAGCCAAACTGTCCAAGCTCTAAGGTTTAAAAACTGATTCAAGAGTAAAAACTCTAAATTCATTTCAATACTTTCTTTTCTCTGTCCTTTGGCAAGTATATAGGTCACAAAAATATCTATATTAATTTTTGTTTCAAAACCAAAAATTAATATGCCCATGTAAGTTAATTTGCTTTTTTGCAAATGTTCCATTTTCAATTAAAGAGTTTCTCAAATGAGCCAAGCCAGTCATCTCAAGGCATTACTTAAAACAGCTTAGGCAGAAAAGTGAAGTCACGTACGGATGCCCTTCTTCCTTGTGAAACCCGATGTTACCCATTTCCCATTTTTCTAGCCATTCCTCCTCTGTCACCACTCTGTCTTTCTGAGACCCAACATCAGAGGCTTCCAGGACCCCGGATGCATCTGCTGAGTGGTCCATGCTTCCAGGGAGTGTTCGGAGCTGTGAAAAAAGAGAGAAGAATTACGCCCACCCAATGCATAGTTTGGAACTGGCTCTTACTTCCTCGAAACGGACAAAAATTTAGTAGCTCTCAAGAGATCACCGTTTGGTGATCGCAATGTACCGAAAGCGACACAGCCATCAGCACGCTCTTGGCTCCCGATAGACGCGGCCAGACCCCGTTTCCCGGGGCGGCTGAACGGGCCTGCCCAGCACTGCGGGTCCGCAGGTGGCCTCCCTTTTCGCACCCATCGAGAAGCCCCCTACCCCGGTAACGAAGGAGGGAGATGCCCACACTTCTCTCCTGCGAAACCCGCGGGCAGAAGGCGGAGACCCGCGGGGTGACCCGTGGAGGCTCAGCACCGCCGCCCCGCTCGGCCCCCCCCGCCCGGGCCGCGGCAGCCGCGGTACCTGCACGGCCGCGGGTCCCGTGAGGGCGGCGGGGCCGGGGCGGTGCCTCCCCGCCCTCCCCCTCGCTACGCACCGCGGAGAGCGGAAGCAGCGGCAGGAGGAGGCGGGCTGAGGGTGCACGGCACCGGGGAGGAGGAGGATGGCGGTGGGGATGGCGGCGGCGGCGGCGGTGGTGAGTGACTCCTTCCCTCAGCTGCAGCGCCCACCGCGGGGCCGCTTGTTCCTCCCTGGGCTGGCGGGGCAGGTGCCAGCGCTGCCCCCGTCCTCACCTCCCCGCTTCACTCTTCCTTCCCCCGTCTCTTTCTCACTCCCTCCCTTCCTTCCCTCTTCTCCACCCTTTTTTCCCGTTGCAGCTCTAGCAGGAGGCGGCGCGGACACGCGTGAATGTGGTCTCCGGCCCCCGAGCGACCCGGCTCCGAGGTGAGTGCCAGGCGCCTACCCCGCCGGCGGCACCGCCCCCGCCCGGCTCCGGGGCAGCCCAGCCGCGGGAGCTCCCCTGCCCCTCGGGGCTGCTCCTCGGGACCCCCGCCCGGCTCCGGGGCAGCCCAGCCGCGGGAGCTCCCCTGCCCCTCGGGGCTGCCCCTCGGGACCCCCGCCCGCCGTCCCGCCGCCAGCTGTCACAGCCGCGGCCCGGGGCGGGCGCTGTCAGCCGCGGCCGGCGGGGCTGGGCGCCGCCGCTGGTCTCGGGCTGAGTTTTAGAGGTGTGCACTCGCCGTGTTAATCGGGCTGCTCTCGCTTCCTCCCCGTCTCTGACAGTGTGTGTCTTGTGTGGTTTCTTTTCTTAATTTTTTTTCTCTTCCCCAATCACAAACTTGCTGCCCACTGTGCGGATAAACCCCACAAAGCTTTCCGATATAGGCCACGCATTACAGACGGATGAAACGTTATTGAATGTGACATTCACGCATTATGCATCCCTCTCCTTTTAAAGGGCTTATTTTCTCAGCCAGTAAGATGTCTACAGGACAGGATGCAAAGTCATGTAAAGCTTCGTAGAGTAAGCCATGTTTGTTTGTTCTGTAAAAATTTGTGGTTTTTTGGGAGGGTGTTTTTTGGTTTGTCAGGGGAAGTGGGCACAAAGTATCATACACCTGATCTTTTTCTCCCTTTCTTCCCACCTCCCTCTTACCCCTATTGAAGGGGTAAAAGCAAAAATATGTCTGCAATTCTGTACAACTGACCTCTGCCTTTCAAAATGGGCAGCCTCTCTGAATCTGAAATATTTTGACCAAGCTTTCTAGTGATTGACATTTTTCTACTCCCCACATACCTAATGCAAAATTCACATGTTCTTTTACCTTCTTGGATAAAAGGGCCTCACAGCAGCAGCAGACTGTGATCACCTGATGGTCACCGAAATAAGTCACCTGGTGCCTTGCTCGGCACTCCTTCCTCAGTTGGAAGCCTCCGACTGTAAGGACCATGGCATGTCAGAACGATTACTTACCATCAGAAGACTAGGGGACACAGAGAGATACTGTTGCATCACTGATACATAAAGAAAGCTCTAGGGGGGAAAAGCCACCATTTTCTGGGGCGTTATGCAGCAGTTTAGGAAAATCTCATGTAAATGAAACTGGCTGGTTTTCTTTGCTCTCCAACCTCATCCACCCCCATACAGTGGTAAGTTACAGCGAAGTGATGCTAATTTTTTTTCTTTTTTTTTTTTTCAGAGATCAATAGAGATTGACTTAATAACTTTTTTTCCTACCTCTGCCTAGTTGTAATGGGAGGCGATACATACAAGAAACAAAATTTAATTTTGTATTGAGTTGTTTGAACAAATTTTTCTCATGTGTGGATATCCTCATGTGATTTGTCTTCCTCTCCTCTCACAAATAATTTCTCCTATCTTGAGAGGAGAATGAAGCACCAGTTTACTTCACTTGAATCAGCTTAATATAAAATTTTGTAAAAATTCCCACTCTCCTCCTGTTACCTTGACTTTTAACAGAATTTCTGAACAAAGATACTGCTGCCTTGTCCATCACTAACAGGCGAATAAGGAAGTTGCATCCTGAAACAGGGAGAATTGAGAAGTCTCATATATATATAAAAAACATAATTACAAACTGATCCCTATTACAACAAAATAACATTCATGATGCAGTGCTGTAGTACAAGGGGTTAATTTCCACTTATTTTCTGTATGTTGTAGAGCACTCCTTAGATTTACTTCTTCCTCTAGGCTGTCTTTGTGCTTTACTCCCTGTGAAAAGAATGCCTTTGATTTTAAATATGCTTTCATATTTCTGCACCATACTTTCTCACACTCTGTGGTTTCCAGTTTGCATGGTTAATTGTGGTGCATTCTGTGCTCCTACCAATGCAGTCAAGACAGCTACAGAGCACTCTCATGCCGTAAATATTTTATTTTGTCCTGTGGAATACTTAATAACAAACTTTGTAATATTCCAATCACTTACAGCTGCAATATAATGGCAGTCCAGACTTCAAATTCTGATCTTTTTTCATAGGAGGCTGTGCAAGTCTTGGAAATGGTTGCTCATCTGGTGTTAAACGTCTCTTCAGTACACTGCTCGGAAAAGTGCTTTACAGTGCAAATCTCTAGCTGCCAAAAAATCAGTAGTTAGCAGCATGAATGTTACTCCGACTGGTATTTGAATGCTTGCATCAGCATTGAGCTGATGTCTGTTCACTTTGCCAACCCAAATTCCAGTCCAGGTCTTCACATAATGCAAATCAGATTATTGAAATCCAGGATATGCTGATCTGGAACAGCCTGTCAAGAGGTACTCAGGGATCTAATCTTAACGACGACTTTAGTTTAAAATAGTAGTATTGTTCCTTTCCTGTAATGCCTCATTCCCATTTTCCTCTCAAATTAACAGTCAAGCTGAACAGATTCTTACCTAGGTAGCTCTGTGAAAAGTAGTATTGTGAGTGGCTGTGATTAGCTCTGCAAAGTCAAGTAATTTAAATTAATTAACCATTGCCTACCTTTTTTCAGATCTGACAATACAATGTCAACAGGAAGGGTACGAACGAAGAAAAAGGCATGTTCTTCAGATCAGTCTCCAGACAACCTTCCCGTGAGGAGTTCTGGAAGACAGGTATTTATAATAATTTAAAAACACGTGAGTTTGTACTTTGCTATTTTTTATTTTCTGTTGACATTTGTAAAGAAAGTGGGCTTCCTTGCGGGTAAGTTAGGTCTTAGACTACTTATCCACAGAGAAGGAGAATGAGTTAGTTCTGTGAACAAGCAGGTCATTTTGCAAACAATATTCAGAAAAGATAAATACTCTATATAACCTGTAAGTACTTCATGTGTTAAAAATACAATAACAGATTTCTGTACAGTCAGACAAAGCTGTCTGCCCATCCAGACAGAGACCTAAAACAACATAATACACAGTATCTCTGAGGCCCAAAAGAGGATTTGGTATAGAGTTTGGTATCAAAAAAAATACCTATATCCAAAAAAGCCTACCCTAATATTTTATTTGAGGAACAGATAGGATTGCCACTTGTAATTAATACCAATAAGTATTTTAAAAGAGGAGATTTTCTGAAGGAGAAATAAAATGAATGCATGAGGCTTGACTCATTACCACATGATGGAGCTTAAAATGCTATTTAAACTGGAAGCTTTGCTTATAATTTCTTCAGTGCCATCAATTAGACCAAGGCAAGAAATTTTTAGATATAAATGATATTTCCAGTCTTACTGTGGGCTTGGAGTATTTTTTGGTGGGTTTTTGTTTGGTTTTTTTTTTTTTTAGTGGAAAAATCTGACCTAATTTGACAGCTGTTTCATGCTGCAGCTAGTTCACAATGGCCACAAAGATTTTCATTAGGATTGTTTTAACTATGGGATGCCACCCATAAGCTGCAAAACTGTCTGAATGCTGCTTTGTAGAAGATGGGTTTGTGTCATTTATGGTCAGATTCCAGCTATTCTTTATTAGGTGAAGAAGAAAGCAGCTGAAGCAGCAGATGATGATGATGAAGCGTCAGAGAAGAAATATAGAAAGTGTGAAAAAGCTGGATGCACTGCAACATGTCCCGTTTGCTTTGCCAGTGCAGCAGAAAGGTTTGTTACTTTTTATTTGCATTTTCATGGACTTTCTAAATCTGTAGCTGAAGTTTAGGATTCTAACTATATTCTGAAAAATTCCTTCAAATCTAAATCTAGAGGGAGAATTGAAAGATAGTACTAATAGGAGTCTTAAGGTGCCAGGAAAATGTCACAAGTTACTCCTGCTGTCCATAACTTTCTCCTGTGCAAGTTGCTAATTCAGATACAGACTATCTTTGGAATATGCTTATTTATGTTATTAATGGTGTCCGCTGGAACATGCCTTGCTTCTGTGAAAGTGAGAGCATATTAGTGTAATCTGAGAAAGCTAAACTTGCTTTCAAGATGGAAAATGAAACCATCATTTACTGTACAAAGTCTTTACCACTGCTTTACTGGAATGCTTTGCAGTCTGAGGTGAGATTCTAGCCTTGAAATTTTAGGTCATAGGAGAGAGAGTCATACTTACCTGAACTCTTTGTTCTTGTACACTTCCTCTGCACTTTCACAAGTGCTTTTGCATTCTGACTTGGTAGTTTTGAGTGCACAATACTGGCAAGGTATACCTATAATAGGCAATATGTTAGACCTCATTATGAAGCAGGCACACTGTAGCTATGTAGCACTCCTCCCACCCTGATAATTGAGACAAGTTTCCTTCTTTATAGCACTGAAAAATAAATAAAACTATGTGTTTCATTTGGTTATATCCATGGATTGTCCTTTGGTGGCAGGAAGTCAATGTATTCTGGATGTTGTCATAGAGAAGCCAAGTGTTTTGGCAGTTCCCTGAGAGACTTGTCTGGGAAGTGAGCACCTGTGAGATCAGCATTGGTGATATTACAGTTTTTATTTAGGAAACAATACATACTGCTTACTCATCTTCTTGAATTGTTATTTTAATATTTTGATTTTCATCTTTCCCACCCTTCCCCCCCAAGTACATAGTTTCAACTTTATCTGTTTGAGATGAACTCATTTCATGGCTACTTGAGTCAGTAGCTTAGGTCACTGCTTTTTACTTTGTGCATTTATCTTGAATAATTTCAGTGAGTTTAATGAGAGTATTCAAAGTGAAGAATGATTGCTTTATCTGATGAATGTAATCTTTGTAATGGATATTTCTTTTTGAGACTGGTAAAGAACAAATGCTAAGAATGCATAACTGCTTCCTTAGGGTTTTGTCTCACTGGGTTAAAATCAGAAGTTGTACATGACAAAAAATATGGAACATCTGTTTTGTGTTCAGATTTGCCTTTATAGTTTTGTCAGTTGTTCTGGGGACAGAACATTGTAATGACTTATGAATCAATTGATCACATGTACAAGAAAAATGTTAATTTAAATTATCCCTCCCAACTCTGCACTAAGATTGGAAGAAAATACAACAAAGTAAAGTAACTCTAAATTCTTGTGGAGAGGACCTTTGTTGTCTTACATATTTCCAAAATGCTTAGTGTGTCACAGCACATATTCACTGTTTCATGTTCAGGAAATGCCTGCTTATAGGGTACTAAAGACAGGCTCAGTTGACCATTGTTAGAGGGAGGCTGCTGAAAGCCAGACCAACTATAAAACTGCACATTGTGTACTCTTTGCCTCCCTTGCATCTGGTGTTGCTTAGTTTGGGAACTGGAAATGTTTGAGACAATTGGAATGACCGTATTGTTATTTGTATGGCTGTAGTGCCATGTGTAACTCAGCTTTCATGAATGTAACATAAAGCCCTTGCCTGTTCTGAATATTTTGTTCCCCTTCTAGAACGTGCTACTGTCAATAGAAATACTTTTCTTTTCCTAAATGTACTATAAAACTATTTCTATGTCTCCTGCATTACAGATGTGCAAAAAATGGGTACACGTCTAGATGGTATCATCTGTCCTGTGGGGAACACTTCTGCAATGAATGTTTTGACCACTATTACCGAAGGTAGATTTACCAATTAAGGTGTTGTCCTTTCAGAGTTTATTAAAGTTTGGCAGCTGTTGAAACATCATGTACATAAACATAATACAAAGATTATTCCTCTGTGCTAGCTTTGGTCAGAGTGAGGCTTAGACATTGATGATAAAACTGCAGGTCTTGTATGGACTCCTCAACTTAAACAGGGCAGCGTGAACAAAACTGGTTGGTTTAGGCAGGCTAGTTTGTGTATTTGCAATTATTCTGAAGCTTTTGTCTTTTAAAAACAATGTCAGAGGATTTTATATTATGAGAAAAATTCTGAGTAAATGTGTTTTCCTTTATAAGTTCACTTTACACTGTGCATTCAGGAGACCTTGCCTCTCTAAAGCAGTACAATAAAAAGCAATTAGAAATCAGTTTAACTATTGCAGTTCAGTGACCATGAAGACTCTTGTCGGGCTGACAGAGTGCTTTCAGCTCCAAGCTCCTTCCCATTTGAGTGGGAGTTACATCCAGCTCTGCCCAGGTTTTTGTGTGCTTATGTGCTCAGCAGTACCCATCACTCAGTGCAGGCCTTAGATACCAGGAATTGTACTCATAAGCAACTGGACATAATGGTCAGGATGCAATTTGTTGCTGTCGTAAGAACCACGATTCTCTCATTTGAACAGCAGAAATAGAGTGCTCTCTACAGACTTATTTCTCTGTCCTTATATAAAATGTTTAATTTTAGAGTAACTGCTATTGCTTGAAGTGAACTAGCTATTCAATTTTCTGACTGCTTGCTGTTTTCTTTTTCTTCTTAGCCATAAAGATGGTTATGAGAAATACACTGCCTGGAAAAGGATTTGGACAAGCAATGGTAAAAGTGAGCCCAGTCCAAAAGCCTTTATGGCTGATCAACAGCTTCCTTACTGGGTAAGGTGAAAGGTGATTTATTTAACAGGAATGTGATGTTCTGATGTGTTTCTGATATTTTGCTGTTCAAGCAGCAGGTCAGCTTAGTTTTTGTGGGTTTTTTCCCCTAGTATTAGAGGATTGTGAAAAAGCTCAAGATAAAAATTCTGATCAGCTCCTCCACTGTTGGAGATTTCCTCTACACCCCACAAAGACCAATCTTCTGTTACTTTTCAGTGAAGCAGCAGCTGTGATTTTCAGGTAGAATAAGATTTGGCAGAAAAAGTATGAGTGTGAAAGATTTTGAAATCATATTTTGTATTTCCCTGGTATAAAGAGGGGAAGACAAACACTACTTATATTTTACAACTTTCCCATGTCTGGCTTCTTTCTAATTGATTATTTAAGTTGGATTAATCTTATCTGTAATCACAAGCAACAAGTAAAAACATGTTTGTCTTTTGACTTGTAGGTGCAGTGCACAAAACCAGAATGTGGTAAATGGCGTCAGCTGACAAAGGAAATCCAGCTGACACCACAAATAGCAAAAACCTACAGATGTGGTATGAAACTGAACAATTCCACCAAGGTACTACACAACAGTTTTTCTCATATTGAAACTTAACAAGTTGGGATTTCTTGTTTGCAGAAACTAATTTCTTCTTGCTTGCTGCTCAGTATCTCTAATGTCAAAATGAAAGTCTGATGGCCTGGAGAGCTGCACAGTAACAGGCCTACATGCTGCTTGGAATTTTTGTTTTCTGTCAAGAAATGTCAAGAAAGAAGTATCTGAAATATCTTTGTCTGCAGAGTCAATTGTAAAATCCTTCAGCTCAGGGATTATTATCAGCATGTACAAAACAGAAATACACCAAAATTCGCATTTCAGTTTTGTGTGGCCTTTTTTCATTATTGAGGAAAGCATTTGAAAAGCTCAATGAGCTTTTCCTAATTGGTATCAAGTCTGTCATGGAGCTTTATATAAAAAGTTTCCACTTTGGCATGAAGGTAACTCCTGAAATTTGAAAGAGTCCTTGAAGTGCCATAGAATCTGTATGGCACTTAAAAAATGAAAATAGTGACCATATGAAAACCTGAAGGGTCAGCATTTAATTTTGAAACTCTGTGATAAAGATACTCTTAAAATAAATAAGAAACTCTCTTTTATAGTCTAGACTAGAAGAGTTGCTCTGGAAAAATGTGGGCTATTTCTAGAATTTTTCTATAAAATTCTGTTGTTTTTTTCTTAATTTGTTTCAGTGTTCTATCCCATTTTATGGAATAGGATGTATATTTTAATGTCTGATCAGTAGAAACTTACTTAACAAATGAGAAACATTTTTAGAGTGCTTTTGCTTTAAGGTGTGCTGTGTTTTTAACCTACACATTTCTCTACCTCTTTTTTTTAACAATCATGTCTACTGCAAAAGGTTAACACTAAACACTTTTAACTTTTTTTAATTTAGAGAATTATGCCATAGAAAATGATTTTGCTTTATACTTATTTTTTTCTGTACAGCTCAAGAATAGTTCTCATACCATTCCCTTTTCTTTCAGACTGAGGGCTCAGACCAATGTTCCATGCCTGAGGACTTGGTGAGTAGTGGCTGTTCCTCCTCTTTTGTCCTAGAATATGAAAGCAATCTTAAAGCATGGCATATTTATTTCCTTTTTTCTTTTGCTTCTTTGACCAATTATGTCAGCATTTATGCATTTTGCTCAGGAAATTGAGAAACACTATTTGCAACAAAGCCTAGAGCCTTTTATTTTCTCATATTTTTCCTCTTTTCCCTTACCATACTAAGTACCTTTCAAGTGGTTTGTGGTGTCCTTTAGTCATGGCCTGTGACTCAAAGTTTATTCCTAATTATCATTTTTGATCAGGCAAAATAGTATTCATTTGCCAACTTTCAAGTAAAATTCCCCATCCTAAATGTCCTTGTCTTTCAGATGGTTTCTATCTTTAGTCAAGCTAGTCTCACTTTTTTGAAGACTGCAAGAGAGCACCTAAGCATGTTTTCTCTCCTCTCCCTTGTACAACAAAATGTACATACAAGATCTATGTCAGTGTTTCAAGGGGTTTGTGATCATGTCACCCTGCATTTCTGATTTCATATAAACTTTTGTTCAATAAGCCATGTTCACAAGTGTGCCTGAGGTCCTTCTGTGTGTTCTACAGGGTACTTTTACAGGGAACACATTCAAGCTTATTGTTGACTCTTGTAGAAGCTTTGTGGCTTTGTTTCCCTAATGTGTGTCTGACTTCTAAATGAAGGGTGAATCATTAGCGCTTTTTAGGTTCCAGAAGGTCTTTGATGGGGATAGCAGAATCTTAATTAAATTAATCAGTTAGTGTGGATGTAGTTCTAAGTTCAGATTTCTGGATGCATAAGTGACTGTAAATGTTTTTAAAAGGGCCTGATAAGGCATAGACGCGTTGTTATGGCATGTCTCATTTGTTTGCTTTCCACGTGGTGTGGAGTTTGTGAAGTTTCAGCTCCATGTCTGAGAAGAGATCAATACTACAGGTTTTCTGTGTCAGGCTGAGGAAGGGGAAAGAGGGAGTGAAAATGTCTTTATGACTTGCAATTCTGACATTGGTATTTCTAGTGCTTTTTGGTCTCATTTTTGGAGGGGGGGGGGAGAAATTGGTTAATTTTCCAATGTTTTTGAAGTACTGACATGCTCTCTTCTCCCCTCTTTCCTTCACTTCTCCACCTGGCCAGAGAGTGGCTGAAGTTTCAGACCACTGGTGGTACTCCATGCTCATACTCCCTCCTTTGCTGAAAGACAGTGTGGCAGCTCCCTTTCTAGCTGCATATTATCCAGACTGCGTGGGCATGAGTCCATCCTGTACCAGCACTAATCGGTCACCTGGTGAATCCAACCTTGTGAAGTTAGAGCACCTAAAGAGCGTGCCTAATGTGACTGGTAAGGGCCATCTGCTGGGGCTCTGTTGCTTAAATAGGTGTGATACATTTTGTCCTATAACTGAGTTTATTAGGCACATTAATTCCCCTGATTCAGCACACTGGTTCTGTTCTCAGCACTAAAACACAGTTGTTTGATGCCATTTGCTTGCTTGTAAGATAAAGGTAATACATTTCTTACAGCTTTTCTTTAGGGAGTAAGCACAGACTGCAGAGGCTTTCTGTGTGCCACTGTCATTTGTGTACAGAAACAAGAAATTACCATGCGGGTGCTTAAAGAATGTTTGCATTCTTAAGGAAATGAAGATTTATCCAAAAACCCTAGGATTCTGCTAGTTTTTACATCATGGATCTTTGGGGCTTTGAAAAAAAGAAATGGATTTCTTAAGGCATTCACATTGTGTTTAGGTTTCTTTTTTTTTTTTTTTTTTTTTTTGCTAGTGACAGCCTGGGAGTGCAGATTTGCAGAATAGGCCAGGTATAGAGAAAGGTAATTTAGGATTGTCATACTCATCTCAGAGAGAGAGTGCTTTGAGGAAATTTCAGCTTACCTGTTGTCTTAGCAGGCTTTGTTCTCCTTAGGTGCTGAAAATAAATCTGTTGCTACGTTCAACAGATGTTATATCTGCTTAACAGAAAACTTCATTACATACAGCTACCAATACTGAATGTGGAAGATGAATAATTATTACTCCCTCTGGGCAGTATTGGGTGTTGAAGAAGAAAGGAGTTCAGAGTACTGCCTGAGTCTGTACAGTGATGCTAGTCCTCAGACTTGAATTTAGATCCTACTCCTTGTTGGACTCCTCATGGCATTGGAATGCCATGAAAAGTGACTGTTTCTTTGACAAAACTTCAGCTCTGATAGGTCCAAGGCATACCCATGAGGCAACAGGATAATAATTAATGCACAGCCTAGAGGGCAGGAGGGAGGAGAGCCATATAAATGAAGTCATTATGGAGGCTCCTAGAGGCTGGAAAGTTTCCTTTACTTGTTATCTGTGTGAGGTCAGTAGATGGTTTAGAGGGAGAAGGACATGATGAAGATATGATGGAGTATGACTAATTCCTGGTGTGTTCTTTATGCAGTTGCAGGCATGAACAAGTATTTCCAGCCTTTTTACCAGCCCAATGAATGTGGGAAAGCACTTTGTGTGAGGCCAGATGTCATGGAACTGGATGAGCTCTATGAGTTCCCAGAATATTCACGAGACCCTACCATGTACCTGGCATTGAGAAACTTGATTTTGGCTTTGTGGTACACAAACTGCAAGGTAAGAGATGCTGATAATTAATTTGTTTGTTTCAAAATAATAGCAGCTTTTCTGGTATGGGGACTCCTTGGATGTCTCCTTATGCACCCATATTTGGGGTGAATTTTCATGGGAGAAAAATTGCTCCCATGTTTTTGAAAGTCCATTCTAAGATTGGCTGAGTTTTGGGGACTTGTTGGGGTTGAGTTTTTTCCCCCCCCCTTTCCCCCCCCTTTCCCCCCCCCTTTCCTCCCCCTTTCCCTATCCCTTCCCTACATAGGAGCTTCTTCTGCAGTAAAAATCAAAAGTTTTTAAATTATTATCACTCTACAGTGCTTGCCCAGCTATTAACTTTTTAAAGGGATGCTTGAATATGTCCAAACAGTGTTTTGTGGTGTTTTATTATTTGATTTTTTTTTTAAATCTGATTGTTGGACAGGGAAGTGATTGTCTTTTTGTTTATGCTAAGCCTATGGCACTGCCTTCAATAGAACTCCTGAAGTTTCACATACCAATGCTTTCTGATATTGATGTCTGCATTTATGTGAAAAGTTTTGGATATTAATCTCCTTTCCCCTCAGAAAATCCATTTTGGAATGGATTTTACTGGAATGCCATTGCCACCATCTAGATTAATTTTGTAAATCAGAATCCATTTCAATACCATTCCTGTACTAATGGAAACACCATGGAGTTATCAGAAGTCTCTTGTAGACTAATTTGGTTTTATTCCATGCTAATCTTACTTAATAAATTGTTACCTTACTGTGTAAAGCTCTCTAATAAGAAATTTCCACAAAAATTCTTTTAAAATGCTCTCAGAAGCCTGAGGCATGATTTTTTTACCATTCGGTTTACAGTTTAAATATGATGTAAACATATGAATAAATGGAATATTAGAAAATTAACAATTTCTATTCTTCCTTTCTCCTTTGCAGGAGGCTCTCACCCCTCAAAAATGTATCCATCATATAATTGTTCGGGGCCTTGTGCGAATCCGCTGTGTTCAGGAAATGGAGAGGATCCTGTATTTTATGACAAGAAAAGGGTTAATTAATACAGGGATTTTGTCAGTCAGTTCTGACCAGTACCTTCTTCCTAAAGAATACCACAGTGTAAGTTGCTGTAATAATCCCTACATTATTAGTGCTATAAATCTACATGGTGCATGCAGTAATGGTTTTGGTTCTGAATTTTTGGCTCATTTACATACATGGATGGAATGATAGGTAAAATTACATCTAAAACCTAATATATGGAAAGTTCTTAACATTGTTCTCTTATGCTTTCAATGGATATGGAAACTACATCAATTAGACTCCTTCCAAAAAAGATTTTTTTCCTACTAAAATCTATGGAATTCATTTCCATGGATTTGTGCTTCCAACATGCTGTTCAAATGGATGGGAATTGTGTGAAAAATATACAGGTTCTGTGGCTCCTATAATACAGCTCTGTTTCCATGGGTGAGGAAATTGTTATTCCAGGTTGGTTTGCAAGAACTATGACTGAGAGGGAACATGTTTATGACTAGAAAGTTGTTAGATAGCACCCAAAGCTTATTAAATTACTGTATTCTGTAACAGGATATCTCCTAGAAATTTTAAGTCATGTTTGGAAAGTGTATTTGTAGATGTTTTTCATTTATAAAATAGTTTTTATTGGTCAACCCAATCTGTGCTTGAAATCTTTACAAGATAAGTATGTTTCTTGTCTGATACCTTCAATTAGATTCCTACTTTTGTTACTTTTTGTTACTTCAGCTCTTTCTGTTATAAAAGCCTGAGACATCTTCTTTTGAAGTCCTTAAAAACTTTTAACTATTTTCAAAGCTACCACTGATCTTTTTTCTATATTAAATGCACTGCCATCTTTAAAAGTTATCACAGATTACTTAAGATGACAAGAGAGCCTACACTTCTACAAACATTTTTACCTTCAGCAAATGAGAGTGAAATTACAATTTCTATTTTATTTCTAACTATTTTTATTTAAATACTTTAATATTTTTTAGAAATCTGTGATTATTGTTGGGGCTGGTGCAGCAGGATTAGCAGCAGCCCGACAACTGCACAACTTTGGAATTAAGGTAAGAAGCTTTAGAGTACATTACTTAAAGAAATCAGACTTGCTCTCTTTGAAAAGTGTTGTTCATCAAAAAGAAAAAGCCTACATTCTTGTTACAAACATGTAGGTACAGGGCACCCTAATTAATCTGGGGTTTTACTGAGTAAACCTGCTGTTTAAGACAAGCATTTATTTGTATCTAAAATTAAACAGCATGCAGCATATATTTTGTACAGACACTGCACCCAGATCATTGTGTTTAATAGCCTGTAGCATGCCTTAAACTCCAATTTTAGGATTTCCAGAATAAATCTCCAGCTTTTTAAAAAAGAAGGCTTATTTTTGTTCGGCTTGTTTCTAAAGTAACAGTTATATTTATATGTGTATATCCCAAAGTGTAACCTTTCTAAGATGATTTAAATGCATGAATTAACTACAAATAATCCAGAAATGAAAAAAGTGTTAAGATTGCTAACATTTCTGGATTGGCTTGGGGGTTTTTTTTGTGTTTTGTTTTCTCCTTTGCTCTGGGGTTGAACAGATATGTTTAATAGAATTAAATCTTGCAATTTACTAAGCTGCACTTTGCCACAGGTCATTGTTTTAGAAGCTAAGGACAGAATTGGTGGCCGAGTGTGGGACGACAAGACGTTCACAGGAGTCACTGTTGGAAGAGGTGCACAAATCGTCAATGGATGTGTCAACAACCCAATGGCACTAATGTGTGAGCAAGTGGGTTCCTGCAGTGGTCATGATTATCACTAGTGAAAAACTTGTTAAAGCCAGGCTCAGATGGCTGGGTGAGGGTGGGAGTCCTTTTCTTGTGACATGATTAAAATCCTGTTCTGCATTTTAAGTAAACTCCATGTTGCTCATACATCTTTGATAACAGCTGGGAACAGAGAAAGGCTCTAGAATGGTTTCAGGCACATTATGTAAAGAAAAGCAAGGTGGCTCCAGCTTCAGAACCAGAAGAAACCACTTTTTTCTTCTTTTCTACAGGTAGCAACATGAAAGGTCCCCAGCAGCTTTCCTTAGGGCTGAGAAAGGCTTTACTGGGGGAGGATACTGCTTTTGTGATGGATTTGCCTTTGCTGCCTCTTGATATTTCTAGTCAAATTCTGCTCTAGTTAAGATTAACATGTCTAACAACTAAATTGCTACTGATGCAAACATGCTGCAGTTCAATTTATTTAAAAATTCTTATTACTTGCTGGTTTGGTTTTGGATTTTGGAGGTAGGAATCTGAATTTCTTCATGTGGAATCTGAGTATGGGTTTTCCTCAGAGACATGTGCAAATCCAGCCCATGCCACTTTAATTGTTTAGTGCCCTATAGTGCCATGAAGAAATTCTGTTTTTTTAAAAAAAATCATGTTTTATTTATGAAATGGGGAACAACAACTTCTGGATACACTTCAGATACTCATCCCTTTGTGGTCATTTAATGTAATTTTTCATTGAAAGTTCAGCTGTATCTTAAGATCTGCAGTGATGACCAACAGCCTAGAGGGATGTGAGGATATGTGAGAAACACTGGAGCATGTCCTAAGTAAAAAGCCCCTAGGAAGAAATTAGCACTGTTTTTGTGCTATGTTTTCTGGATTGACTCTGTAGAATGCAAAACCATCTTTATTTGAATTTAGCTCTGTGGCATTTTCAATCCAGGTTGGACAAGCAAAGCAAGGTTTAATTCCAAATAATTTCTTTCTTTGCTTGGTTGTTAATAACATTGGTGGTTAACTAGCAAGCAATATCCTGTCAATTCCTGAACAGTTCCTTCAGGGAACTGTTTGGGCCTCAGACACCAGAACGTTGTAGAAAGTAACTGATTTTAATTGTGACTTAGAAAATAAATTGAGGTAGAAATAAAGGAGACTGGTTCATCATGTTTGATTACCAGGCTAAATTTCTGCACTACCTCTTGCCTGACAGAAAAGTTCCAGAGGGAGTTTCTGTGAATCCCCAATTAAGGAAAGGATGGAAAAGTGGGAAGAAACCAATTTGTGGACAATTGACCAAAACAAATAGAAGGATTGTTGATATTCCAGTTTGAAGAGAGCAAGAGTTACTCTGACTAAAGTTGTTGATGCTTTTTAAATGGTATCACTTACATGTGAGGCACTCGCCTTAGGTTAAGTAACTTTGAGCAGGCTGGGTGCTGTAGTTTTTCCATACTTAAAAAAGCAATAAAATGTCTTTTTCTTAAGCTTGGCATTAAAATGCACAAACTAGGGGAGAAATGTGACTTGATCCAGGAAGGTGGAAGGATAACAGATCCCACTATTGATAAACGTATGGACTTTCATTTCAATGCCATCCTAGATGTCGTCTCTGAGTGGAGAAAAGATAAAACCCAACATCAAGATGTTCCTCTTGGTGGTAAGTGAGACATGTATTGCAAAGTGAAGATGTTGGCTGTGTTCATAAAGTTCTATACTAAATTGGCTCTTACATCAGATACATTTAGAAGTCTGTGGCTATCCATGTGACCTTAAATCCAATAGATATTTCTGATATTGTATCTTGTTTTCATGAGGTAGCGTTTTTAGTATAACTAGAGTCACTAGCAGTTCAAAAGACTTGCTTCTGGCTGAAGCAGGCTGTAGCTAGACTTAGCTCTTATACTTTTTGACTAATCTGCCTAAAAAAGAGCCTGATCAAAGCCTTCTGCTGGCAAGAATAGTCCCATCTCCATTGGTAACGCCTCCCACCACACTCACAGCTTGTAAACTCAACAGCAAAAAATAAACTTGCTCAGAAATGTCTGCCTCCCAAATCTCTTCAGCATGGATTCTGTAAGACAGAATTAGGAACTCCTATGTTCTTCAGTGAGCCCTAGATCAAATTTCTCAGTTCTTTGATTTTGTAAAAATTAATCAGGATTTATTTGCAAGGATCCTCCATTATCTTAAAGTGTATTTTACCTAAAATCTTCAACTCTACACTGATGATAGCTAAACAATTAATTTCTCTCCTGTCTCACTCAGAAACCTGTGAGTAAAGAACAAAGTTATACTCTATCAGTGAAAAGATCTTGTGGCTTTGTTTTTCTTTTTTTTTTTTCTATGAGAAGAAGAACATCTTGGTACAAAATTAGCAATAAGTATGAAAATCTTGTGATCCAGGGAACAGCATGTTGAAATGCAGCACTTCTGACAAACTGTCATATATTCTTATTTTAAATGTGTTCTTTCACAGAAAAAATACAAGAGATCTATAAAGCCTTTATTCAGGAGTCTGGTATCCAGTTCAGTGAGCTGGAAGAAAAAGTACTGCAGTTCCATCTCAGTAATTTGGAATATGCCTGCGGCAGCAATCTCTCTCAGGTGGGTTTTGACAGCTGTGTTCTGAAGTGACTGAGCTTCACAGAAGACAGAGTCAGAAGTAACATGGAGAAATCACCTGATCCATTCTTTTGCCCTAGAGGAAGAATGAGCTATCCTGACTGTTCCTACACCCATAACATGTTGTTTGAAAGCACTGAGACACTGACTCCAGCACTGCCTTATTTAACCTGATGGGAGGTCCTGATGTGCTTCCAGTGAGATGCTCTTTAACTAGAAGTTGAGAGTAGATGGTTAGAAGGGAGCCAGGCATTTTGCTGCCATGCTGGGTGATGTGATTCACAGGAGAGTTACTCCTCCTCAGATGCTGGGTGTGACTTCTGCTTCTCAGCTCTGTTCAGAAACTGAGGTATTTCTCTACCCTGCTATGTATCTTGAGAATAAAGGCATTTGACTCTTGAAGTGTTCCAACCTGCTGGTGGTGAGCCCCAGTTCACCATTCTTAGGTACTCTCTTGGCTACCTGATACTTGGATGCCCTCCTGACTTCAGTTTCAGCCAAGCAGCTCCCAGAAATACAAAAGTATCCTGTTGTTGGCAGTGCATTGTTTACTCAGTCCTGTTGCTACATTTAAAGACATTTAGTGTCAATTGTACTACAGCAGTGGGACAGCTGACTGATATGTGCAGATGCACAAATCTGAACTGAGAAGCACACAAGAACATAACAAAAATCTGCAAGACAATGCTCTACCAGAGCAGTCATTGGAAAATATTTTGATAGGTTGAATTTTCATATTCCATGAGTGCCCAGGGGACTTAAGAAAGATGGAAAAATTTACCTTACCTTCAATTTTGAAATCAAAATATGCTTGATTTTATGCATCTGCAATGATAGGAATTGGCATCTGAATAGTAGTTTGAGAATTGTTTCAGATTTTTCACTGCTAAGTGGCAACTGCTTAGTGCAAATACCACTGTTTTATTAACTGTAAGGTTGCAGGGGTGGGAGGACAAGGTCAGTGAAAGGTATCGGGAACAACCTCCAAAGTGACAGAAAATTTCCACCAAGTTGGGTTTTTTGGTGTCTTATTTTCCTCTTCATGTTGGGAAATAAGCTATTTCTATTTTTATATGAAGTCCTAAGGCTGTAAAATCTGATTACTTTGCTAGATACAGTCAGCTGAAATAAATACACTGCAATTCACCAGGATTTTTGTACTATTTTCCTTGTTTTCTCTGCTAAGCAGAACCATAAATTCCCTACTAGTGACCAACTCCTATTATGACTTTTCTTTATCCAGCAATTAATATGTTATATATTAGCATTAGGTAAATAAGCATTTTGCTTTTGTCAGCATTAAATTCTGGTGATACACTTTTTTTTTCCCCAGTTGCAAAGGGATTAGGGTGGCTTCTTCTAAAGTGTGGAACTTTTCCTAGTACCCATGTCCCCTCACCAGTAGAAACAGCCAGTTATGTTCTGTCCACAGGTATCTGCACGCTCATGGGACCACAATGAATTTTTTGCCCAGTTTGCTGGAGATCACACTCTTCTAACTGTGGGATATTCAACTGTGATTGATAAGTTGGCAGAAGGGCTGGACATCCGGCTGAATTCCCCAGTGAGTCTGGAAAACATAGATGCCATGCCTGTCTTGGATTGCTTTGAAACACCCAGTCATGTATTTGTATTCTTTGGGACCAGGAAAATCTGTGCCTGTGACTGTTTCAACTTGTCTTTAAAAATGCCAAGAGGACAGAAATTTCAAAATTTCTGAAATTCTCTCTGAGGACTATCAGTACTTAAATATTATTATATGATCTTTCATGTTAGAATCATGACGATTTTTCTTTTTCAGCTTCATGAAGGCTATTTTTTGTCTTTCAGAATTTCTCTCTCTGTTAATTTCTTTCTGTTAATTTCTCTCTGTTAAATTTGTGTTATTCACTTTCTAGATTGCTGAAAAGTGCTATTTTAGCTATTCTTGCTGGAATTTGCTTGCATATGTACATTTTGTAGTACACTCTCAATGTGTCTTTCAATAGGTTCAGAGTATTGACTATTCTGGTGAAGAAGTGCAGATCACTACTGTAGATGGAACAGTGTGGACAACACAAAAGGTACCAAGTACACTTCAAGAATAAGCATTTTAGAGAACACGCAGTACATGTCCGTTTTTTTCTTTTCTTTCTCTCAGAATACTCTTTAGTCCATTTTCTCCCCATTCAAAGATGAATACTCATGTATTTTACTGGCCTTTATTTGGGTGTCCTAGAGTCTAATCTTTGGTGAGCATGCTTGAGATTTGAGTATGAGTTGATTAAAAAAACTAAGGACTATAAAGGGTAGTACTAAAAATGTGAAGCAAATAGATTTTTATCTCGTCTTTGAAGTGACATTTATGTTATCTAGTTCCATTCCCTGCTCAGCTTTACCCCCCTTAGCATGTGTATCATGTTAAAATTTCCAGGGTTTGACAACCCCTATTTCTCAGTCTCTCTTATTCCTTGTATCCCCACCTTCTTCAAGCTGAGTAATTTAGCTTTCAGTAATTTTTAAAATGATAGGTAAACTTCATAAAGATTGGATTGACATCAACAGTGTTACTGTATTTTAAAGAGAAGGAATCTCTGAAGGAATTTCAAACCAAACCAAATCACTGACTTTCTATCTCTCATTTCAAACAGACAGTTTAGTTTATCTGAGAGCCATTGACTATCATTTACTGAAGTATTGATAGCATGGTTAGCCACTGTGATACAAGCAGTTCATCAGACTATGACTTAAAATCAGTGAACTGTGGGATCTGTTCTCACCTGAATGTAAGGCATGTGTTTCCCATTAATGGGAACTAAAACCAGACACTAATCTAGAAATGTCTGGTGTGTTATTATGCTGCATCCTGCTAGCATAATCCAAGTCTTACTAGCATAATTCATAGTTAGGAGGATGCTGTGAGGCTTTAATCCTATAGTCAGTCTTGGTACTGTTGTGATTGTAGCTATTTCTTTCAGGTATTAGTGACTGTACCACTGGCCCTTCTTCAGAAAAATGCCATTCAGTTTAATCCTCCACTGTCAGAAAAAAAAGTTAAAGCCATTAATAGTTTGGGAGCAGGAGTCATTGAAAAAGTAAGTGATTTTGTATTATCTTTAATTTTCTTTTCAGAGAAACATTGGCTGTTTTGTCCCTGTTGCTTTTGCAGTGTATTTATCAGGGTTTATTATGCATAAGCATACATTTATGTTTTCCTTGTATACAGTAGCCCAGGAGAGCAAAATATTATCGAGGATCACATGTATTTCTGTTTCTTAGATTTCACAACCTAATGGCATTTTTAAGGAAACTGTTCACAGAAGAATTTCATGGCTTAAATATTTTGTTACTAATTTAGATTCATGGTGGTCTTGGATCTTTCAGAATTCCAATAATGTATTTATTTCAGGTCATTTTAACCTAGTAAATTCATAAAGTATTTGTGAAGAATACTGAAAGTTGTGTGTTGGACCAGTGTAAAATCTCCTATCCTTTCCCAGTGCAAAAACACAGCCTGTCCTGAAAAGCTCCCCAGTAAGATGTGAGTTTAGAACAAAACAATAACAAAGTAATGCCATAAACAGGATTGTGACAATGTTGAAATTTAAAGACAAGATTAAGAAACTCCAAATACAGGATGCCGCTCATTTAAGTTATACATTACATTCAAAAAAAAATCTGCTGAATTACTTGAGCATTTCACACAATTACTTCCATTGTGGATTTGATATTCTGTGCATTTGCAATTTATGACATCAGTATTTTTTTTTCTTTACCTGTCCCCCTTGGAGGACAGGTTCGTATCTTCTGTGTTGAGACCCACTCATAGGAGGAGCTGTATCTACATGAGTGGAAACAGAAAAATGCATTAGAAGAACATATACCATATCCTGTTAGGAGTTTTGTGGTATGAAATGCTTAAATTCCATTTGTCTGTATCTTTCTAGATCGCCTTGCAGTTTCCATATAGATTTTGGGACAGTAAAATTCAAGGAGCTGATTTTTTTGGTCATGTCCCACCCAATTCCAGCCAACGTGGGCTCTTTAGTGTCTTCTATGATATGGATCCAGAGGTATGATATATGCCAACTGTGTTTTCTCTTGGCCCTTCATAAATTCAGTTTGAAATTTAGGTGCAATAATTACTTATACAACAGACTTTTTCTTCTTCCCCTTCCCACTCCCCCCCCACCCCCCGTCTGCAGCTATTAAAAGTAGTTGAAGCAGTGTTATTTATCTAAAACTCATCAATATTTTGTTGTAATAAATGGGAATGTTTTCTGTTGTTCAGATACAGACTAATATATAAGCAAGTACATTCTCAGTCTCTACTGAAGACAAGTCTGTAGTACTTTACTATAAATCTGCTGATGTGGGAAAAAGGCTACTAGTCACTTCCAGTTTAGGACTCTGTTCCCTTATTAAATCAGCTAAAAATCCAGTTAAAAAGATAAAAAGATCATTCTGACTTACTAATGCTTACTGGCTTGCAATATTCTGAATAACTATTTGGAATAGCAGAAGAAAAGACAAACACCAAGTTCTGCATGAAACTGAGATCTGTAGGGTCAGTTTCATACTCATGAATTTCAAAGCAAATTGAAACCACTGGATTGACATCACGTTTCTCTTCCCTGCCAGTTCCAAGCAGATACATTACACATTTATGTCGTACCTCTTCATACTTTTACAACAGCTGCTGCTTACTACTTGGCAGCAATTAAAAGGCCATTTTGTAACCTGATGTCTCACTCCAAAAGGAGACCATCCTGTGACGTTTGTGCTCTGTCACTGCCTGATTTGTGCCTGTATACAACTTTGCTTAAATGACTTCTCTCCAGTACTCTTAAGCTCATGCTACAAGGTTTAGTGTGCTGGTGCTGTGCAGAGACCCTTCATATAATGCTTAATTTTCTTGATAGCTATTCTCTACTAGTTATCAAAGTTAGTAATAGAAGAATTATTGCCTCACATAAACAAGAGAGGCAGAGTGCTTTAAAGGCACTCAGAACCTGTGTGCTCTTCCCTGCTCACCACTTCACCTCTAAAATTTCTGCATGGCAGCAGATGTCATGAAGTGGAAGGAAATACTAGTAGATGTGACCATTTTTTTTTTTTCATTTCTTGGTCCAAAATCTGCTGGTAAGAACCTAGTATTGGTCTAATAAAAACATATCTAACTAGTATTTAAATAGACTCTCTCTGTCACCACATTTTGAAAATGGAGTACAGCTGAGGTGAAAGTTCGGCACAAAACTGAAGCTGAAGAGGGTGCACAAAGAATAACACTATCAATGTAATTTTTGGGGGTACAGCCTTTAAGTAGGTAGATAGGAAGTTTTCAGTGAATTCAGCAAGTAGTAAAAGGGGCTGACTGTAACAGATCTGTGAACAAGACATCAGAAGATGTAGTAATTTGAGCATAATTACTGTAGAATATGCACCCTTTGTTCCAAGGAATCAAACCCACTTTTCTCTAGAACAACAGTTGCTTTGCAGCTGAAAATATCTTTGCAATACCAATTAAAAGAGACTATTTATGAAATACTTAATAAGGTCTTGTTTTTAGGGCAAAGAAAGCATTTTAATGTCGGTGGTCACTGGAGATGCTGTGACAACCATTAAGAATTTAGATGATCAACAAGTACTGCAACAGTGTATGACTGTACTCCGAGAGCTGTTTAAGGAGCAGGTAAGAGAAGCAAGCCTCTTTTATTAAGACATGAATTAACTTGTCACCAGAAAAAAAGCTTTCAAGTGTAGTTCTTCGTGATGTATAGTCAGACCTTTGACACTTAAAACTATTTTTCTTTTCTTGTCAGTTTCAAGGAATAGCTTTTCTTTGAGACATACAAAAAATCACAGTTTTTGGTCTTTTGTGTGAAAAATGTATATTGAAATACCTTGATCTCTCTGAAGGACAGCAGTATATAACTGAAAAATAGCAATGGACTACCATCCTTTAAAATGCTTTTAAAAAGCAAAATTAATTAAAAGCAGTACTTCAGGCAGGTAACACAAAACATACTTCTTATTTAGTTGTCACTTTTTATTTGGTCATCACCACTTCTAATATATGGTAAGATCTTTAAGCTAGATGAATTTGATTGATTTCTGCCTTCTGCCATGCCAAGGCAACTGAAATTACAACACCCCCAAACCAATCCAATGCATTTCTCTTCTACTAACAACCCTTTCTCAGCTGTCTTGGGATGGAGGTACGGGCAAAATGACCTAGGAAGGGTCCTACATCCTGAATGTAAAAAAACCCTAGATAAAAATTTCTACCTTTTTTCCTTCCCCCAGATCATCATTAGGATAAAAACTAATAGGAAAATCAGGGAAATCTAGGGCAAACAAAACACTATCACTTAGCAATGTTATTTGCATTTCACTCTAGAGACAATAATGCCTCAATTAATTCACTTCAAACAGTTAGATCCCCAGGAATGATTGTGTTCAGGGGTGATCTCTCAAGTTTTACTGATGGTTCAAATGTTAGGATTAATGATCTTGGAAGAACTTCAGTGTCTGAAAGCTCACCTATTCCAAGATACATAGGCTAGGTAATGGCTTTATTGTTATTAGAACCACATGCACTGGAAGTTCACATACCTGTATCTTGATCTCATGAAAATGTAGCAAATGGGTCTTTGGTTTCAGTGCCACTGTGGTCCAGAAGAGTGATTTTCATGGCTGTCTCCATGGTTTATAGCAGCTGTGAATTTCAGTCACCTGAGGACGATGCAGTGGGATTTTCAAAGACAAAATAGCTTCAGGGGTGTACCAGATCTACTTCTGGGACATCCATACAACTTGTCATATTTGGCTGCTCCTTGTTTTGATTGCTTGAGCTTGAGTTTCTCATGTGCTGCCTGAATGGAATTTATCTGTCGATAGCAGACCTTGTGCAAGAGGCAAGTAGAGCTGCTTCTGTTTACTTGTCATGAGTTCCTCCAGAGTAAGACACAGCTGTAGTTGACTAAGCCTTCATACAAGTGTTACTCAGGCTCTTTTTGGTAGAAATCTGTGTTTTGCATGCTGCAATCTGACAAAGAATAGACAGTATTACTTGTTGTGGCTCAGCCAGACCCTGACTTCCTGGTTTTTGTTTTCTCTCTGAACCTAGTTTTCAAGACAGCTCATTTTCTGATCTTAGATAAATAATCTTATTGATCCATTGGAATAGAATTATCTCCAAAATGAAAATTGAATTTTGAGATTTAACAAGCTAGATGTAACAAGCATTATGCCTAACCAAGACAAAAATTGCTTACATTATACATATGTACATGTTGAACAACATCAGTATTATATTTATTTACAAGAGTATGTGTATATGTATTTTAAGGGGATTTTTTTTTCTTGTGTACTTCTAGGTGTATTACAATATGCAGATCTGTTACAGAGTAGTGCAGCTGTGATGTTTCAGGCATCAGGCGAGTCTAGCAAACAAAATTATTTTTGTGGTTAGTACAGTAAAAGGCATTTAATTCTGGAATATGATCTAATCTGTATCTTAATAATACTAAATACTCCAAAGATGACTAGAAACTGTTTGAGAAAAAGCTATGCAATTCTGAACTTTCCTTTGCAGTGCTTAACTTCTGTTTTGGTTATGCAGGAGGTTCCTGAGCCAGTGAAATTTTTTGTTACTCGATGGAGCAATGACCCTTGGCTGCAGATGGCGTACAGCTTTGTGAAAACCGGGGGCAGCGGTGAAGCTTACGACATGATAGCTGAAGACATACAAGGAAAAGTTTTTTTTGCTGGCGAGGTAAGTATCTTTGTTACCATTGATTAGGGCTACTGGGAGCAGTTTCTTATGGAAGATCATCTCTTGTTACCCAACATCATTAACGTAGAGGTAGTATATAAATATTGTTATATAAATATGCTAATAATTCTTGACACAGAACCCTCTCTATTCGTATCATTACTGGGCATGGGAAGTCTGCCAAATATTCCAGGTCGGAAGTAAAATGAATTTTTAGTCAAATTGTCTGTTACTCCACTTGTGGGTAACATAACAAATGCACCATGGTGGTGTAGGATTCATTCTGTACTGGGGCAGAACTTAACCTGCCCCACTAAAGTGCAGATAGTAGAACAGACTGCTGCTTTGTAGCCGACTTGCTTGCAAGTTTTGAAGTTGCTAAAAATCTTGAGTGTTTCCTTTAATGTTCTTTCTAAGGAGTTTTCCATGGCTTTTAAAAATGTAGGTATATGCTGATCTTATAAACCAAAATTTTGTACTGTCAGTTTTAGAAACAATTGACTTTTTTTCTTTGTTTTTTTTTTTTTTATATAGGCCACAAATAGGCACTTTCCTCAGACCGTTACAGGAGCTTACTTGAGTGGGGTTCGAGAAGCCAGCAAAATAGCAGCATTTTAAGTACTGAAATTTTATGTTTATAGATATATTTCTAATTGATTTCTGTGGGTAAAATTATCTTCAAGTTTCCTATTGCTGCCTTTTTCCTACGAGGTACTTGAATAGTATATGGTACCTGAAGATAAAGTCTTCATCTTCCTTTTCCTCCTTCTCCCCCACCCCATTTTTAGGCCCTGATGATACATATTGCTGGGGGCTTTTTTCCAGCTAAGGTGTTACTAGCAGGAGTGACATTGGAATCATCAGCCACAGCTTAACTAAGAGAACTTTTGTCAAGAGTCCTCTTCTGTATGGCTCAAGTCATGCTATTGTGAACCTTCATTTCAGAAGGTCAGATTAAATCAAGACTAAGTTAACATACAGCATTAAAAATGCTGGCAGTTAGTAATGATTTGGGAATTTTCCACTAACTGTGCTTCTCAGGTTGATTATGCTCATAGGAGTTCAAACTGGCTTCCAAGAGCCTGAATAGCCTAGAAAAAAATCTAGGATTAATGTAGGAAGGAACTCAACTATCACTTTTGCCACTTGCAATCAGTAACCTTTTCTATAATATTATTTCATATTCTTAGCATCCACTAAGTGGGCTTTGGGATATGAAGTTTGTTCCTTTAAATAAGAAAGCTGGAACAGTTTACAGTGCAATCATAGAAAGGTTATTGTAGCTGATCAAAACTTGAAAAATTAACTTCTAGCTTACTTTAAAAAACTTTGAATAAGTAGCAGAGATATTTCAGAGAAATTCTTGTTACAATAATAGGCTAAGAGTTTAGATTTGCTCATTGCTTCTGTAGAAACAGGATAGCTTAAAACTACCATATTGCTGTGATTATTTTGAAAAGAAACGTCCAGATTCATTTGGGCTGAATAGAGGAAGTATCTGCTGATTTGACTGTACAGTGAGGGGTGCAGGACTGTAAGTTCCTAATAGCTCATTGAAGTTTTATATTAAAAAATAAGTGAAGATGAATGAGGAAAAATATTAACATTCTTATGAAGGGCTGAAACAAGGCAGCTTGCACTTTGACTTGAAGTTTATTTTTTTTTCTTTTATTATGAAAGTATTATTAAAAACAACTTGAGTAATTCAGTAACGGCTAGACATCCATCTGGTAGCTTTTTCATGGGACAGAGAGGAAAATATTTTTCAACAGAAATAAGAGAGATGTAACTGGGATACGATACCTATTGTAATACTGTTCCACTATATTGGTTTTAATTAAAAAAATTAAAATCCACTTTTAGATCTCTTCCCCCACACCTTCTCTGTAACTTGGCTGTATAGATGTCATGATTTCTGAAATGAACATAAGCGCTTACTCTGTCCTGCCCCATTCTCATGCATTTCCTCTTTTATTAATCCCTTCATCTAAGAATGATACAGTGCTTATTTCCTTAAAGCTGCATCCTTGGAAATAAACAACCTTAAGAAAAATCATAGGATGTTAAGGGGTTGGAATGGACCTTAGCAATCATCTAGTCCCATTGGCCCCTGCCATGGGCAGGGACCCCTCACACTAGACCACATTGCTCAAGGCCTTGTTCGACCTGGCTTTGAACACCAGCAGGGTCCTACTGAATAAATGCAATTCTGCTTTCAGATATGTAGTATTTTGTTTTTAGAGTAGGTATGATATTGTTAAAACCCTTTATTTAATCTCTAATTTACAAGGTGAAGATGTTTATATAACTAGATGTTTTTCAGATATATATTCTGTTCTGCTTCTTAAAGCTGAGTTATATGGACTAATAGGAAGAGTGTCACTGTTCATAGTTTTCCTCTACATAAATACTGCTATGTACAGTTTTAAAGTATTTCCGATTTTTAAAATGCAATTTGAAGGCTGCAAGAAGAAAGACAAAGCCTTCTGATGATAAAAAACAATCAGGATATCAAATTTTGCTTTTGGCAGTCATTTGCACTTTGTTAATTTCATATATTACAGGCCAACTTATGGCATAACTAGCAAAGATTGAGAGCGGTGTATGTTTGTTTGAGTTCCAAGTTTCTTTCCCACTTTATCATGTATGACAAATTATTAGGAGAGGAGCTTCTGGTGGTGGAAAAACAAGCTAATTACTACAAGCCCAAATCCTTATATTCAATGGCTGCTTTAGCTAACCATGCTTAAAAACTTCAGTCAGCTTAGTAACAGATACAAACATGTCACATTTCAGGTAGGAATAGCCTGGAAAGTTTAGCTCAGCATCCATTTCTCCAGTCCAAGTTTGTATGAACATGCTTGATGTCATTCTGTTAATTTGTACTTGGGGTTTTCAATTTGGCTACATCTTTGCCGCTAGATAAATGCTGTATTTGAAAGAAGAGAGATGGACATGAAGAAATACTATCACATTTGGCTTTAGATGATGCACGCTTACAGCATTAGAAAAACCAATAACAAATGGTAAATTTACCAGTGACCTAGTCTACTAATTATTTGTATATTGTTTTGGTGCCAGGGCACTTAAAACTGTTTTGTGCTGCACTGAAGTTTGAGGAGTAAATAAGTATGTTCCATTTTAATTTACATTCATTTGAAAAATGTAAGAACATCAGGCTGGTTCTGAGACTTCATTCTTTAATGTTGCTCAAATTTTTTTTAATATCTATGTTGAAATTTATTTCAAGCATGTATGTATTTTTTCTTTTGTGTTTAATTTATTCCCTCAAATAAAGAACTGGGGAATGTTTTCTTTGAGTAGGTTTATTTAAATGTTACTAAAAAGATTTGAATGCAGAGCATGACCTGTTACACTTCAGTTCTTCTGTGTGACTATGTTATGGCAGCAGAATAAAACTGGAAAGTATCCACGGGCTGCCCCTGTTGTGGTGGTTGTTTTCTTTTTCCTTTAAATTTAACTAGTAGCTAAGCCCACTATTTTATTAAGATTTCATTTTGGTGTATTCTTACAGCTAGACCATTCCTCAGAAGTGCTGCTTTACAGCCTTCTCTGAGCTCGAAGTCCTAACTTGCTATTCTTTGGACAATACTGTAGTCACTATCTTTTGCCTCGAGTATTACAAGGCAACTCATAAGCTTGTGTTAAATTTCCTCTGACCTAAGGAAAATAATCTAAGCTAGTAATAATTGTTGAGAAATATGGCCCATAATTTTCAAATATTACCAAATAAGCATTTAATGCTTTTCATGGAGTAAGTGTAGTGTGAACACTGTAGGATCATGGCCCTGAAAAGTTCCTTCTAGCATGGACCACTATAAGCAGGTGCAAGCCTGACTACACACTCAAAATGTTTCAAATACAAACCATGACAAATTCTAGTAACACTTATCTACATTGTTCATCCTGAAAGGGATGTCAGGTGTTCATTTAATCTAAGTCTGACTGCAGCTGCCTTAAGAGAAAAGTATCTTACTGCAGTGAAAGCATTACAGGGGGCAAGATTCACTGCTTTCCCCTAACCCTGTCATACTTGGTTAACAGTTCAAAGTTTGTACCCTGAGGATTGTTCTCCAAATTCCAACTCATTACACCTGATGCTGCTTTTGAAAAAAGATAGCGTCAGTCTAAGAAAAACAAGCTTTAGAGTAGAAATGAAATGCTGTTTTTCAATATAATGTACAAATCAGCAGATTACATCACACTCCCTCTAAAAATTACAATCCTTCAAAAAAAAAACCACCAGAGGGTATGTTTTTCCTTTTGTCTAACACTTAGGTCAGAAATAAGTGAAACAGTGCAGTCCAGTGAACAAGGTCAGGTGAAAGGGCAGGGCAAGTTACATCATACTGCCATCCTCTTACATCCAGAAACTCTGGAGATCATTGGGTATCAAAGCTGCTACTTGGAACAGGGCCAGCATGGAGCTGGTTACTTGGGCCCCTGCCAGGCTGATGTCCAAGCATCTCTCCACCACCGAGGATTCCACTGCTCCTCCAGACCCCATTTCTGTGACCACCCACATGGTGAAGTTTCTTTCCCTAACAAGTAACTGCAGAGTCCCTGGTGGCAACTTGGGCCTGTTGCCTCCCATCCTCTCCCTGGGCACCTCCAAGCAGAGCCTGGCCCTGCCTTCCCCATACTCTCCCATTTGGGAGTTGCAGGCTGCAGGATGATCCCCCTTCATCCATCTCCTGCAGGCTGAACAGGTCCAGCTCTCTCTGCCTTCCCGCCTCCACCCTGTGCTCCAGCCCCCTCACCATCTTGGTGCCCCTCCACTGGACTCACTCCATGATGTCCATGCTTGCCTTGCTCCAGGGAGCCCACAGCTGGACCCTGCAGCCAAGGCCAGCTGACAGGTGTAGAACAGGGTGCCAGTCACCTCCATGAGCCACCGGCCCCACACTTGCTGCAAGAGCCCTGAGTGCTGTCAGTGCTCCTTATCAGGAGTGCCCACTGCTGAATGGCCTCCATGAGCTGGCTGCAAGAACCATCTGCCCCTGGCCAGGCCCCTTCTGGCAAATGCGCTTGGCAAGAGACGACAGTCCCAACTCCCTCTGGTAAGTGGAGATACTCTGTCCCAGAAAGAAGGATGCTGCTTCTGTTAACCTGTATGAGACGCCTGTCAGCCCCTTTCCTCTGCAAGTCAAGAATAAACCTTTAGACCTGTAATTTCCAGCATCTTGCTTTAATAAATACTTCTGAATCCAAAGGCAGGAGAAACATTTCTTTAAAGAAGGACGATAATAACACATTTATCAGCATTCAAGTTGTTTCTTTTCTCAGCAACTAGAATATTGATTTTACTAAACTTCTTACTGCAAGTTTTTAGACAGTATTCTGGTATCTTACAGATTTTTCCATTTGTCTCCCTAAATAAAAACCACCAGAAGTAATTTCAGGGATGTTTTCATCTAGTCCAGTTTAAGGTACTCTATTATAGTCAACTTTCTGATTTGGAAACAAGGAGGATTAGATGTGCCGAAGTGGTCATGAGCCACCCTCTCTCTGAAACAGAAGAGCTAATAATAAACTTTACTTGAATCACTATGCTGACAGCCAGGGGCTTTATTTCTCCAGATTAAGTACTGGCCTTCAAAATGATTATTTTCAAGTACAGCTCAGCAGTGGCTAATATAAACTCAGACAATTCTTAGATCTTGGTTTGTCATGTGCCTTGTAACAGGATAACATAGAAAGACCACAGACTCTTGGACTCAGGTCCAAGAAGGCTGTTAGTCTGGAGCTTTTGGAAAAAAGTGGGAATGAATTTACAGCTGTGTCTTTGTAATTTCATCTTGGTTAGATATGCCTGACCACTATACCATGGGTTACCACATAACTCCAAATGCATGTAACCTCTTTTCACTCCAAATTGCTGACCTCCTTCCCACCTAGCCCTCTCCATCTTCCTTCTCTTACAGGCCCCATACACTGTTGCAACATGTGCTCATAAGAACAGCTGTTTACACCTGCAAATCATTCACATTAACTTGAGGTTTTGCTAGTCACCAACCAAATACTGAATACCACAAGCCTAACCAAAAAGAGGAACCAACACACTGGATTGCAGGAATTATGCTGGAAGTAATCAAATCAAGATGGTTAGGACTATTTTTCTCTAGAGTACAATGGTCAGGGCATTACCTTAAGCACCTGGAAGGCACCTGCCTGAACAATTTATTCAGTTATCTTTTATCCAGTTACCCCATTTCTACTTTTATGAGGGTCTGTGAACAGGATTTAGAACCTTGATCAGATGTGCTTCTAATCCACCAGCATCAGGATAAGCAGAATATTTTATTTACCTTTTAGTACTATCTTGCTGCCTTTCTCCCAGTTGCAGAAAGAACTGGAATCCTGTAATAGCTGAAGCCAGACTGGGATGCATTAGCAAGGAAACAGGCAGTCATCTTCTCCGTTGAGGACTAACACTGAGTTGTTAAAAGATTTAAACAAAGCATTTGAAGAATGTCAAGTTCATTTCCATTCCATCTGTGCAATTCCAGAGTGGCAACTCTTGCCTATATACAATAAATAGAAGTATGCTATCCTTTTCTAAGTTTTCATTAGAATTTAAACCATTAAAAAAATATTTATACTTTGGAGTTGTGAATCGTAAAAACACTTCCTGACCCATATAATTAAAACTGGCTAGTACATTTACATAAAAATCAAAAGGCAGTTCAAGTATTTGTAAAACACCAACACTTAATACAAGTAAATTTCTGCACTTAAGACTGACTTGGAAATTTTTGATATTTTAAATTGCAAATTAAAAAGTGTTCTTTTTGCTGAGACAGAGACAAAAACCAACAAAAAAAAAATCAAAACAAACCACAAACCAACCTCACAGAAGATATAAAATTCTGGTGCAAAGACATACATTTCAGCAATAGTGTCTTCTAAAGGAGAAAAGCCAATATCTTCTAGCAGATGAGGTAAAGACAACCAACCATATTCCTGTATAGTTTGTTTTTTTTACTATACATGTAAGTAAATGTTAGATTAAAACTGGATTTACATTTTTGTGAAAGACATTTATTGAATACAAAAAATCCCCTTTACATTCAGCCTTATTATAAATGATTACACGCAAAGAAATTCACAAGTGTGTGTAAGATCAACAGTCTAACTGGCTGAACATTTTTGGAATTTAGATAATTTATGAACCCTTATTTCTCAACTGTACAATAATAAAATTCAAAAAAATACACTTTGTCTTTCCAGCAATGCTAGTCAGAGGGATTCTGTGCTCATGGTGTGAATGGCAGCCCGCACTTTGGCAGCTCTTAGTTTCATGATTTTAGGTGTAGGACTTCCCATATTAGAAACAAGGTGTAAGGAGAAAATTAAAACAAAAACTTATGTACAGAGTTCACTTTGATCCTAAAAGCTGCCAACCACAGTAAAAGACTGCAGGCTTACAGGTACCATTGTTCATGCTGAGGCAATGAAGTTCAGGTTCAGAAAAGCTTTCCCACACAGAAGAGAGGTTAAACACATGTTCACATCAGTGCTATCCGATTTGGAAGCCCTACTGTGGATTTCCAAAGGTACCAAGCCTCCAGCTGTATATCTTGGATACCCACTTCTGAGATGCTAGAAATTTTCTTATTGCCTTTGAAGGGATTTTATTTACTACATCCAAGACATTGAAACAATGTCTGTAGTCTCTGTATAAAGTTAAACTACAGGTATAAACTTACAGTTTAGTTTTTGTACAAGGTAAGATGAGACAAACATCATGAAACCTCAGCTCATTTTCATGAAAGTTCTGCACACCACCTGTTATCACTGCCTCACTGCTGAACACTGACATTTTATGTCATAAATTCAAAGATACCAAGATTAAAAAACTGATCTGCACAAAAGAAATTTGAAATAACTTTATATACACAACAAAAAGCCTTTTGAAAGTACAAAAATAACATCTATAGCCAATTAGTTACCATGCTGTGAGTTCTTTCAGTGCCTACACATGCAAGACTGTAATCTAGGTTCAGAATAATTCTGTATCTGTAGAATGTATCAGAATATAAAAGAGATTAATACATGACTAACTCTTCTTATTTTCAGAATTAATATGTATTCAAAATATCTTTGTAACCAATACTGCAATATTCCAGTCTCTGCATGTATATGTGTAGATAAGCAGCTTTCATCTTAGTCAATTTTAAAATCTCCTGTATGCTGGTAATCCACGCTAAAAAGCTACGATGGCTCTAATGAATCTAGTTATACAATGCAATTCAAAATGTACAAAACTATAAAAAGGGAACATTTATTGCCATGCATGAAACTTAAGTATGTTCAACTAAAAATTGCATCAAATGCAGTTCTGTTTAACAACAAAAAAACCACACAAAGCAATTTACATTAACACTCTTAACATTAGATCAGCAGAATTAGATCTGACTAAAAATACAAGGGTAAGACACATTCCTTTTGCTGGTGCCTATCAGATCTTCAAATCCATGGAAACAAAAACCCAGGAATCTTCATTTCCCACAGTCAAATCAGATCATGAAATCAACTGAAAAGAGAAGTGCATTAGTTGTCTCCTTTTCTTCAATGTAATCACATATAACGTCTCCTTTTGTATCCAATTATCATGAAAATACTCTCTCCTCTTGCTATCACAAAAAACCCAAAAACATCCCTACAGCAGACAAATTGCTCTCTCATGCCTTTGCTGATAGTGACACAGGACACTATCTTGCTTTTCTATGCACAAGACATAGACACAGCAATTCTAGATAGCCACGTATCAACATCTCCAAGTGAAGCCACGAGAAAATGAAGTTACTTTATTAACTACACTAAGTGAACCTCACTTCTATGGTTCCATTTTTAGTTTCAGGGCAAGCGAAAGTAATGAAAACTGATTTTTTTTTTTTTTTACAAATTACAAAGCTCAGATTGGACAATAAACCCTCTATCATAAGTACAGTAGCTAAGGCCTGATCTTCAGCACAGCAAACTCAAAGGCAACATCATCATAACTGTTCCATCAGTTACCATAACTGTACCACCAGGATAGAGAAAACCTATCTGCCTTTATTCTCTTTTGCCTTATCTGACAGGTCTGTTGAGCTTGTACAACCTCATGTGTTGTTATCTATGAATGCATGTGGCCAGTGCCTGAATTAGAGTGCATCTTGTAGCCAAGGTTGCAATTTAAAGCAAATTCAGGGCTTTCGGAGTACAAGTCATTAAAAACTGTGATAACCTTAATTCTAGTTATGCTTACCAAAGAAATGCGTAAGAGTAGTAGTGGCATGCTAAGAAAAATCTGAAGCAATTATTTTTTTAAAGAGGGGGAAAAAAACCCCTAACCAAACAAAGGTTTAGGTGAGCACTAAACTTTCAATATTATACAAAAAGCTATTAAAACTGGTGTAAGAGGATGCCATGCCAAGCTGAAGGAAAAAAACCCACCCCAACCCAGAGTATTTTCTAAATGATAAAGTCTTTACCTCTTTGACTGTTTTTTTAATGAAGTCTTTTCTGTCAGATAAGTCATAACTAGGATATTTTTCATATACCTAAAGAAAAGTAAAAAACAAAACAAAAACATGAACCTCAACTTACTTTCATTCAATAGATGGTAAGAGTAGAAGAAGCTTAAATGAAATCAGGGCAAAAAAACATGTTGGTGCCTCTAGTACTACAACTGTCAAAATGCCCTCTGTTAATTAGGGGAAGACACAAGCTTATTTCCCTGTCCTTATTTTGACCACACAAATATTTAAATACATGCACTCTTTTATGTTTGGTCACTGACTAAACTGGTAGTATAATTTTTCACATCAACAAACTGAAATGCCTCGCTTGCCATGTCACACAAGTAAGAATTCTCCAATTTTTGTTTTAAATGCTCTCTTAAGTAGTCAGTTAGCCCTGCATTTGTGTAGGAAGCCAAACAATTGATGAAAAATAAATAAGCCTTGGTATTTGATAATAAATAAAACTGTGATCCTTTCAAGAGACTACGAGAAGAGTCAAAATATTTGAGTGCTATAGTACAATTACTCTTTGGTTAACAGGGTGGGAGAGGACGAAACAAACAAAAACCAGATGCCAACACTGACAACCAATTCAGAGTATTTTATTTCAGCATGCCAAATTTCAGACTTCTAGAATGACTATAAATATGAAAAGAAGTTACCTACAGTTTTCTCATAACTTCTGGTTTAGTTTTCTCAAGACATCATCTTGAAATCACCAGGAAAACCAAACACGTGAGTTGACCACAAAATATAAAGGTAAACTGTATTGTTTGTGTTTTAGTCACTTTTCCTCACCTTCCCTTTTCTGGTCACGTGGTTCCCACCTGTTCTGACAATTAATGGATTTCTTGCTGAATTGAATTCAACTCACTAACTCAGCTGAGAACTATTCTGATAGGAGACAGCTGAATGGACTTATAAAGAGAACATATGAAGAATGAGTGTGCAAGGTGAGCAGCAGAAATGTACAGAGCAGAAGGGACAGCCCTCCCCTATGGACAGCAGCAAAGCTGCTGCACTATCTAAACATGTCAGATATTTGCACTGTTACACATGGCACTTGCTTTGGAGGTAACACTGCTACATCCCAGGTAACTCAATTTAGTATTTCCCTTTTAATGCTGATATCAGTGTTGCATGTTGAAAAAAAACCTCTCATTGTTATAGCTAACAGCAAGTAAACAAATCAGTGCAAAACTATTTAGCTTTGCAACAACAACAGAGCAGAGTACAAGCCTCCATTTCGGAAATGATGATCAAAGTCAGTTCACAAACAATCCACTACGTATAAAGAGACTGCAAAATTGTACTTACTTCCTTGCAGATTTGTTTCATTGTAACCTCCTCCAAATTTGCATTGGCCAACAAATTCTTGACAGTTTCCTTCAGTTCTTCATCTGTGGGTGGTTTCTTCAGTTTTTTAATTAAAGGTTCATCATCTGAACTATCCTCAGACTCGCTTTCTAAATGTGAAGAACAAATTGAATTGTAATAGGTTTTCAGTTTTCTTTCTTAAAAATAGAAGCCATCAGAACTTTCAACAAACATCCAATCCAGATGGTCTCCTTTAAAATAGACATCTAGCTAGACTATCCATTTAAAAACAATGCTAATGCCATCAGTACTACATTTACTTATGAATTTGAGTAATTATTCATGAACCATCAGTTTACAAATCAACAAGAACTTTAAAAAAGTATGGGACTAATTAAATCTATCAAACTAATGAAAAAGACTTATTACAACAATTCTATTTCAGGTATTATGGCCCTAAGGAAATAAAAAATAATTATTCCCTTTAAAAAGGAGTTTATATTTCTTTTTTTCCCCTAGCAGAGTCACACACTAGGCTCTTGTAATTTTGCAACGCAATTTTGCAACATAATATTGCAAACTTACTATCAGAAAGCACCATGAGAAGAGAACAAATAGGGAGAACTTTGTAAATGAAATTAAGTGAAGGGGCACAGGACACTCCTACAATCTTTTCCAGCAGAAAATGAATTAGACTGAATGACTCGAACATCCACTCAGCTCCTCTAATGCCAACAAGACAAAATTCAGAGCAGATGCCAAACAAACTAGATAATGACCTTACAAAATGACCTACTTAAACTGGAAACAGAAATGCAGGAGGAGTAAATAAGAAATTACAAATATATTATGTAACTTACAGGAAAAACACATATATAACATTTGTGTGTATATATATTTGCTGATGACAAAATCAGGTGTACACACAACACAGCCACATTTAGAAGTCAAAATGAAAATACACTGAGTTCAGCACAGACCAGTTACTCTGCTGAGAAGTAAGGCTATGAAAGAAATTTAGCTTAATTCTATGCTCAAGAGCTCACACACACCTTTCAGCAAAGCATTGACAAGAAGGGTATATATATATATATATATATATATATATATATATATATATGCCAGTGCCAGCATCAAAGGAAGTACTTCTGCAGTTTGGATACAAACTGCATCAGTAACTCAGACAACAACTGTGACAGACCTGGCTGCTATCGCAGAGTGTCATAGAATTTAGGGTGGGAAAGGACCTCTGGAGATCATTGGGTATCAAAGCTGCTACTTGGAAAAGGGCCAGCATGGAGCTGGTTACTTGGGCCCCTGCCAGGCTGATGTCCAAGCATCTCCACCAATGAGGATTCCACTGCTCCTCCAGACCCCATTTCTGTGACCACCCACATGGTGAAGTTTCTTTCCCTAACAAGTAACTGCAGAGTCCCTGGTGGCAACTTGGGCCTGTTGCCTCCCATCCTCTCCCTGGGCACCTCCAAGCAGAGCCTGGCCCTGCCTTCCCCATACTCTCCCATTTGGGAGTTGCAGGCTGCAGGATGATCCCCCTTCATCCATCTCCTGCAGGCTGAACAGGTCCAGCTCTCTCTGCCTTCCCGCCTCCACCCTGTGCTCCAGCCCCCTCACCATCTTGGTGCCCCTCCACTGGACTCACTCCATGATGTCCATGCTTGCCTTGCTCCAGAGAGCCCACAGCTGGACCCTGCAGCCAAGGCCAGCTGACAGGTGTAGAACAGGGTGCCAGTCACCTCCATGAGCCACCGGCCCCGCACTTGCTGCAAGAGCCCTGAGTGCTGTCAGTGCTCCTTACCAGGAGTGCCCACTGCTGAATGGCCTCCATGAGCTGGCTGCAAGAACCATCTGCCCCTGGCCAGGCCCCTTCTGGCAAATGTGCTTGGCAAGACAAGCACCCACCCTCACTATTGCAATCTTTACAGAGTTATTAAGAAACTCAGCGTCTGTATACCCTTTATGCACATCCTGAGATATGAGAAAATCAACTGCAAAAGGATGCACGGAGAAAACAATTTCAATTTTAACAAAAGAATTGTATCAAGCTGCTGAGGCAAAGACACACACGGGATACATACCACTGATCAATTACAAGACTCACATAAAGCCACTGTAAAGGCCCATACAGAACTTTACCAATGATTCTTCCAGCAAAATAGAGAACTTGGCTGATACTTCCAGTTTATATGCAAATAAAAACTATACATATGCTCAGCAGCATGACAGGAGGAAATACATGAAATGTATCCAAACCAACGGCTTTTTTTATTACTATTTCAAGGAAAGAAACATCAAGTAGAAACCCAACAATTTACCAAATTCCATTTTCTTTCACACTAAGGTGCAAAGGCTTGCTTTGTAATAAGCATGCCAGTTAAGCCACAGGGCAACATATGATGAAAGATTTAAAGCATTTACCTTTTCTAGAACTGTTCTGGTTTTTCTTAGTAGTGCTGCTGTCTGCCTTCTTGACATTTGCACCCTTCACAGCTTTCTTTGTTTTAGAAGTTGTCTTTTTAGATCTTTCTCTTTTAGATGCTTTTCTTGGGGGCTACAAAAAGAAAATCAGAAAATTAAAGTAATGTGTATTACTTCAACAATCCACACCTCTTTTCCAGAAAGGAAAATTTTCCACTCTAAAGACAATTTACTCCAGAAACTCCATGCCTAAGTTTTCAACAGAGCTGCTGCAGCAAAACAGATACATTGCCTATATCCTTCTAACTCTAGTATATCAAAAGCTGTCATAAACCTAACTCTTTTTAAAAATGCTGCAATCTTAAAGCTGTACAAATAGATAACTTCCATTTCATCAAGTCCTATTTTCAAACTAATTTGACAAAGCAGTGCTTTTGTAATAATTATGCTTTTATTCCACACACCTAAACTTCACTTTCTGAAGACTTCAGTCCACTCAGCCATTGCAGACATACCTAACTCCCACCTTTTGAAAGAAAGCAAAGATGACCCAGTTAGATCCACGGAGTTTACTGTTATGCCTTTTTGTTTGTTAGAATTTTGTTTGTTTGCAGGGTTTTGGATTTTTGTGTTTTTTAAAAGAATAACTGAGTTATTGGAAATATGACCACAACTACCTCTGAAAAAGATAATCCTCTCCTCACAGCAGAAACCGTGTTTTCCTGAAATTAACACATGTCAACTTTTAATATTTCAGCCCTCTTTCAATTTGCCGTTTATAAGTAAAGAAAAAGGCACAGTAAGAATTAAGGTTGTTCCATGGAGGCATAGGAATTTCCTTGAACCATCTTTTTACATTAAACACAACACCTATCAAAACGACCCCAACAAAACAAACTGTTAAGGTACGTTAATTGCCTTTCAACAAAAGATTGCTACTATTTCCTATAGCTTAGGCTATTAACCTAACAGCTTGTCACACTTCCATTTCAACACACAGAATGTAACCCAAGTGAACAGTGGCCTTATATGACAGCCAAGGGTTCCACAGCTTCCATAAAGAACTTTCTTGGACACCAGCAGTTTGACTAACTGCAGTTTGTTGCAGGGGTCTGATGAGGCATAAATCTTTTAAACTGAAGGAGGGTTGATTTAGAGGAGAAATAAGGAAGAGTTTCTTTTACAATGAGGTGGTGAAACACTGAAACAGGTTGCCCAGAGAGGCTGTGCATGCCCATCCTTGGAAACATTCCAGGCCAGGCTGAATGAGGCAACCTGATCCAGCTGATATCTCTGCTCATTGCAGGAGGATTGGACTAGATGACCTTTAAAAGGTTTCTTCCAACCCAAACTATTCCATGATTTGATGCTTCTTGCCTAGTATGCAAAAAGTTTTAAAGAAAACACAAAATACAATGAGATTAAGACACTTCAGAGATCGCAGGGATCTTTCTAAGGCTGCCTACTATGTTGTCTACTTTAAGACACAAAACCTGAAGAGAGAGTTTAAGATACAAAATCCAGGAGGAATATGGAAACAAGATCCCAAACCAATGCAGTCAGGTAGGTCAGTGACTCCTACTGAACTCAAAGTTAATTCCTAGGTATCAAATCAAACACCGCATTATGAAATTACAATAAAATCATCACAAGATGATATAAGAAATACAATCAATTAATTAGCAATCCTGGCTGCCCCAAAATGACACACAGGAAATGGTTTTATAAGGTGCATACATACACCCAAGAACCAGAACTTCTGCCTTATATCTACATGATTCTCTAAATTCAACACACTCAGAATTTAAGAAAACCTCTTCTAAATTGCAGATGTCTTCCCTTTTCTTTCAGTTAAACATCACTTGCTCCCCAACTCTGTGTTCCAAGAGTTACCAATTCATAGCAATGACATAATGTTGAAAAACAAACAAAACAACTTACTACCTCATCTTCACTTTCTTTTTCTTCTGAAGACTCATCCTTTTCCTTTTTTTCATCTTCTTCACTACTGGATTCATCTGACAAGATCTCTGGGTACTTGGTACGTTTTGCTTTTCTTGTTGTTCCAGAGCTAGTGCGCTCTTTTTTGCCACCTTTGCTTTGTGGTTTTTTGGACTTTGGCAATGGCTGAGAGACAAGAGATGTGTGTAATCAAAGTAGGAATACAAAAGTGAATTTTAAAAAGATAAATACTTTCCAATCACATCAAAGAATAGTAAACAAATATGGAGGTGTCTTAACACAACCCAGGACTATATTATGTAAACTTAAGTCATAATATTTTGCAGCAAGCAAATATTCATTATTGAGACAGAGTTGAGCAAAATGAAATTTCAGTTCTAAGCTAAGCGCACCCCTTTCCTAGCAAACAAATCTTCAAAGACTGGGTGTTAGAGAAGGGAAGCAAGAAAATTTACTTCTAGATTGTTCTTTTACCTACCAATTCATAAAACAAGCCTTTTCTTTTGGTAACAAGTCAGCTGACAACTCAGAAGACTTAAAGGCAAGAATTTTGTCACATCCTATGCAAACTTGCATTTTGCTGCAACTCTGTGTCTCTAAAGCAGCATGCTGACCCCTTATTCACATCACCTCCCAGTGTTTGCTGGGAATAGATTTAGTTTCCTGAGCAACAGTGCAACTATTTTAGTATTACTTTTAGATTAAAAACTGAAAGTCCAAGAAGATTAACAACAGAGTTTAGCAGTCTTGGCAGTGACACTCTGAGTCTAGTGCACTGGTTTTGTACCCTGCAACAAATTCCATTTGGTGATGTCCAAATGTGATAACATACATGTGCTAAATACAGCAAACACGGGTAACATCCGAAGCTTGATTTTCCTGTCCTTTCATCTCTCTATTCTCCTCCACCCACAAAGCAGAGGCTAATTGGTATTTGGGAATGGATATCCTAATTAGCTCCATGCGTTGAACTCACACTCTGTGCACTATGTGAGTGTGTAATGGGTACACCCATTTGTAAACAGAATTTCTATTTAAGCCCTCACCCCATTATGGATGCCTGCAGTAGTAGAACTACTCTCTTTCAAGAAGTCAGTCCTACTTCAGTAAGTTAGAACAGAAATTGTGTTATCACTGGAAACAAGCAAACAACGAGTAACAGAGAACAGATGCATTTTCTATCAGAACAGAGCTATATAAGCAAGCATAACAACCTGTATCTCACCTTGCCCGAAGATTTTGGATGCATAAGGAAGTTTAATATTCTGGTTACGAGCTCACTATTGACTCCTGATCTTTCCAAGTCAAGAACTTCACAGATACTTTTCAACATTGCATTTCTAAATCTGTAGGGGAATTAAAAAAAAAAAGAAAAGAAAAACAAAGATTCAGTATCACATACTAAACAATCAGCATCTGACTGCTAGAAGCTGCTGTCTGGTTTGTGTCTGCCACCTGACACTATATATATACAGTCAACTACACTTCCAGTCTTATCTATGGTCAAGCAAAGAATCACCACTGTATTACATAAAGCAAAATAAAGCAGGATATTTTCCAAAATCTGTATGTCTGTATAACAGGATATTTTAAAAATTTAAGGAATCACAGTAAAAAAAGTAATACATTCATTATGATCTACAGCCTGAATAGTAAGGTTCTGCAAAATAGCTATTGACCTTTGTTCAACTTGTTCAATGCTGTTAAAATATGACATGCAAGTGTAAAGACTGGGTGAAATCAACCACAGAGGCAAAACAAATTAAGAAACCGATCAACAGTTTGTGTTCCCCACAGCTACAAATAGCAGCAGAAGCTATCAAAGTAAGGCAAGCACACGGGGTTCTGCACTTTCACACGCAACTCAAAACAACCAGGTTTCAGAATATTTGCTGCTAGCAGTTGTTTCATATGGAAAACATGAAAAAAATTGCGCAAAATTACTTGATTTTGCAGCCTTTTTTTTTTTTTCTGATAAGAGAAATTAGCCAATTAAAACTTTGGGAAACAGTCAAAACTCCCATCAGGAGATAGGGTTTGTCTTGTAGATTCCCACATATTTGACAAACCATACTCCTGCAAAACTGCATATCTGAAGAAGAAAAATTTGGAAATTCCAAATTCTGGAAGCCTTTCCACTGTCAGCAAACAGGCACTAAAAGAACTCCCAAGTTGTAGAATATATTGTGTACATGTTACTAGTTCTTTCATTTGTTACAACTAGCTACACAAATATGCAAAGCCATTTTAAACCCTTTCAGGGCAGCCAAAGCTAAGTTGCAGCAGCTTCTCCTGTTGATGGAAAAGCAACTTATGAAGGGAGCCAGTAAAAGAAAAAAGTTTCTGAGACTAGTTGCTATCCTAATATGTTTAATATATAATAAGTAGAAATGGCTTTGATTCTGAAGGAGGAAGGTTTTGAGGCATAGAAGGATGCAGGTTTGCACCATTAATAAAGTACAATGTGTTCACACTATGCTTGCCCCAGGGAAATAATGCCTTCTTCTCACTTGGCAGAAGAATCTAAGAGTTAGTATGCAATAGGTAAAGTCAGGAATGTAGAAATTGTGAATAAAATGTCCACAATATATAATTCTTAATACATTTTAAGCTGTCTTAAGAGACCAGTTTGTGTGATTAAAATGAACTCTATTAAACAGCAACCTGGATTATAGTTCAACTTTAATCTCAAGTAAAATTGTGGAAGAAAAAAAAAGAAAAAATAGAGTGCATAGCATGAGTCAAGCTATGTTAAATATCAAGAGATCATTACTTTTTTAACATTTCTTCCTTCTTTTTATATTGGTCACTTCCTTTTTCAAATGGAAACCCACTGAACTGACCCACATTCTTCTTTAGGGATGCAACCTAGAACAGAGCATACAGATTACTTTTCATTGCAAGTAGTTTAAAAGATTTCATCAAATTACATTTGTTAACCTTTCGTACAAGAAAAATCTGTTCTAGCACTTTGTTTTCTGTTGACATAGCTACACCTTTTAAGTTATAACCCACATGGATTATGCCTTTACTTATCTCACGACAGACAAACCACAACAATTAAGTTCAACTTCTTGTTACTGTGCTATTTTTAATAACTTACTAGACAAAGTCACTTGCCACTTCAAGCTCATTTAGAATGTACTGCATGATGACTTACAGTTTTGTAAAACTACAACATTATGAAGCTTGTTGCATGCTTTGTATCACGTAATTTGTTACAAAACAGGGAATTTTATTTTTTATTCTACAATCTGCTGAAGTAGATTTGCTTTACCAGCTATTCTGAAGTCTTACATAGGACCATGACTATATTTTTGAACCTCTTATTAGTAGGACCAATTTCTGCATTTATGTACCACCTAATCTACAACTTCTACCATTACACCTGATGTCTGATCTGGGTTGAACTTCCATTGCAACAGCCCTTATAATGGGAAAATTGCTCCCATCAAGACCACAAGTGTTTAAGTTTTGTTTTCACTTCATCTCCTTTTGCAAAGAAGCTGTTACAAAGCAATCCCAGAACTCTCTATTTTCTGAGATCTTTATAACGCTATCAAGAATAATTTCAACTAGCTTTCAATACTTCTACAAATTTTGTTTCTGCTGTTTCTCCACTAGTTTATAATTTTACTAAAGCTGAGCTCCTTTTCCAAAGAGCTTTGTCCAGCACCTTAAGAAAATTTGCAGGTGATACTAGTATGTTTTAATAAAAGTGTTAATTACAATTAAAAGCACATACAAATATGTGCATATGAAACAAGATCTGACCTTCACTATATTAAGCAGCATTCTGAGTTCCCAAAATCTCTGATTAAATATAATTTTGACTGAAACCATACTGATATATTCTTTTTCTGAATGCTTGTGGCAACAGATCATTCTTTGCCATTTAAACAAACATTGCATTGGAAGCAGTGGTCTGAGAATTAGAGCTAGCACACATCTGTACTAGTAATATTCAACTTCTGGTTTCTGTGCTAGCTGTTCAAGTCTTCAAAAAACACAAAGGTATTTTAAAATAAGTTCCAATAATTATAGTAAATATATAGAAATAGTACATATAAATCTGCTTCAATTTCACATTTTGCCTCCATTAGAAAGGAAAACGGGTTATATTTACTCTGAAATTTTAGGCACAACCAGTGATACATAAATCACTTGAAGAAAGGTTTGCCATTATATTTTAAGTGTCATCCTTAAATACAAAATGGACGATATAATATTTTAATTATCTTAGGAAAATTGTAATATATAAATCTTAACAGTGATTTTTAACACCTTTATCTTTCTACTGCTTCGTACAAATGAAGAAAAATAGTAGATAAGCAGCAATGTATTAATACATAGAGTATTTTGAGTGTTACCTGCATGTCAGCAGCTTTTAGCATGTGAACCATAAATTATTTCCAACTCATCCTTGTAAGGTAATCCACTATTCCCCCATTAAAAAAAAAAAATCTAATCTACATTCAAGAGACTTTTGATTTAGCACACCCTGCCACAGGATTTTTACAGGAAGAGATTTTACAGGAGTTAAAAGGAGGAGACTTAGTTAACTAGTCCTGCAAATACCCATTTTCTAAGTAGCTTGTAATAAGTAACACCTAAGAAATAGATCAATACATGCAAGTGTAAAAAACTGCACAATAAACATTTTCACTATATATGAGAACTAATGGATATACAAGATTGAAATTCTTACAGTGCCTGGCCTGTTGTAGAGGAGTTTGTGCAGGTTCCTAAGTTCATCTGTCTTCTTTTTACTCAGAAAGAACTGTATCCTCTCAATTTCACAGAGTTTTTGTCCTTTTCCTGAAACAATTAAAATCATTTATGCTATTTCATCACATTCATATTTACCTATATGTTTATAACTTAGTTTCTACTGGTTTTTGGGTTTTTTTTTTCAGCAAAGAAGTTACTTAAAAACAGCATTAGACATTATAATAGGTCATTAAGCAGGCCTTTTCCTATCAGTTAGGCATCCTGACAGGCTCTTTACCTGCCTTACTTGATACTACTTAGATCACAATACAAGGATTTGGCATTTCTTTGTATTCTGGCTGTTCTTGCCTTTGTTAGTAGTGGTGAGGCACCAATGATACTATTCCAAGTAAGCTCAAATATCATGTAACTTTTACAGTTTTAATTGATGCTACAGAATAAGAGAGGGTTTTCATATAATAGCCTTATTGTTTTAAAAAGGATTATGACTCATAAACTAGGCCTCACCTACAACAAATTAGTAATTTCATCTTTTTAGAGGTTTCATTATCATTCCTAACACTCACAATTCATATGTGAGAAGTCAAGCTTACCTGGTGTAATTGTAAAAGGTTCCTTCTGCAGTGAGGACACTTGCATGGTCAGTCTGTCAACCTTCTTCTTCTCCCTTTTTCCTTCAACAATGAGACTCTTCTCTGCAAAAGAAAGCTTCCTTAAACAATATTCTTCATTGCAGATCTGACTGAAGGGACAGGCAATGCAACACTGACTCTTTGAAATAGCAAATCAAAAACAGATGATGATATAACCAGGTACCATGACACTTTCAGACCTTTGGCTAATAAGCCAACGTGATTCTACGGACCTGCACGTACATAACTAGAAGCCTCTCTAGTTCTTCACCACATTCTTGTACCCAAGGTAACCTTGAAGACAAGACTAAAGGTAACTTTACATTACCTTTAGACATTTCCTAAAGGTAACTGTAGGAAGTTACCACCATAATGGAGGCTTCAGGACTAGGTGTTTTCAGAAACCCATTCTCATCTCCTTTCACTGCCTTTTCAGGTATGAAATTGACCCTGTTTACACATTCTCCTTGGATGCTGCAGTCCCTATGCACACAGCTCCACACAAAGCCCTCTGAAGAATACCAGCACCAGATGGGCAAAAGCAGGGTCAAGGATGCCTGCATACAGATTTGTTTCCCACTACTGGACTGGAGAAACCACACATTTCAGCAGGAGAGGCAGAAGCACAAGTGCAGTGGGACTCTACTACACATCCCAGGGTACACAGAGAAGCACTCTGCAGGGCACAATAATGAGTGTCACAAATACAACAAGAGTATTATTCCCAGTGATTCTAGTAGTGCTTACTAATGAATACATTTAGATTGTGTTATGTACACCCTACACATCACTCATTTAATGATACCACTCCAAAGAAAAAGCTAGAACTTCATCTAAACATTTAATACTAAAATACTTGACCTCAAGTAACACTATCCTTAGAGCTAAACAGATGGAGTGTCCTGGCTTTAACATCTGAAAGAAGCTTCAAAACCTGTATGAACATAATCAAAACCAGAACAATTTTTTTTTTTCTGAAAATCCAGTGGTAATTACTCCGCTGTTTTCCAAACAGCATAATCTTGTCTTCTTTCTACTACCTTTCCTAAAGACAAACTGCATCTCTTTCAAGGATCCAAGAGCATCAGCATGAATGCTTTCCTTTTAAAAACAGATGCCTGGAGAGTTCACAATAGAAATTAACATTCTTGCAAGTTCACAATTGAAATTAACATTCTTTCACAGTAGTTCCTTCATCTTGTTTTGTTCTCCTTGACTACCTTCAATTACATGCCACAACAAAAACCTTGCCTTGCTTGCTCATCCTTTCATATTGCCACAATTTTTTATTGCCAAAATTAGTCTAAAGGAATTTCCGCTGACCCAATATAATTACATTTGGATGCCCAGAAAATTAATTCACTGTAGTTAAGCAAAGACATCCATGTTGTTTCCAAACCTACTGCACACTTACAAGTTTCTCTTTTGCAAACACAGATCACTTCAGAGTGTTACTGGCAAAAAATAATTTCATAAGGGATACTACTGACTATCATCATTGAAAAATTTATGCATCAACAAAAAATCCCTAGTACAGAAGTCCAGGATGCTGGCAATTCCTTAAATCTTTTCTGAGATATATCAGCAGCACTGTTTTTAGCACTGTTTGTTACAGACTACTGGGAAGCTACTATGACCCATGAGACACATGCACCAGGGAATCTTCTCAATGACTGTACAATTAGCCAGAATCACAGGAGACTGCATTCAATAGCTTGGCATTCATTAAAGAACAACTTATTAAATGGAAAAAAAGTACCCTTTTCTTCTTCCTCTTCCTCCTCTTCCTCTTCTTCCTCTTCATCACTTTCCTCAGCTTTGTTTTCAGTTTCAGGTTGTTTCTCATCTGTTTTTTCTGACGACATTGTATCTTCTTTTGATGAATCAACAGAAGACATGGTATATGCTTCTGTAGAAAGAGTCAGGGAAACCATCATCAATAGAGTAACATCCATAGGAAACACAGGAATCTTGCTTTCAAAAATGATCTCCTTGTGCAGCAGAAGCAGTGTGCTGGTACTGTGTTCACATTCCCAAATCACTAAGGTGTTTGGCATACACACAATACACACAACTTTTCAGAACAAGTTGCCATCCATTCTGCAATTAGTCTGGTTAAGAACAGTCTAAAAGGTTATAAATTCTATTCACACACAAGTCTTCAAGCTGCTTTTGTGAAGCATTCGGAAACACCCACTGAAAGCAGCTGATACTGCTACCTATTAAAAACTGCAGCGTTTTAAGATATCACCATTTTACTGCACCCTCCTATAAACTTAATACTTATTCTTGATCATGGTTAACTATGCATACAAGTTTCCTGGTAACTTAAACAAGTTACTTATTTAGACGGGAAATGGGAACAGAAACATTAAAAAAAACCAACTTGCAAGCAATTTAGGAAAGAATTAACACTGCTTTCATAACCCAGACAGCTGCTGCATCTTTAGGCATAAAAATACTTCCTGGTTTTAATTTACAGATCTACAGCAGAAAAGAATAAATGCTTCATACTTTGCATATTTAAGAGTCTTTTCTTAACATCTGAAGTGGCCTATATGCAAACTTTAAAATATCTTAAGTTATACATGTACCATTTCAGGTTGTTACCTACTAACAGAAAACATCTATCCAATAGAGCAAGATAACCATATGTTTCATTTTTTTAAATTCTAGCTTTCAAAAATTTTTCACTATTTAGATCTGGAACAGAATTTCCCATAATTAACCATTTTCTTTTTGCAATACTAGAGCCAGTATTATCTGCAAGAGATTAGGTGCAATAAGTAACATTTAAATCTGCTGCTTATGTGCAGCATTAGTAGGTACCAGAGATCAGTCGTGTTCCAAATGACAGAAAACGTGAGTTAATTACCAATAGTACGGGGGAAAGTAAAGCTTCCTGGCTAAACCATCAGGGAAAAATACATCCTTCAGGGTATTACTACCAGTATTTCATTTGTAGTAAATAATGTGTCACTTCAGTAATCTGACATTTTCATTTTACTTGAAGGCATGAGTAAAAGAAAGAGAAGCACTACAAGACGTCTTTCCTTCCCCTTTCAATGGGAACAGAAGGAGGAAAGTTAAGAGACTTCTTAGCTTTCCACCACCTGGGTTCGGACGACGTTTTCCTTAGGGAAAAAGGGTTCTGGGATCCACCTATACCGGGAGAGGGTCTCCCGCCCTGGGCTGGGGCTTTTCACACGGGACTTTCCACCTATCCCCCTTCCCCGTTTGCAAGCTGGATGCCGGGGCGAACGGACGGCGATGCGCAGCGCCCGGCGGCGCCGGCGGCCAAGGCGCCACCGCCTCCCCGCTGCAGCCGGGCTCAGGAGCGCTCGGCCCGCTCCCGCCGCAGGACACGGCGGGACCCAGCGAACACCCCCGGCAAGGACCGGGGCCGGGGGGGAGGCAGCGCCGGTGACAAGCGCCCCGCACACGGCGCGTCCCCGGGGCGGGACGGGAGCCCGGCGGCGCGGCGGCCGCGTTTCATTTCACCTCGTCACAGTCCGTCCCCGCTCGGCCCGGGCGCGGCGAGGCGGGACCGCTCTCGGGCGCCGTTACGGCCATGGCGGCAGGACCCACCTCAGCACGAGCCCCGGCTCCCTCCTCAGGCGCGGCGGCAGCAGCTGAAGGCGGCAGTTACCGCTGGACGAGGCGGGTCCGGGAGCAGCGACACACACACGCCTCGCCGCGGCGCAGCCCTACGGCCAGCAGCCACTCTTACCCTTTCCCTCTCCTTCTCCCTCTTTCCTCCCTCCCGGAATCAACAAGGTTTTCAAAATGGCGGGTTCTCGGGCGGCGAGGAGGAAGCGGGAAGGCGGCGGCCAATCAGCGCCCGCGTTGTCGCCGGCGCGGGGAGGGCAGGGGAGGGTGCGCGTCACACCCGCCCGCCCGCGGTGACGTCAGGCCGCGCGCGGCGGCGGGCGCGCGCTCCCGCTGAGGGGCGGGGGGGGGGGTGTGAGCGGTGGGGCGTTGCGTTTTCACTTTTAAGAGCGGCACCGTCTGTAGTTGTAGCGGATTAAAAAAAAAAAAAAAAGCTTTTAAATAAGGAATCCGTACCTCTTATCCTGCCTAAATTGGGTGGTAATTAATATACGCTCCCCAGACTTTCCTTTTGTACACAGTAGTGTTTCCCAATACCTCTGGCACAGGTTGCCCAGAGAAGCTGTGGGTGCCCCATCCCTGGAAGTGTTCAAGGCCAGGTTGGATGGGGCTCTCAGCAACCTGGGCTAGTGGAAGATGTCCCTGCCCGCATCAGGTTGGGACTACATTGATCTCTAAGGTCCCTTCCAACCCAATCCGTTCTAGGTTCTTAAGTGTCTAGTAGTATTTTGTGTTACACATATATCCTACTTATACTACCAGTTCTACGTGACTATGCTTCCCGCGCGCCTACGGTGAACAATTCCCAGGAGTGTGGCATTCTTCCCGCTTCCCCGTATTACTCCAGCGCTGCTCCTCCCCGCGGGGGCTGGTGCAAAGCTCCCGCTCCTTGCCGCGATTCCGTGCGGGGATCCCTTCCCTGCGCGCATCCCCGCGGCGGCGGCGCTGGGCGGGCCCGCGCCGTGCAACGGCCGCGCCGCGCTCGGGCCGCGGCGGGCCCGGGGGTTGCGGCCAACGGGAGGGAACGGCTGAGGAGCCAAGCCTCCTCCTTGCTCCTGCACAATGTAGGGTCACAGGCGGCCCCCGAAAGAGCCGAGGGACGAGTCCCACTCGCTGAGGACTGCGAGTGCGCTGTGGCCCGAGTTCAATTCTTAAGTTTAAGCTTTAATCTTGGAGCCTGAGAGGAGGCCAGGCTGGTCTCCACGTTGCCTTCAACAGGAGTCGGGAGTACACAAGCGGTATGTTTCAGGAAAGCAGCCCGAACTAGCCAGTACAGGTGTCTTTTCTGAAAGCCGTGTTATCCCAAAAGCAGTGTGTTGGCTACTGTGCGGAGCTGTAGGCACATGGCTCTTTGGGAGGTAAAGGGCCAGTAAAAGAGAGGAAATGAAAAGAGTGTCACACTTCTGTAAATTGTTCATCTTAGATACATGTAAAACATAGTCCCGTAGAATTGGTAGTAAACCCAGGAGATACATGTAACACAAAAACTACAAAATGCTTAGAATCAAAGAACAGATTGGGTTGGAAGGGACCTTAAAGGTTGTCAGGTGCCAGTCCCCCTGCTGTGGGCAGAGAAACCTTCAACTAGAAAAGGTTGCTCAGAGCCTCATCCAACCTGGCCTTGAACACCGCCAGGGATGAGGCATCCAGAGTTGCTCTGGGCAATCTGTAGGATAAAGATATTAGGAAATACTTCCATTTATATGCTGTGTACAAAAGGAGATTCTGGGGAGTGTATATTAATCACCGCCCAATTTAGGCAAGAGAGATGCAGATTCCTTATTTTAAAGCTTTTTTTTTAAAGCTGGTGCAATCACAGATGGTGGTCATTTTAAAAGGGAAAATGTAAATTATTCACCAACAATATGTAATTAGACAGGCTTATTGTTAACACGCAATAATGAGGCAAAAATATAATTGAGCCATGGGCCACACAAATGGCATGAGACAGATGTTTGAAGACAACAAACTACTTCCTGTAAGATGAATAGGTTTGGATTAATTCAGAATTGTGACAGAAAACATCCAAAGGCTGTGCTTCAGGTTGTGATGATAAATTAGATCATCATTTTGTAAAGAGGGATGTATTTACCCAATGGAGATTATTTGCCTAACTGAATGACGTCTATTGATATTCTACACATACCACATTAGATGCACCTTCCTCTTTAGGAGAAATAGAAGGTAATGGTTTCATTGATCCTTTTAGTGAAGTCATATCACTTTAGTAGCTGTCAGACCCTTAAACCAAATCCAGTATTTTAGGAATTTATATACTCGGTGGAGGTAAATTTCATTTTGTCACAGGTACCTCTGGCAGAACTTCAACAGCTATGATAACTTCTCTTGATTGTGTTTTTTTAAACCTTCTCTGCCCTTCATAGTATCTTTTGGATTTACAGCTCTATGGAGTAGTTTCAGTATGCTGTCAACAGTTTAATAATTGGTTGTTGCATCTCCCAGATAAGACTGAGACTATATGGGCTAAGAAGACTTCAGAAAAAAAATCTTCAAAGCTATAATTTGGGAGAAGGAGGGGACCAATTTGAAAAAAAAAATCAGATATGTTTTAAAGGGAAATTTGTAAATTCAAGAAAATAGTTTGAAACTGGTTTGTCTGCTCATTTTGACCACGAGTAAGAATGCTGATTCTCCATATACTGCTTTGGGATGATATGCTGTATCAACACTTCTTTATTCTTCTCCCAATCTGAGGAAGTTCACCTAATTATATTATTTCAGTTGAGATTTGAAAGACTTGGATGAGATAATGGTATTGGTATAAAATTTTAGCATTATCTAAGGAGTTTAGACAGTGTAATGAAAAGTTCTAAATGCAACCTAAAAGTCTTGGTCCTGGAAGACAGACAAATTAGAAGGGGATAAGTAATTTTAAGCGGTTCTTAAGGGGTTCCTCCTATAACCTGCTCTTCTTATTCCTTTACAGAGAGCAGGCTTCTCTACTGTCAGAGTCCTAATGTTAAGGACACACTGAGTCTTGACATCCATCTGCAGATGTCAGTTCTGTGAAACACAGTTCTCCTGGAGGTACCTGGGGCTCACTTTTAAATATCAAAGGGTATGTTTCTTAGACATCATAGCTCAGTAGCATTAAATGGTGAAAACTGCTTTGAGGGGACTGTAAAAAGGGGCAGCTTCATGTTTCAGCATACATTACAAGCTTGTATTTTATGTTGAAGTGCACCAGGTAGTGCAGTTCTAAACATGTTCACCAGCTGCTGTTAATTAATGAAAATAGGTCTTTTCAGTTAGTTCAGCGCAGCTTGTATTAGCCAGCAATGTTTATTGGCTCTCAGTATAGAGCATAAAACAATGTATGAGAAGCTTTTGGGAGCAGAAATGTATGCTTCTCTTTACAAAGTCCCCCAGGATTGCCTTTATTTTGTTTCCAAAGTGACCTGTTTACTGCAGCATCCTGCCATCAGCACAGAAACTGGCAAGTCTGCTGTGGGCAAAACTACAGAAAAGGTCATCTGTGAATTGCAGAGAAAGTGTCCTGCATCAAAGTAGACACTAAGTACCTCTCATTTGGAATTTTATCCATAGAGTAAAATACCACAGCAACAAATGATGGGATGCTACTTTTCTAGTAACGTAGGTACTGTTGCTTTGTATTCCTATGTGAGTCATTTAAATATATTTATGTGTGTATCCACACTTCAGGGTTTTTCTAACAGTCATGTGACAAGATTTCCTAGAAATGTCAAAATGCCTGGCCTGTGAAATTCTGAGAAAGTTCTGTGCAAATGCCAAGTACATCTTTATTGCTATTAAGAGCAGTGTGTGGCTTTTGAATCTAAGGGTTATTTAATCACTGCTGAAAGCAGGAGTCTAAATATGAACCAATAATTGTGCTAATTAACACAATTTAAAAGACAAGAACTTGAAAACCATTTGGGTAGTGTGCAGTTAAGTTGTGATCTGATCAATAACATAAGCTGAGACTCTTCAGGTTTGCACATTTGTGCAAGGTATTTTACATTTATTGACTGATAAGAACACTCAATTTGCACAGTGTTTCCTAACGGGGTCCTGCATCCTACATTCATTTCCTTTTTTATATCCCATCTAAGTGTTTCAGGATTAGCAGGATCATCAGGCTTGTCATGCCTGATCCTTAAGAAGCTTAAAGAGCTGTCCCTGTAAATACAAATACTCGCAAACATGAAATGTGTAATCAATATGAAATCAATCCAAACAGTTTCAATCCAAACTTTAGAAATATCTTTTTGTGCCATGATTCAGGGTATGTGCAAGATTCAACAAAATTGTAAAGTACAAAGAAACATCAGAGATAGACAATGAATCAAAGTAGGATATAAAGGCATGTATTTCATCTGCATCTAATGACAACATTGGTGTGTTATCAGATTGAGCTCTGTGTGGAGATTTCTGTTTACCTTTCACTTACCATGAAGTTGAATCTTAATTTGCAGGGTTTGAAAGTCACCACTTTGTGTGTGTTTGGGAAGACCTACAATTCTGTGTTCAGTCAAAGCATGCATGTCTTTTATGTGTTCTATGCAATATTCAGATCTACTGCTAGATGCAGTATTTAGAAGGAAGAGCCTGGGAACTGTGCAAAGACGACCTGTAACTCCCATAGGTGACAGCCCTAAAGAACTCTGCTGTTGACAGCAAGGAGAGGGTGTGAAAGGGCCTTTGCCTTAGTGTCCCACCCACTTCTCACTGTCGACCTGTGCTCACAGGATGGTTTCCAGAGCAAAGCACGGCAAGGACAGAATCTGACCCGCAGTGAATGCTCACTCAGTTACCGGCCTCCTGCTTGCTACCTTGGGAGAGCGTTGCAATGAATAGTGCCTGGATGTGCCAGCAAGCTATGCAAATGTTATGTAACCCACACTTTGGAAAAAGAAACACTGTCCATTCATTTATGCCTTAAAGGTTTGAGTCTGTAAATTTCTACTTGTCAAGTCCATAGGTATTTGTACAATTCATTTACAATTACACATTTTTTAACTTACTGTCAATGGAAAACATCGCTGGGACTATTACTACTTTGCACTAGAAGGAGTTTACACTTAGACCATCAAGTTGTACGACAAAGCGAAACTGGTGGTTTTCCACACACATTGTATGTAGGTATTGGCAACCTCTATTTAGAAAAAAAACCACAAAGATAAGAAAAAGGAAAACACTGTGGCTTTCTAATAATTTAAGGTGATCTTGGTAATAACTTGTGTTCCTGACATGATATAATTCGACACTGTCCAGAAGACAAGAGGCTTTTCTTTCCCGAGCGAGGTCCTCCCCCCGCAGCCGCCCGGTAGCGGTGGGACCCACCCGGCACCGAGCCTTTCCGCCGCCACGCTCGGGACGTGGAAAATGAATTTGTCCATTGTGGGAGGCGGCGGCGGCAGCACCGCCTGCAGCTGCACGCCCGGGGCCGCCACCGGCAGCGGCCGCGGCGGCCGGAGCACCCCCGGTGCCTGCGCTCGCCGCCAGCCCCCGGGCCGGGAGGCAGATGCGCGACGCGGGAGAGGAGCTGCGAGGGCGGCAGGACCCGAGCGGGGCCCGGGGGCTCGCAGCAGCTCCCCGGCCGCCTTCCCGCGGGATACCCCCCGGAGTGCCGCCCGCCGCGCACCCAGGAGAAACCCGCGGCCCGGCAGAGGTAGGGAGCGGCAGCCGGGACTCGGTGGCCCCGCAGCGCCCCGGCAGCGGGAGGCGCTGTGCTCCCAGGGCCGGCACCACGCTCTTCCCGCAGGGACCCGGGTAGGCGCCGACCGGCACCTGCGAGCGCGGGGAAGGGAGCTGAGCCCCTTCCCGCCTTCTCCCGAAGCTTCTCCACCCCCGCCTTTCAGGTGAAGAGGAGGTGATTGCTGTCTCGGGGCATGTGTGTTAATTGCGTTATCTTATGCAAAAGAGGTGAACTTTTAAAGTTTAACTGAAGTTTGCTTTGGGGTTTGCGTAGAGTTCCTCTCGACTGGAAGCTTCGGAATGCAAGTATGCTTCGGGGCTAATATAATGGGATAATGGCATTTAGTGGGGCTTTCATTTTTCATTCTTACAGGTAATATTCTGAAGCCTAATTGAGGTTTCATTTTTATTTTAAATAACATTAATTTAAGCCTGTACTCTGTAATTTTCACAGTTGTTTTTCACATACCTTTTCTTTAGGCATGCTTTGCTACATGTAAGGTGCAAGTGCAAGTCTACAAAAGCTTCTTAGCCTTGAAGAGACTACTGCTCTGATTAATCTTCACATTTTCCAGGTTCAGGCTATTGATGTTTACTATGAAATACATAAACTAAATGCAGAAACAAGTATTAAAGCGTCCAAGTCTTCCTAGTTGGAAGATACTAGTTGGATACTTTCAACTAGTCTATAGTTGAAACAATTACATTTTTTATATGGAAAAAGAAATCTCAACTGAAGTTGTTTAAAGTTTTATGCATCTGGCTGCAATAGCCAATCTACTTTAAAATTCCATGCAAATTCTGTATGAATCATACCTTATTTTTAAACGAATGTAATTTTACACTGAGAATGTTCATAGCATATTAAAGCCATATCCATGGCCTGGCTTAGAGTAACAAAAGCCATAAAGTTCAGTATGGAAGCAAAGCATTTATCCTCATTTCACCTCTGTACTCTGGGTTTCTAGGCATTTCTTCTCACAAACTATGTAGTTATTCATTGTTTGACCCTTGCAGGGCTTTAGGTTTAGTGAAGTAAGTAAATGCCAGGTGACCAAGTTCTGTTCCCAGCTACTTCAGACTTTACACCATGGTAACTTTATTTATTTCAGTGCTGTCATCACAGATTTACCTGACTGTAACTGGAGCCTGAATTTGTTCAATAGCTTCTGTCATATTTTTTTTACTTTGCCAGCTCAAGTTGAAGTTTTTAATACAGTATTTGTATGTAAATTAGATAATGCACAGTTTAATTGATTCCCCTCTGTACTAGGATTGCAGAATTGCAAATATGCTTTTAGTATAAACAAGAAACTGCAGTGCTGTTTTGTATGGCTAAAAGCTATAAGCTTTCAGTCCTGGTGACTTTTTAGTGAAAATTCTGATATGCCAGAACTAAAGGCTTTAGGGAAACTATTTTATGTGTACACACATAAATAAACTTCCAAAGTTGAGATGAGAAGGCTTTTAAAGTGTTACAAGAACTCCAGCAATGACATTCTGAAAGAGAGGCAGTTTAAATATAGGAAGCTCATATCTTCCTTTCTGGTGGCTGGACTTCAGAGGCTTCACTGATTTCTGCATCTGGCTTCCTCTTAGTGTGAGGTGGGGTCCACCATGGCCTAGGACACCAAGGAAAATTGCTGGAAGCCTGTAGAGAGCTGCAGGTGTTTAACACAGGACAGAAAATATACTCTTCTGTAAATCAGGTCTTGGTTTGTTCTTGTTCTATGTTAATGCATATTTAAGGGGGCTTTAGATAAATTTCAGTATAAGAACCTAGAAAGACATATTTTAAATTACTAAAGTATGTAAAGGGAAAATGTCTCATTTATTATACAGAAATTTGATACTTAAATATGCATGAATGGAAATGGATTGTCAAAGTCTTACTTAAATGTTGTCACAATACTTTTAAATGGAAACAAATTTTATAACTCCTACCTGAAGTATCGCTTTTGGTATCAGTATCCTTATTTTGGGGAAAACATGGCTTAATACCTAATTTTATATGCGAGACTCAACTGCTTGTTACATGAAGGGGAAAATTAAATATTCTGAAGTTTTTGTGGAGCTGCAGCCTAATCTAAACATTCTAGAAAGGTTGGAAGTTTGTAATTGTAGTTTCTGTCACTATATTTCTTCACCCTGTTGCTTTTTCATTTATCATTTTTCCAAGTAAACTTTAATTGGTATGTTTTATTTTGAGTTTGGAGCATGATAGATTTGCACTGACATGCATCCGTTACCTAATTCCAAGAGGTATCCATATGCTGTAATGGTTATGAAAAAACATAGAAAGGGAGAGTGCATTTAGGCTGAGAGGGCTGAATCAATCACCATTCTTTCTAGTGGATGTACTGGCTGAAGAAGCTCATCATTCTGAAATGTGCCATTGTATGGTGCATTCAAATGATGTGGCAAGGTCTGAAAGCTGTGAAAATAATAATTCCTGACTAGCAGCTGTGGACATGGTGATAAAAATTTCTTTCTTACCAGAGCTTAAAATAAAGACTGCACTTTGGCAATTACCAGATAAAGCAATCTGGCTTGCAGGAATTATAATAGGTAAGAGAAAATTCCCCATGTTGAAATGTGAGGGGGATAATTTTGCTTGTAATGAGCAGAAGTGAAATTCAAGGACACTCATTACTTTTGGTATGGTATAAAGAGATGAAGATGCTGGAGTAGGAGTGATTTGAGATGCTGCTATGCAAAAGCTGGAGCCAGTTCTGCAGAATTTCACTTCTTCCAAATTTTACCTCTAGGACATCAGCCATTTTTTGTGGAGGAAGACACTTAAATTCACTGATCTTGAATAGCTGCTCAGCTCTTTTTCTGAACAGAAGAGGAGCACGTAGTTGTAAATGTTATTGTTCTTTTAAACAGACTTTTTGGTATTTCAGTCCTTTTTGCATGATGATAACAGATGCATTCTGAAGTCTTCCTAGTATAAAGTAGTGTATTTACATGTGTTGATGGATTTTAGAAAACATTTGCTCTAAACTTAAATATGTTTGAGCAAATATTGCTTAATTCTTCATCTTTGAAAAAGTGGAAAGGCTTTTTCAGTATGGAACTAGAAGACAAGTTGCAAGTCCTATGTGTATGAATCTGATAGTCACTTCCTGTGTCATCAAAGACAAATTATGAAGGTTTCTGTATCTGGGCTTTGTAGGTATAATGTGGAGTAAAAAAATTACAGATTCACAGAATATTCTGAGTTGTAAGGGACCCACAATGATCATCAAGTCTAGTTGTAAAGAGAATGGCCCATATGGGGATTGAGCCCATGACCTTGGTGCTCTTAGCACCACGCTCTAACAGGGATATTCTGAAGCTCACTCAAAAAATGAAACACTGTGTGATGCCCAGTGAATGGAAGCTGTGTAAGTTCTCAAAATGGACAATAGAATTGTGCATTGTATTTTAAGTCATGCCTGTAAAGTTGGGCTAAGCCTTTCTGGTCAAAATATCCAAACACAAGAGTATCCACTTACATGGAAATCAGTACTTTTGTATCCTCTTTATTGTGCAGATGATATCAATACACTATTTTACTTGATGAAATTCTAAAAATTAGATTGCTCTGGAAAATACTTAGGTTACAGCAATCCCTGTGCAAGTCAAAATTATTGCAAGGCTGTCACAGAAGGCAGAATTTGAGTCCTGAAGATGCCACTTCTGAAATGTGGACACTACAAATACACTTTCCAGGAATAACATCTCATTGCTACCCACAGGCATTCATGGGTAGTTGGTTAAGCTTTTCCAGAAAATGCACAGACTAGCTAGGAAAATTCTTAAACTAATTGGAATTTGCCAGTTAGTGTCTCTAAGTGAAACTACTTCCAAAACACCAAATTTGGACTAGCTGCTCAGGTAAAGTCAGTAGTTTCTTCCTTGTTTTTTTGGTTAGTTGGGTTTTTTTCTTTTTATGTCTTAGTAAAATGAGGATTAACATAGTATGAATATTATTTAATAGCAGAACTGGAAATAGGCTCTAAGTCTGCTGATTTCCATCCATACTGTGTGGGCAGTGGAAAAAGAAAATGGAAATTTACAACATCTTTCCTGAAAGTCAGTAGAACATTAAGCTGATCAAACTGTACAGTCCCAGAAGACCTTTAATTGCTAACAGGAGCAGTTATCTGGAAATGGTTCTGATGCCCATTCTGTCACCTTTGGTGGTTTTGCTGTCTATGAAGCAGTAGCCTCACTGTGCTCTACAGCTTGGTGTGTTAGGATGAAGTACTGGGTTGCCATCCATGAAAGACAGCTGGGATTCGGGATGGGAACCCGAACATATACTGGATATAAGCTGATGACTTTTCCAATTATTATTTTCTGTGTTTGTGAAGGTGTATGTGTTTTATGCATGCTTTGCTGGCATGAAAACTGTGACACAATTATTTTCTTCAGTTTTTGAGGGTGACGTTAGAACTTTGGCTCTTTAGGCTTTTCAGGATTCGAGCTCAAAGCAACCAAACACAGGTGTAGGTGCCCTATTTTAGCGCAAAGAGGTGTTAGTGACAGTAAAGTATGAACAGGTCTGATGTCTCCTGTATTGTCACTACCACATTTTTATGTACATTGTGAGCAGGTTTTAAGGTAGATCTTGCAATGCAAAATTAACTTCAAAACTGGTATTTTTTGATGTTGGTTAAGATGGTGCATTATTTAGAACATTATGTAGAACAAGTATTTCACTTAAATCTTATTAATGATCCAATATCCACAGATAGGTTAATTATAAAAAATTTAAAATATTTAAGAATTGGTAAAATAGACCTTGGGTTTGTTAATTTTCTGCAAAAGTTTCTGGAGCATTTCAAATTTTACCCTATAGTTTTTATATAAATAATTTTACAAGACACTTTGGACTTTTTCTTCTTACAAAACCTTTGTTATTGCAGTTATATTTATTATTTCTTCTGTTTAGAGGAAGCTGATAGATATTTCAAAATAAATAACTCAGCTTTTCCAAGTAATTACTTTATAAATAAGCTAAAAGTCTTTAATACTGGAAAAATGAAAACCATCAAACTTATCAAAATTCTGTGATTCTATGAAATTATCTACTGCTTTTTGGAACAAAACATGTGTAGTTATGTGGACAAAAGTAGCTTTGTGGAGTAGACATATTCTCATGCTTTTTGATCATTCGCTCCCGATGCTGAAGATTAATATACAAAACTCAGGCAGAAGTAGAGAGCACACAATATAATGCCTGTGCCTTGAATTCAGGCGAGTCTTTTGAAATAAATTATTATGTTATGTTCTTGTTATAATAGGTGGTAGTCTGTAGTAGCTGCTAAGTGGAAAGTTACGTAAGAATTTTCTTCATAATTTTATGTCTGAATGCTGTCTTTGCGTATTCACAATTTAATGAAATATTCTCCTTTCCTGATGAAAGTTTTATGTTTGGTTTTAGTCCAGAGGTTGACTTTCCTGGAAAGCATATGGGAAAATACTTTGGCTGGTTTTGATTTAAAAAAAAATTGTATGCTTTTCCCATTTGAAATGTAGCTGGAGAAAAAGACTGCTGTTATATAAACACAACTGTATAATCTGACAGTTGTAGCCTGGCCATTTCTCATTGAGGGTTTAATACTTTGGAAATAAAAAAATTGAAAGAGCATTTTAAAATTTTCATGTCTGTTTCTAGTTTACTATTAGCTGCTTTATGCTGTTTTGAAAGACTTGCATGCTGGTTGCTATGGTTTGGTGAGGCTTGTACTGCCGTACCCTTAAACTGCTGTAAATTAGTTCAAATTAATAAATACCTACTACACTTGCTTGCTGCCTTTGGTGGGATGAGGCTTTCTTGGATGCTTAGTTAGGCCTTAAGGGAAATACTTAACACCCATTATATAAAGCAGCTTTTATTACTCATGAGAATTACTTTTTGGTGGTGGATTGCAGCATTGATTACAAGATCCTTGGTCACACGTGAGCTTTGTAACCCAAACACTCTGATGTGTTGGAAGAAGTCTGCCTCTCAGAAACAGGTCTTGAAACCCCAATGCTTTAAATACCTATGAGAGTGGTTTCCTGATTTGCTCACCATATAAAGATGGATTATTCACATACTCAAGGTTTTCTACAGTTATGTGCAGGATTGTAGACCTTAATAATGTAACATAGCTGATATCTCTGTAACAGGTTTTAAAGCTTTATATAAGATAGTACTACCTAATATTATTAGGTCTGGTTGCTCTATAACACTGCCCATTTTAGGCTTTAAAAGTGAACATGTCTGAAACACTAACAATTTGCTTAGTTTTCCTTAAAATTTGCTAAAGGATCTGTCAGGTCCTAAAGCCTCATAAAATCTTTCCAATGTTTTAACAAAGTCCTGGATATAGCAACTGTGAGAAAAGTCTTTTTGTCCATGGTAAATTGCAATCTGATGTATCCTGTTACTGAAGCCAGCTGGGAGTGTACCCAGACTGAGTGATTCAATTGCAGGGTTTCTGTGTGTCACTTCTGACTTGTAAATGTCAGTTCAATTTGTAAGTTTAAGCCTCCATCTAATCTGCAGCAGGCTTTGCTGTGAGGGAATGCAGATGCTGAACAGTGAAGCAGGATCTAGCATTAACTACAGAACTTAAGGCTTATTAAAAACAAATGCCATGGCTCTCATCAGGGTAAGAACCTTGTTATGTTGTGGCTATTTCTTATTTAGAATGTGCATGTATATGTCATTTTCTGGGTTTGTTTTTTCTGGTGTGTTTAAGAGGTGACTTGACAAGGTAGAATTTGGCCTGTAGTATGCGTCAGAATGGTCAATAATACAGGGGTGGTATCATATATGTATTTTCTTAGAAGTCTGAGTGTTGTTAGATAACATCTCTTTTTTGTGTTTCATTGACTAAGCAATTATCCTTTAGAAAATGCATTCACCTTTAGTTTTCCAAAAACGTTTTGCTTGTCTTTTCAGAGTATTTTTTACTTTTAAACTTTATTAAAGAAAAAAATCCCAAAACCCAGATACGTGACCTTACTTGGCATAGAAGGTCACATATCTTGGCTTACCATCTGGTTAAGTAATTCAGCTGAAAAATGAGCTAGGCAACAGAGCAATTTTTGTCATTTTTGCAAGTGCCTTACAAAAATACTTACTTGAAATGCTTTCACTTCACACTTCTTCATAGCTACCTTCCTGCCCAGTTCTAAACACAGCCCTCTGTCTTCACTGCATTTTCTGTCTCATAAAAAATGAATAGCAGTCTCTCAGCTTGCGTACATAGGAACATTCAGGAAAAAAATTCTAAATTGCCACATGAACATTCTTCATTTTTAATTTGAGCTAACTTCAAAAGTTTATCAATTAAATCACATTCAAATCTGTTATGGGTTCTTTTATTTGGAAGTGACTTTTGTTTTGAATTCTAAAGTAAATTAAGTTAAATTTGCTTCTTAAGTAAATTAAACAAGATAATTTAAACTTTAGTTATGGTTTAACTAATACATTTTAAAAGCTTTTTCAAATTAATCTTCCCGAAAGTTCTGGCTAATAAGCCCTTCTAAGTTGTGGTATGGTGATTGCAGAAGTTCCTATGTCTAGTTCTCTGTTCTGCTCTGTTCCTCAGTCTGCTGGACAAAGAGCAGCAGAACAACGTGGATACTTGTTGAGCAGCCAGGGTGGTTCACAGATGGTGCACAGCACAAACTTGCGTTCAGAGAAAGCAAATACAGGGAACTGTGAATCCTGGGGTGGCATGAGGCACAGACAGATTGCTTATTGTGCTGCAGCAAGGGCCATCTTCTGCAGAAAGTGGGCCAGGCAGCAAAAAGGGGCAACATCTTCAATGTTCCCTGACATCTTCAGGTTTTGGCAGGACTTGCAACAGTAGCTAGAACATCTCTGTAAATGATCTGTCTACAAACAGTGAAATAGGAATGTGCTCTCTCCTGGAAATCTCTGTTAAGTTAAACTATGCAGTGAGGTGGTTTTGGTGATTTGTTTGTTCGTTGTTTTGGTTTTGCTTTTTGTTTTGCTTAAGTTTGTGTTTTACTGATACTGAAAATGCTTCTTCCAAGGGAATTTGCTGGGGAAAAAGGCAGAACGTACAAAATATGCATTGCTCCACACTGACTCCAGTTTTGGGTGTTACTGAATATTCTTGTTCAATGTAAATGATACTGAATTATAATGCTCATTATACTGGAGTGTTCAGCTCATTGCACGTGGAAGTAGTTGTTGAGTGTTTGAATTTGCACTATATATTCATACTCTCAATTAATACTGAGTAATTTCTTTGTGCAGATAAGACGTAAGAGTCCTTTTCTTTATTCATGCAATTCTTTAATGTATTCTTGATATCTTTCCACACTTTTCAAGCAGTACAAAAGTCTGCTTCGCATGTGGGCATTTCTGATTCCAAAGGTCCTCACACAGTGCAACTCTGGAATAGAACTGGAGAAACTGTACAAGAGGAAATTTTGAATGCAGTTAGTGGTGAGATAAGGCAAGCTTCCTTCTCTGGAATTGCAATTATATTTTATACTGATAGATTCCACATGTTCATCCAAATAATTCTCATTTATATGGCTCTGGCTGGGAACATTGACTGCTTTTCAAACTTAGTGTGTAGTAATGCATAGTGAACTTCTTTATAACCTATAAGTAGTTACACATAGCTTTCTTCTCCTGTAATCTAGACCAAATAATCTGGAATTTTCCTGGTAGTAACCTGAAAAAACCTCCAAAATATGCCCCCCTAAACATTCCTGAAGCTTCCCAAACCAAATACTCCCTTTTGACTAGTGAAACAGATCATGTTCTTTGGCATGGGCTCTGCTCCTGACTTCAGAGAAACAGTCATGAAAATGCATTGAAACAGTTCAGTGCAGTTGGAAGAAGCTTCTTTGGAATTACTACTAGGTGTTGGTTTCTGCATTCTTCTGAGGATGCCTGGTTTTGTGCTTGGGGTTCTTCTGTAAAGGGTTAATAAGTAATCTTCATAGACTTGCAGCTATTTCTGTTCTGTATTTTGCTCATGTAAATTAAATGTTTCATCCTTACAGCATATTGGGACTTCTAAAACTTGTTTTTTCGGAATGCAGATTTTTTGCTTGCTTGCATTTTGTCATCATTGCAGAACTGAGTACTGGCCCATTTTGCTTTCTGTGTTGCATTTTATTCTGGCAAATATAGTATAATATGGAAATTTGTCTATATTTTTTTTGCCAGTTGACATTTTCAGATACATTTGAAAAAGAACTCAAGTGTTTCAGGATATTTAAAAAGCAAATCTGTAGGTAATTCAAAAAATGAATTCATCTGTGTTTATAGCTGATGAGGAGAGGGATGAATGGACAAATGTTGCATGTAGAGTTATTGCGTGTTTGTTTGGTGGTAGATTTCCAGATCCTTTCAGTGTACAATGAGATGAAGATGGGAAGAAAGGAGAAAGAAAAAAACAACCAAAACAGCTTAAGTGAAGTGATTTGGTTTATTTATTTTTTAAAATAGTAATGGACTAGGAAGAGAGCTCCTATTTATTTATTGCGAAAGTGGTGCTGCTTCAACAGGATTACTCTGCCATTCATTTAACTGTCAGAAGAAAATGCACAATACTGGGGAGTGGAAGGATGTGAAAGCTGTAGAACCCACTCAAACACAAGAAAGTTTCTCATGTGCCTGACTATTTATCCATCACAAGGGACTGTGCAAGGATTACAGAAAATGAATGTGCTGGTTGGTGCCTGCTGGCCTCACAAGGTGGAGCTGCTCTCCTTCCTTACCTTATTCTGGGCCCGTGGAGGAATTGCCCTTGTCCTCAATATTGCATACAAATACCTTCAGTCTGTATTTCTGTCTCTGTCCTCCTCCTGGCCTCTCACCAAGTGCTGCAGCCCTCTTTTATGCTACTTCTAGCATTTCTTAGCCACATGATTAAGTGGATAATAGACATGGACCAGTTGGAGAGGGATTAGGTTTTTAGTTGTTTAAGGCTCTACTGAGTGCCCAGACCTTGTAGATCACGTGCCTACACCAGTGCTATTCTGGCACAAATAGAAGTCAGGACCCTCTTTCTTTTTGGGGAGTAAGAGGAAATTAGATCAATTTTGGCTTAAAACTATGCCCTGAGCTTGTGGCTGGGTATGATGCTGTCTAGTACAACTGCCAATCCCATAGGAAAAAGGGGATTTCTGTTACATTTCTGTGCCAGTTCATATACTTTCTTCCTTTCCTGGGGCAAGTCCGGTAAATTGGTCTGATGAAAATGGTTTTTCTTTTTTGGAGATTGGCAAAGGACTGACTAAATCTTCTGTCAGATCAGTCAGCAGGACTGTTTTTGTGGTTGCACTGTTACCTGGTCTGGTGGAGAGGAAGCTAAGGAAGAGAGAGGTGAGGGGAACAAGACAAGTAGGAGTTCTTTTTTCAGGGGAAGCCCACAGTTGCACCAGATTGGAAAGTGTTGGAGACATATTACATCTAAATATTTAAAATAATAAAGTACCAAATTTGAGTAGAATTTCATTTCTTTCTGTCCTCATAGTTCTAATGACTTGCTTTTGAACAAAAAAAGTTAGTCTTCTGTCATAAAGGGAAGATTTAATAAGAATTAGAACTACTTTGTCATTAACAAAACAAACCACTGTTTTAATTATTTTGAATGCTTCTGGGTTTTTTTAGCTCTTATGAGACATTTCTCTTTTTTGTGTGTGTTAATAAAGTCAGACCTAATAATCACATTTTGCAGTATCCACAGAGATTAGCTGATTGGGTCTTAAAACCAAATGTAAAGTAATATGAATACTAGTTCATTGAATAATTTTATTTATTGAATAAAACATTAGATTTTTTACATCGTATACATGGACATATATTTATTAGCAAAACAAAATAAATTACAAGTCTAATACCTCCTAAAACCTGAAACTTACTTGTTTTAAACATTTGAATACATTGATTTTTTTGTTACACATGACTCAGATTCCCACCAGCCTGCAAAGTGTGTTAATTTACAAAAGCTGTAAAAGGCAGGCATTAAAAAAAAGTCATAGAGTGTGCAGAGTGCCCTCCAGCACTGATTACATGCTCATTACCTCTGATTCCCCTGGTGTGCTTTGTATCCTGGTTCTTTATTCTCAGGAGACATATGCACGTGCAACTTTGTCCTTAGCTGCTGCCTGGGAATTAAGGAAGCTGTGATGGTCTGTTGTCCATCACCTCAGGAGATCCAACCAGCGACAGAAGGGTGCAGGAATGAATTAAAGCACAGGCAGAAGCACTGGCACAATGTCTAGAGGGATTGAGAGTGTGTATATGGTGATACCCTTGGGGTGGCAGGAGGGAATTGAAGGCCCCTGAGGACCTCCCTCATCCAGAATATTGGTGTGTGTGGATTTACTGAGCTCCTGCCTCTCAACATCCATCTTCTGGATGAGTGCCACCAAGCACTCATTTGTCATTTGCCTATTCATTATCCGTTCTCTTCCCTTGGCCCTCTGGCAGAAGAGTTTGAGATATAAAGCTGTTAGTTCAAGTTCAACTCAGATAACCTGATGACATAAACAAGGGAAAGGGGGGATGAGTTCTGAGAAAACAGTGGGTTGTTTGTTCACTGACATTATTTTAGGTTTAGGACTACTGCTTGTACTTGAGTAGTACAAGCAAGACCAACTCAGCAAGTTTGTTGATGACACCAAGCTGTGTGGTGAGGTTGACAGGCTGGGGGGAAGGGATGCCATCCAGAGGGACATGAACGGGCCTGAGAGATGGGAGTGTGCAAATCTCATGAAGTTCATCAAGGCCAAGTGCAAGGTCCTGCACCTGGGTTGGGACAATCCCAAACATGGATACAGGCTGGGCAATGAGTGGATTGAGAGCAGCCCTGTGGAGAGGGTCGAGGGCGAATTGGTGGATGAAAAACTGAATGTGAATGCCTGTTGCATTCTGGGCTGTATCAAAAGAAGCGTGATGCATGTTAGGCAGGGGATTCTGCCCTTCTGCTCTACTCTGGTGAGACCCCACCTGGAGTGCTGTGTCCAGCTTTGGGGCCCCCAACATAAGAAAGATGTGGATCTGTTGGAGCAAGTCCAGTGGAAGGCCATAAGGACTATCAGAGGCCTGGAGCGCCTTCCATATGAGGTCAGGCTGAGAGAGTTGGAGTAGTTAATCCTGAAAAAGGCTCCCGGAAGAACTTTGAGCAGTCTCCCAGTACTGGGAGGGCTCAGCTATGCCATGTGAGCCACAGATATTAAAGTACACAGCGAAGCTTTGTGGAGCTGGACGACTTTCCCGAACAATTGGTTTTCCTCCCACTACTTCTTCATTAAATAAATGTATATAAAGACTTCTACAAAGAACGTTTCTAAAAATTCCCAAATCCTGGTGCCCTCCCAATTAGGTTTATTTTAGAAGAGAAAGTTTGCTGGTTCTAATGTATGGAGCTGAGTTCTAATACATTATTTTCTTTTTTATTATGTCAACATTGGTAAATTTGAGCTTTGAAAGCACCCTAAAAGTTTGAGTGTATTTCTGTAGGAAGGACAATTACAGACGTAATAAATGCTTAAAATCAGGTTTCATAATATTATTTAAATATTGGAGATTTATGTGCCAAATATTGCTTATCATGTGATATGTTACCACGAGGCACAATGCTGTAAATGCAGGGAATCAAAACTGTGTTTGTCTAAAGTCTGTGCATAGCTGCAGGCAGCCCCTTAGCACTGCAGAGCTGTGCTCAGAACTGCCCTGCTGGACCAGGAGAGCAGCCACAGCTGAGAACTGAGCATTCCAGCTGCCTCTGGAAGGTCCAAGAGTTTGGCTGCTTTTCTGGTTGTTTACCATATGATTTGCTCTAAAGTGCTGAATTTTAATGTCATACCATTCTTAATTCTGTATAATTCAACCAGTTTCTAGTGTGAGGCCTTTGAAGGACTGGTGGCTGCTCTCTTTAAAGCTTTCATAGCTAGAAGTGAGCATTGAGTACAGGGCTGCAAACTGATTTTTCCAGGCAGGATGGTGGCTGTAACATGTACTGCCATTGTGCAGCAGCTCTCTGCTTTGTTCTGGGTTCCACAGAATTTGAAGGAGCTTTAGTTTCAACTAGCAGCTCAGTTCATACTTGACTTTACATGAAACAGTTGTAAAACTTTTAATGTCTGACTTTTATTTCACTTGAAATGGGTTGAAAGCATCTCAGGCAAACATATAAATCTCCTCATCTTTCACATGTAATGTTAGCAGGCATTTGAAGAGATCAATGTAAAGTCTTATGAGATCCATAAACCTTTTTGATTGCAGAAGGAAAATGCGTTCATTTCTGAAATCTCTCTGGGAAGTGGAAAAGAAAAATAGGTCATTAATCCAACATGGAACAGAAAGTGTGAAGCTACAGCTTGCAAATTATTTTTGTTCAATGTACTATTAAAAGATGAAGACAGAAGCACTTGTAACCTTTGTAACTACAGAATTACAGTTCTTTTTAAAGCATTTGCAGAAGATGCTATGGTTTTCAGTTTTTATGCTATGGTTTTCAGTTTTCAGGTGAAGAAAATATGCTTGCTTACTTGAGTTGACCTTTGCAGAGTCACCTCTCAACAGGGATCTGTGGTGCATGTTTTTTTCCTTACCCTGACCTTTTTTCAAGGAGGAGAAGAAAAAATGTTGAATGAATTTGGTGTATTATGTCTTTCTCAGGGGATAGATTAGTTGATAGTTTTGGCTATGTCAGGGTGAAAATGAAACTGTGTTTGTGACAGTTGACCTGAGAGCAGCTGTCAAACATGTTTTTGAGTCATGAAAGTATTTGAAAATGCTCCTGTCAAATAATGGCATACAAAGTTCTTCCCTGACCTTGGAAATCATTGCCTGTTTTAACAAAACAATCTTGTGGCATCTCTAGTTTCTGTGAATTAGGACCAGTAGGGTTCTTCAAAATTAATCTGTATTATCATTAATATAATAAAACAATCCAATCCCCCGTGTCAGAGCATCATAATTAATTTGTTCTAGTGTCAGTCTGCTTTCTTTCATCCTGCATTTCATTTTCTAATGGAGGTTACAGGAAGAGAGAAATCATAACAGGACACTGAGAATTGAACTCTAATTTACATGGGAAAATGTAATAATAGTAAAGTAGCAGTAAATTTCCTTTGGGAAAACAAGGTTTTCTTTGGTATTGTTGATCTTGGTGAAGTTGTATGTGCTTTGACCTTGTCATCAATGACCTCAATAGAATGATTCCATTGACTTAAATTCACTACAGGATTTAATGTATTTTCCTTTTTCTTATATTCCCTAGATAATTTTACTGATTTCATAAGAAACATAAATTTCATTTACTTTTAGATAATGAGCTTCTGCTAATGCCAGGAGGAACATTTCTAAAGCTTTTGCACAAATGTTCTGTAACTGAGTTAAGTAAATTAACATTTTCATCCCATATTTAAAATAATTTACTCTTCTTGTTCTTACAGGGACTGCAACACAGAAGTATCCTTTCAAGCCCCCGAAGAAAGAATTGTGTAAGTAAACATATGGGAGTTAAAACTGTGTTACATATTCTCTATTCTTCCTAACTGAAGAGTGAACAAGCCACTATGTGGCTTTTCATATGTCCAGCTTGCCTAACAGAGCTCAGACAAAGGCAAATGTTACACCTCCTAATCCTGTTAATTTAGCAGTGATTTTGATTGCATGTAATATAACATTATAGTAAAGCAAATCTAAAGGTGGACTCTGAAATGACATCTTGAGGATGAATATCAGTTTAGTCAGAGGGCATGTGTTTGCTACCAAACTTTATTCTCAAAACTTTTGTACAGTCTTTCTAAAAATGAAGAAATTATAGAAATATAATATTTTTTTCTAAGAGTATTTACTATATTAGCTTTTATCTCACTGCAGCATTACATTTCTAGCCCCTTTTCCATTGCAGTCATGCTGTGGATATAAAAATCTACTACAAATTGTGAAAGGAGCAGGAATAAAATATCATAATACTTTGACATCTATTGCATTATCTCCCTAAAGAAAATGCTTTGGTGTAGATTAAGGATTGCCTTTTTGTTGACAACAAGGATCCTTCAGGCTGAGAAACTTTTTAAAATTCACTTTCAAGAGCTGTATCAAGGCTAGTTAAAGTGCTGTAGAAGTACCAGTGTAACCATTTAGTCTATACAAGTAATAACTTAAAGAACACTGTAGTTTTATCTTTGCCATCTCATTATTCTCTAGACACATATTCCCTACTCCTGGCTCAGGTAATAGAAGTACTTTGTCCTGGACAATTTTGGGCGCATACTGGGGTCTAGGAGAAGTGAGAGCTGAAGAAATCTCATAATCTCCTGTGCAAGTTTGATGTCTCTAAGGTGGCAGTCTTACATCCAACACTTGCTGTTGCTAAGACCAAAAGCTCTGTCTGTCCCTCAGTAAATACAAGATATATAGGTCCTCAGCTAAACTAGAGGGGAGGTTTTATGCTTTGGGGAGCTTCACAGGCTTTTTGCATTTTTTTTTCCAAAAGCATCCTGCAGAGTCTGGCCGTGGACTTTTGTTTGATATTGGCATGTGTTTGTCAGCATACGTAAGTGTAAGTAGCTTCTTAAATTCAAAGAGCAGAGAATGTATATTTCTTTCACATCAGGATTCTGACTGCAGTTGACAAAACAGTGTTTCTAAGGTATAAGTGACAGTAAATTTCTGATATTAGGAGAAGAAAACTAAATTAGTTACAATTTTGTATTAACTTCATTCTAATATTACAGCTGCTTGGATTAGAATCAGTTTCCCCTTAAAAATGGGAATGGTATTCATTCTAGGATAGCTGGCAACCACCCTTCACTGGTAAATCCATTATGTGATTGTTACTGGTGGGGGTTAGAAGATTCAATAACAAGTACTGTGCTGCTAAATGAAACTTTTTTTAGGAACAGGAACTCAGGATATTGGACATTACAGAATGGATCAAATTAGTCTATCAGTAGACTTCCTCCAGACAAAATGTAAGAAAATTTTGTGCAATTTTATGGATTGCCATATCTCTGCCTTGCAGTTCTTTTCGGTGGAGAAATTGGTTAAAGTCCTTTCTCAGATCGTGGATAGGGAACTTGAAGCCATACTCTATATGTTTTTTCCATAGCCTGTGGTAGCACTGAGGAATGTTGTGGTGTGGTTCGCAGCTTATCTCCACAGGCAGTTTTGTTGACTGAAATGAGGGAGTGGAGCCTGTGAATGAATAAGAAATCTTAAGCTAATAGCACCTTTTCTCCACAACATGATCTGGAGGTTTTTGTTTAAAGGGAATTAATTGTTTAAAGTGGAATGGGGTGGTTCTTCATGAACTTACCTGAATAGAACCTCTGTGGAAAAAAATACCTCTCTGGAGATGATTGCAGCGTGGCTCATTAGTTACTGACTTTCATCAGTGGTGACTGAGAGAGCTGAATAATTTTGAAAACTGAAGGCTCTTTTTCTATATATAAATAAACTTGTATCAATGAATATTATTAGTGGATGACTGAAATGTTGTTTAAACGCATGAATCCTTTGAAATTATAAGAAAGCAATGTAAACATATTTTCCAAATAACAAACTATGGAATTGAAATTACTTGCTTCATGCAGATGTATCATCCAGTGCCTCAGATTCATTTTTTTCCCTTAGCTGGAGGTGTTTGGTAGAGCTAATAGGCAGAGATTTGCAAGGAAGTTCCTTACTTATTTGAAATAATATATTATGGTTGCTGTTAGTGAGCACTAGAGGGCTCCTTAGACTAAAGCAAAAGAATACAATGTCATGTTTGTCATGAAGGATATGTCTGAGGCATTTGGTATATTGAATTAAATAATCAAAACCACTGTTTTCATTAGAATAGTTAAAGGCTTCCCTTTTCAAGAAAAAATAAATGAATGTATTTGAAATGAGAGGAATATAGCCTGTTGTTACATAGCAAGTGTTTGAATTTTTGAGAAGTGTTGCCTTTATACGTAGGCATCCTACTGGCTTAAATTTTCATACATTTTTTTGATTAGCAGTAAAGATTTTTTTCATGTTCCCTTTCCAAGTGGTTTATTTTAAGATAACTTAAGTGAATGGTTTATATTTCTTTCTGCTTATCTGTCCACCTTTAAATGTCTTTCCTTACATGGTGGTTAGTTTATAATTGCCCCTGCATTATGAAGCCCAAGTCTGCCTTGCAATCTAATAAATGTGATTTCTGTATGCAGAGATGAATGTAAAATGTAGATATGCTTCTCTGGAAGTGTTTTTCAATCACTTTGGACTTGCTTTTCAAAAAAGGGCTGAACAGTATATATTTCATGAATGTCAGAAATTATTCTTAGCCGGTTTGAATTTCTAGTGTAGCCCGAAGAGGCTTTGCCCTCTTACAATGGCTGATATGTGGACTAAGTGTGCTTATTTCAGTGTTAGTTGATGCCTAGTTAGTTGATTTGAGGGGAGAGGAGGACCTATAAAACCTACTCTCTGCTGATGGGAAAAAAAAAAACCATAAAAAAGGACTACTCTATAAGCTGTAGGGGAACAGTGGTCTTGTTGTCTTGATTTACAGAGTCTTTGTAGTCAGATTTTTTTTTTTTCATACATCCTCTTGATTTTTCCTTGTAAAATGGTTCTTGTGCAGAATTTTTTGGAGTATTTTTCAAGGACACCATGGTGTTGCAGAAGGTAATTGATATTAGAGAAAGGGAGAGACATTAAAAATTGAATTAGTTATTATGGTACCCAATTTACATCACTCTAGGTAGCATAATTTTTTATTGTCAGAGGGAAGCCTGAAATTATGAGCCAAAATTAGTTCAACTGTGCTTTCAATATGTAAAGCTTTTACATAGACACAAATGTACATTTGTTTCAAGTGTAGACTTTGTAGAGAACAGTGAGTAGGCTGCTTATTTAGAAAAATGAATGGCATTTTTTCCCAATGGCAAGTCAATCATCAAGGCAGCAAATGAGACTTTATTTAAAGGCTGAGAGATAGTTCATTTATGGGACCTACATCGTAGAAACCAGGGGAGATTTTTCTGTCTTAAATAATGTTGGCAGCAGCAGCAGGGTAATTTTACTTAATGTCAGACATTCCCTACTTTCTTGTATTTTCCTGGCCCTAATGTACTGTTTCCAGTCACAGGTATATGCAACTTATTTTTAGCCCTTAGTGGTGGTGTTCTGTACAAAACATTCTGCCTCCAAGGGGAATTTTTGGAAGTAAAGAAATTTAATGATGAAGTGGGCCCAAGAGCAGGAGATCTTGTTGAACTGTTTCAAGATCAGAGTGATCTATTCCCATCTGCCTTTTCTTTCAGGTTCCTGAGACTTGGTGGCTCAAAATATCCATTGTTCAAAGGGGGGCTATGAATTTACAAGAAGGAATCTTTTCTAGTCAGAAAAGATTCTTACTGATGTTGAGTGAAGTGTTAACTGACCAGAACAGCATGCAGAGAGAGCAAGGAAAGAACATTGTGGTCCATTTTATAATTTTCTCTCCCCCAAGTCCCATAAAGTTCATTTAATTGTTCTTACATGCTAGAAGCTCTTGGGGGGGGGGGGGGGGGGGGGGGGGGGGGGTGGGATGGGGGTGTGTGGAGTGAGAGAAAGAGAATATTTGAAAAATGGGATCTAAGAGTGATGGAGGTGGAATTGGGGTACTTTTCCTGCCAGGGAAAAAGACAGGGAAAGAAGATACAGTGTTGAAAAGCAGTAGGCTGAGGCATTTGCTGTACTGAGGTCAGCCTGTGAGGAGGAGTGAGGAAGGTTAGGGGGAAAGGAGGGAAAGAAAACCTGCTACAAGCAGGTTTGTGTAGCAAATTGTTACTGCTCCTAAACCTTCTACCCCTCTCAGAACTTTCTAATTCCTTGCTGGTACCCACTCCCTAGGGACATTTGGGAATCCCTCCAGACCTCTTTCACCTCCTCACCCTTTCTCCACTACAGTCCAACAACTTCCCTACCTACCATAACCCTGGTCCTATCACCTCAGCCCTACCTATACCCCTTCTCTGCTGCTGTTTCCAAATATTGCTGGCACAGTAATGAGGACAGAAGTACTTAGTTTCTTCTCGTCCTCGGGACAGTAGCTTTTAGTTTTATCCATCTTGCTGAGGTGCCTTGAAGTGATTCCATGCAGGATAGCAGAGCTCTCTTCTCCCAAACACTGCTAATATTAGATGTAACAATTACCAGAATCAAAGTAATTTCAGTTTTCTTTGAGGATGAATGCACTGTCTGTGTAGTTCAGTTTGCTGCACGCAAAGTGAATTTGAGCTATGGATGTTAGACTTCATTAAAATGCCTTCTGGACACTCTATGGCCAAAGACGTGTCCGGATGCTATATTTCTATTTTTCATCACTGATGAAGCATGATGCGTGTGGTGACTTAGATTAGAAGATGACAGGCTTGGATCTGTCCCAGCTGCTGCTTCTAACTATCATAGAACCAAAATAGCATAAGCTACAACACAGTTCATAGAGCTTGCAAAACACACTTGCCTAGGGAAAATGCCAGCCAGGTATCAAACACTGGCAACAAGAAGGTTCCTTTGATATAATCAGCGGTTTATCCCATGAGTGCAGTCTAGGATTTAAGGAGAGCCTGTGTTGGCACTAGGCTGAACAGACTGAATGCTCAGTGAAAAGAGCATAATGCATTTAAAAAATATTTCATTCTTCTGTGTAATGGTTAGCTCTATTTGACTAGGCTTTGTTTGAATAAAAAATAGAATGTGAAATACTGTGATTCTGGGAAGCCCGAGCTCATTTCCTAGCTCTAAGTTTTTGCTAATCTGACTTAATATATACATGTATGTAATTCCTACTTGAAATAATGTATTGTAATATTTTTAGCTTTTTCAATTCTAGGTTTTAAGGCAAGATTCAAATAATTGCCAAGAATTGCAGCATATCAGGCGGAAACTAAGTTGTGACAAATAGAGTCAGGAAAGATTAATGTATTTCACTTTATTAGAAGATAAAGGCTTATGTTTAAAAGAATCAAGTAATTCTAAAATGCTAACTTGTTTGAGGACAGGGTTCTTTGAAGGAGAATAATTTTGTTCTGTATTACATAAATTCTGAAGCAAAAACTTGCTGCAGACAACATTTGACTATACTGCTGGTAAAAACATTTTGAAAAATTATTGAAATGTATAATTTTGACATTTTGTAAATAAGTAATTATGCCAAACCTAATCATCAACAACAAAAAAATCAAGAATTAAAAGTACATTTAGAACTCTGGCTTTCTGATGAAAGAAATTCTGTTGGGAATTTTGACAAATGTGGGGAATCCTCTTTCATATATAGTATTGTTTGCCTCAATGCATCTTTCAGCTTATTACAAGTTATATTAATATTGTTCTTCAGAGGCATGGCTCTTCCTAGAGGAAAAGGTAATGTCTGCCTGGATTGTAGAGAGGCAGTGAAAGCAAAGGAAGGGAAGAAAGTGAAATGTTAATGTTAGACCTTGACTTCTGCCAATAGAAAATGGTGGTGATGGGGCCAAACCAATTCCCATTACTTTGTATACCCAGTAGGTGTGGGAATGCTGAAGAGGTCTATGGTTTTGATGAAGTTTATAAAGCCCACAGATATTTAGTAACCCATATAAGCAATATAATTAATGTTACTAGCTTTTCACATAAATGCAGCTTATTCTTAATCTCAGGTGTTGGCAACTAATATCACAGCTAAATACTTTTCTGTGATAGGTTTGCAGATATATTTTTCTCTACCCATTATCTAAAATTGATGTTTCCCAGTTTTCAGCTGAGAAGTTAGCTGGAAGTGGGAAATTGTATGTGGGTGGTGGTAAAAAATAACCTTTTTTCCAATGCAAAGCATACAGACACTCTCAGTGTACCCATGACTGTGTCCCTATTTTCCATTCTTGCTTTTTATTTAGTTTTCATGGGACAACCTGTCCAAAGATTCACAAAGACAGGCTGGATCCTGTCGACTTGCCCCAACTACCCATGTTTGTTTGGCCAAGAGTTCATACTTTTTCCAATTGCACGTTTCCTCCATAGAGCAAATTTTGCTTTAGGCTCCATGACAGTTTAAAAATATGAACACAAAAACTGTCTGACTGCTATTGAGACCTCTCTTATAACGTAGCAGCCAAAATTGTTAAATCTCTTGCTGATACAGCTCTGATATCTCACAGCTGAGTTGAGAAACTGAACAGCTTGCCACAAGCCCCATCTTTTTTGAGGAATTGCATAGTGCATCCTCTTCTGTCATGGCAAGGCCTTTCTGTAGGTGGAAGATAGGGCTGAGCACCTCAGTCTGAGGTAGCAGCACTGATCTTCATAGATAGGTTCTTATTGGCTTCAATAAAATGCATGAAACTTAATAACACACTTAGTGGCTATTTTCTCTCTTTTGAGTTAGCTGTGTGAATAAACTCCCAGAAGCAGAAGTTGTGCAATGAAAATAATTATCTCAGGACATTTTGAAGGGTAAATTTTCTGGTTAGTCTGTCATGCTTACATATTTCCTGAAAAGAAGCAAAAAGAAGCATCTCAGCAGCCTTCTCAAGAGATTAGATTTTCTGCTTTCAAAGAAAACACATAGGGTGTGCAACCACCCTATGTATCCTTTTGTCTGTCCATCTTCCCTCTCATGGTCTTGGACTCACTGCCCAGCTTGTAGTGGTTCCTGACAGGTTGGAGGAGACAGAGTTCAGGTCTGGTTCATTATGTTCAGCTGCTGCTGATCACCCCTCAGTGCAGATGTAGCACTAGGCTGGCAGGAGCTGGGAAGGAGGGAGGACAATTGTGGTGACTCTGGGAAGGGCATGGAGAGGAGGCAGTGGAGAAATGCTGTGGTAGGACACTTGGGCAGAGCTGTCTGCCATGGAGCAGTTCAGGTATTGTGCAAGATTGCTGTGAGGGAACATAGGCAATACAGCTGTGTTGCGCTGGAGGGCTCAGGCACTGCGTTACACTGTGGGTGCTAAATGTAGGATGTAATTCTGTAGGAAACCAGGCTTCATTAGTCCTGCTGTTCCCAGGGTGACTTACAGAACAGTAGGCATGCTTTGACATATGGCTGTATACCAGCAAAACTTTGTGTGAATGGCTGGAAGACTGAGTGCTTTCTTTTGTTCCAAAGACACATTTTCATTTCTACAGAAAATGGAATTATTGAGGGCCTGCTGAGGATAGAAAGCCTGTAATTTGTCGGGGAACTGCACTGGTAGGCATATCTAATCTGCCTAATCCATTGCCATTAGCATTGAACAGACAAAATGTTGAAAGCATACCTAAGCCTGCTGGTGATACGAAAGCGCCTACAGCTAAATAGTTTTTTTTGTTTCTTGAGATTTATAGCTCACATATGTTTGCTATACAAAAAAACCCAAATCCAACTGAATAATATTACTGTAACTTAGTTAAAGCTTTCTATTGACAGTATAAATCATGAGGACAAAGCTAGATTTCCTTTTATGTGCCTTTAGAATATTGATATAAAAATAGATCTTTTTGTGTTCATATTTCTTCACAATAGTTTAAAAGAAGGCAGTAGCTCTACTGAAATGTATCTTTAAAATTGAGACTGGCATGTAGTTGCATCAAAAGGGAAATTCAAGCTCTTCTGATGAGCCACAGTTTTGGAGGGGACGAAATCATATTTGGTCCTTGTATGCAACTCCTCTGCTGATTCCCACTGAATTATTTCAAAAGGTACCTTTTTCTAACATTCACAAATGTGATTAACAACATTATCCCACACAGTGCAATGCAGAGCAAAATAAAAAGGCAGAAAGAGGAGTGAATAAAGCTTAGTGAGCAAGCTATGGTCAGTGTGACCAAACAAACAAACAAAAAAAAAAAAAACCAAAAAAAAACCAAAAAAACCCCAAAAAAAACCCTCCAAAAAAGGTAAAGTGTACTTTGGTGCTCTGGATCTCAAAGGCATTTATCCTGCAAGTGAATCATTGGGAACACCAATAACTTCCTCCTCCAGCAGCATCTATCTGATTTCAGTTAACAAAGATCCTTATGAACCTGTTTGGTGTAGTCTGATGAAATAATGTGTTAAATCCTGTGATAGCTGGTCCTAATTGCACTTCTCTTCAGACATTATTCATCTTTTACACAGTAGTGTGTTTTTCTTCAGCCTACTAATGCCAGACACTATCCAGTTATCACAGCTCTTAATTTTGCATTCTCTCCTTAATGTTTTCTGCGCTTTTTTACTGCAGTAGCTTTGCCTGAGTAGTCTTCTATTTTATTGACTATTCCCCTTTTAAGCTAGGGTAAATAATAACTGTGACCTGTGTTTTGAAGTGTTCAGTATTTATTTTGTTTTTGAAGAACCACTGAATAACTGGTCACAGCTGGTTTTCAGGTGACCTTGTAGCATGTTCATTTAGCACTTTGTTCAGCAGCTCTTTGAAGGAGATGGGGTACAGAAGCGCAGAGGGCTTTTATCACCTTTTTTTTTTTGCCTCTTGGAAACCTTATTGGAAATTCACACACAGTGCTAGGATGCATTAGTGATTTTGCCTTTTGCAGAAGTTGAAAAGCTCATTAGATACCATCAGGTTTGTTTTGTGCATGATATTAAGACAAATAATGCAATTATATGATCAAAATCCTTGACTAAAGGTTGTCCAACACTCCAGATGTTGGTAACATGCTGTGTGAACCTTTTGACTTTCAGGCCAGACCCCTCTGTCAGTGGTTCCTTGTTTTACTGTAGTTTTACCCAACATGGAGCAGTTGTCCCAAAAGGAAGTCTACAAATGTAGCACGGCCCAGAAGAGGCAGGGAGGACAAATGGGCCAGTACTGTTTTCCTGTAGTGGGTGTCAATATGGGGGGAAGGGACTGAATATATATATAAATTTGAAAGAGGATAGTTTGTTCAGTTGGGTCAGGCTGGCAAAAAAGATTAATTGTTCTCACTTGGAAGAGGAGGTGGAAATGAAGGAGGAACTCTGGAGCCCATGATGTTTCTCCAAGGCAAAAATGTTTCCCAATGTCTAAAATCATGGCAAGGCAATGCTCAAGAGTTATCTGAGCTTCAGGAGAGCAGGGTACTGTTCTGCACGGACTTGATGGGTTTCAATTACTCTGCCAGACAGTATTGAGTAGTATTGAATCTGCCACTTGAGTGGAGGCAGGCTTGATAAAGACAGCATTCGTGATAATTAAATGGCTCAAACGGACTTTGAAAAGAGAAACGTGTCTAGCTAAGGACTGGGACAGTTGATCCCTTGCTGACTTTGTCAGCAAGGCTTGGGACTTTGTATCTGAGAAAAGGCAAAGCTTTGTGTGACACTGCAAGGGGGCTGAGTCAGGGGATCACTAACCTGTCTGCCTGGCTACTGCCAACCCCAGTGACAGACAGACAGACAAACAGAAGCTTTCTAGAGCCTGGTCTCTGCATTCTTCTATGTCTGTTTTTCAGGAAGCTGATCCACACAGAGCTGTTCTTCCAGAGTGGTCTGTGGAGCGCTCCCTGATTTCATGGCATTTAAACACTCTGCTTTGTTTCTATCTCCTAACTAAGAGCTAATCCCTCCTAGAATAGTTTCCTTGTATCATTTTTCAGGACAATCAGTTACTAAGGCTCCAGTTACAAATGCCAGGGAAAGTTCCCCTCAGTTGTGCATGTCAGCAAAATGTCTTCCTTTATTAAGGTGACTCCCATTGTGGAGGAAGGCTACATGGTAAAACACAGACTCTGCCAGAAACACCTCCGCATCTGAGGTGTTGGCAATATTTGTGTCATGATGAAGTAATTGGAGCCACCCTACTGATTACTAAAACAGGTTCTTCCCAGACCTGTCTGAAACATTGAGGATTTTTGAGGGGGAGGGGGCAGGTGGTGGTGGGGGGGGGGGGTGGTGGATGAACCAGGAAAAGCTGAAAAGGGGGGAAATCTTCCATGAACTTTTCACTTAATGCCATGCAGGGACTGTCAGCTTTGTGATAAAATGTTTGGCATCAACCGATGCAGGAGTGCTCATGGGATGGGGCTCTTGAGTCTGGAAAAGTGTTCTGGCCAATGGATAAAATCTGCTTGAAAAAGTTTGTTGTTGTTGTTTTGGGGATTTTGTTGGGTTTTTTGAAGCGACAAAATGACTGATTCTGGAAGCAATGAAAAAAAAAGTGTGGTTTTATTGTGAGTGTTTTTCAGGCATTAGGTGTTACCACCAAACATCCTGTGGTGCTGGCTGTGGCTGTTCAGCTGTTTGTACAGTCCCTACCCTGGCCTGTAGCTCGTGCTGAGAACCCTCTCTCCCACAACCTTTCAGCACAGAGGATTGCTGCTTCGCCTCTCTACCTTTCTGATCCTTCACAGCTCACTGCTACTCCCTTGTCTTCTGCCGTTGATGTCATCCTTGCTTATGTTGTTATGTTCTGTGTGGGCCCATCTATAAAAAAAGTACCTTGCCTTATTATTCAGAAGGGAAACATCTTTTCTTTCAGCTTCTTTGCTTCCTCTATGACTTGTACCAGTGGCTAGCCAACAGTGATGACTTGTTAATGCTGGTCTAGAATTGCAGCTATTTATTTTCTTGATGAGGAGGAAAGGAGGCTGAAGAAGAAATGTCAAATATTCAGACTGGTTTAATTGTGTGCAAAGGTATCTTGTATCTTCTTCCTGTCGCATTCTTCTTGCCTTGCTTTTTGTGTTATTTCACAACTCTTCCTCTGGTTCTCTCTGACTGCAATTCAGACTGTGAACTCTTTCTGACTGTGTGTTTGTGTGATGCCTTGCAGGGGGACCGCAGTCTGAAGTAGGGTGCAGAAAATCTCTAACATAAAAAGTATTGATACCAGGCTACTTCATAGTCTCACAAAGTACAGCCTCTTATCATTACTTTTAAAAGTAGAAATGTTAGGAGTTAGGAATTGTCAAATAGGTGTTACCTGAAGGAGTTGCCTTCTGATAATCCTATGCACACATTAATGACAAACATTAAAATGTCATGGTCATGCACATTACATTGGCAGTAGCACAGGAACCTAGATGTAAATATTAGAAGAAAAAATTGTTTGTTCAACACATTTCACAAGAAGGCCTTTAAGGCAAGAACAAGATCAAGCGCACTGGAGCATGTTAAATTTATTTCTACAGATACAAAAAGTCATGAGCTAGTGCCATATTCACAGTGGGATATTTGGGATTTTGCTTACTGATGGAAGTAAGTATTCTGGAGAAAAGGTGAAAAGATTTTACTTTTAGAGTAGATTCAGACAGGTTTCAGACAGGTAGTGCAGGAAATTTTAGGAACTGTCTGCCAAACATTTTGTGTGGCTGAGATAACAAGATATAAAGGGCATGAGTCAAAGGGAGGGTGGTGGGAAGGTGGGAGGAAGAATACAGGAAGAGATTCAGAAATGAGAGGTGTCAGTAGCCCCTTGGTTCCTCTGCAAGCATTTTGTATTTATTTTGTATTAGCATCTAGTATTTAGGCAGGTAGAATGTATATGGCATTTATCTCTTCTACCTCAGTTTGGCAGTATTGATGGAAACACATGTAGACACTTTGTGTTATTTGAATGATCATTTGTATTATCTTCCAAACAAATATACTTCATCAGATCAGTGATGTTCACTAGAAAACAGTAGTGAAAACTTATTTTTATAGGGACTTTTTATCTTTTCATTCACTCCAGATTTCCCTTTGAAAATTTGTGTTTCACTGCTTTGCCCTTGAATGCAAGACACTTTACAGTCTGTAGCAAAGCATACAGGACAGCTGAGGCATGTGTTGTATACTTTGTATATAAGTAAGGTTGTGGAGTTTTTTTGTGGTGTTACAGATGATAAAATTATTGCGCTTTTCCAAGGTCAGAGGGTGTTTGTGGCAAAGCATAGAAAAGAAGAAGAAGAAAGAATTCTAACCCTTTTATCTGTGCTCCAGGTGTTTTTTGTTAAAGAGCTGGAAAGCCTATTGCAAAACTCCTGAGGTTGACTTCCAATGGTCAAAACCAGCATGTCAAATGAAAGCATTTCCTCTTTATTTCCTACTGTGTATAATGAAACTGAAAGGCTGTACATGGCCACATGTTTGGAGGGCACCCAGTAAATTGCCCTGACTTTTGCTATGATTTTGTGAAATGATCAGTCTAATCCTTAAAGGTTTGAGCTGATTTAAGTCTCCTGCTTAACTGAATTTCTTAGGGAAATAGAGCTCATGTGGATTACACTATTTGTCTGCTGATACACTTGACAACTTTCTGAGCCATCGATGTAAAAAGGCAGGTAGGACTCCCCTGTTGTACATTTTCTGGTACATCCAATCAAAAAACCAGCATCACATATAAGGCTCACTAATCAGTGTGCATGTGGGGCAGTGCAGTTTATGACTGCTCCAGGGGCACTTTGGAAGCAATACTAGGGAACTAGGGTTATTGTTTTAGTAGTCTTAAGGCACATGAATCCTTAGAAACCAGGCTTTGTCGGTTTTGCTGCTCACAAACAGCAAAACATACAAGTTTGGAGCATTAAATTTGCCAAATTAATAAACCTCTATTCCTGAGGAAAACCATGGTTTGCAATGCCTTCTGAGTGAGGAAAATAATTTACTCACTGACTGTTTTTCAGCCACATGCTGGAAACACTTATACAAGTGTTCATTATTTTAAATTCATAAGCTTTTGGGAATCTTTTCACAATAGAAAAAATAAAGTTGTTTGGCAATGGATGGTATAGAGAGCAGAGATCTTGATCAGCAGTTTAGAGATGCTTTAATGTGAGAGAATCTTAAACCTTCATACAGTGCCAAAACCAGAGTTTGTGTGGTCTAGACAGAGTGATGGATGGGCCTTGTGGCCCATAATAGTATTGAAACTCAAAACATCTTGGTATGTGGAGTGTTGCACATTTGGGTTATCACTAAGAGATAAAAAATTTATTGCGCACTTGTTGCCATTTGAAGGAGGCTGAAGCAACTTCTCTGTTTCCTGGAAAGACAATCAAAGAATGAAAGCACATTATTGGAATTTTTCCTTCACTGTCACTATCTACATTCCCGTCATACTCTGCTGTGTTTAGTGGAAATTAACTGCAGCAGAACATCCAGAGAACGTCTGATTTCCTGTAAAGCATTAATTTTATTTGTTCTTCCTACGTGTTTTTCAGTTCTCTCCTCTCCTTCCTAGTCCTATTGACAACAAAAGAAATCACACAAAAGATCAGCTGTTGGCTTTATATAAAATATTGCATCAAAATAGTGATTCATTAGAAAAAGATTTCACACAGTAAACACACTCACAAATACCCACTCAGGCCACAAAAACAAAAATGTTATCAATAAGGACAAAGGAAGTTGTAATTTTAGTTTTTGAACAGTCTTGATTCATGTTTCCTGTCATTTTCCTTGGGGAAAGAGAAACAATTATCCTTAAATAAACAACTTAACAGAACTGCCAGAAATTCTTCAAATCCTTAAACCAGTATTATCAGGAATAAATCCACAGTTGAAATAAGTTCTGTTCTCCTGCTGTCCAAATTTGGTTTCCACATACAAGTTTCAGTGCTACATCTCACATCATGATCTAATACTGTTTTTAACCCAAAGGTGAGAAGCCATTGTTGTAAGCCCTGTTCCTGTGGCATAGTGTGATGATCACCCTATTTCAAGAGGATCTCAGGTGGAGTTTCTTGTTTCTTACCAAGTTGTGCTGTATAATTACTCTGACATTTACTCAGTAGGAAGCAGCCTATTTGTTCCAGTTTTGTCATCCCAGAGAGTGCTTTGTGCTGCTTTCCCAGCTGAAGCCTGTGGCAGCTTGCTCCCTGGGACACCCAGAGACTGGTGGGATGTTTGTGATCCGCAAGAGGGGTGCTGGGGATGCTACATGTCTAGATTTTGATACTGAGTTTGTTCTCTGCAAGGCTATTGGGAAGTTCTGTTTGTCATCTTTTTGTTTATGTTGTTCAAAAAGCCAGGAAGATATACAAAGCTAAAAGGTCTTTCTTAGTGTTTTTTCATGCAAAATATTCTGTGTGTATGATCCTTCTTCCCTTTCACTTGCTTTTTTTTCAGTATAGCAAATGTACTCTATTCATGAACCAAAACCAGAAAGACTGGAGATTGTTATGCTCAGTCTCTTCATGTTGCTAATTTCATTTTCAGGAGAGTCAAATGGTTTCCCTGCCTTTGGCCTCTGTTGGAATTACGGAGAATTTTGGCTTGAAGGGACCCATCTAGTAGAACTCCCCTGCAATGGGCAGGGATATCTTCAATGGGCTGAGTTCTCTCAGACCCTCATCCAACCTGATCTAGAACAGGAATGGGGCATCACCAGCTTGCTAGGCCATGTGTTCCAGGGTTTTACTACCCTCAATTCCTAATATCTAATTTAAACTGACTCTCAGTTTAAAGCCATTCCCCTTTGACCTGTCACTACTCGCCTTTGTAAAAAGTTTCTCCCTAGCTCTCATGTAGGTCCCTGGAAAGTGCTAAAAGGTCTCCCTGAACCCTTCTCTTCTCCAGGCTGAACACCCCCAATTTTCTCAGCCTGTCATTGTAGGAGGTATGCTCCAGCCTCTGACCATCTTTGTGGTCCTCCTCTGAACTCACCCCAGTAGGTCCATGGCCTTCTTGTGTGTGGGACCTGAGAGGGGCAGGCATCACTGCAGGTGGGGTCTCATGAGAGCCGAGAGGGGGAGAATCCCCTCCCTCACTCTGCTGGCCATGGCTCTGTTACACAGCCCTGCGTACAATTGGCTTTCTGGGCTGCAAGTGCACATTGCTGGGTCACGTCCAGCCTCTCATCCACCAAACCTTCCTTGAACTTAATCTTGAGCTCCTCCTTAAACTTCATGATCTCTCACACGTCCTTGGCAGATTTCAAGATCCTGGAAGTTTCTTCCCATCTGCCTTCTGCAGGTGGGATCTGACCTAGCTTTGCTCGTTTGGTAAGTGAGAGAGGTGTCAGGACTTCTTCCTTGCAAGTAGGCCAGTTGTTTCTCCTTTTGTCTAAAGTCTCTTTCTCTTCTTCCACAATGCAGTATTTCCATTCCCTGTGATTTAGGATATTGTTTTTCCCAAGCCATGTAAATTGCAATCACGTAGAGAGTTATCCTAAGGATAAAGTAAGAAAAAATTTAGTTTAGAAAAATTTACTCACAGTCAGAGGTCACGAAACAGATTTCTTCACCTTGTAAGACGGAACTCATGGAAACTAAAAATTCAGAGTTCACACTTCAAAGCTTTATCTATATATTATATATATTTATTTATATTGTATAATGCAAAGTGATTCTCGGTGGGAACAGATTTATTGATGCATTTTACTCCGACTATGTTTTGTCATATCTCAGGAAGTATATATACATGTATAAAATCAAAACTTGGAGGAAATACTTGATCTGTTTAAATTTCTTCCTGATGAGTATAGGGCAGTTAAGTGGAGCCAGGGGCTTTTCAAAGATGAAGTCAAGCTTAACAAAAAGATGAGCTCACTTGTAATTTCTTAATGACTGTGGATAGTACTGAAGCAGAAAACACTATTTGCTTGGATTTTGGCAGTGTTTGGAAAACCAGAGGTTTTGGTATGCCTTTTACCCTCCTGCCACTGATCAGTCTCGTAAAACTCAGGTTCCTTTTCCTAGAGATTCCCTCTGCCCAACTGGGTATCCCTAATTTTATGAGTCTTAAACAAATTGCTAAGTTAAAAGCACCTATTTTTAATGAAGTTACCTGGCAGTTGACACAAAAATAAACATTAACAGAAATTTTAACAGACACAAATTAAAATTAAATTTTAACAGACAGAAAAATAAGCATTAAGTAAACACTTCCCAAATTATTTCAGTACCGCTGAACAAATCCTTACGTCACTTGCAGCAAGCAAGCCACAAGTTTGGTTTTGAGTTCCCACTATCCTAATTTTGGAATTGTTGAATTTAACAACTGCTTGCTAGCTGGTGTGTGTTGAAGGTGTCCTTTCAAAGAGATTGTTGTAATTGCTGTCTGCTCTGCTCTGAGCAGAGGAGAGAAAAAAGTTTTATCACTGTCCTAACAAGAATGTGAAGCAATCTTGGATTTTGTTACTACAGCTGTGATGTGATAAGAATGCTGCCAGCAAACAGTTGCACATGTTTTAACACTTTGCTGCTTCTCATCTGGGAATGGGTACTGTGTCCTTTTGGATGCTGCCATTACAAAGGTGGCCAGCCTAAAGCAGCAGGGAGAAAACAGGATCACTCAAACATTGCCCTGCTGTGGTGCACTGAGAGGCTGAAATCTTAGTTGTGTTACCTGACCACATGACTGAATTTCATAGAGAGAAAAGTGGATCTGGACAAACCTTTTCATATCTGGTCTCATCATAAATGGGTGAGATGTAAATTCTGGCGGGGAAAGGAAACTAAAAGGGGAGTGGAATGCCATGGAGACCCTTCCTGAAAACTGAGTAGGAGGAGAGGGATGCTGGGAGAGAGCGACAAGTTCCCCTATGGGTATGCTTCAGCTCCATTATTTCCCTGCATAGCCAGTCCATTGGAGTAACCCCTCTCTATCTCCTCTTGGAAACTATTTCTCACCCTAAATAAACCAAAGGCTGTGTGTGTCATACTTAAATACTAAAGAAAAATGATGACTCAAAGGTATATATTAGCTCCTCACCTTGGTCCTTCCTGCTAGATGTCAGTGAAAGTCCTTTTGTTGGCTTTTATAGCCATAAAATTAAGTGCCTCAGCTCTGTCTCATCTCTGACCTGCCCATCCTTGGCTTCAGAGATTAGTTAAATCAACAAGGTCTGGGCTGAAATGTATTATTAGGTCCCCTTGCCACCCTCTCCTCCAAATTCTACCTGTCTTATAAACCTATACATAGAGTCTCATCAGGCTAAAGCAAAGCCATCACCTAGGAGACTGGCTTGGGTTGGAAGGAATAAAGCTGTCTCTTGCTATTTCCAAAAAAAGCAGTTAAGAGCTTGAGGCAGGACAGAAAACACAGTAGAATCAGAGACATGAAAACAGTGCACATTTTTATCTCATGACAAGGACAGGTTGATGACCTCCTCTGTTACAGAGGAAGCTTCCTGTATTGGCTGCCAGAATGGTTTTCCCCTCTCAGTTTTTATACTGAGGGTGATTCTGATGTCTGAAATCATTGCAATTCCAGGTACATTACCAAAACACTGTTAAAAGTCAACAGAATGTGTCATTTTGGGCACGCTATCAAAAGAAAAAAAATAGAATCTGTGCATGATTGGAGGTCTGTGCCATGGTCTGAAGTTAGCTATAAGCACTGTTAATAGAAAATAAATTAATTTATCCAAGCCTTAAGTTATCCCCACGCAATCTTGATATACTCTTGTTAAAAATGTGTGCTAACTTTGAGAGAAGGCAGAAGAAGAGGCCAACTTCAGTGCCTCCTCTTTCATGTGTATTTAGTATGGTTCCTTCAATGCTGCTTTATAAATTACTCTTTTCACAGCTAGAGAGTCTCACCTGTTGCCTGATGCCCTTAAGAACTCAGCAACTCCACTTCTGTAGGTGTAACACATGAATATGAGAGCAGAGCAAGCTGTTTGGTTTCATTTTATTTTTTATCCTCAGTTGACAAGGTGGTGCTGGCCTGGGGGGGCTATGTGTGCTGTCCAGGTGGGGACCTGCGTGCACAGGGTGGCCTCTAAGCCTGAGAAGTGTCCCGTGACCCTGGCTGCAGTGTCTCCAGAAGCAGTGCTGTCACCTCATCGATGGCCACTGTGGCTGGGGAGGGATGCAACTGCCTTATGAGATGGTGGCTGGCACGCCTCATGTCACAGGAGAAGGTCAAGGGGGAGTGTGACAGTAGCCTGCCTTCCCTGCACCTCCTGGTGCAAGGAGGGGCTGAGGACATGCCCTGGGCTGAGGGTGCTGCTCTGGCTGCCTGTGGGCTGGGTTGGCTGCTGTTCACTGGCAACTCATCAGTGTCTTATCTATGGCAGGCTCATAGAAACGTAGCTTGCTTTCTTTGAGCAGGCTGGTTCTTCATGCACCTAGTGAGCAGGAAGGAGTTAGCCTAAGCAAAAATTTCTGTAGAGCTGTTTGGTGCCAGTGGCAAAATGCTCACTCCTGGTGATATTGCCAGGAGAGCTCTGCCACCAGCAGGTTTTGCTATGGGGGCAAATCCACTTTGTCTATTTTGATGCTTCCAGGTCCCAAGGAGACAAGTTGCACTGGAATTCTAGTTATACACTGTCAAAGCCATTGGCTTGGATCTTTAAGCTGAAATTTCTAAGCACCTGAAACCCACCCACTGGGGTAGCAGGCTGACTTCTCATGGTTTTCTGCTGAGGCTCTATTTTATTTTTCCTCTCTAGCATGGTTCTGTATGGATCAAATACCAAAAGACAGTTTAAAGTATAAACACAGGAAAAATACAGATGGAGAAGAAATATAGAACTTATGGAAGCCATATGATTTTGTTTGGAGATGGTCCACTATGCCAACAAAGTTTAATGAATATTGCATTTTGCTTTGTTCATAGGAACAGGATGAGTGTATGTCACCTACCACTCTTCTTTATGTCTGAGACAAATCCACTCATTTTGAGATCATAATCATAAATGTTGAGTAGAGAGAGTGTGCCATCCTACTCCCTTTTTTACTGTAAAATTAAAAGCTCTTTACATTGAACCTACTATTATTTCAAAATAATTTAACTTGATTTATTTCACTCTAATAGAAAACTCCTTATAATAAAGTTTTATGTTTTAGCTAAAGGGATTAATGAAGATTTCAAGCCTGATTTGTCAGTGAGTGACTTGCATACCAAGTCAGAATTGTAGAATAGGGTTATTTAAACAGGAAAAGATGTGGTCCTGATTTTCTTGTAGCTATACTGATTAAAGCTCATCTGCATGCAAAATATTACATAGCTCTATATTTTTCTGCACTGACATCTGATTTCTAGCACTGTGTGATTGTATAAATACATATATAGAATAGAGATCCCTTTTTAAAACATTTGGTTTATGAAGGTACCACAAAAGACTTTTTATGGTGTAATTCCCCTTTAAAATAGTTCCCATTGAAGACAACTATTAATAGTCCATGACATCAGGGGCGTCACACTTTCAACTTCAGATAATATATGTATACTCCCTGTGCAAAACCCCTTCCTGTTTTGTTTTCAGAATTGGTTGTTACTCATTAGTATCTATTTTTGTTGTGAAACTGTCTCTCTCAGATCTACAAACCCTTTCTTTTCCCATAGCAAAATGGATTATTTGCATGTACACTAAATAAAATTGACTAGGACTAGTTTTTTTAGTCAGGCTCTGATTTTAAAAAGCTTGTTATATAACCTGTTTTTATATTACACCTATGGATAGCAATTGCTTTTCAGGTGATTTGGTTTTTTTTAGTTGAAAACTGCGAAACAGGGTAGTGAAATTTTATGCTTTTCCCCTCATAAGTTAGTCCTGTTTTCTTTATGTAGAATTAAAAAAAAATGGTTAGTTATACACTAACTCAGTGTTTTCACTTGCTGTTAATAGTATTTTGTTTGTGGGATGTCAGTGATCTTTTCACTGGTCATGCTATTACTTTTTTACCCATCTATGTCAAAAATTAATTAGCAATTTCCCTTAATGAAAAGTGGCTTAGTCATTTCTGAAGTATTTCAAGTCACTGCAAGGATGACACAGCTACGTTAGTAATTAACTAGGCCAGCCTTCATTCTTATTTTGGCTAGTAACTCAACTAAAAGTTTCCAGTGATACTGCATTTTGACATCTCAAAGGCTCAGCTATTCCCCCAGTCTGGAGGTATAAAAGCATCAGTTATGGGTGTCCAAAAAATTAATTGGACCCTTTCAGTTTTGTGCTTTATATCACAGCTGTCCAAGAAGAAATCAAATGGGGAGAACTTAGCTTGTGCCTTGTCTGGAATTGTGTGACAATGTGAAATTTTCTATTTGCTGGCTCAGAAAGAAACTAATCAATCTGGGTTAAAAGATTCAGGGATTTGAGCTGGGTAGCAATTTTAGCATGACTCATAACACTTCATAAAATTAGCTTGCCAAGACGATGTGCTTCTGTGAAACTGTGAAGTACCTGGGCTCGAGGTACAGCTGGAAGAGAAATCATTTTGACAGAAGAGCTCATAAAAGTCCAGCTCACGTCTTTGGGTGATGGCAATTGAAAGAATCATCAGTACTGATCATCTCAAGTCCTTATAGCCTGAGCTCCTGCACAGTGCCACGTCACTTTCAGCTCCCCTTTGCTGTGGAGATCCTGGAGAAGCACAAAAGTAGGGGCAAATACTGAAGAGAAGATGGAAGCAGAGGCATAGCCAGCTGTCCACAGAGCATCAGTAAGTGACTGTCCGGCATTTAAATCCGGGCCCCACAGTTTAGGATTTGATACCCAAGAAGTGGAGTGCTTGGAACAAGCGTATCTTAACATTTCCAGTTAATTAAATGCCTCGAGAAACATTATTTTTCTCACCAATTTGTGATGTCTAAAGGAAAATAATTTTTTGTAAGCAGTTTTGCATGTTTATGCAATCACATTATAATTTGCATATGGAGACAGTAGGAAATGGGATAAAAATACAATGGGAGGTTTGTAGATGAAGTTCCCAGAATTTTTGTTCGTTTTAATGTACCTAAATCTAGTTTTCATATTTTAAAAAGAACATCACCCTCAGATACAAGCTGGCCTCATCATTTAGCTAAAGGGAAGATGGCTAATCTTTGTTGTAGTTCTGTCTCTTCACTGGTGGAGCCTACTTCAGTGAAGCTTGTTTTTGTTTTGTTGTGCCAGCAAGGAGTAAGTACCAAACCAGATGCTACTTTTGCTACTCTGCTATTGGCAGCTGCCCTGCTCTGCTTCTGAACTTTACTGCCCTGCTATTTTTCCTACACCTGCATGAATTACTTGATTTTCTTCATCCTCCCTCTCTCACCACTCTCCTCCTTGAGATAATTGCCTTTTGCTGTTCACGCGCTGTGGTGCTGAGCACAGGGGCTGAGAACAGGAAGAATTTTCCTGCTGAGCTTCATCTGTGGCCTATCAAGTACTTGTGTGATGGAGGCAGAGTAGCAAAGGGGGCAGCTGCAGGAGGAAAATATAGGAGCTGGAAGCAGAGGGAAGGCAGTGAAGAGAGTTGTGATAGAGGCTCAAGCTATTTCATACTAGAACAGAACTGGAGGATAAAAATCTAACCACAGAAGGAGAATAATTTTCTACTTGTAAAGCTTTCCAAAGAATTCCACATTTTCAGTACTGCTCTAGAGCCTAAAAAATAGCTCTGAGCCTTCAATGTTTCTTGAGTCTTGTCTAGGACTGGCCACTGCTAAGAAAATATACGTCTGCATCTGCTGGGAAATGCTTTCCTAGCTCAAGTGGCAGTAAATGTGACATGGCTCTAGTATGCCTAATCTTCTTGTAACCCTGTTGATGAACATCATAAAGATCAACAAGATCCCATATGTTGGAAAAGCTGTATTTTTTCTGGTTATTATCCTCTCCCTCCCTAAATATGTATAAATATATAAAATTGCATCTATAAAATTATATAAATTATATATATATATTATATAACTATATCTAAAATTATTTATAACACCCAATGTTAAATAGATAAATTCTAAGTTTTTACTTATTCTGAGAGGAAAAGAGTATATGATGGTGATTCAAGCAAAGCTGTAATATAAAGGAATAATTCAGCAAGGAGGCTGAATTGAAGTTGCACAAGTTTTTTTTTTTTTTCCTTAAATTAATCTGATGCAGTATAATTGTCTGAAAATAACTAAAAGCTCAGCTGTGAGCTTTTATACACCCCGGAAGAAATGCCTATATATAATTTTTCACAGGAAAGTACTGAAGGCAAAATGCCAGCAATGATTGCATGAAGTACAAAGTAAATTTATTTCATCATAAGAAAATTGTAGATTAACATTTATACTTCCTTCTGTTTTTCTGCACCCTCTGCACTCTGATATATCTATATTTCTTATCTGTGGGTGTGGTGCATTTCCTACAGCAGGAAAAGTTCTTGAGGGTTTGGTGTCATGTGGCACAATTAGATATTCTCCTGCTACTTGGCTGCTGTGAATCACACCCTTAGGTCTGGAATACGGAACTGCAGGATTCCCAACCCCTGTTGGACACAGGGACAGCTTAAAGAGTGTAATTTTAGTATTGACAGAGTAAGATGAGCACCATCATCATTAAACACTCGGATCTGAAATTACATGGGTACTTTACTTTTTAGTTTAGATTTTTTGCTCACTTCCCCTCCAACGTGAAGAAATCGCTTTTTTTTTTTTAGATGACACTTTCCACAAGCAGAAGCCAGCGAGGTTTCAGGCATCAGCTGCTATGCAAACTGCTCTCCCCAAACAGGTTAATTTGGGAGGGCTCTGATGAGTGTCACATCTGAAGCCCCGCTGCTTTCAGTTTTACCTTGTCGGGGCTGGGGTGGGAGCCGCGGCTGAGAGCTGCCCAGAGCCCCAAAGCAGAAGGTGAGGGTGTGCCCGGGTGCCGGCGATCACCTGCGGCTGAAGCGAGTCTCGGATGGGAAGTAGGAAGTGCTGTGCTCACGCTTCCTGTACAAATAAATGCAGCTTTCCCACAGCCGCTGCATGCGGGCTCTGAGGCGCGGGTTAGATATAATGGCAGCACGCACTTAATAGCAGGGAGGGGATGATTTCTCGGAGCGGCACAGGGGCTGGGAGACGAGCCCTGCTGCAGCCCGTACAAGTGTTCAGCTGTCAGAGAGCCAGGGACGAGGAAGGGCGTGTGAGAGCAATCGGCTCCGCTCCTCACTGCGAGCTCCGCGGCTCTGTGGCATCGTGGTTCTTCGGGAATGCCCGAGTCTGAGTGCAGCCGCTGAAAAGTCACACAGCTGGCAGTGAGCGCTACTCTCCTTTCAAGGTATGTTGGAATACAGGTTTCTGCCTGTTTTAGGATACCCTCAAAGAACAGAAAGCCAGCATTTGCTTCTAATGGAAAAGGCTATTTTTTTTTTCCAAGGTAAGGACTGGAATGATTAAATAGCTAAAATAAATGTTATTTGTGGTTTGGCTAAAATCAAACTACATGGTGCTTAGAGCTGAGGCAGAAGGAAACCTTGGTGTCCTGACTGTTAAAAGGCTGAAAATAAACAAATGTCAAGTACTTCCCAAAAGGGTGAAAGGACTTTTGTCAGTGTAACTTTTGGAGAAATATCTATGTGAGGTGTTTGAAAATGCTGCAGAATTAGGATATGTCTGTGTGAAAGGCAATTGCTAAAATTGCATATGTTTTAGTTTAAATAGAAGAACTTCTTTCATACTGAAAAAATACCTGATTAAGCTGGAGGAAGCCCGAGTTTAAAATGCTGATACTTCCTCCTGGTTTAAAGGCATTTCTTCTGCCACAGTTTCATGCAGCTGGTATCAGGAAGGAAAAAAGACGTTCATCTGTATTGTACATGTGTTAACTTCTAATCCGTGTTAATGTACACTTCTAATCTGATCAGGGTTTAGGGTTATGTCGTTTATGTAAGCACATACAAAATCTGCCATACTTTAGTTTTCTAGTTTGCATTTAAAATTTTTTTGACATTGAGAATAGACAACTGCATTTACTGGAATGTTTGCCCTGCTTTCTCATCATAAGGCTTTCTCAGTGCAAAGCAGCTTTAGTAATGAAGATATTTTAGTCTAGTTTATTTTAGAGCTCTGTATTTTCTGTAATACAAAAGCACTTTGCTTCCTAACTGCATGCAGCAATATCAAATGTCTTCCTTCAGAGAGCACTGTAAGTTCTAAAATATTTAGAATTACTGTAGTAAAGAAAGCATTGCAGGGTGGCTTCGAATCCTCTTGGTCAATAGACACTGAATGCTTTAGAGAAGTAAATTTTAGCAGAGATATAGGCTGTGACTGAAATACCCCCATGCAGCTTTCCAAGTGCCTGTGAGCAGGCAGAGCAATCTGATATGTTTGGCTGCCCTCAGCCTGAAGGGCAAGCGGTCTCGGTTAAGGGCAGGCACTGGGTTTGGGATTCCAGTATTTACGGAAACAGAAGTTTCAAAATCCTGTTCTTAAATATTTTTTCAAAACAAACAGATTATCCTGATGCTTGTCCTGTATAGGACTTGTCTGTGCCTGAATGTGAGTGGGTGTCTGGGTTGTTGCTTTAACATGAAAGTGGCTGAAACGCTTCCATCAATGAACATAAGCTATTTTGGAGAAAGAACTGCACATTGATAAGGCTGCATGGATGCAGTTATGCTGCTGAAAGTAATGCTTTAGATTATGGAGAAGTGTGTGTTTGCAGAGTGTCTAAAGCTGTAGTAAAGTGGAGGTATTCTTTCAAAATAAACCAGAGCTACTCCAGAGCCAAGCAAGTGTGATGAGAATCAGACTTCTTTTCTCCCATGCATCTTACTGGCTGATGGGGCTATTTCACACAAAGTCCTGTCTGCTCATACAAGGACACTGAAACCTCCCTAGGCTTCATGTGGAACTAGCATTTGGCAACGTGGAATGGTTTCTGCTCCCCATGCTGAGGTATATTCTGCATGCACCTTGCTGGTGGTTGTGGGCTTCTTTCCCGCAGATGCAATATTTTGGCGATTCTCTTTGTGTGATAGTATGCCTTGGGGCAAAAGTTAGCAATATAGCAAACAATATGGAGTTTTTTCTTTCTAGCTAGGTTTTTGGATTGCACTCTATTCTCTAAATGCTTCATAAGCTTTGTAGAAATAAATAGCGTGGAAGTGGTTGTCTGGCCTTTCCCTTTTGATGGAGGAAAGCGTGTACTTGTCCATATTATTATTGTGAGTTTAAAATGCAACTGTGAGAATCAGCAAGCCACTCTGTAGGGAAACAAGCAGTGCTAATGCTTAACCTGGTTCACAGCTCATTAGTATGCCTCTGATATCATCTATGGTGCGAGCCTGAGCCCTGTGCCTGCAGTTCACCCTGTTCAGGCCTTTCAGTGACTGAGACCCAGTGGAGTGTGTTGCTTTGATGTAGCTTGAGAAAACTGCTGTCCCTCTTCTGGAGTGGGGAGTTTTCTTGAATGTCCCTGAAACTTCACAGTGCCTATAGGTTATACGGATCAGATCCATAAATATCTCCTGGGCTAGTAGTACTGTGATATCTGAGACCATAATTACAGCTCTGGGCCCATGGATATCTCAGGCACACGTGAACAAAATACTGTGGCAGGCTGCCAGTGTTGCTGTGAGCTGAGCCCATCACACCTCCTTGCATATCCTAAAGCAGACTTTGCCTTCAGCTTTGTGAGGCTGAAAGTGATTCTGGAGCTGTGCTTTTCCTCTGGTACTTGCCCAGAGCTGGGTACAGTTCCCTCCTCTTCCTCTGGTTTCTCCATGCCAAAGCGGAGCCCAGTATAATGGACTTCACAAATTGTCTTCTTTGCCCTTACAGTCATTCCATTTGAAAACTAATCTTTTGGTTTGCAAAGGGAAGCGTTGAACAAAATAAGGAAGAGCAGATCCAAAGGGAAAGACAGCAGTGATACTAAGCTCAGCCTCTAGCATTCTGTATTTCTGCTGAAGCATAGCTGAGCTGCAGTGCTAGACTATGAGCCTTCTCACTTGACAGAAGCACAGGTCTGAGGGCCATTGTACACTGCAAATTTACCTAGTCTTGGACAAACATTTACAGAGATGCTTGTGCCAAATAACTTTGTGCTGATCAGTAAGAAAATAGTGTTCAGTAATCATTCTGTCTCTCTTCTAAATGGTTTCGGCTCAGTGGGAACTGAGTGGGCTTTACATTCATAAAGTAGGTCACTGCTAGGAGATACTAAAACACTAAAAAAAAAAAAAAGAGTATCTCAAATTACAAAGGTCCTTATCCTTCCCTTCCTGCTGAAGTAGAACTTTTCCAGCTCCTAGTCTTCCAGGAGGAACAGAGGTGCCAAGTAGAAATTTTTAGGCTCCAGAGCCATAACTAGGTTAATTGCATTGCAAACATACTTTCAAATAAAAATGCAGCTATGTAAAAACCACTTTTTTTTTGAGTTTCCTAGATCTCTTTGTATGTATCGGTACTTGCGCACAATGACATATGTGTTTCTCATTTTTGTTACTTTTATTCTATTATAATAATGAAAAAATGTCATTAGTTACCCGAGATCTGGGTGGTTTTTTCCTATATTTTTATGGGAATCTGCTCAGCCCACAAGAGAAAAACCCGTAATATGTAGTTAGAAAGGTCACCAGTTTACCTTCTGCTTTGAGTGTCCTTGGGTCCTGCAAGCACAGTTCCAGCTTTGGTGGAGCTTGGGCTAACTTAGCACCCTTGCTCCTTCTGAGTGAGTCAGTATCTCTCTGGAGTCAATATCTGTTTAGAGTCCCAAAGCCAGCCAGCACCAGGCACAATGATTTGGGACACGTGAATCTGACTTTTGGGTCCATACACACTAGAACAAATTCCCTACATGGAGTTTCTTCCCGTGTATTTCCCGAGTCTGTTGTAGACACAGCTGTCAAAGGTACTCGTTATACATGCTTTTTGTTGCAAGGAGAGACAAGAGAGCATAGAATCATGGAATGGCTTGGGTTGAAGGGGACCTTGATGACCATCTAGTTCCAGCTTACCTGCCATGGGCAGGTCACCTTCCACTAGACCAGGTTGTTCGTAATCCTATCCAACCTGGCCTTCCAAGGATGAGACATCCACAGCTTCTCTAGGCAGTCTGTTCTGGTGTCTCACTACCCTTCTGAGGAAAGAATTTATTCCTAACACCTAATGTAAATCTCCCCTCTTCTAGTTTAAAACCATTCCACTTGTTTGATCACTATCTGCCTGTGTAAAAATTACTTTTCCTTTTTTATAGACCCCCTTTAGCTACTGGAATGCCACACTGAGCCTCCCCCTCTCGAGGTGGAACAATCCCTGCTCTCTCCCAGTCTGTCTTTGGAAGAGAGTTGTTCCAGCCCTCTGGTCATCTTTGTTGCCCATTTCTAGATGTGCTTGAAACAGGGCCATGTGCTTCCTGTGCTGAGGACCACAGGGCTGGTTCAGAATTCCAGGTGGGGTCTCAGCAGAGTAGAGGGGCAGAATCCCCTCCCTTGATCTCCTGCCCACTTTGCTTTTGGTGCAGCTGAGGGTGTGGTTGGCGTTTTGGACTGCAAGCACTGATGCTGTTGACTCATGTCCAAGTTTTCATCCACGAGACCCGCCAAGTCCTTTTTGGCAGAGCAGCTCTCCATGAGTTCTTCTCACATTCTGTACCCGTGTCTGGGATTGCCCTGACCCAGGTGCAGCACTTTGCACTTGGACTTGCTGAACCATTCAGTTCTTATGCACCCACTTCTCTAGTTTGTCCAGATGCTGGTTAGGAGACAGAATACAGAATCACTTTTTATTAGAAGGAAAAAAATACCATTTTACTGTCATGCTCATGCTTCTGCCCTTTAATTGAGACTGTCAGTATTTGTGTCTGTTGCAAGCTTTTCTACCTTTTGCTTTGTTGTAAAAATGAGGAGAGAATGGAAAGTATAAGACATGAGTCATTACTCAAGGAGTGGATGTTGTCTGGATATTTGACAGATGCTTTGATGATATTCATGTTTGGTTATACAAACTGTTGAATTTTTGGATAGACAGGAACAAAACTTGCAGATCTGAAAACATTTATGTGTTCTATATATTTGCAAAAAGGAAAAATCATGGGCACAGAAGAGCTGTATCTGTTTTTGGGGACTGAAATGATTCCTTGAGGCTTACACTGTTACATACTGTATGTTGCTGTGGCGTAGGGACATTTCTTTGCACATGTGTGTATATATAGCTGCAAATAGTTCAAAATTGCACGCTCTAAATCTCTATGTACATAGAAGGAAAAACACATTTCATGACAACTAGCATCCAGGCTAATCCCTTGCATGCAAAGAAAATTCCAGAATTAAGTAGAAGCAGTGACACAGAGGCTGGCACTGGTTATGTCTGAGCAGTAAATGGGAGAGTTCATATGTTCTGCCTGTGATTAATTTTTGAAGCATTCTGATGGAGGTGGGGAGTTGATGAAGGAAAAAAAGCCAGTCTTCCCCCCCGCCCCCTTCAAAAAAACAGGGTTTCAAAGCTGTAGTCATTGGGGAAATGGAGCTGATCCTGTGGGCTGTTTACCATTGCAGTCACTGGAACATTTTTCACAGCAGCAGGCGCTCTGCCAACCACTGATACTGGAACTCTTCCCCATGGGGTTTACCCATTTTTGGGCTAAGATAACATCCACAGGGCCAGCAATAACTTGCTTGCTGAAATTTTGCACAATGGAGAAGATGCAATCTTACACACTCTTGACCTCTCCACAGTTGCCCTGATGGTTTCAGTGGTGGGGATTCTTCATCACAGTTTCCACAGAAAATCTGTGGGAAAGGCAATCATGCCCTTTGCTGAGGGTGAAGTAGAAGCCACGTATGTGTACATAATTTAGACAATACTACTATGAGGATGTGTATTTTTAGTGTTGGTCAATGTTTTTGTTGCAACTACCCAAGCAACGTGCATGGCTTGAGCAGTTTCAACCCCCTTGTTAACTTTGCTTATCACATTTTGGGAGGATGGACCAACAAATTAAGAAAACATACACTTGTGAAGAGTAGAAAAAAGTCAGGAATTCTTGTCTTTTCTCCAAATTCCGTGACAAGGAGGACAAAATGCCTATTTTGCCTATGGGCATTAATTGTCATGGCCATAATTAAAAGACCAGCTAGCAGAAAGTTTCTAGAAATGTTTCTGTAAGACTGTAATCCTATAATGTAACAAGTCTGTGAGTTCTTTTCAGCTCTACTTACTTATTTTTCTGAGAGTTTGGGAGGTGGGGCAGTTTCTTACAAAGATAAGCTCCCAGTTGCGTATCTTTGCACACATAATGCACAGGTCCATTGAAAAGCACTCCTTTGGAAACACTCCTCTTGGCAGGACTTGGACTGCATGGCTAAGATCATGTAGAGACTAGCCAATTGTTAGCAGAGGTTGAGGCACTTGAGGCTGAAATCTCGTATGTTTACAGGTTGCTGTTCTCCCTTGTAATTATTTCTGCAATGAATGTTGAAATTTGGAATTGAAGTGAGGGAGTGATGAATGCAAACCTCTTACAGCGTTTGATGGACACTTCTGGTTTATTACATGTCTTATACTAACATCTGGATTTCTAAGTAGTTGCATCAAGCCCCTGAGACACTAACTGTGTTCCCTGTGCTTGGTATAGTACAGGCAAAAATCTTCTTGTGAATGCTTGGAGCCTGAAGCACAGAGAGAAGGGGGATGTGGAAAATAGGGTGGGAGAGGGCAGGGCAGCAATGAGACATTGTGTTGTGTGATAGACAGTGTCATCAGCCAAACAGCTTTTTTACTCAGGTTTAAGCAAATGTTGTATTTGTCTTACACTGTTAATAAAATGCAGAGCAAAATAGGTAATGTGTGTCAAAAATGTTTATTTATAAAAATGGGAATATGCAGTTGTTTTAAAAATACACGTCTGTTAAAGTTAGTCAAGAGTGTAAGACTTACTTGTAGTTGAAGGTATTTTTGCTATTCCAACATAGTTCACATCTTCTGTTCAGTAGCATGTATGTGAGGTCTGTCAGAGGTTAGAGGTGCCCCAAATTCAAAGCCTGGGCACATGGGGCTTCTCCACACTGGAGCAGTAGGCAATATTGAAGGAATTGCCTGCAGCAGAATTCCTCCCAGGATCTGTCTCCCAGCGTTCTGGGCTCTTACCTTTTCCCATGCGTGGGCTGGGAAAGAGGGAGAGGAGATGTGAATACTGAGAGGACAAGCAGAGAGATGCTAAGTCAGGGGACTATTACTGGTGTTTACTTATCCTTTTTGGCCTCTGCAGATCAGGCCAGACCTGGAATTTGTCCTTTCCTCATCTCCAGTTGCCTTTGGAAGGACTTGTTGAGGAGCTGGCAGAGGAGTGGTTTAGGGATACACTCTGACTAGTTTAACTACCAGTCATGAAAAGCAGTAGTGATTGTTACTTCAGTAAATGTTTGGTTTCAAAACAGCCTCATGTCAGGGTCCAAACCCCTACTATTGTTTCTTGCCAAATTTCAGCACAGTCAGTAGCTGTTCATGTTGTTTTCTTAATGGCAAAGGCTTATGTTAGAGATAGTGGCTTCCCCAAGGTCTAATCCTCAGATTTGACTTCCAGTCTTTGATTCACTGACTGTCCTTGTAGCTAAGACTTGAAAGTTACCACTGGGTAAGCTTTCTAAGTCATTGAGATACATTTGGATCAAGGGCAGTTTAAAATGTTTCAATTCTTTTATTTTGGTTACCTCAAATAGCATATTTATTGTATAATAATCAGCAGTGTATTTGGCTGTAAGATTAGATAGGGGCAGATTAAAATATTATATGTATTAGTTTTGTTCACTGAGCAGTCACACAAAAATCGTTATAGGAGGAAAATCAACTTATTCTGTTATTTCTGTTGAGGTAAATCTAAAGTTGTTAAAAGTGCTTTTCAATGCTTGCAGTGAAAAAAGTCTGTAGGACCATATTCTTGAAAGTTTGCACTTTCTGTGGCTTAACAAAACTGCATGAGAGAGATGTTAAAGGTATCATCTTATTACAAGCACTGAAAGAAAAATTATCAGGTCATCCCTTCTGAAAACAAACACACAGTAATTTTTTTTAACCAATATATGGCTTTCAGTACATTTTGCAGAATTCAGTGAAGGATCAGGTTCATTGTTCCTGTCAGTTGGCTTGGTTCATTGTTCTTGTCAGTTCCTTGGCTTCTGGCAAACTCTGCATTCTCCTCTTGACACCAGTAAGGCTCTTGCTGGCCCTTTGGAGGCCTGGCTTTGTGTCACATCTCTATTTGCATTGACCTGCTTGCCTTGCAGTTGGGACATTGCTAACTCCAGACACAGCTTTGGCAATCTCCAGCCAGGGGACCCCAAGAGTCCAGTTAGTTTCTTGTTAGGGGAAGAGTGCAAACTGCAATCACATGAAGCTGGTCCCTCTGTTTTCCACTGCTTTTCCATTGCTTTCACTTTAAAAATGTGTGTTTACAAGTCTCTCCTAGAAATCTTTTATGTTAAAACAGGCTAGTGTTGCAAATGTCTTCTGAACACACCCTATCTAAACTGTAAACATTCCAGCTAAGGGATTTAGCATATCCCAAGGTTTTGTTATCTGATTAACAAAAATAAACATTTTTTTCTGTGTCAAAGGCAAATTGTTACATCTGACTTTCTATTCCTGTTTTAGCAAAGACAGCTAGCCAAGTTATCAACCCATTTGACCTCCCAAAAGGTCAATTCCTTTTACTTAGTAAATGCCACAGTTACCAAAAGCCTTCATGTGGTCTGAAAGAAAGATCTGTCATTTGTCATTTTGAAGAATGTGTTTTAATTTAATAGTGGTATATTACCTCTTGTCAACAGGATGTTAAAAGTAAAGTACACCAAACTAGTTTGGGTGGAAATTCCTTGTAGCTTAGCATTAACATATGCTGCATAGTGTCATTAAGAACAGAGGATGTTATTTAGAAAAGCTTTAGATTTTAATCTCGGACCTGGTAACCAGTACTTGGGATTCCACTTGGTATAATTTTGTTGTTTGAATATGTTTTGGAAATATTTGGAAATGTTTGATGCCAGAACCACTCTAGTTCTCTTCTCTGACTGCATTTTGTTTCACAGCATTTTGTGCTGATCAGCTTTACTGAGCACTGTGACCAGGATGAACATAAAACCTTAGGAGAATCCTGCTGTTGACCTCCTGCAGGACCAGGAGGTCACCATAAGCCTGTGTCTGGGGCCAGCACCAGGCACAGTAAGCCTGATACATCAGGGTTGTCCTGAGATGGAAACCCACAGGCCTGCCCAGTACTCACATCCAGGAGATCTGTTCAGGAAGCTGTGGCTTTCCAGCCTGCCAATGTTGATAGAGCTGTGTCCTGAACTTGGGTATGTGCTAGTTTCAAGCACAGAACTGAGTGAAAGTAGTGGCTTCTGCAATATGGTCTGACCTCATCCCTTGCAGAATGGCTTGCTCCCATCCTCATGGACTCCATGAGTATTGCCATTGTGTGGCTCCTGTCAGTATTGCAACGAGTCAAATACCATGTTTTGATTATGCCTTTCAGTTCAATAACAGGCTGAATTATTTCTCTTTTAGCTGACATGTTTTTATCTTTAAGTGATCCCAAAGTGCTTTTCCTAGCTCCCTTCAGCTGTGAGTAGCAGCATTTATTTCTCCATTATCTTGTAGATTCCCTGTTCTTGAACTCTCCTGCTTTTTAAGAGTGGAAGGGGGAAATCCCCACTTTTTTCCCTCTTACCTGTTCTCAACAGTGTTGCAAGGAAATCTATAAAGAATTCCCACAACTGCAGAGTCACATCTGTTTCAGAAAAAAAGTACATATTCTGCTATATTCAGTTAATATCCATGTTTTTCTTGCAAAAAAACCCACCTACCTGAGGACATATTGACATAGGGTCACAAGAAGTTGCTGTGAAGAACTGGTGTTCTAAATGTTCAAAGTTATTCATACCTCACGGTATTGGCAGTACAGTAGAGAAGTTATCCAACAAGTGTATTCTCAAAGCTTTGTGGAGACTGATGTGCATGTGTCCTAGTGGTGTTTTGGTTTATTAGAATGTTTTAGAATGATTGGATGTATGTGATATTTGGGAAGCTGTTCAATGTGTATTTAAAATGTCCTTAAGTGCTGGTATAAAAATTCCTGGCAGAAATCCAGATCATATTCTGAATTACTGTAGTCAGTTCCCTAACTCCCTTAATTTTTTTTTTTTTTTTTTTTTTGTGCAAGAGGCTTTCCGCTCACTGCATTCCTTTAGAAGTATTTTATATATTTATTTTTTGGTTGCTAGCTTGATATGAAAATACTCCATATAGCTACTGCTTCTTGAACAGCAGCTCAAGGTTTTGTTTTTTTTTTTTTTTTTTCCCAGGCATTCCAATGAAAACAAGTGAGAGAAATTGCCTTTGGTGTGTTCTTATGTACCAGCACATTTACTTAGGCTGCTTGTCATTTGAACAAGTTTTCTGACAATGAAAACTTTACAGTGTAGAAAGCTGTCATGAAATATTATACATCTGACTTTTCTTAAGCCTCGCTCAAAGAGAACAGATATTGAAATGCTTTTATTCTCTCTAATGCTTCAGCTTGGTAGCATATTATGGTAATCCTGAAATGAGTTCTCCTTGTACATGCATGTAATCAACTGATTGTTGTTTTAAGGCTCAGATGTAATACAGTCATTCTGAATATATTAAAAATGTATTTAAAACGAGACCTTCTATTTGTGGATCTGGTTGCTTTTTTGAGACCATGATTTCAGAAAATTTAAGTACTTGTTTAACTTCTTAATAACCTCATTTAAATAAAGCAGAACATTCAGGCTTTGATACACAGGAGCACTTAAACATATGATTAAATGTCATTCTTGAAAATGAAGGCTTTTTTAAATTGTGGCTTTCATCATATGTTTTACAGCCTAACTGGATCACTGCCTGATAAGTAATGCTGTATGGACTGGATAGGTAGCTCTGTGCAGGCAGTGCATACCATAAGGAGAAATTAATGCACCGTGGGTTAGTGGTCTGTGTGTAAGACCACAAAAGCTCTAATGCACTTAACTCAGACTAATCCTCTGAGCAGAGATGCTGAATTTAAAAAATCTGTCTTAGTAATGAATTTTGAATGACATTGTTTTGAGAGAGTTGGGACAGCTAAGGACTTGTAACCAAAAGTGGTAATGCTGGCATTTCACTGAAATTGATAGAAATGTGGGTTTCTGACAGCTGTCTTCCAAGTCCTAATTTCATAGCTCAGTTTATATCTTGTAATTTGACCCCATTATCTTAATACCACTCTGTTACATGTTTTAAATCTTTCTGTAATTAGGCTTTTCCCCCAAGGATCTGATTTTTAGCATTGTTTTTGAACACTCATGTTTTTCAGGTAATTTTCTTTTTCTATTTTGTTTTTTTAAGGAGGGAGCCTTGGTTACAGGAAACAACAGAATCTTGAGTGAACAATGTCAAACCAGGTTTTTGTATGGCACTGAAGTAATTTCATAATGGGTGGATTACTTGAAAAATCTCTGGGGTATGAGAAAGAATTACTTGCAGTGCTTGCAAATGTGTCTCCAAGAGAGCTTAGTAAATACCTGGTACACTAAATAGGAGTGTAGCACACATGCTGTGAGTTTGTTTGATGCTAATTTTTTTTCTTTTTTTCTTTTTTTTGGAAAAGGGAGAAGTGCTGTGCTAGGTGTTAGATCCGCATGTATTCTTATCCCTTTTTTCAATCTCACCATGTTTATGCACGTCCACATGCCTGGATGCTGTTTATGGGTGTACTGGGGCAGAGGGCCCTCTCAGGTCTCACCCTGCCCACAGGATGGACATGCCAGCCCACAGGGGAAAACACATTAAGGACCCTTTTTGTTCCATTAATGTTTTCTGGAGCAGTGTGTCTCATACCTGTGCATTTCTTGGCTTCCTTCTAATTGCAGGTAAAAGCATACAGCTTGAATAGCTTCAGAATTGTTTGTAAGCACAGGGCTTGAAGTAACTTCTCCAAGAGCTCTGTTTTTTTGCAATTGGATGCAGCATGTGAAAAATGAAAGCATAACTTGTGGTTCTAAACATATTCCATTCATTCTCTTCCAGCTTCAGTGCAGGAGGCTTTAATGAATTCTGTGTGAAGTTTCTAAGTGGTGAGAGTCACATTCAGACACATATTTTTAGCTAAATACAGTGACTTGGTTGCAGGCATACCAACAACGTCCTGATGCTGTAGCTCAGGAGACTGCCTGACTTGTTTTCTCTATTGCATATTCAGAGTAACTTCTGCTCTTCTGTAGTAGTCATGGTTTGAGGCAGCTGGGCAGGCTCAAGTGAGCCTCTGTGTGACTGTAACAAGGATGTTACCTTAAAATTCCTGCTTACTGGTAAAATTTCAGCAGTAGGTTGCATTGATTTTTGATACCTCTATGGAGCTGGGGTGTCCTGACCTTGGCTATCTCCCAGACCCTCACCCAGCTGCTCTCTCACCCCCATCACAGGGAGTTAGTAGTTTCCACTTTGGGATGCTAATGCCGGGATTTGCAGTGGGTACCTGTCTGGAAGCAGGTATTACAGATATTTGCTGTTAGGAAGTAATTTTCAAGGTTAGACATAAGACACTCTAATGTCAGGAGGCCCTGAAGGCAGACAAATTCTGCATTCCTTCCTCCAGTGCTTTTCTTCTGGTTTTCGTACTTAAAAGCTCCATGCTTTTGTGTTAGTGTTTCTGCTCGTACTTACCCTTCTCAGCCCTTTCTGCTTTGAGCACACTCTAATGTTTTCTTGCTTTTGGGCAGTGTTGAGATGTTCCAGTGCTACAAGAAAGCACAAAGCTTTGTCACCTCCCAGAGACAAAGCGAAAGTGTCCACAGGCAGATGAGTGAAATGGAAACGTTGACGGGTCTGAGCACTTGCCGAGCTGTGGTCCTGGTGACTGTGCAGTTTGCACCCCACAGGGCTGACCCTCCCTAGCTCGCTCACATTTGTTCTGACTTTCTGGTCCTGCCTTGTCCTGTGCCATCAGCACCGCCAGGGTCACAGCCAGGGAAGTATGAGTGTTCTTATGAGCTGAGCAGCATACAATTTGAGGAAAGATGTCCAATTTCCTGGAAATCCTGTGCAATGTGAAAGGGGTATGATCTGCGTGTGTGTACGTGGCTGATAGAAGTAGACCAAAAAAATGGATCTCCTGAGTTCCTGAGTGTTGACGCATGCCAGGGCCAGTTTGACCCTTCCTTGCCATGATTCACACTGGTGCAGGATTCAGACCAGTATATTTCTCTGGATTAAAATGCCCTCAAGAAGTCTTTGTCTGTATTCCACGACATCTCATGGAGCCTGTGCTGCTGTTTAGTGGAGTTTTTTTTGCAGAGTTGAGGTGCTGCACTACAGTTTCAGTGACACATTTCTTGCTTTCCTAAACAGGTCATTTGTGTTTGTAAGCATGAAAGGGAATATTTTAGTGCTTAACTATGTGTTGTATTTATATGAGTGTCCATTGTTTTTCAGAAACTTTCCATTTGCTTTAATTTCTGATCACTTTTGTTCATATACCTAAATACGAAATGGTGTTTTACTTTTTGTTCTTAACTCATTCTTCAGTGACTCCCTCTTCCCGTGCACAGCACATACACCCAAGATGCTTAATTTTCAATCTAACCTATTGGCAACTCACTTGTAATTACAATAGGAATTTTAATCCTCTGGAAAGAGGACTGATGGATGTGTATTTAAGTAATGACAGTCTGTGGGATTATCGTAACAAAGTGAAAGCCATAAAAATTCAGAGCAGCTGAGGTGGAACTTCATGGCTTCCCTGCTGAACCTAGAAGAGTCAGTTCTGCCAGGCTCATAAAGTTGAAGAGATGGTTGCAGAGCTTGAGGGAGGACAACACATTTTGAAGTGTTGGGGAAGAGCAGGAGGAGTAGAGGCTGGGAACGGGAGGAAGATACTGTTACCACCATCTGATCTGATGAGGATGAGAATGAACCTCCCCTGCAGACCTGATCTCAGAGCCCTGCTGCTGGTGAATGGGGCTATCATTCTGCATAACCTGAGCTCTTCCCCTAGCATGTGTCCCTTGGCAGCAGTAGCGGAAGTCCCAATTTTAATGGGCAGATGGAAGGACCAGTGTGGGCTGGGTTGCTCTGGGAAAAGGAGCAGGGCCAGCAGGCCATGAGTCTACTCTCCCTTTGACAGGCAGGTGTTCACTGCTAACAGGATGGCTTTGCCTGTGCCAGCCTGACCCAGAGAGTTGCTTGTGGACAAGCTGGCCTCTCAGGGACCGTGGGAGGAGTGCTCTTCCTGGTAGCCACAGGGTTTCCTTCAAGGACTGAGCAGACAGGACATGGAGCTGTCTCTGTGTTCTCTGATCCCATTCTCTTTGATGAACTCTGATGGAGTTAATGAGGCTGCAGTGAGCTGAGCCAGCCTGGGCTGGCTGGGGGTGGATCCTCTGATGTGCCAGGCTTGCTTGGTGCTGTCTGCTGGAGTTTTCCACAGGGTGCTCTGCCTGTTTTAGGGAGAACCTCAGCTGTGCTCTGGCATCTTGGTGTGAGGGAAGAGTGAATATGTGGAGGAACAAGGAGCAAAACTGAATTTAACCTTCAGTCTTCAGGGAAAAGGGTTATCATCAATGACAATGGGATGTCATAATGAGTCCCTACAGCCATCACTCTGTGGCATTAGGCTGCTACTAGCACAGAGCAGTGTGTCAGGAGCTTGCTCCTCACTGTCACACTGAGTGCTGGATTTAGGCCATCTAAAATTAGCCTCTAGCCCTAAAACTCAATCACACACCTGAATCTTCCTACAGCTGCCTTAGTGCTGCCTGCATGCAGGGTCATAACCCTTTTAGTTATAAGAAGAACAGTGACTTTTGAAACAGCTGTATCCATTTTATATCCATTCCCACATCTTGAAATACTCCTACCTTTTCTTTTGTGCATCTGTCCTTTTAGCTTTGCTGCTTTTTACTGTGTAAATGAAGAAATCTCAGGTCATTGCAGGGTGAGGGTGAGTAGCTCACCTGTACAGATGCAGCTGCTGTTGAAAAGCAACCTGAGTAAATGTGTTACAGTTCTCCTAAATACTGAGATAATGTCTAGCACTTGGGTTTAAATAACAGGTAGTTCTTGATCTGCCATAGCGTTTCCAGTGACTCAAAGTTCCCCCCCCCACCCTGCTGCAGTAATTACAGAAGATTGTTGCAGTTCCTGACTCAGAGGGAGACTTCCTTCTTAGGCTTCTGGCTGTGCTGGAGCTCTGGAGCTGTATGGAGCAAATTGTGAGGGGCATCAGGGTAGCAGGCCTCAGGACTGCAAGAAGAATTAAGTGGGAGTAGTGTATGTTATGAACTAGTGATAGCAAGCCATAAAAAGAGAGTTTGCTTTGGATTTGTGGTCAGGAATTTGGTTCCCAGAGTCTTGGCCATGATGCTCATATCTCTTGAGACTGTGTGCTTACAAGAAAGGCATTCCAAGGTACAAATCTGATGGCTTCTCTGACGGGATAGTCTAGGAGACTGCCAAGTGTAAAAATTAAAAAGGGCTAAGTATCCTCTGACCCAGATTTATTGTGGATAAAGTGTCTTCCTGCAGATTGTGGGAGCACAGGGCATGAGGCTTTGGGGACGGGCCTGGGGATGGGCTCAGCTGTGAGTAAGGTTATGAGGTAGGAGCCACAGGGAAAGGTTCCACAAACTCCATGAGCCCCATCATTCTCCCCCTAAGGAGGAATTCAGCAGGCACTGCAAGTCAGTACAATCACATATGCATTGATGGTCTGCAGCTGTGTTGGCCACTCCAGCAGCCACTGAATGGCAGCAGGGATGTGCTGCCAAATGTGACCTGACAGCCCTGCCCAGAGGGTGCACAGCAGTGCAGGGGAGGCCAGCAGAAGAGGACCAAAGTGCTCAAGTCTCTGTTTTCCCTCTTGAGATGTCAGATCTGACAGGCACATTGATAGGTTTTGACTGGTTTCATGTTCATGCAGCCTTCATTTGTGATGCAGCTCTTCAGATTTAGTAGAGCTGCACTCTTGGTGCTGCTGCAAGCAGCTGTGCACGGCTGGCCATCAGTCTCTGCTTGTAAAATATGTGTGAAGGTTGTCTTGCCATCAGAAAAGTGTATTCAGAAGGAGGTCTGTGGAAGCTGGGCCAAGTTTCTTAGAGGTGTGGGCAGACTTTTCTGTGCCTTAAATACTGTAGTGAACCCCACTGTCTGTGCTGAGGTGAGTAAAATCTGCAAATAGGCTTTGCATTGTTTCAGCTTAAGCACAAGGATATTCTCTTTAATTCCATTTTCAGTATTACTGTGTAAGAATGAGGGTCTTGAGATTTTTTATTATTATGTTTTCAAATGATTAGGCCAGAAAGCATTACCTGCAGACATGGCAATTCCATCTGCTGCTCATCAAAGAAATTTTATCCCCAAACACTGCTGTGATGTGTAGTGAAAACATGGCTTTGGTGAGCATCTCTCTGTCAAAGTGCTAGTGCACTTGGTTCACAAACATCAGTTAAATGCCTCAGAAGTCTATGAAATAAATAGAAGAACTGGATGCCAGGACGTGAGATGCACAAAAACTACTTTTTGGCATCATGAAGACAATGCAAAAAAGAGGACTTTGCATAAAATGCTCTTACTCGTTTGGTTTTAAGCTCCAGCCCTGTGTGAAGTAGCACATGCAAGCTGAAGCTCTTTCCTGGTTTAGATGCCTTCACCATCCCTCTTGCAATAAATAGAGTGCCAGCTCGTGGTACCCACCACCAGCATTACAGACTAAATGTTTGAAGTGCTTGCCTAGAAAGTGGGAGTCTGTTCTTGTCTTGCACTGCCTAGGGGAGTTTCCAAGCCACCAACTGGAATAGAAAGTGGGAGTGGAGACACTCACTGGAACTGTGTGGGTGCAGTGAAGACTGAAGGATCCCATTTGGGTGGGAGTATGAGTCTGAAACTCATTTGAAAAGGCAGGGTGAGATATATATATATATATATATATATTTCTGTATTTATAATGCCCCATCTGTGTGAGTTTTGTTTTGTGTTTGTTTGGCTTTTTCTTTATTTTTATGTTAAGCAGCCTGACAGAGGTGCTTTGTGCCAGCAAGGTGAATGCTGTCACAGAACTCAGCCAGTTCAGGTCTATTAAGGAGGTTGTCTCTCTGTAAATTTTGAATGGCCTGAAGTTGAGACTGGCTCCAAGATGTTGAGTAATACATTTGGGTGTGTAGTTACTTTTATGGATCTGAGATGTAAATTTTCAAAGCAATGGAAGTGACTGTGTGGCTTGTACAAAGTTTCAGCTGCCGATTTCTCTTTTCAGGCTGAGTTGCACCATTAATGACTGAATGGGCTCTGCTGAGAAGCCTTGTCCTGACACCATGTCAGCTGATGAGTCAGAAGCTGGAGAGCTAGCTCTGGAGCCTCTCCTCACATGCAAGCTATGTCTCTGTGAATATTCCCGGGATAAGATGACCACTCTTCAGGAATGCAGCTGCGTCTTCTGTACAGCGGTAAGATCTGTCAGTGCCTTCACATTACAGAAGCAGGGTAATGGAAGATGGACAGAACTGTGAGATGGGATTGCTTGTCTTGTACAAGAAGCGTGTGTTACACCCATGCTGTCACAGGATGCTTTTCTAAAGAGCACTTGGTGTTAGCCTGTCTTGCCTTATTAAAAGATTTCTCTTGTCATTTTACTTTTGTTAATTTGTAACTAATATATGTTCCCATAGCAAGCACTAGCAAAAAGTATAAATAAAAGGACATAAGATGCAGTTTAAGAATGTTGGAGAACATACACAGTTTGCATGCAATCTCAGTATTTACTTTTTTTCTGAAGCAAAACCTTGAAATATCATAGGATAGCTGTGAGGTTTTGTTTCCCTACTATCCTTTTCTGAGTTCTCAGGGACCTTTAAAGTCTTCTACATAACCTTTAAGGGCAATCAGAAAACCTAAACAAAAATGGCCTTTTGAACCTTTGCCTCTGTGCTGCAGAGATGTTGCTCAGGTCTTGCATTGCCTGTAGTAGTCAGCAAGGACTTTTTGGCCTGCAAATTCAGATCAAATAAAGCTGGTGCAAATGATAGAGGGAGAAGTTGAATGAGCTGATAAAAGCCCTACAGACAGTAGTACTCTTCTGGTCTTTTTGTCAGCATGGGAAAAATAGACCTTGTTTCTCTGGTGGTAGTTGACTTTGATGTACCTTACTAATGGTAACTAATGTACCTGACCTGAAAACAGGTCAAAAGTCACTGGAGGCTGTTGGTGTGCTGCTTTTTGTTGTTTGTTTTTCATTTGTTTGCTTGGTTTTTTTTGGTTTGTTTTTTTTTTTGTTTTTGTGAAGGGGTGGGTATTATTGGTTTGTTGTTTTTGTAAACTCTAGAATAAATGTACTTGGTTTTATTTAAAAAAATGTGGATAAACATCAAGCAAATATGTTTAAGTTTTACCCTTGATTGTTTGAATTCATTAAGAAATTGGATATTTGTGAAACCACCTAGGGTGAGAATATCTTCACTTACACTGAATTCAGGATATCTTAAACAGGATGAGAATCTACCTGTGTATTTCAAGAAACTAAGATGAGACTGATTAATATGCATTGCAACCTGAACTTCATAAAGTTTGTTTTCCATACCAACTTGCATAAAGCATTTCTGTGTTTTTAGTTTGTAACAAAAGTTTGAAGAACACATAACCTAAAAGGTATATATGAATACTGCTTTAAATTAAAAAAAAACAAACCTAGAAAACTGGAGAAGTTGATACTTTTACAGTGGTCCCACTCTTATCCCAAGAACTCAGTGTCTCTGATTTAGTATTGTTAATGGTACATGAACCTCCGTGTTAGCTGGGTGGAGTAACCCTTAGGGAAGTGTGGGCTGCTGAGGACTGTGCCAGCCAGAGCTGGACTCTGCACTCCAATAGGATACTGGCCAAAGGGAGAGGTCAGGGATGGCTGGGGGTGTTGCTGTGCCTGCATGTCCCCTGTCAGTGCTACAGCTGCCATCACATCCATACACTCCTTCCCTGGCCAGCACCAGGAAGAGTCTCCTGTGAGCTTGGTGCTCCAGCGCTGTGACAGTGTCAAGGAAGGTGCAGTCACAGTTAGGATCTGTGCAAACTTTGCTGACTTTGAACCAAGAGCCAGCCAGCCATGGGTGAACCCAAATGCAGCTGGGAGAAGCCTTTAGACATGCTCTATTTATTTCAATGGGCATAATATGTCTCAATTGTGTTCATGCTCCCAAGTCCAGCATTTGTCCTGTGTCCCAGTGTCCCCCTCCCAATGGATGTGTCTGGGCTGATGCGTGCCCAGACATGCAGATCTTGCATCCTGTAACAAAGAGGGCTCTGGAGACTCTTAACCTGGCTACATGGCTCTCGAAGCCCGAGCAGTTTCTGGGAGGCCATATGAGTTGCATTTTTGGGCAGCCTCCAAAAAGCAGTGTCAGGAGCAGCTTGACGTGGAGTGCTGGGACTTGCATGGAGGATTGCTTGGGGCACAGCCTGCATCAGCTTTACTGGTGTGCCATGCCCTAAATTTCCTCTCACCCATTCCAGGACATCTAGATGCCTTCACACTACACTTAAGAAAGATTTTCGGGGTAAGAATATCCACTGTGAGCTATGGGGTTGAGCAGCAATCAGTTTTGCAGTTTTTCGGCTAGCAATGCTCTCAGCTTGTATAGCTTATTCTTCTGTCACTAAGGGTAATTTTACAGATCTAGGAGTAGTACTAAACTTGAAATAGAAAAGGGCTTGACATGGAAATAATAGGTTCTGCTCCAATAAGCTGAAACCATTGTTTTTTTTTAATTATTAATTTTTTGTTCTGTTACATGTGAAGTCTTTTTTTCTTTTTCCTTCCTAACTGTAATGATGATTATTTTTCACAGTATTTGTGGCTTGTGGAAATAATTGGAAATGGTTACTATTTAGATATGTGTGGGGGTAAGGTTATATTTCCTTTCCATTTGTAGACTTTAAGACCAAGGCATTCAAACAACTTAGAATTGTGTACAGCAATTTTTTTTTCAGCTTAGAAACTCTTGCAATAAACAAAATACCCCATAAAAAGCTGTGTTCTAGCCAAAGTAAATAAACTGTGCTTTAGAATGTGTATGTGCATTTTGGTGGAATGTTGCTAGTAGGGCAGGAGTTTTTCAAATAACTGCAAACATTTTTACTCTCTCTGTTCTCAGCAGAAAAGGCAGATGGCTTGCAGAACATACTTGCCATCTTACTTGGTAGCTCAGTCAGGTCTGAAGAGGCACGAGCCTTGTATTTTTCAAAATGTGTTGCACTTGGCATAAAGATTCCACTGCAGTGTGAGATAAAGCACACATTTACACATCCCAAGAATTTGGAAATGGCTGTAGTGTAGTGTACCTAATGACTTGGTTTCATTGTGTTCAGATTTACATTGGTTTTGAATGAAAGACTGATTTCTGAAGAGGGTTGGGAAGAGATGTGAGATGTATTTTTCCTGTGAAAGTTTTAGAGGACTGAACTTTACATTATTCAGTTCATTTCCTGTATCTATAAAATCTTTGCAGAGTGCCATGCTGTGGTGCACATCTTTACATATGGATATTCAGCAATACCTGTACTGCTCAAGCTCCACAATTTTATGGTCCCTTTGTCACCTTTACTTATCCCTTTCCTGAAAGGGGTGGGGGGGGGGGGGGGTCTCATCTGTTCCTGATACTGCTCATCTTGTTCCTTGTCTTCCCACTTATCCTTGTATATTTGGGGGGGATGTCCTTCTTATGAGCAGGCCCTTGGGTTTACCTTTTGTTGCAATTTTCTCTTCCTTGGATGTGCAGCTGCTCAGGATTTTGCCCCCGTGGTGGTCATCGTGCTCTCATATGTATGTGAAATAATTATACACTGTGTATGTCCACACCATTACAGTGTTAAAAAATACAGTATTTTATTGCACTTTAGTGCATCTGGGTCAAAGCAAACTAATACTAATTACTTCTTGATTGATTCCACTTAACACAATAATACTTTGAATATTATACTTATTTCTAATAAAAGTTCCTAAATGTTTGCTCTTTTTCTTCCTTTTTTGCCCAGAGAGCTCTCACAGTGCCTCACTCAAGTAAGGCTCTGGTGGGGCAGTGCCAGGAATGGATGGGGCACCCTCCCCACTCTGCCTTTGCACAGCACACTGGGTGTTGCCTGGGCTTTGGTGCTCATTAGACAGTCTGGAAAGTGTGCATCTAGGAGACTCCTGCCTTTTCAAAACATGGCTGAAACTGGGAAAGCAGCAGGGAGAGACAGTGAGTGGTGTGATCATGTGCATCTTGCATCCCCTGGGCTAGAATTGCCCTGGTGTCTGGCACAGCACATTCTACCCTTTAGAAATGCTAGAGAGGAGTGCAGGACTGGCAGTAACACTGGCAATACCAAGGGCCCTATGAAAAACTCCATGTGAGTCTGTATCCTGTAAGCAGTCATGGAGGTCCAGTTTTAGCAGGTGGGGTAAGATTGCCCTGGTGGCAGTGGTGACAGGAGGAACCAGTGCACTGCTGTTGCATAAATGTGGTCTTATGGGTCAGTAAAAATTAACAGTGTTGGCTTTACCCTGCACACCAATTCTTTCTGGTTTTGTCTTTCCTCTTTTCTTTGCCTTCTCTTAAGCATTTCAGGGCCCCAATGAGAGCCAGGTGAGCAATAAATGGGATTGCTGCTATTTATGTCAAGCAACAGCTTATGTCCATCTGTCTTGTGTGTTATTTACTGGCACAGGGTTTGAGATGTCGAAGACAATGTGTAACAAACTGAAAACAGAAGATGCTTTCAAGTATGTTATTCTGTGTTGTTGGCACAGGTTTATGCAGAACTAGTGTGATTCACCATTTTTTTCCCAAGCAAATTCTTTGTTGAGTCTTGTACTTCTGAGAAGTGTGTGAGGCAACTGGGTTACAAAATGTGCAAAACAAATACCATGATGATCTACCTGTTTGTTATTTTGGTGCACACAATGCAGTCCAAATGAGATTAAATTTCAATGCAACCTTAGGAGAAGCAGAAGTTAGCGTGCAAGCCCAGGTAGCTTCTGTGCTTTCTTGTGCTTCTACAAGGAGGCGGTGTTCCAAAGGTAATTGGAGAACAAGATTTTCTGCTGCAGCTGTGTATGACAGTAAGGCTAGGGCTAGGCATGGGCTCAGAAGGCTCCTTTGCTGCTATGGGTGGTGTGGTGCCATGGACAGCCACCTGCCTGGGCCCTGGGGGGGCTTCAGCCTCAGAAAGAGGCTGCTGATGGCTGCTTTTACTAGAGGAGAAGAAGAAACTGTTAAACAAATAGGAGTTTCTCTGTTGGTACTTGATCAACCGGAGGCTCTAAGGCTCCTCTGCTTTCCTTAATCTTTTCAAGAACAGCTGTGCATTGTCCTGCCTCCTTTGTGTGGCTGAGCAGTGACATTTGGCCCTTAGCGCCGTGAAGTTTCAGATAGTTTGTGGAGGGGAGCACTGGGAAACTGGAAAAACTAATATGAGGGGTCTTTGCAAAAAACATGAGCAGAAGAGTCAGCGAGCAGAGGAGATCAAGTATATCAAGGACAAAGGAGGAAGCAGATGGCAAAAAGAATGGGATACCTGCTAAGTGAAACAACTGTGTATCAATAACCCACTGAAGTAATACTTAGTAAAACTTACGACTAAGGGAATATTTGGATTTGCCATCATCTAGCCAACACTGGGTTTTAGTATTACTTCTGTTTCTTTGTCCTCATTTTCAAGAAGGGCTTTGTTCTCTTTTTCTCCCCATCCTATGAGACACCTTCTCACAACTGCACCAGAAGACTCACTACCTTCTTTTCTTCCTAAATATACCTTGTGCTGCAATGCCCCACTTACTTTATATAAAGCTCATCTCAGGTTGTTTTCCATTTGGAAGTGTTGACATTTGGGATTCTTTTTTTCCCCTGCTTGACATTTGAAATGTTTCAGAATAATTTTTTTTCAAGTTTTAAAAAAGAGAATTCCTACACCTGGTAGTATTGGCACTGAACACAGAGCCCTTCTGTAGTAATTCCAATGGTTTAAGAACTTCTTGCATGTATTTCTGTGCAGAGTATCACCAAAGGCAGAGTTGGGTTATCAAAAGAGTACAGATGTACCTATTGACTTTTGAGGGATACTTCAATTCAGGAAGAGGGACTGCATGTTTCTGAAGTCAGTAGAGGTGGGAGCCTCTGGATGGTGGCCAAGGGAAGATGGGAGGAAGAGGGAACTAATGTTTTAATGAAAGCATTGCATCAATGCAGTTGGTGTTACCTCTATTTAACCAATGAAGAAATCGATGTGAAGTAAGTTGTCAGTGCCTTGAAGTGCCACAGTAACTGAGCCAGACTGTGACATAAGCCTCACGCTCGTGTCTGTTTTGTAGCTGTTGGTAAGACCAGGTTTGGCCTGACATGGATTTTTGGCAAGAGAAATTATATTTGCAGCTGGTTCCATTTTGTGAAGGGTGAGTTTCTCTGGTCCTGTTCTCTGATCCTTTTCTGTTTGGTGGTACCACTTCATGGCAACAATTACTAGGAACCTTTTCTGCTTTTTATGAAAGGCTGCCAGGATGTCTTGGGCCTCCTGGTTTCATACTGTGTTTCTGGGCAGAATTCAGCATCACTGGTAGATATTTTGAGACAAAGGTGATGACAATATATTTCTCAGGTACATTTGAAGGATCCCATAAAAAATAGGCTTGTGGACCAAGAGGAGGCAGTTATGTTCTGGTCCACTGTCATGTTTGCTTGGTGTTTTCACTTGGTCATGACAAAATCAAATTCTTGTTAGTGATGTTATTCCTTCCCTCCTTCTGAGCCATGAACTGACTATATGTTATTTGAAGCTACAGGGACATTTTTTCACTTTCTTTCAAGCATCTTTCTTGATAAGGCTCTTATGTGGGCTGATCTTCTGTACATTTGATCTTTTATTCATTCATGTATCACTGTATCTGGTTCTTAGCAGTTAAAATAGTGATTGGTCAATATTTCATTGGAATTTTGCTTCTTGCTTTAAACTGTGCCTATCATAAGTTTATCTGTAGCAAATGAAGAGATTTCTATTTTTGTCTAAAAACTTTAATTGGAAGAGCCTCACTTTTTTTTCCAAGTGAAGTACAAATGCCTCCAAGCTAATTGTCAATTCAATTATATCATCTAGTTTTAAGACCATTTGAGAGGTACTTGAGGAGTTTGAGTACCACACATTGGAAGTGACTGATCTCTTTTGGTGATGGAACATGTGGAAGTGCAGATGTCACAGCAATGATGAACATATTATTAAACATTATATAGATCTGCCATAAACAATATGAGTACTGTCTAGGAGGGTACATTTATCTTAGTACATGTTTGATTAGATACTGGGTAGATCAAGGTGGTTAAATTTAGAGTTCTGATGTGAACTGTCTCAACAAAATTAGTAATACTAGATTGTGTACGCACTAAAGAAGAGGTAACATTTCTAAAGTACAAGAAATAAATGAATGTTATGTCTCACTGAATAAAAAGTACATAACCATGGCCCAGAACTAAAATAAAAACCAAATGCCTATCTATTCATCTGTTCTGAATCATGAGGTACTCTGGAATGTCAACTGAAAAGTTAAGTGTTCTCTCCATATACAGTATTTCCGCACGCTGCTCCCAAACCTGGAGTTTGTAAAAAAACCTAGGCTAAACAAAACCCGAACCCCAAATGAACACAGTTTTGAGAAGAACTTTGGAAGACAGATTTAACATAGTAAATAATTCCTGTGGATTTTAAGAGGGACACCTGAGTTTTTCTTTTTTTTTTTTTTTTTTTTTTTTGGAATGAAAATTGTCTTCAAGTTACATGTTAGGAGAAAGACTTTGTTTTGGCAAGATGCCTTCAATCATTTTGTGCATTTTGACATTTAATGTATATCATGGCCTAGTACTGTCTGGGAAATACTGTAGATCCCATTCTTTACCTTTCCATAATTGAATTAAAGACAAATACCCTTACTTGTTCTGTACCAACTGCTGCACAGTGGCTGGCAGCAGTATCGGTGGCATTTGATAGGAAAATAAGCCAGTGTTTTCTGTTTCTTTTTTCTTTCTAGCCCTCCCTCCATGTTTCTTAATAAAGATACCTGTTCAGTTTTGTCATATTACATAAGGGGCTTCTTTTATGGTTTTGTATCCAAACTAATGAAGGCTGCATTTTGGGATCTGAGCAGCTGCAGGCAGGTCAGAGAGGAGCAAGGTAATGAAACATGTTCAGGTACTTGAAAAGCAGTATGTAGGAATGATTGAGATCCATCTTTTGTCTTTGATACATAAATTATCTGAAAGTGGATTTGAATAGAAACTTCAGATTTCACAGTGAAAGGGATATAGTGCCTTTGTCACATCATTACCTAGCAACTTAATGCTGAAGTTACACTTTGAACTCATTTTTATGTTAAAATGCAGAACTGTTATGGTCCCTTTGCAGAGTAAATACATAACCAAACAGACACCTTTTTCTTGGTAAGTACATTAAAAATAGCCTCTGTACAATATACTTTTGGGGAAAAAAAAGTTGAAGTTAGAGCAGCATGCGGAAGTGTTGAAATGAAAAATCCATTAATAGCCTGAACAGAATTTTCATTCTTAGGCTCAAAGCTGACCATAGAAAGCACTTCTGTTTATTATTGAAGAGGGAATCTTTTACATTACTAGTTCATGCATTCCTTGATTAGGCTTTTAATGTATTTTTAAAGATGACTCCGTCACGTTTCAATGTACTCTTTCAACAGACCTTAGCTCCAGGAGGGGAATATTTGCTTGGGGAATTTTTAAGAATTTGCCTAAATCATAATTTTTCCTACAAATCTTGCAAGGTACAACCCCCCCCCCCCCCCCCCCAAAAAAAAAAACGAACAAAAAAAACCCCAAAAAACCCAAACAAACAAACAAAAAAAAACTATCAAAAAAACTTTGAGTAAAATTTTGTGACATAGGTAACTGGATATTGATCTTATTTTATTAAATAGAGGAAGGTGATGACCTGAAAGACAAAATCAGCATAAGAGGAAAAAATCTCACCCCAAAAAGCTTAGACAGCAAATTATTGAAAAAAAAAATCATTATACATTATGAATCTCAGGCAGACAAAAAAATACTTGTAGTTCTTTTGACTGAAGTTGTCAGTAATCCTGTGGGAGCAAAACATACTTCTCAAAGCTAGACGAGCAACAAAACATTCTGTTAGGTGTACTGAGTTTTACTAGTGGAATTATATTATCACATTTGAATTGATCTCTCTTGCTTGAATGCCTCAGGATTTTATTATGTTTCCCAGAGCATAGATATGTACATGATATAGTTGCTCAGTGGGGAAAATCTGAGTTAACTGTTTAGAGCACACTTGCAGGTATGGGAATTAAAACTACTTGTGTTGGTGTCTGCTTTTTTTTTGAGGGGTGAGCATAATGGAGTCAAAACTCCAGTGTGTGATCTGTAGTCAGCAGGATTCTAACCTGTTCAGCCGGACCTTGGTCAATTTTTAGTTTGTTGTCTCAACCATCCTGCCTTGGCTATGTGACACATTCATGGAAACTTTGCTGGCTCTGGCCGTGGAAAGTAAGAGGATGGCATTTTTGTCACCATAAGCCACAGATCCTGTGTTGAGGCCACTCCAGCCAGTGTCTGTTCTCTGTGCTCAAAAGTCACCGTACTGCAGGAAATTGGTGGAAGAGTGTAGCCCAGGGTGTTGAGATTTCATGATTTCTAGGATGTCAAGATTAAGACCCTTTCAGGAAATGCTTTGTATCACAGAAGGCAGAGCATCTTGATTTTCCCTTCACTTTGAAGAGCAATTAAGTAGCATATGTAGTGTATGCAGTTTTCCTGAGACACTGCTGATTTTTGTAGACAAAATGCCCAAAAAAATCTTGCCATTTTATGTCTGTAATAATGTATTCTCTAAAGTGTGGGAGGACTCACTGCTGAGAAGGTCAGTCGTGATTCATTATACAGACATGGAAACATATTTTCATCACGTTTTTTGGCTTGCATCTTTTCAGATACTCTTAGTTGCCACTTCTCAAGTAAGCAGCTGAATTAGTAGCTGAGCTGTAAATAATGGTAAAACCCCTCTGAAAAAAGTTTCTCTGCAAGATGAAGGCATATTTTAAAGTTTTAGTCATTTTCCAGCGTTTCTTCTTTGGTGCTAAGAGGGAACAAGAAATTCACATCTTCATTTATGTACATACTTTAGTAAAAAGCCTAATCCTTCAATAATAAATATTAAATGCTTCCTTCAAGTTTCCCCAGCAACTTTAAGGCCTTCTTGTATTGCACCCATAGCCCCTTCTCCAAGCACAGAAAGTCAAGACCAAAGATTTCATATCTATAAAATTGATTTAACAGAGAGATTTTCTGGGAAATACTTGAAGATCCATGGCACTGCACAGCCCAATTACATAATCTCTCCAAGCTGAAAACACGGCAACCTCTAAAAGAACCACAGAAGGTTGGCCACTTACGTTCGCCTACAACCAAGCAGTGGGTTAGAAGAGAAGAATCCAGATCATTAGCAATCCTCAGAAACCTTTGTTCTCCTGGCTTGGTACCCGTAATGACTTAGATACTGCATATGGAAAATGATTGCAAAATCTATACTGTGGATCGAATCTCCTTAAGAGCTTCATGCCCATCCTTGTACAAAAGTGTAATCGTCAGTGCTCTGAGCTCCTGTCCTGAGAGTCTAAATAAAGAACAAGCCTCTGGGCTGCTGCTGGGCCTGCAGTAACTTCTCAGGCTTTGTCCTCCCTCTGTAACCACCTGACCTGAGCTGCCCCCAGAATACAAATCCACTGTACCATGCTGTCAAAACAAATTACTAAATATCAGGCGGCAGCACAGAGGAGACAGGAGCCAGGATCTTAGCAAAAGTAAAAGATTGCTCTCTCATGCTTGCTGAGGAATCAAGGCAACCTAAATGCTTTAGTGGGAAGGAAACATTTGCCCTTCACCAAATGCTGCCCTGAGACTTGATCCAGAAAGTAATCAGGTCTCCCATGAGAAGATGAAGTGAGATGTAAGGAGGTTCTGCCCACGGATTTAAGGAGTGCACTCAACACACTGCAGCCTGTGCAGGCCTTGGGGAAGGGAGTCTGAGGGCAGAATTTTCTTTTCTATTATTTGTGGAGGAGGCTGTGAACAGGTACAAACCAGGGAGAAAATCTGTCTAGGGAGTGAGTACTTGCTGCCCCATTTCTCCTGTGATACGTGCTGAAGCATGTGGCCAGTGCTCAGTGCTTAATGAATATGGAGCTGCAGGACAAGGTCACCCACAGCCTCCATCTGCATCAGTAACGGCACTGGGAGCCACCCCGGGCTCTGGGCATGCTTTTTTTGGGCTTTCCCTATGTCACCTGCTGCCACTGCCCAGCCCATGGTGGCAGATGTGGGCACAGCCCTGGCAGCTCCAGTGTCACCAGGAGCCCACTCCAGGCACCACTGTGGTTCCATACCTGCTTCTGTTTACTGCTCACTGCTCTGTGAGGGAGCTGCTGTGCCGGGGGTGCTTTGATCCCATGGGTAAACTGACTTTGTAAAAGCACTGTGCCTAGATGCCTTTGGGAGCTGTGGGCGAGAAGATGGGACAGGGCATGGAGACTGCTGTTGGAATAATGAAAGAATGACTCCTGATTAAATCTGGGTTGATAATCCCTAGGGAGCTAATACTGCCTTCAGTAACTGACATGATTTCTTTTTTGCTTTTCACCTGTGAGTATCTCCCTCGCCTCCCACACACTACTTGCACCATCAATTCCTTACAACCTGCTCTGCTGCTTTCTTATAGGGGTGCATGTGGATCTGAATACATTAGTTCTTAAGGAGATAGATACACATTTAAAGCTTACCAGTTAGGTTATACCCCAACATTCTTCTAAGAGAATACACTTCAAATATTTGCAAATCAAAAGTAAGTTAATTTAAAATGCCAGTAAGTTAAAATGATTCTACTTGCTTGAGCTAGTATCTCTGTAGCTCATCAGAATTCAACAAAATGTGGATGTGGAGATTTTAGTAGAGAGACGGACAGAATAATAAAGAAATCTCATTTCCATTTGTAAGGGTCCTAATTATCCTGACGGTTTAGAGCGAATCATTTTTCCAGTAAAAAATACAAATGAGGAAATTTCTTTAATCCAAGCACAATATGCAAGGCCTTCTCAGAATAGTCCAGACTAACACAGACTTGAGTGTTACATGCCTATAAATAATAAAACAGTGTTTTTTGAAGAGTCTAAGGCTGCCTTACTGGGAAGGGCTGTGACTTCCCCATCACTCACCTATTAGCTTTTGAACTCAGTGCCTCTTCCAAAAGTTGGCAGAGACAGGGGTCTCAAAACCCTCTTTCACTTTGACATATTTCTTGAAAATCGATGGGGCAATAATGAAGAAATCAGCAGTACTGGGGAGGAGGTTTGTAATGTGGGCGTGAAATATAAAACTGTAGGGAAAAAACTACAGTAGTCCTACTTTTCATAACACAGGTTTATTTTCATTTACAGTAAACATTGCAAGCTGATACCAAAATCTGTCAGAAGTCCGTGCTTTGTTGTTCTGTTAATGGTGACTTGCAATTTACTGTGTGCTTTGCCATTATTTTGAGGAGACTGTCGTTTCGTTTTCTGTAGAAGTGACCTTACTTACTTGTTTGTGCAATTTAGAGAACAATTCCAGTACTGTTCTTTGGTCCATTGCATGAGTTTTGTGCCATGATTTTACTGAAGACTCTATAATATGTGTTATAAAGACAAGTTGAATATAGTTGAAACTGGCATGCCAGATAAAGTGTGACGAGAATAGAGGGCTTTTTGAGCTGTGAGGGGAAGCCTGCTGTTTTTGTAATGAAACAATTTGGAAACATTCATAAAGTGACCTCCATGCTGGAAATAGACTTTGGATAGAGTAGAGGCTGATGATAAAGTGTGATAAATTATGGATATTATTTGATCTATTGGGGGCGGGGCAGGGTTGAGGGGGAGGAAAAACTGAGAGCTGCACATCTTCCAGGGCACATTATAACCTCCCAACCAAGTGCTAAACCCCTTTCCTCTTTTGTGCAGCTGAGAACAGTGTCTTTCTTTTAAATGAGTTCTCCTACAATGGCGACTGCTGGATGAGAGTCTGAATTAAGGACACAGGAGGAAAAACAAAGGCACAAAGCCTGTTTAATTAGGATAAAAGATACTCACCCTTGCCAAATTCTCCAATCCCAGTTTAGCAGAGCATAGAGGTTGTTAGGGCTGAAAGGTCTGACTTGCTGACTTAGGTAAACGTGATGCTTGGCAGATGAAGTCATGCATAATTAATTGTTCTTTGTTGCATTCTTTCCAATGTAACGACTTGTAGCATTCACGCTTATAGTAATTGATGTTTGCTGTGTGCTGGAGCTTCAGGACAGCCAATTAAGGTGGTGAAGGTGGGAACTGCACAGCATCTCTGACATCTGGTTGTTACCAACACGTGGGCTATAACTTTTTTTTTTCTTTTCTTTGCTTGTTTCTAGTGTCTAAAACAGTACACGGAACTGGCAATTCAAGAAGGTTGTGGTTCCCCTATCACATGTCCAGACATGGTATGCTTGAACCATGGGACCCTACAAGAAGCAGAGGTATCTATACGTCTCATACTTCTTTCTCTTGCTCTCTTTTTTTTTTTTAACATATATCCCCCAAATTTCTTTATCTGCATAATAATAAATGTAATCATACAATTATTCCTCCCTTTAATTACTTTTAATGAGCTTTTGGCAAGAGGCCTAAACTGACAGGAGGTGATAGAAACAAACAGATGTTTTCCAAGGGTTTTGTTCCTTTATCCCTCCCTCTATGCCCTGGGGGAGAAGTTCCCTTGGCATCTGGAACAGCCTCTGAATTACCTATGCAGGTGACTTAACCAGAATACCCTGTATCCTAGAATTGCTGAGCCTCTATTAGACTGTCAGTTCAGTCAGATTTGATTTGACTGCAAACACTGAAATTCTTGCATCTTTCTTAAGAGGATTGATGGTATGCAAGGCCAGAATTTCCTTGTGTATGTTGATCTTGGGCTGCAACAACCAATTTGCAGTCCAATCTAATCATGCAGGGCTGTATAATTACATGGAGAGAAGGGTACCTGCACAGCACCAGGTAGAAGTAGGTCTTCTGAGATATGGAAGGTGTCTCTTGGGATACACCCAAGGGATGCTTGCTTGCCTGCTTTATGAGGCAGGAATGTCCCTGCTGAACCTGAGAATACAAGTAGGACAAAGAAAACAAACAAACCAAAACACCAGGAAAAATAAGATGGCTAAGGGATTTTGATTAGTTTTGTGCATTCTCTCAGCATTTGAGGAATAAAATCAAGGAGAATTAGATCTCCATCCTTGAACTGAAGAAGAGAAGTTTGTCTTCTGGATTCTCTTGAGCTCTGTGCACACAGATGCCATAACTGTGGTAGAATTATATAATCCTATTCAAATGCCATCAGTGACAGTGTGATTCCCAATACCAAAAATTACTTTTTCTCCAGAAAAATTCTGGATCTGCTCTGCAGCATACATTTGAAATGTTGTGCTTTGTTGAATCAGGTCATGGGACTTTCAGCTATGTTTGTTATGGTAGAGCCTTTTTTTGGCTGAATCCAGCTATTGTGAAAAGCAGACAGCTGTTTCCCTTTCTCCTCTTTCTGCAAAGATACAGAGAGGGCGTAGCAATGTCCTTCCACCCATTGCACCAGATTGTATTCAATAAATACATTTATTGAAAATGTATTTTTAAAGAAAAATTACCAAATGACAGGAAGAGTTCTGCTCTGTTCAACCAGGGTTATAATGCTATAGGAATTAAGAAAGATGTATTTCCCCTTAGTAAAGGAGACTCCAGGGGCATTTAATAATGGACCACTGGCCTAATCCTTGGGTGTTTTTTGGGCTGACAGCAGAATTACTAAACAGCCCGAATGTGCATTAGTGTCCCGTGGATGACTGAATGTTCTGACACTCCCTTTTGCCAATGTGCTTGAAACACAAGCCTTCTACTTGAATAGCAAACAAATCCCCAACCTGGTTAAAATTGCTGCTTATGTATTTTACCAAATAACTGTTTCTTTAAGGAAAAAAAAACAAACAACCAGAAAAACAGTAATGACATAAAGAATAAACTCACTCCATTCACAGTTTAAAAGAACAGTATGTAAACTACAGATTTATGTATGAACACTCTCTATTCCTTTTTTTCCCCCTCTATAAATAAAGGCTGTTCTTTGTGAAAATGTGGCCTTTTAGAGCTATTTCTTAAAAAAGCAGAACCTTATCAGATGATACAGAATTTGCTTAACTAGGGCTATTGTTTGTCATGGAAGTACTATTTAGAGTTACAGTTTATTCCTTACACTCTCAAACTCATGGTGTAAAAGTAGGAGGCTTCTCACCTCTGGGGGGGGTCTGGATTTTTTCTCTGGCTTCTGGCAGGACAAAGTTCCTCACCAGGACCATGGTGTGAGGAATGGCACGTTGCCTGTACTGTGGAAAAAAACAAAAATAAAAGGTCCTTTTTTTTCTCCTCTGAGATAGCATCAATGTTTTGAAAAGGTATATTTTTCATGTCATGTTCGTTTTAGACTATGCTGTGACTGCTGTTCATCAGGTACATTTTTTTTTTTGAAGAAAAAATAACAGTTCAAACTGTCTTTGTCATGGATGTGTTGCTAAATTGGGTCCTATACTTTGGGCTAAATGCATCTCGTTATCTTAGCTAAAGCAGTTGTTTTGTTTGCTTTTTTAAATGTCTTTTGCCATAGCCTGCAAAAGGGAGATAAAGGTGAATTTGGGCATAATTTGAAGTGAAGGAAAGCCTCTTCTTTAGCTTCAGTGCATTTTGGATTGAGCTTTCTTCAATAAGGAAACTGAACAATTAATAACACAGCTTATAAGCATGTATAGGACAGTATAGCTATGAACACGATATAGCTTGGAAAGTTCCTCTTCTTCTCCCTCTCAAGGTCCTTATTCAAGCTGTTTAACATTCCTTCAGTGCTTTCCAGTGACCTGTTTGTCTTCACTTAGACAAATCAGAATTAAGTCCTGTTTATTTTCTCAGAAAAATTCTGAGGAGTTTGTCTAGTTTGGTCCTAAATTACTAGAGCCTTTTCAAAGCTCTTGCCTTGCTTCTGATTTGTGTTCTTCTTTAGGTGCTTTTGGGGGATGGAGGGAGGGAAAAACTTTGGTTAACAATTTAAACACAGAATAGAATTTCTTCTTGTATGTCTCATGAAGAAATGAGCAAGTGTAAATAGTAGGAATGTGTTTCTCTAAAATAGTTGAATATTTAATCAGTGCTTGGGGAATAAACTGCTTATGCGTAGAGTATAGGAGATGTTGGGAATTAAGAGTTTACTTTCTGAGGCCCTCTGGACCTCAGAAAAAAAATGTTCCAGGTTTTTTGATCTTAAAATGCATAAAGTGAAAAGTCATTTGAACTAGAAAATAATACTTTTCAGTACTTTGAAAATATGTTTTCTGAAACCCCTCTGACTTGGGTTTCTTTTCCTTCAACAAAACCTAGTTGAAACTGGTTTATTTCCCTGTTGTTTGTTTTTTTTTTCTTGGCAAATAGTGCATTTGAACAGAAGGAACTGTTCCACTGAAGTGCTTGAAATCAAGTGCAATCCTAGGTCACATCTTGACCTGTTACATCTAGATAGCAGCTGCTTGTAGTATAGCTGTCTTGTAGCAGAAATAAATGAGGGATGGTGGTGGTAAGGCAATGGCTTTGGCTACAGACTCTCTTTCAAATACCTGGTTGCACAAAACAGGGGAAGCTCAAAAACAGTCTTGCTAAACAAAATGTTTGCCCTTTCAAGGTCCAGTGGCACAATAAACAAAGATTACTTGGATTCCTTCCTGGAAGCAGAAGGTAGAAGTAACATCTTATGGTAATACAGTTCTCTTTAAACATGCAGACTTCTTCTGTCTAGAATGTTCCTGTCTCTCTTGGGAACTTGCTCCATTGATTTAATTGGACCAGTTAATATCCCTAATCTAAATAAGGGGTAATTTATCATGGTTTGAAGTTATTTTGCTTGGTGTGAATCCAGTCACCAGTGTAAGCTATGAATCAGGGTAAATCTCCAGAGCATACAGGGATTTCTACTGTAATACTCACTTGGATAATATCTAGGGCATTGTGCTTTGCTGTTTCTGATCCTTGTATTGTTCTGGGGTTTATAACATTGATGCAGTGATCCATGTATACATAATCTGATTTGGATTAAAACTGTGCAGCAGTCAGTAAAGGAGGCACTGTTTTGGGTTTTTAAGTTTGTCCAGAATTACCCCTTTGCACTCAGCACAGGTTCTGCTCGTTGTCCCTCTGTCTGTGTAAATCCGTGATCCACACCAGTGCCAGCCTGACAGAGGGTTGTCAGCACTCTGTAAAGTGATGCTGAAATAGGACAGTAACCCAGATCTTAGAATTCTTAATTGCCTTATATTCCATACCTAGCCAAACACAAAATCCCACTGGGACTCGGTCTAAAATATCAGTTTTATTTTTAATTTCAGAATTGGTTTATGTTTTGCTCTAGAAGAGATTGATATGGTAAAATGAGAAGGAATGTGAGAAAATGTTGCAGGCTGACCTGTCTTTTTCAGGGTCAAAATAAAAATTTTTGTTCTTCTTATTTACTTGTTTTTAAGTAAAACCTCGGGGAGCAAGTGGGAGAGCCTTAATTTTGTTTTTATTTGTTGCTAAATAAGAGAAGAGCTCTTTAATGGAGAACATGAATAATTTAGTATTTCATTATGACTCTAGTGAGCATGGTAGCTTGACAAAGAAAGTTGTGGGTGTAATTTCTAACAGCATAGAGAGTGAGCTCCCATACCCCTTTCAAAAGCAAACCAGAGCCCCTGTTGGAACCATTTTACACTGCTTGCAAAAGAAGACAATGCCTCTGTGAATGGGACTTTGGCAGAGGTGGGCAATGCCACCCTTTGCAAATTCTGCCATTGTAGGATCTGCCCTTGCTTCCTGTCTGCTGAACTGAGAAAGGGAGAAACTTTTGGCCCGCTGAACTTCCCTCCCTTGGCATTATCAAAGTTTGATTCAAATGGGTGTGAAAAGAAGTAAGATCTATTCAATTTGCTTGATTGCCTCTTTGCATGTCCCTTGAAAGTCTGAGAATAGGTGGAGTAGTGATTTTTCCTTTCCACTGTGGTAGCCAGTATTTAAAAACAGGGGAGTTGTTCTTCCTTGGGTCCTGGTTACTGCACTGCCTGGAAAAGTTTGCTGCTGTGTACACCGAACCAAATTATTTTGAACCATTTCAATTTCCTTTCTTTGCTCTTTTGTCTCATGTAGTAGCAGGCAGCCTGGTTATTTTGACACATTTCATGACATGGTCTTTTTGGATGCTTGACAAGGATCCAGCTGGAGCCCTTCGTGGTAGTAAGCCTTCAGAATTTTGCTTTTGTCCATCAGTATTTTTACTTCAGGTGAATGCTGTTGTCCTTAGCAATAGCTCTTGTGTGTCCTTGTGCTGTATAGCAAGAGGATTTTAACTGCAGATGTTGCTTACAGGGTATGGGAAATCAGAAAACTTATTTCAACTCCTAACAGCCTTATAAGTCTCAAATCAAGATATTTTCAGGAGAGGAGTGTTCTTGCCTGCATTTTTTTTAAATTAAACCCCCAGTATTAAAAAAAAAAAAAAAAGACAAGTTCACCAAACTGTCCTCTAGCATTTCTTCCTACATTGAATAATTTCACAGCATAAAATAAGAAAAGTCTGTTTTCTGGTATGCTCATGGTCTTCCTGTTTTGGCTTTTTGCCATCTGCTGGGTTGCTGGTTTGCTGCCTCCCTAGATTTCCATGCCCTGACCAGCCCAGAGACATGAATGATTGTGCAGGAGAGGAGATGTTTGGGATGGACAGACACCCAGGCGGGGCTTGAGAGGTTGTCTGGAAGTGAACATTTAGACTGATACCAAGTAGGAGCAGATAAACACCTAATCCCCTTATTGTACTTACTACTGCCCTTCTTGATTAGGTATAAATAAGATTAAAAGTTCCCTGAGGAAAAGATTTGCTGTTTTTTTATAGGGACCTGATATTCATGTTTGTTTTTTTTTTTTTTTTTTTTCCAATTAAGTTTGCACATACAGCTTTCACGTGACACTGAATTCAGGCAGCAGGATTTTGTTCACTGTTTTCCTCATGCCTAAAGAGACTAAATCTGTGAGAGGCTTTGGCTCAGCACCTCTTAAGCTGACCTGTGTGTGGGTGCCATCAGGACCTGTGGGAGTCACTGGCACAGGTGATGGGCTGCATGTGTTCAACACCCAGAACTGCACACAGGGAGGGGGAAGCTGAGTTGTGAAGAGGATATGTAGGAAAAAGAGTGGGGCTGAGTGAAGCCAGTGGGGAAAGCTGGCATGGTAAGCTCAAGCTTTCCCCAGGAGAATGGGAAGCTTTCAGCACTGCCTCTGCTTCCTATTGAAATCTGTGTTAAGATGCATAACTCTGCTCCCACTGTAATAAAAAGGCTGATTTTTAATACATGGGAAATTCTGGGCTCAATAGAACTGCTCATGAAAAAACTGTTTGTTAGAAGTAAAAGCAAGTACAGAAGGACCCCAGCCAACTAAACAATTCACTCAAGTGGCTCTTACAGCATTGAGACTCGCTGTTTTAATTTAGTTGTAATGAAGGAAAATTTAAAGTAGTTGCCGGCGCTCAACCAGCTAGAGAAAAGCAGATGACTCTTTTCATTTTCCAAACTATTTATATGTGAAGCTGCCCTCGGGAGGAGTGGGCAAAACTGAAATGATGTGTCATTGCTGAAATTGCTAAACTTCACTCTTTTTACCCAAGTGATTTTTTTTGTGTTTTCCAAGAGTGTTTCAGCTGACTTCTGATGAACGGGTGAAGAGTTCCCCAGAAAAATCTCTGTGTTTTACAGTCATATTAATCTTAAATATTAATTCATTACAGCCATATGAATCTTTAAATTATTAAATCTTGACATAATTTGGATTCATTTTTGTGTTATTCTGGCTTCAGTTAAATAAAGGAGCCAAGTATCTGCTACAAAATACAGTTGTGTACAATCAAGTCCAAATGATTTGAGACATAAATAAAGCAATTTTGTATTTTATAATACAATTGTTTTTCCATCTGTGAAAGAAAATGTATTCACAGCATGATATGGAATATATATTGGATTTTTGTCATTATATTTCTTCTCATGCGTGCTATACTCTACAACTGAGGTGGACAGCAAGGGCCAGTGTCCACTTCACTGAGGGCAAATTTTGCCCTTTACAATAATCTGAAGGACTGTGGTTGTATACTGGATGTGAGATTTGAAAGCCTGTCATTTTGAAGCTGTCAGTTCTACACTGTCTCACAGTGCTTCAAATGATCAGGTCCCAGGTCTTATATTAGTCTAGGTTTATTTTCAGTAAAAGAGAAAGATATTTCCAGTGCTGATACAATATTACAAATGGATCAGATAAAGAGAATGGTCCCACATTCTGAATCTGACAAACACGTGACTCCTGAAGTGCCTGTGAAGTTCCTTTTAAACCCCTCCATACCCTGATGCAGGTTTGCTTATTAGTTTTAAATAGGACACTTGGTCTTCTTACGTAGACTGTTAATTGGAGATTAGAGTATTTAGCCTTTTAGGCTGCTAGTTTAATTAGGGTAATGTGTAAAATGTATCAGCAAAGCCTGTTTGTCTATGCCAGCTACATTTGATAACTTCAGTCGGGTTCCCAGTAGGCTGTTCCATGTCTAAGGCAAATTCCAACACCAATGGCATTAGCTGTCTTGGCCCAAACCCCATGGAATGAATAAAAAATGGAAACCAGACTGCCTTTCAGTTCCTGAGAGCTAAGTGGCCCCTGCCATTAACACTGGGAGATGTGAATGAGGAACCATTCATTTGAGCTGTATTCTTGTGCATGAACAGCATGCTGCAGTCTCCAGGGCTGGCAACATGTCACCCTTTGTTACACTAAACCAACATGAAATAAAACTGGGAAGCCTGAAGTAAATACGGAATCCACAGAGAAGGTTTGCATATGCATGGAAAGAAAGACATGGGCTGAACTACTGGGTTGTGTGGCTGAAATAGGAGAGGTTAAGAACTACTTTTCTAAGTTTGGAGAAGAAGTTAGGGTATGGAAGAATGTGGCGCTGAAAGCAAGCAGGAACAAAAGGTTAATTTGAGAGCCACCTCAGGAAAGCAGATATGTAGAACATAGTGCCCTGTTCTTATAAGTTCTTCTAAGCCTTCTGATGTTTACATTTTTGTAATAAAGTTTCTCACACACTTTTAATGTAAATAATGATTGGTTTGCATTCCTTTCTGGAAGAAGAAAAATTTGATGAACTGTTAGTTTGACCAGTGTGGATGGAGAAGTGGCAATTTCATCCTGCAATCCACAGTCACTTTTGAAAGTCTATAAATATTGGAGTTTGAAAATAAACTACCCTCTTTTTACCTTAGACAGTTCAGCTTGTGCATATCATTCATTTCATGTCCTATTACAACACTTATTCACTTTTTAAAGTCTGTATTTCTAATGCTTCTTTTGTCTGTTTTCTCATTTCAGATTGCCTGTTTGGTTCCTGTTGACCAGTTTGAGTTATACAAGAGGTTGAAGTTTGAACGAGGTGTGAAGCTTTTTTGTCTCTATTACCTTCTCTTTTGTCAGTGGAGGCAGCATTGTTATATATGGCAGAGACAGAGCCTGTTGAGTGAGTTAAGGAAGAGACAGAAAAGATGTCATTGCTTTGAAATAGTTGAGGAGCAGTCATAAGGTCTGACTGTGCTCCACAGACAAATTCGAAATTCTGTTTTGCAGAATCAAAAAGCAGCATCCTAATGAATTACCAGACTTCTACACAAGCTTGTGGGCAACACTCTCAGACTGTGTGCCTGTGGCTCCACTGTTCTTCTGATGGCATGTTCATCTTGGGTCCTTGAGGTGGTTGTACTGGTAGAACTTGTCAAGGTGCTAGAGGCTGGTGCTGGCCAGGGCACACAGTCCTTTTACACATCCATAGGGATCTTCAGAGCTTCTGGGGGACTCATACTCTGAAATGCAATGTGAATATTTGCAAGTATCCCTGCAAAATAGCTTTGCTTACGTAGAAGCCTTGTGTGTGTTCATCTGGTAGAGTTTTTCTTCCCAAGGAATAGTAGTCCCCTTGTTCCTGAGGAAGGCCTACTTTGTAAAGAAGTTTGAAACTGAAGGTCTCACTGAGGCCAAGTTTTCCTGTGCCCAGAGGTCACCCTTCTGCATCAAGAGACAGTTCCTTGACAATGCTGAAGAAGAAACTTGCTAGTCAGAAAGATGAGATCCCCTTCCTGGTTTTAAAGGCTGTCACCAGTTTGAAGGTTTCAGCTGGAAGGTGCAGTGTTTTTTAAAGAACTCAGTGCATGGTAGCGTGCAGAGTGGTGTGTCTCAGACACTGCCGCACTCCGCCTGTTCTCAAACTTTCCTTGAAAGACTGTATTCATATTCTTGCTTTGCATGCCTGCTTAGATGTAGTGGATTGTGTAAGACAATGCAGAGGTCTATAAAAATTAGGCAAAATAAAGCACTTGAAAAGTTGGTCGGATAGAAGAATATATAGGTTTTTACAGAATCTCATCTGACATGAATCCTTGTGAATGACCACAAAGTAGAAAAACTGCAGTATACTCAAATATGCCCCAGAGTTTATGGGCAAGTGCAGATTGTAGATATGATATTCAGGCACTCAGGTCAAAAAAAAAAAAAAAAAGAAAATAATTCCAAACCTTGGTTTTATTTTTTATTTCTTTCTCCTGTTTTACCACCTTCTTGTTTATTCTTAATTTCTTACAAAGTCTCTCCAGTTCATAAGCTGATCAGTGGCTTGTCTACAGTCATAGACCATGGAAATCAGAGCTTGTTAAATCACCATATTAAAGGGTTAAGAAAAGAGACTTTCTTGCAATACATTAATTTGTTTTATGTAAAATCTTTTTTAACTGGAGACTCTGAAACTATTGGTTTCCTGGTATCTCTTCCTCTATAACTAGCCAAAGCTGAACTCATGATCTTTTGTCCAACTCACTGTTACTTTTTTTTTTTTACTGCCTCCCACACAGAGAAGCCTGAAACTTGTCTATTTTTTAAATCCTCCTTTCCTTTTCTTTCTTGCCTAAGTCTGACAAATCCTCTTCCACCTCTGTTATCTCTCTTCATTATGACTCTAAGATCTGTCCTTACTCCTTTATGATAAAACTGGTGTCCAAGCAGCAGACTTAGGCATAGCCCTTTTGCCTTGCCTTTTGGCCCCAGCAATAAATCCAGTTTACTGATGTCTGAGAACAATGATTCCTGCTAGCTAAAGCTCTGACCTGGACACCCAGCACTAATCCCAGCCTTAGCCAAGACCTTTTGCCTATCCTGGACTTAATGCTGTCCCCAAGGCTGACCTTTCTGCACTTATCAGTGGGACTAGGTTTCTGAGCTGGCCTGGAGCACCAGTCTCAGACCTGAGCCTTACCTGGCAAAGCCTGCCTGCCCTGGTCTGACACTCTTTCTGAAACTAGCAATAGACCTCACTGATGGCATCTACTGGGGTTGAATTCTCACCCAAAATCTGTCCACAGACTCCTTCTGGGTCTTCAAGTGATTGGTAGAGCCCTTCCAGACATTTTCCATTGTGAGATATATTTTGAGGAGAATTTGGAACACCCCAAGAAGGACTTACACATCCAACAGCTATTTCCCTCATCCCCAACCTGTGCTAGCTATGTTAATAGAATATATTTCTTCTCATTTTCATTGCTTTCTTTTTTTAATGGACCAATAATATTGTGTGGAAACATAGTGAGAAGTAATTGGTATAGAATGGTGTATCTATAGACAATTGTTAAATTTAACAACAGATGCACTGATAATAGGCTATTCTCTTGTGGGTTTTGTGTTCTTAGAATGCAAATGTGTTTTTAAAAACAAGATTTTTTTGCATATCTGTAACTTCTCTGCATCCAGTCAGGGCTAAGCCAGAGTTTCTGTGAAGCATATTTATTAGAAAACCAGGAATTGCTCTATGTCTTTTAGGATGGTGTTGATGTAGTCTACAGAAGTAAAGAAATAGAGGAATCGTAAGTGGTTAGGGCACTTGCATCATGTTAGTCAGTAGGCTGAGAGGTAGATGAAGAGAATCTCAATTTTATGCCTGACTCAAAAGTAGTCTGTTTTAAAGACTTCTGAGAGATTTCTGTGAAACACAGTCTTATCCTTTCAGGAGTACCTCTTCTGAGCCAGAAATTATTTTCTTCAGAGTGCTGCATTCCTCCTGTCTGCTACCTACATCTCACCTGCTTGCTTGCATGTTTTATGAAAACTGGCCAGATCCCTGCCCAAAACTGGCACTGTTTGGGAAGGCTTTCCTCCTGAGAGTTGAGGGAGCTGTGGCTGAACTGGCTGCAGGGAAGCAGGGGTAAAAGCTTGGGAGAGAAATGGCCCTAACCAAGAGATGGAGCAACTTGCCAGAGCAGGATGATAGCCTCTTTCCCTTTTTTGGCTGTGCCTTTTTAGTTTTTTCTGGTTTCGCTTGTGCTCCATGGCAAACCAAACAGTATGAGACAGCAGGGATTGCAAAACACCATCTGTAGGTTCTTTGTAAGATGGAGGAAGTGGGAGAGGAGGGACTTTCATCTCTTGCATTACATCTTGCTGCAACAAATTTGTAAAAAACAGGTTTACAGCCCAACTCCCCTCCTCCCAGTGATGTTAAAACCAGACATTCTGTCTTTCACCCAAACACAGGATAGGGAAATTTTGGTTTACAAAGCTGAATTTTCAACAGAAAACATGCAGAACCTACTGTGTGAAGGATTAAATGCAATAGCAAGTACTAGGCCATAGTCTTACCCAATTCAGGGTTTCCTTTAAGAGACACTAAAGGAACCTAGAGAAATAAAAAATTCTCAGTCAGGACAGTACCTTTTAAAAGTATATAAATATGAAAAGTTACTTGATTTGCTGTGGCTCTCTTCTCCCTACTAATGAAGCTGAGAACTAATTTGTTTTTGTTTTCATTCAGTAGAAAGCAAAATGCTTGTTTTGGGAGGCAAAGAAAGTGTGTGCAAGCAGTAAGAGAAAAGAACGCAACTAGATCCATGAAATGGCAGAAGGTAGATGGTGCAGGTGTTTTGCTGTCACTGCCTAAATTATAGGTGACAGCCTATGCATGGAAATAACATCTCTGGAGCTCTCTTGACACAGATTCAGAAATTACCCAAAGTCAGAGCACTGTGTACCTGTGTGTCCATATGTGCTTTCAGCAAAATGTGCCAGAGAACATATATATGAGGTCCTTGTCCAGCTTTTTGTTTCAAGTGGGACAACTAATTTTATCTGCTGGAAGTACCTTGTAATGGCTTTTGCCATCTCACAGTCAGGATTTCCATTGACTTTGGAGACATTCCCTCCATCTATTTATTTTCAGTGATGGTACCAGAGAGCTCCCAGGGATGAAGGAGGGTCAAGGTAGCTCCTGACAGCCCTTTTCTGGGGAGGCTTTGCAGGGTGTGAGTGTTCAACTGCACTTCATGGAATTGAGTAGCAAATGACCAACAATGAATCTGTCCCAGCTGGGTTTTTGTTGCAAATTCCTTGAATAAAGATTGGGAAGTGAGAGACAGGATCAACCTTTTTTCATTCTCTGCCATGTGGTTATGACTGTAACTCAGTGTCTACACCCTGTATCTTGCCCCCTGTAATAATCTGATACCAGACAAACAGTAATGGTATGATACAGTGAATATTAACTGCAGTTTATAGATAGAGGAGAGTAAATAAGGCATGGAAAGTGACTTGACATTAATTTAATTACAGTCCTTCTGCTGTTTACATGGACGTTACTGCATGGCTTGCGCATGTCAAAGACATGGAGTGGCCTAGTGCTACAGAAGTGCTTCTCAGCCAGCAGCAGCTAGGTTCATATTTTGAACCTTGCTATAAAAGAGCAAGGAACACATTCTGCATAGTGTATTTCTATTGTTGCAATGCTTTCAGTGCAACTGCTTAGCAGAGGACAAATGCAGACCTGCCTAAAGAAGAGCAGGCCCAAATGCCCATGGGCGTGGGTGTGGAGCGCTTTGGCTTCCACACCCTTGTACAGAATTGGGTGCTGTATACCTAGACACATGTCACTGGAACAATAAGGGGACTGCATAAAGAGTTTTATTTCTCTCTCTGTTGTGTTTCAGAAGTCCACTTGGACCCCCAGAGAACATGGTGCCCCACAGCCGACTGCCAAACCGTGTGTGACATTGCACTGAGCGAGTCAGGAGCGCCGGTGCCAGTGGAGTGCCCCGCCTGCCGCCTGACCTTCTGCTCCTCCTGCAAGGAGCCATGGCATGGGCAGCACCTGTGCCAGGAAAACCAAACAACTCCAGTACCAACTGAGCAGGGGTAAGATGGTCATGCCATCTTTTGGTTCTTTTCATCACAGTTGGGTTCGTGGAACAGCTTCCTTCTAGGTCCACAGCTTCAGCTTAGAGACTGTCTGTTTCTCCTGGTGTTTCCTAAATACAATTCCAGTCTAAATATTACTTTAAATGCCGAATTTTATTTTTTAATACTTAATATTATCTGTGTACTTGTCGAGCTTGGGTTGCAACTGACACTTCTAAAAGGTGAAGCCCTTCAGGACTTTAAATCTGCCTAAAGGCTTTGTTCACATGCTGTGCTCATACCAAAAATCCAATATACCAATATTGCAGGATCCAAATTTTGCTTATACTGTGATTAAGAAATCACCCCTGCTTAATATTTACAGAATCTCTGCATAGAAAAACCTTAACTCCTACACAGTGTAAATTTCCCTTGGAGTAAGAAGCCTTATTTATGCTCATTTTCCTTAACTGCAAACAACCTGCAGATCAGGTTGTAAAAGTCATTAATCTATAGAAGAGAGGCTTTTGTGTTTAAATTGTCATGTCTTTGGCTATCCATCTTTGTTTTCAGAATCAGGTTATGTTGAGTCATGTTTTCAAAGTTTTCTCTCATTTTTTTTCAATAAATGTAAAACTTAAAACCTGGAGAATTCTGCTTGCTAGATACTCCATGGAATAGGAGTTGCTAAAAAGCTCTTGCTATGATTTTTCTTCTCTAGGTGTGATCTCTGGCTGTGGTAGAGTTTAAGCCTATTTTATTCAGACAAGGAGGATTCAGACAAGGATTATGAGTTCCATAATCCAGTCCTGTTAAATGAATTGTGTAAGGTCTGTGTAACAAAGTGCTAAGTTTTAATGCTATAGGTGATTAATTGTGGGTGTAGTGAGTGTTGGTTTTATATAGCATAAAGGAACAAGGCAAGGGATTTTCACTTTTATGTGATATTAATAGTCTTACGCCTAGTAGTGAGTAGGTTTCAATGTATTGTACTGAATATAAGAAGCTTCACACACTGAGGACACTTATGACAATATTAGATTCTGAAAAATAAGCACAATACACCTCAGACAGTGGACCTGAATACCAGAAATTATGTTCACGTCTCACTTTAATGTTTTCTTACTTTTCTAGATTCCTTATTGGAGCAGAGACAGAGGCACCAATTAAGCAGTGCCCAGTTTGTCGAATTTATATTGAGCGAAACGAGGGCTGTGCTCAGATGATGTGCAAAAACTGCAAGCACACGTTTTGCTGGTATTGTCTACAGAACTTGGATGTAAGTGCTGCAGAAAATACACCAGGATAAAGAATAATGGGGTTAAGGGTTAGTCTGAGGCCCTGCGCAAGCTCTTTGTTAGTTTATTGCTGTCCTAGCAAATTTCTTGGCTCAATTCAGCTTCTGACTCAGTTGCTTTCTCTTCTTTCACCCAGTCCTTTTATTTATATCAATAGAGTTTTTTATTTCTTCCATAAAGGTTTATGGCCATGTCTGTGGGTCCCATGTTCATTCTTTGAGGGAGATGGGACTAACACTTCGCTTTCTGGAGGTTTGTTCCAGCAATACTTTGCTTGGATTCCCTCTTCCAAAAACAGTTTGATTGAGAGTGAGAGAAATAGGTGACTTCCACCTGTTTTAAAAGCAAAGGACACAGCCTGTCTAAAAAATGGTATGGTACTGGGTGAAGGGGGTTGTTCCATGGTATGGTGGCTAGGGAGCACTAGGTCTCCTTTATTAGTCCATCTCTAGCACCGTGTTTGCTGAAGAGAATGATTGGCTGTTAGGCTTGAGAATAAAAATGTTGGATCATGAACACAAATTGTGAAGTGCATGTTGCTAGTTACTTCTCAAAGGTTGCAAACCAGTCTCAACTTGTGTGGACTTCAAGTATCCTAGCAGCATGAAGAGTCTTGGAAATAATGCACTTGTATATATGGCAGCTTGTCCTTTTGGCACAGTCGTCAGTAACAGCTGTGGGAGTGTGAAAAGGACTTTACCAGTACTTGAAATAAAATGTTTTGTTCTGCGTGGCTTTTCTTGTCTTTTTTATACTCCACAGCCAGCAAACAATGAGACTTCCTCAGTCTTCATCCTTTACTCAGCACGCTTAACAGGTTTCCTTTAGTGTTGTGTCCCCTTTCTGTGTGGGTGAACGTGCTTTTTCAACATGAGTCTTAGGGCTTGCCTCAGAGTACATGGAGTACGCGGTGATTGCTTAACACTGCGCTGAACCAGAAGAGTGTCAGATTCTTGCAGACTCCACAGACATGCCCTTATTGAGTTTTTGTCAGTTCAAAGGGAGAAAGAGAGAAAGAAACTGTAGTTGTGTGATTCAAATGTAGTTTTTCTGAATGTGTGGGGGTTACAGGAGCTCCAGGCGTAGATGAAGGTAGTACCTGCAAAGCCAGAGAGCCGAGCTGAAAAATGAAAGGGGAAGCATCAGGTTACAGCACAGTGGTTTAGGAAGGGTAATGCAGGACATGAGTCACCTTCTGAAGAAAAGAATGAGTAGTTTAATAAGTATTAATGGTAAAAGAGAAATTAAACAGGAATTTTGTACCATTTATATTTTCCTGTTAAGTCTAAGAAGAGGATTACTGTGAAGTAGGTACAGCAGGAGAAGAGAAGGTAAAATACTTCAGGAGGATGATCCCTCACATTGCTAGTTTTCAGAAATGCCTGTTGTTTTCAGTTCCCTTTATCATCACCAAATTATAGACTAGGTACTTGTGCAATTAGGTGAAACTCATGTGCTTATGCTTTTTAAAAGTGGAGGAGGAAAGATGCTGTATGATAGCTCAGGTGCCAAACATATGCCAATTTCTGATACTGAAAGAAATTACTCTAGGTAATTATTTGGAAGACAGGTGAACTTGTCTGCTGGCAGCTGGCAATTTCAAAGCAGTGCCAGAAAGGTTGTGTTTCCACTCTGGTCTTGAACTTCTCCCTGCAGTTCTGTAACCTGCTCTTACAGCTTCTCCTTTTGTTTTTCAGAATGATATTTTCTTACGGCATTATGACAGAGGCCCTTGCAGAAACAAGCTGGGCCACTCCCGGGCTTCAGTGATGTGGAACAGAACACAGGTGTGTTCCTAACCAGCTGGGCAGAGCTCTCATGCATGCATGAAGCAAAGAGATTTTAGCTTTCAGAGAAGAACCAAGATGATTATTTTCATATTTTCATCTCTTTTTTGGTGACCTATGCTATGTTTATGCATGCACATGCATATTTTATTTTCCATGCTATCTAAATATGTATTTTTCACCTCCCTGTCTTTCAGGTTGTGGGGATCCTCGTTGGACTAGGTATCATAGCATTGGTGACCTCCCCCTTGCTGCTTGTGGCATCTCCATGCATCATCTGTTGCATTTGCAAATCTTGCCGGAGCAAAAAGAAAAAACCCAGCCTGCCGACAACCTAAAACTCTGTGTCTTTTTGAGTCTCCATCTGTACAGCATACGTATGTGAGGAAGCACAATGGTTGTGTTTTGGTGCCATACCTACCAAATAATGCTCCCCTTTTTTTGTCAGTTCTTGGGATAAGTGCCTATTCTTTACAGGCTACTCTATCACTAACAAGTCCAGATTATTGTGCAGTACCTGCAGTGTAGGTTTTTGCTTCCTGAAGAGGAAAACAGGACACCATTCAGTCCTTCATACCCTATTCAAGACTGATAGAACATTCCCGTTTTCCATCAGCTGCACATGACTTGATCCTGCTGCATTACTCTGTCTTTGCAGATTCAGTCATTACTGTCGTGCTTGCTGTTCGTTCTTGGTGACACTCCGACTTCTCAGAAAGTTTTGGGGCTTTTGTGAAAGAGGGAGAGGGAAAAGGTTCTTCTGTCTGAATAGCTTGTGTCCAGTTAAATGTAACAAACCATTAAGAAAATATGTTTGGTAGTTTCCTGTCAATTGGCTGCCATGGCATTTCTTTCAGCATTGAAATCCATTTTATTTTTGCCATTGATCTCAACTACAGAAGTAAAAGACCAACAAAACTGTTTCTAAGATAGCAGTCTCTTTGGAGAGACTGGACTGCTTTGAGAAAGTTGCTATTTTTTACACATCAAACACAAAATATACCATGAAATATTAGGAATATGCATATTTCCCTACCATTGGGCATGCCTTTTGTCAGTACCATGGGTGTAGAAAAATCACAGTGAAGGTAATATTGTAAGAAAGACTGTGATACAGTTCCCATTTTGTGCAGAGCGTTGGAATCCTGATTGGGTATGGACAGAGTGGCAGCATGGGTGCAGATATACCAAGTACATATGGGCGGTCAGTATATTTTTTTACAACAGTTTACATGGGGTGGCAGCAAGAACCCTGTTAAAAAGTTATTGAAACCAGGCTAAGCCAAGCCCTCCTTCAAAACCTTATGGACCTGCTGAAGTGAATACTTGAGAAATGCTGTGTAAATGTGACCTCTGTCCATTGGTGGGTGTTTCTTTTGTCCTGCTCAAGGTTAAAAACTCTGTTACTGATATTTTTTAGTTATTCTAAATCTGGAAGGCTGTCAGTTAATAAGTGCTTCATTTTAATTTGGTGCCTCACCACCAAACCAGTTCAAACTCTGGTATCAATTACACCTGTGTAAGTTCACTGAAAGCTCACTGAAGAGCTGGAATTACTGCAACTTTTCAGTCAGGAGTAGCTGAGATCAGACTCTGCTCCCTGGAGTTTATTTCCTTAATGGATGGTGCTCCTCACAACTGGGGCCGGTGGCGCTTTTGTTCTGGACTCCCGTCTGTGCATTCTATATCTGTGGGAGCAGATTCAAGTTTGCACTGTACAATTGGTTGTAATTCCAAACCCCTTTCCGCAAGGGCTGCAGGGTTTGAAGGAGATGCTCGGCCCGAGCGTGGTGCCGGGCTGGCGCTTCGCCCGGCAGCCCCTGTCGGAGCGCAGAGCGCGGCGCGGCAGGGAGTGCTGCGAGGGTGTGTGAGTGCTGCCTGTGTGTGCTGCTTGGCCGAGCCTCAGGAACTTTGCCTTCTTGGCAGCTGTAAATGTGACCTTTTTTCTGTTTAACTTCGCTCTCTGGTTACTGTAACAAAAGTGGCAGGTTTTCTTCTTTTGAGAAAGTATAGTCTGTTGAGCAGACTAGCAAGGATAGAGGCCTTAAATGATACTGTCTGTTTTACTTTTTAATTGATTTCTTTTATAAATACTGTCTGACTTTGCTACCAGTCGTGGCTGGAGGGCAGGCAGTGCTCACCAGTGTGAAAGGCTGTATTTATTCTTCATCCTCAGCTTTGAAGGGAAGCAGAACGGTAGACAGTACATTCTAAATACAGAGTGCAATGCAGGCAACTGCCATTTATAATAAATAAAGAATGTTTTCTGTATGTGTTTTCTTGAAGAGCACTAATGGTAGTGCTTTGGGGTACTTGTGACAGATTAAAGTGTCCAGCCCTTGGCTTTGCACTATTTTTCTACCTACGTTTTTATGGCACTACTGTCATATCCATTTTATTTATGAACTTGAAGTTGCAAGTCTTACTTTAACAAAGCCTCAAGGACAAATATGTAGGAGCTGTACAGTCTCTTTAATCATAACCAGCATTGCAATGTACGAATATCCTTTGCATGTTGAAATTTGAGCGTTTTTCATGTTTGTGATCTTACCCATGACCGATGCATCTTTTGCTAGTCTGGTTTCTTTCCTTGTCCTCTCCCTCCTTCTGTTGGCCTGTTTTTGCTAAAATGCCTATTGGAATGAAGGTGGCAGATCTGTTTTTCATTAACGCTGTTGTGTTAATGAAACTGTCAGGTTCTCCCTCTGCTAAAGAAAGGCAGCTGAAGGCAGCTCTCTTGACCCAGTTTAAGTGCCTGGTGGGCATACCAAAACTGGTATAAATTAATCATGCAGGAGTTAACACAGCCTGGCAGTCTCAGTGCCAGTCCAGGCATCTAAGAAATCTAGATGTGGATTGGTAGCCCAGGCTTTTGCTGGAGGTCTTTACACAAAAACTGGATAAGGAGAGCACGAGCTACAGGCACCCCTTCCTTTGGCTGTGTAGGTGCAACAAATGGACCAAGAAAAGCTCTAGACATCTTCAGAGCTTAAAATTAAATCTTTGCAACATTGATTTTTTTAAAAAAGGCTGTGTCAAGTGCCCCATGTATCCTGGCTTTTCAAATTGCATGGGAATACTTGAGCATGTGCATTAAGTAGACCCTGGCCTGGCCGAATCAAGCATTACCTGTGCTGAAGTGCTGGGAGTAGGAAAGCCCTGATGCTTTGTTTCCCAGAAGGCAGCTATTTTGCACCAACTGGCTATGCTCACAGAGTTTCCAGAGAAACATTTTAGCAGGAATCTTTTTACAGTGTTGGCTTTTGCTTTTGTGTTGCTTTGGTTTGTTTTTTAATTTTGTAAGAAATGTTAAAGTCACTTTATAAAAGATTTATTGAAAGCATGACAAATGATACTAGTAATAATTAGGGAGAACGAAAAAAGACAGGACTCGACTACATCTGACTCTTCTTAATCAAGGTACTGTAAATCCACTCTCCTGAGCTCCCTCTGTGCGATGTAGTTGGTGCACATCACCAGCTACCAGGCTTCACTGCTCTTCCCATCTCTCTTCTTGCCCTTGTGGCAGGTGGCTGGTGTGGGGGCAGCAGCCAGGGGAGAGCCCAGGGCTGTGGCAGTGCAGGTATCACACAGGAGCAATTGCCCACCCTGGACTCATTACCAGTTTGTTCTTGGGCCTTTAACCACTGAGAGACACCTTGGGGGCTTTGGGCCTTTAATGTTATATTGAGAGCATTCACAGATGTCTCTCCTGGAGAACAGAAGTGGAAAGTACTCCATTCCTTCTGAACCAGGGGCATTCAGACCTTATGAAAATTGGGCTCTAGGTGTTTAAAGGTCAGCTCCTAAACTTAAGAGACCAGTGCTAAAAATCTGGATTTGTACTGCATCTGGCCACAAATCTCCATGGACACATATCACATCATTTCCCATCAGTCACTGGATCTGTGTCAAATACAGCTGAAGATCCCATTCAGCATTACATGTCCTTGTATTAAAATGAGCATGATACCTGCTCCCAAATCCATCTCTTAATAAAAAGAAGATACTTGTCATGCTACAGCATAAGTGCATATCTGCTGTATTTATTCCAGAGCTATAGTGGGTGCTCAGTGCTGCCCTTCAGTAAGTGATGGTTTATTTTTGGTGCATGGGGTTGCTTACCCCAAAGAAGGGCACAAGGGGTAATAATAATGAATGTTTCTCAGTGCTTTAATGATGCTAAACGCTACATCTTGTTATCTGTCCAATAACACAGCATGAAGTCCAAAGATACGTTTAAAATGTACAAAAGTTTACTTGAATGAACTAAGAGAAACTGGATATTGCCTCCGTATTTGCATGAAGACATAAACAGAAGGGGTCAGGTACAACTGCATTTCCACAATGGGACAATAAAATCAACTTTTGGCCGCTCCATTTTTTGGTACCACAATGGGTGGTTGTGCTGTAGTGCCTGCTGCTTTAAAAATTTGAAATCTGTTTTGCACTGTAATCTCCTTCTCCCAGTCGTTCTTTCTCAAACCAATTCCTTTTATGATCTTATTTTTCATCCTGTATTTCAGGCCAAAGAGTCTTAGAGCAAAGCTAGTAGATTTCTTTGTATGAGGATAAAAATCTTCTAACCATTTTCTCCCAGGTTTTAAAAAGAATTTGATGCTGAGTTACATGACCAAAGTTAGAAATTCCAGACTTGGCTTGTTTAGAAAAACTTATTGAAACTTAAGAAGTTCTCTTTTAACACCTAAATAAGGGCTGCTTTGTTAGAGCTCATAGATAAGGGAGCCATGCAGCTTGTGAGCTTCACAGAAGAGATGCTTCTGTTGTTAAGCAGACTTCTTTGGAAATGTGCTGGGGGGAAGAAACCCAAAACCCCCTACATCCTGTATACATATTTTTATTATATAAATCAAAAATACTTATCTTGTATAGATTCATAATTTAAGAATTCAAGCTCTCTGGAGGCTTTCTAGGGTACGCTTACCCAGGAAGATAATCTTATAAATATGCTGAGGCAGTTGAGCAGAGTGTGCTAGTTATAAAACAGTTGTCAGACATCTCTCACACATGAGTGTGTAGGATGAGATCATAATTTACATGGCTCAAAATAAAGATGTGAAAATTTACCTTTCCTGGAACAGCAAGAGTTGGTTCTTCTGCAGTCTTCTGGAAGGTTAACTTACTGCTAAGACTCTGGAGAACTTCAGTCTCATTTTAATTTGTACTCTAGTTAACAAAGTAATGAAGTGAGAGCTGAATGATGTTGCTGAACAGGAAGCCCAAAGGTCTGTCTTGTGTCATGACACTCAAGTTTCTCATACCAATGTGGTTTTATAATTTATTATTATAATTTATGCAATGAATATATAATTTATAATTAGTAATTATAAAATACTAAGGATGAAGTATCATTGCCTTTATCATATGATATTTATTTCAATTGCATTCATACTGGAAGGCTTTTCTGCTTCCCATAGAGAAGGTCATGGTGCACCTGCGAAGTAAATTTCTGTGATATGGTGCAGTCCACAGTAAATGTTTCCTACTATTTTGTAGTTATATCAGAGGTTTTTTTATGATCCCTCAAGTTAGTTCTTTGAATCGAGCAAATCTCTGTTGTTATGAAAGATGATTTCCTAGCAATGAATTTTACTGACCATCACAATCTGAGCTATAAAAGACGATACTGATTGACAAGGTCTGCCAGCTCTTTCAAGACACAACCTCATTCTTCTCCCATCTTCCCAAGAAACTTTATCTTTTCTTGGATGAAAATCAGGGATGTCAGTAATTTGCTTATGCCTTCTGGATGTCCAGACAGAAGCTGCAGCTTCTGGTGGCCACGTGCCAGGAGATCCCAGACAGGTCGAATGTGCGATGCTGCAGCACGTGTGCAGTGAGTTGCTTAAATTTCAAGAAGGTGCCTGAGTTTTACAGCTTCCTGGGGCCCATGCAGGATGTGTTGGATGTGGTGCACAGGGGACTCGGCCAGGTGAGGTTTTGAGTGTCACCAGCTCTATGGCACATGTTGTGCTGGGCTGTCTCACCATGTTCGAGTGTATCCCAGATCTTCACCAGGGGCCCTCTCTCAAGCTTACCCTTTCCACAGCTACCCTTTCCTCAAGCTACCCTTTCCAAAACACCCCAGAACCCAGAGCAAATCTATTAATTTTCCAAGTCTCTCACTGCTGGCCTAGTCCAGTTTCACAGAAATTCAGTTCATATGAGCTCTTTGGAGCTCAGCTGGTCTGATCATTGACTTTTCCTTAATGAGCAAGGCTGGGGAATGAAGAGAAGCAGAACTGTTCCATACGCTGGTATTGGCATCACAGGCACCAAGGGTAGCTGTGTGAGAGCTCTTGTGACTGCCCCAGCATTGCTTATTTCTGAAAAAAGCCTGTGTTTAAAATGTGTGTACATGGAATTGTCCAAGTCTGACACTGGGTGTGTTTGTGTGCGATGTGTGAACCAGCAGCAGTTACAGACCCCTGCCCTGCCCCTTGCAGATTTTACATTCTGTTTATCTGGTTTTGGGGTTTTTTCTTTTCCTCTGGGTAATACACTTTCTTCACCACTTTTCTTCTGGTGAAGGGCAAAAGGGTTTGATCTTTGTAAGATTTGTTAAAATATTTTTGTGTTTATAAGAAGAAAGCTGACATGTATAAAAAAATAAGTGCTTTTGTAAATTTTTTTTGGTGGTATGATTCAGCATTTAAATGTTTTACAGATGCAGTTTTTTGCACTCTCTCTGCATATATTCATGAAAATTATATTTATTTTCTGTCTTTAAGGTTTACTTTGGGTTTTTTTTTTCTTCTGATGTTATAAAATGCAATATGTGCAACATTAAAAAATCAGTGCAAAGACATCACCTCATTTTGTTGTAATCTTCAACTGCCTTTAAAAGATAACATAGAAAATTTATGGAAAGGATTTGAATACATCGGATGTGCTTAATGGAAATTCTGAGGATAAAAGAAGGTAAAAAAGCTTGAATGAAGAGTCTGGACTGTTATTTACATTCTCAAGAATAATTGACATTAAAATCCTTTTAAAGAGTGTGGGGCAGGCTCTGGATTAGCCCTGGGAGCTGCTGCAGGGCGTGCAGACAGCGGTGGTGTTTGCTCTCCATAGGTGGGATGCAGGATTACTAAAGATCTGCTCCCCTGCAAAGTCTGGTGGAGACTGGCTTGGGAGCTGCCAGGAGCTGGGGCTACCCCAGGAAGTGGATGTGGGATGTATGGCAGGCTGCACAAAGTAAAATCTGCTGCTTCAGAGCCCCCTTTCTCTTCACTTGCTCCCTCAGCCCTGCCTGTCCTTGCAGCAGAACGGGGCCTCCTGCTCCGAGTTTCCAAAGGACCTGATGGAAGGCTGCATCCTGCTGGGCACTTTCAGACATCCATACTCCTTGTAAGTTTCCTCACACTCCCACATCCTGCAGTGCTTACAAGAGACAATCACAGCTGTGGTTCTGAGCATCACCCACGAAGCCGATGTTTACTGTTAAATATTTCTAGCTTAGCTACAATTACTCAGCATCTGAAGGCAGGATTTTCCAACTGGCTGACACATCCTTGAAAACCCCGTGTGTTATCTGTGGGGCTTTTCACCTCAATACATTATCTGAAAGGTCTTGATAGTTTTGCCTCAGAGAACATGTTTTCAGGAGGAAGGCTGAGGAGAATACCACCATTGTCACTTACAGCTCAAATTTTGGTGATGAATGTACATTTTTTCCCCCACTAGTTTGCTTAGAATAAATTCAGCACTGATATTATTCCACTTAAGCACAGTAATTTTATTTTTTTTCAAATGTGCGTGTGTATTCAAGGCTCTGGGGAATGAAGAGAAGCAGAACTGTTCCACACGCTGGTATTGGCATCACAGGCACCAAGGGTAGCTGCAACAAAGCAGAAGCAACATACCTGTCCACACATTAACAAAGGTGATGACTTGCAGCAGACTGAAAGTTTCCAGCACAGCACTTTTCCTTCAGAGGATCTTGCTGATTGCTGAGGAACCAGCTTTCTGATGGGAATGTGTCCATTCTGTCGGACTTGTGATGGACACCAGCTGCTGGCAGCCAGTGTGCCTGGTACCCTGCCAGCCTACCAGCTGCCAGTGGTGGGCAAAGTGCCCGGCTTCTCACCTGGTAGACGAGTGAACTGTCACCTCCTCACCTGGCAACTTTGAAGAAAACACCAACAAATCTTTTCCAAGAAAAAAGATACACATTTCTGAATTTCCAATATTTAAAATTCCCAATCAGACTAGTCTAAGCAACCCAAACATCTTCTGGCCAGGGAAATAAAAACAAACTCAATGGGTACAGTTTTGATTTGATTCCAGCTTCGAGGTGCAATTTCCTCTCCCAGCTCCTGCACTTGTCATGAGGACTAATTTTCTTTAAAAGGTTTTTATTTCAGAGTTATTTGTGACCAAAACACTCAATTTTAAACTCTGCATGTTTTTCGAGATTACATAAAATGTCATTTACCTTCCTCTGTGTGTGCACATCCATCCACTCACTCACACCCACTACTACACTACCCACAGTCATCCATCCTTCTAATTTGACAAACACAACCCACATTACCCTCTTAAAACACCTTTCCTGGTCTCCCATTTTTTTCTCTGGGGCGATCCTGTGTGTGGTGCCACCCACCCCATCATCATTCTGTCACATTTTCCTGTGAGGACCATCACTCCTGGGAATCCTTCCTCCTCTGTAGGCAGCAATGGCCTGCCTCTCAGAAGGATTGCCCTTGCAAATACCTTCCCCAATGTCCTTTGATCCTGGTGCCTGCCTGGCCGCTCCTTTCTCTTTCAAGTTCTGCAACTTTTCTGGTCTGAAAACTTCTTAGTTTCTGGAAACCAGAAATCACAGAAAATTAGAACAAAAAGGCTTGTCTTTCTACAGAGCTTTCCATGGATAAAAAACACCAAAAAATCCAAAACCCCAAAGCAATCCACAACAAAAATAAAACTAAACCAACATCCCATACTACCCACAAAATTATATGTCTCAGAGGAAACACTTTCCACTTAGAGCCATGGGTTACTCCTTGCATGGAATGTCTCATGCTGAGCTTCTCAGCCCAGAGAGCGCCTTGTTAACAGCTCTGTAGTGAGCCATGTCTGCAGCCACTGGCATGCTGAGCCTTACAGGTGTACAATGGGCAAACTCAAGGCTTCAAATCTGTACTGTGATGTGGGGGGGATAGAATGTAAGAAAATAAAGATAGTGCAGAAGGTAATCTCACCCCTGAGGAGTTGCAGCTGCACTAATTATCAAAGATTAGGAACAGGCCTGCCCTTAACAGGCCACAGCTGAGTAAGGATGAGTGCTGTAAAAGTAAGCATTAGGTAGGTGAGGGGAGAGCTGGAGTTTGTTGGCTGTGCTGTGAAGAAGAAGGGGTCAATGCTCTGAGGAGCTACCCATGTGAAATCACCAAGAAGGTAGGGAACTTTTGCAATAAAATGACAACACTGTGATATGCAATAAAAAAAATCCTAAATCCTTTTTTTTGTCATTCCCTAATCTGAGCTCTAGCTGAGCTAAAGAGCAGTGCACCTAGCAATAGGTGCACTTTAAAATTCAGCAGGATGCTGGAATAACTGTGTCAGAGCTCTTAAGGAAGTCTTGCGTCCACGCCTGCCTGAAGATGTGCCCATGTTTTATCCAAAAGGGAAAAATTGCAGAATTTCAGATTTCTCAAAATGGGGTTTCTCAAAAAGTGTCTGCAGAAGGGCACCCGCCTCTGAGCAAGAGCACCCTCTGTCTTTTTCCTTGGTAGTATCATGTAGTGAAGAAATGAAAAATCCTTCCTGATGCTGACCCTTTCTTTGGCATTATCTATTATCAAGCACAGTCAGTAATTTCACAGTCTCACCATCTTGAGATCCATGCCAGTGTCAAGAGCTCGAACTTTGAGAAACCTGGAGGACTGGCCAATTACTAGGTAATTGTGTTTTCCTGGGTCTTGGCTAAAAAATTTGTATTTAAGCCCAGGCGGGTGTGGGTGCCTGTTGTAGTGTATGTGGTTCCCAGGTGTGAGAGGTAAGAGACTGCTGCTGCTTCCAGCAGCTCCTGCTCATCCTGGGCATCCCAGCTAGTGGGGAAGCTGCTCTGGCAACTGCTGGATTGACCCGTGTGAGTGTGTCTGAACATCCTATTGCTTGGTTGGGTTGCCCAGAGAACTTGTGGGTGCTCTATCCCTGGAAGTGTTCAAGACTGGGCTGGATAAGGCTCTGAGAACTTGGTCCACTGGAAGTTGTCCCTGCCTTTGGCAAGAGGTTGGAACTAGATGACCTCGAGGACTCTTGCAACCCTAACCATTTTGTGGGATGGGGGCCTGTGGGTCATGCCCTACAAAGTGGACTCCAGGGAGTGCCCTGTGGAAGTGCCCAGAAGCAGGGCTCTAGATAGCAGAGGAGGTAGTTCAGGACCTTGAGCCTTGCTCAGCAGAATATCTCTTCGGAAAGCTTTGAGGTTTTTTTAACAGTACCTGCTCCCATTTGGAGGTTTATTTCTTCCTGGTCTCCCTGGGATTCCCAGCCATAGTGAGATATGCCCTGGGAAAGATCAAGGGATTGATATCTGACTCCCTGGGATACTGAAGCTTGACTAAGCTCTGTTGTTCTGCCCTCAGCATTGCCAGGAGAAGGGAATTAATCTGTTTTCTGCTACATTGTGTTCAGTTTTGCTGACCTATACGTTGCCTGGAAGGGACGGTGTTTCCGATGATCTTTCAGCTGGAGAAGCCTTGTGGCAGGTCTGCTACTAAAGTCAGCTGGAGTGAGCAGTGTTGTAGTGCCAGTGTCACCAAGTGAGGTGATGTTGTTTTAAAAACACAATCAGAATGGATAGGAGACTTCTGGCTTTACTCAGGCTATGACTACAAACAACTAAAATGTGACATGCCCTGAGGCCTCCAGCCTGTGTCATCACGAGGTTCAGCAGGGAGCAGTTTGTGGCTCCTCAGGGGCAGTGGTTTCACAGTGGTAACAGGGATGGTCTGGGCTGCAGCCAGACCTGAGTCCCTCTTGGCTGGGTGAGAAAGTGCAGCAGGGCCTGATAAATTCTGTGGTTGCTCAGAAACTAGATGAGTGCTTGTGGTAGTGGTGGGCTGGCAGGGTTTTACACTCATTCCTACCACCTCTGAGCTAGGTTGCCTTCACATCGCCCCTGATGTGTGGTCCAGGGATCTTGGCTGCAGGAGATATCTGGTAGACAGAGTGGAGTTTTGGGGTGGCTGTAAGAAAACTTCCCTCTTCTCTCTTCCACCAGCTGTATAATGTTTGGTATGGTGATAGTGTTTAATCAAAGGCTTTAGTCTGTATTGCAGATAGCTTTGGAGGAAAAGACACTTCACTAGTAAGCCAGAGGTGTCCTGGTTAAAGTTCAGCCTGTAACTGTGACCCTCTTACTGATTCTATTTATGAAGATGAGTGATTTCCCATAATGCCCCATCCCTCATAGAGACTGTGATGCTTGTGGGTTTTCTCTCTGCCTGCTCCCTGCAGAAAAGTGGCACAGCTGTTCATGCTGTTATGTATTTATTTGAATTGGTGCCCAGTACAGCCACTCCAGAGGATCTCTCTGCCTGAGCACTGTGAGAGGTGGTAAATGTGTCTCCTTACAGGGCTGTGCTGCTGCACAGAGCTTGGCTTGGACTGGTTCATCACTTGCAGGGAGCTTGGACAGGGTCCTACCACAGCAAGATGAAGGGAGAGTTTTGTCATGAATTTGGTCCTTTCACCTCTCTTCTCCATGTAAGAGCTGACTTCTTTAAACGATACCCTAATCCTGTCTTAGATGAGCCAATAAAACTATCTGTGTGCTGAAGGTGAGACCTGTTTATAGAGAAAACACAAGGGGAATGGGCATGGTTGTGGAAGATTTTTGTCCAATGTCCTTAGTCCCAGCTTGGGACCTGAACAGGGCATGTGAAAGGTGTTCCCCAAGAGTCTGGAAGAGGAAGCAGGTTTGGGGACCCAGGGGATACCTGACCTGCTGCTGCCCCAGTGTCTCTCCTGCTTTCCAGGGCTCTGCTTACATTTGCTTCCTGGCAGCTAGCTCCTGGTGTGGCAAGACCCTTCCTCTGAGCCCCTCCAAATCCCTCTGGAGGAGAGTATTGTAGAGGAAAAAACTGACTGCAAAGACAGAAATACCCTTTCAAAGCAGGGAAAGGCAAATGCCTGTGTCGTGGAGGGCAAGTAATGGGAGTAATATATAAGACTACATTATTTTTGTTAATTTTTGCAAGATGACTTGGTTCAGCTGCAGTGTTGAGGCATATGGGATCAATAAAAGAATTCAGAGAAAAGAGCATGTATGAAAACAACAGGGGGTAACTCAGCAAAAATCAAGCATGTGCTTCTTTGTTAATTAAAAGCAAGCCCCTAATTCTAAGCTTCTGGTGGTTCATAATCCCTCTAGGGATTTTGGTCACTCTTCCCAGCTGTGGCTTGGGTTTTGATGGTGCCAGGCCTGGGCTTGTGGTTGTGCTTAGTGTTATGTGTGCATGTGTGTCCCATTGCTGCCAATGTGTTCTGTGCCAATTTGTGCCTGTGTATAAACTTTTGTGGGCTGACAGCTCTGCAGGAGACAAACCCTGAATGGCAGTGGGCACAGAGACTGGTGGGATTGCATGCCTGCCTCCCTCCAGCAGCCTCATCTGTTGCTGACACCACCCAAGGGAATGGCTTCTTTTCCTAAGCGCCTTGCGTCTCCTGATCCTGCATCCGTGAATTGTGGGTGTTACTGAGGCATGGGGAGACCCAGTCTTCTTGTTAATATCTACAGAGAAGGGCTCTTCTGGCACAGCCTGTGATGGTGACCTAGAGGGAAGTGTGTGCCCCACACCACACCCTGGCGGGGAGGTGTCTGCAGCTCACCTCTTCTCCCCCAGGTTGATCTGTAGAGGAGCAGCAAGGTGCTCAGTAACCCTGCTTCCACTCCTCTGGGAAGGTGAGTCCCTCTCAGAGCCAGGGTTTGGTGTCAGTCCATGTCTGCAGCTGTCATTAAGCTGAGGTCACGCTGAAGGGATAAGCACCAGTGGCACCCAGGATTGCTTATGGCTGTGGAGGTGTTATTATAAGCCCCATTACTCGTAAGTTATCATTATACTATCATATAATTTCATATAATTGCCGTTATCTAACTATGTATTTATATGCACACAGTGATCTTGGGACACCTGAAGTGACCAGTTTCTTCCCAAACATGGTTGTGCTCCAGTGCATGTGAAACTAAAATACCTGGCTGGCTGAGGCCTGGAAAAGTCCAGGGGTTGGAAAGCCACTCAAGCTATGCAGGACATTGCTTTTGCTGGGGGAGGATGGAGGCATTTTCTGGGGGAAGATGAAGCTATTTTGTTCTTTGCAAATCATGTGTCACCATCATCCTTGTCCCCCTTAGCCCTGGTTCAGTCTTTGAAATGACAGTGATTTTGGCTGAAGATGTGCCCTCTGCCTCTTGTTATGGGATTTTGCACATCCAAAGCTTCCTGTAAAGCTGGCATTCATGTGGGCCTGCTGGGATTGCTGCTGGGCTGCAGCATTCCCGTGGCCTGGCAGGACAGAGGAAGAAGAGACTGCTTTATACTCTGTGGACTGCATAAAGCAAAGTATAATAGCTTCCTCCCCAAGATTTGTTTTAAAAAATGGATGCTAATGTACTAAAAGCAAAGATGCCATTTATTTTTAAACAGGGTTTAACTAGAAACCATTTGCACTGTTTCATGCTGTCTCATTTGTGTTTCACTTACATCCTTGGGAAAACAATGGGGGAAAGATGTGCAAGTCCAAGGTGGGAAAGAGAGAGGAAGAAGAAAAACCAAACGCTGCCTCGGATGTAGGATTCTGCCATTTACTGTTGTGGTACCCACAGTAAATCCATTCAGTGCATCTCTGGGCTAAGCAGTAACATGGAGAGTCAAATGCCCTGAGGTAAAACCCAGCTCACCACCTTGCTTACATCCCTGAGGAGCACAGGGCAGGTGATGTGTGAGAGAGGAGCAGTGACTGCTCACAAGTGACTTTGTGCAGAAAAGAAAGTGAGCGTGGGAAGGGAGAAGGAGGACGAGAGGGAAACAGTGATGAGTGTCAGAGAGAATTGTCTTGCATTTCTGAAGTTTTCCATGTCCCTCATAGCCACCATTGGAATGTTACTGCAGGTTGTGCTGCATCATCTCTGTTCCCAGGAAGAAAGGGAGCTGCCAGAAAAGCTGTGGAGAGGCATCAGTTCCTGGCTGTGCTCCTTGCTCTGAATCTCCTGCCTGTGTCATGGCAGGGAAACAACTTGCAAGTGAGGGATTACGTGGGTGAACAGGCAAAACACGGGCCAGGAAACAAAAAAGCAGAGAAGGTTACAATAATCGTCTGACTCAAAGGCAAAAAACAATGTAGGATTCTTGCCAGCTGATTTCATGGAATGATTTAGCTGTTTTTCCTTTAATGTTGCCCAGTCTCTGCTGGGAAATAGTTGATGTGGGCACACTGTCAGACTTAATACTCCTGGAGGAATCAGAAGTGATGTTGGAGGTGGGTGTTGAGGGTCTGGAAGCTGGATTTCTCAAAGGGACTGGCATGTGGATGGACACCACAGCATAATTACCCCATGGAAGCCTGCATGTGTTGCTGAGCTGGTGTTGGTGTTGGCTCCACAGGGCACAAGAGAGGTACAGCTACCCACGGGGGGGACGTGTGTGGACCCTCATGGGATGCCATATGAGATCATGCCTTTTGCCTAATGGGTCCAGCACTGGGGTGGGACAGAGCCCTGAGCTGGCATCTTAGACACCAGTGCCTAATCTTCTCCAACACCTTTGGGGGAATTTTTCAAGCTTGTATTGGGGCTCCAGGTGGGCGCATCTTTGACTTGACCCTGCAGAGGGGGCTCTGCTGCATAACTCTTGGAGGCACCTGCCTGAACATCCTTCAGCAATAATAGGAAGCTGTGCTTATGTCCTTGTCCCTCCCTGTTTTCCTCCCCCACCTCCCCCACAGATCTTCCTTGTGTGGCCTCAAGGATGGGTGAAGCCAAGACACTGCAGAGCCACATTCCTGCTCCAGAAAGTGGGAGCATCTTTTTCTCAGAGATGCGGATTCACCATGGTCACACGCTCTGCCACAGCTGGGCCAAGTCTGGGGGCTCTACACAGTGACAACAAGGGTCTTGGAGGGGTTGCAGAGGAAATTGAATCATGCCTGTGGGCTTGCTGGCTGGATAATGGGGCACTCATGGCTTCTGACTGAGCAAGTGCCAGCTCCCAAAATCTGAGAAGAGAGGGGAAAGAAGGGATGGGGCCATGGAAGCTGCCAGAGGGTGTCCATTTCTCTTATCTGGCCTCTAGCAAGGGTGGGAATAGAAATGGAATAAACTGGTGAGGTTTGGCCCCTACAAGGATCCATAGACAGCAATTTCTTTTTTGCAGCAGTGGGAAGGTTAAAAACTGACTTGCAGCACAGCTGAGTGCAAACTCTGCTCCCCTGCCTGGCTGTGCTGCAGTGATTGATTCTCTGGAAATAAGAGAAAATTCAGCCAGAGGAAGTAGGTTATGTTCTCCAAATGCCACAACATCTGACACATCCAAACATGGTTTGTGTGGCTGGGATGATGCAACTTCCCATTAACAGGGATAAGGGTTTTACCATGGATTGCTGTGTGCTGTGATGTGTGAGGCTTTGTGGGAGCAAAACAATGTTGCTTTTCATGGAAGTTAAAGGATGTCTCTGAAATGCTTCAGACACTTCTCTGTATGGAAAATTTCACTATTACTTGCAGGAACAGAGCCTTATCAGTCTGGGAACAACCTGGGTTCTTCTGTGTACCGAAGGGCTTTCTAGGGACTTTTCTTTGCTGCTTCTTCCCCTTTCTGCAGGTGTGACCCAAGGCAATGGCAAGGGGTAGGATTAAGGGAAATCACTGATGTTCTTGCCCTTCTGCCAGGCAGCTGCCCTCCCCATGGGACAAAGCAGAGCACTAATCCAGAGGCTGAGTGTCATTTCAGAGCCAAAGCTGCATGAGTGCTCTGGAACTGCAGAATCAGCCACTGTGGCAGGGCCCAGGAGTGATCTTTCCAGCAGGTGGTAAATAGAGCTGATGATGACAGCCAGTACTTTCCCTTTTAGAAGATTAATATCTTTTATCTTGGAGTGGGCACCAGAAAATAGAATTCTACCTTTCTTGCTAAAGTCTTTATTTTCTTCTTGGTGTGGGCTCTGAAGGGTCTGGAAATGCCAAGGATTCCCTTCTGCTGCCTGTGAGGTTTTCCCTGGAACAGCTGTTGGGTTGGATAGAAAGCTGGTGAGGCTGAAGTTTGGCTGCTGCTAGCAAATATCAGTGGGGTAGTGCTGCAGCAGGTTGGATTAAATGCTGGGAAAAAAAGAGAGAGGGTGAAATTGAAGCCTCTGAGTGAAATGGGGCTCTCTGAACAGAATCACTGCCAGAGTGAGTGGTACAGCAGCAGACTAACTAGATCTGGGTGAGACATCAAAGGTCAGAGAGTGTGTTTTGAAGGAGCAGCTTTAGCAGAGTGGAGGGAAGGAGAAACACACACAGACTATAAGAGAACTCCTTATAGAACTTTGCTACATTTCCCCCCTGGTTTGTAGAAACACAGCGCAGTGAAGGAAGGAACCTGGGCAGTGTTAGCAAAGGGAGAAGAGACTCAGTTTAGCTGGGCAAGTTTGTGCAGCTTTGAGGCACAAGGCACAGGTCTGCCAAGAGGACCCCTGACTTTATCAGGTTGATGTCAGCTCTGGCAGCTCTCACACACTCACCCCCTGCCATGGGGCTGGGGCTATAGCTGGGGCAGGCTGCCCCTCCCTGTAGGGGCATAGAATATAAGAAAATAAAGGTAGTGTAGAAAGTAATCTTACCCCTAAGGAGTTGCAGCTGGGCCAATTATCAAAGATTAGGAACAGGCCTGACTTTAACAGGCCACAGCTGTAACCACTGAGAAGAAGAGTGCTATAAAAGAGTGGGGTGGCTGGTTGAGATGTGAACTGGAGTCAGTTGGCTGCTTTGTGAAGAAGGGAGTCAGTGCTCTGAGGAGCTGCCCATGAGAAACACCAAGAAGTTATGAAACTTTTGTGATAGGAGACAACAGTATGGAACCCCTGCAATAAGATGACAACACCTTCCAGCTCACACCCAGCCCTGCCCAGGTGTGTCCTGGCTACAGAGGGCAGCCAGGGCAGGTCCTGGCTCCTGCACCAGGCACCTGTGGCAGAGCAGGCTGCAGAGGAGAGATGAGATATGGGCTTCCTTGAGCCTGGAATAAGTGTCAGGGGTTGGGTGTTGGGGAGAGGATGAAAAAGGGGGATTATGTGCACATGATGCTAAATGCATCTGATGTCAAAGGGAAATTGTAACTGGAGCATTGGCTTCTGTCAGGTCTCAGCCTTCCTCTGGTAAGAGGTGCTCATGGTCTTCCCTTCTGCCAGTAAGGGGTTGTAAGGGGGTTATTATGGATATGAGACTGGGGAATTTGTGTGCTCCTCTTTACCTTCTGTGGCTGATTCAGGAGGGATTCAAGGCTGGGGCTGGGAGGTTTGGGCTCTCCCAGGAAGAGTCAGGCAGCTTGCAGAAGTAAATAGAGGGGATATGTGTTTTATATATATTGTGTGGCGTGAACATAAGCACTGTGCTGCTGTATACAAAGGAGTCACCTCAATCCCCTCCTGTCATCCTCACCTAAAGAATGAGGTTAAAAATGGAGTGTGACAGATGATATATCCTGGTATAACCTCCTCAGCTTCCATTGAGCAGCACTGGAAGGCCCTTAAAATAATCTCTCCAGGTGGCCACTGATTGTCATTGCTTTCAGAGGCTTATGGGAGCTGCACAGTTGGGTGTCTCTGTGTGGGAAATAAAGCAGGGGAAAACAAAGCTGTGAGCAGCCTCCTTGCTCCTAGTTCTTGGGCCACAGAAGAGTTTGAGCCCATTATCATACATTTTAAAGATACTATTCCATGTTGCTCTTTCTGCCCCTGGATAGGAGACACCAGTGTGGTGACAAAAGCAGGATACATGAGTGACTCTTCTGCCCCCTGAGAGGAGCTGTCATGGGATATGGTGTAAGGAAATGCACAGTGCATGGTTGGGTGGGTGACTGAAGTTGTCCATGGCCTCTAAGTGAATATTGAAAAGAGAATGAAGCAAATCCAATGGGTTATTCCAGTTATTTTCTCTTCTCTGGCCTTCCATGCCATCAGGCAGGTGAGGAGGGCATCTCTGTAGGTATGTCAGGACAGAGGGATGAGCTGGGGCAGGCAGAGACAGTTCTGTCATGCAGATCAGTACAGTTATATAAAAAGTTTGCTCTAATAGAAAATAAAACAAAAGAGATGTTGGTGAAAGAAACCCAGGCCTTAGAGCTGAAGGAGAAGTGAGCATGTGTGGGAACACTGAAAAGCTGCTCCAAATTATCAGTGAGAGAAAACTGCTCCATCAGAGGGGCAGAGACACAGATAGTGAGGGGATATGGGAGGCCAAAGACAGATATCTGGTAACTGAGGAGGGTTTTCAGAAAGCACAGCACAGAGCACTCTTCTGACATCGAGTGTGTGTGACCCCTGCTGTTGTAAGCACAGCTTGAGAAAGCATCCACTAGAGAAACCTGGGGCCAGGGGAGGAAAGGTGCTCCTAAGGAGGCATTTCCTGCTGGAGGTCCTGATTTGGGATGGATTGAGGCTGCAGCTGGCTGAGGGCTTTTCCAGAAGATCCCTCTCTGCCTCCTGGATGTACAACATTCACTCTTGGGAAAGCAAGAGGTGATGTGAGGCAGGCGTGATAAAAGGGGCTATAAAGAGAATTTGGAAATGGGAACAGGCCTCCAGCTTCTTGGAAAGGTAACACTCACCTGCATTGTGAAACTTGTGAGGTTTTAGGCTCTATCCATGTGATCTTACTGTGTGTTAAGGATGCTCTTGGGTTGGTAAAGCTGCTAGACTGAGGTGGGTGGCAAGCTGTATCCCTGGTGTCCTGGGTAAAAAGGATTAATGCTCCCGGGCTGTAGTGGTGTTCACAGGGGTCCCAGGATGAGGGAAGAGACAAGAATCTTGACTCCATGTTTCAGAAGGCTGATTTATTATCTTATGATATATATTACATTAAAAGAAAATTATATATTATAACTATACTAAAAGAATAGAGAAAGGATTTCATCAGAAGGCTAGCAAGGAATAGAAAGGAATGATAATAAAATCTTGTGGCTGCTCACAGCCTCGACACAGGTGGCTGTCATTGGTCATCAAGTAAAAACAATTTCACACGCTGGGTAAACAGTTCTTCAGATCACATTCCAAAGCAGCAAAACACGGAGAAGCTGAAGCTTCTCAGCTTCTCGGGAGAAAAGATCCTGGCAAAAGGATTTTTCATAAAACATGTCTGCGACACCGGGCAAAGCGAGTTCCCCGCCGCAGGCCAGGGGAAGCTGGGGGCGCTCAGGTGGGCAGAGACCCAAGTGCAGTTTCTTGCTGCCATCTAGTGACGTTCGTGGGAACCTAAAAATGTCCAAAAGCGCTTGGTTCTAGCGCCGGGCTGCGAGCGGAGCGGCTGAGCTGGCAGAGACGAGCGGCGGGGAAGCGATCCCGAAACACCACGGTTGGTGTCCGGCTCCTGTGTCTCCTACGGAACAACCGCGGCACGCCAAGACAGGCTGTGGTGGGTTATTAGTGATGAAATATATTTGCTAGTGAATAAGGGAATAAGGTTTCTTCGCAGATCTGAGGCAAAATTAAAGCTGGTTTTTTTTTTTTTTTCCTCCACGGCATTGTGGCTCTGCACTGGAGCAGGCTGGCTTTGCTTGGCTGTTCTCATTCCTTGTAACAGCGCCCTGGTGATGCCCCTGACAGGGCAAGGAGAACCTGAGATAAGCTTTGCTGATGAATCTGGAGGGAACACAATAAAAAGGGGAAAAATTATTTATTTTTATTTATTTTTGTACTTTCAAATGCTTCAGATCCCCTAATAATGATGGACCGCAACCCATAATATTTTTTTTCCATGGAGAAGTGTAAGGCAGACCTAGAAAAGGAGAGAAATAGGGCATTAATGGATTGTTTAAATGGTTTATAGGGATCACATAAATCTTGACCCTCCCAGCTCTAGAAAATTAATAGGACTGCAATTAATCTTAACTTCTAAGTGGACGTTCTTGAGCTTAAAGGTGAAAATCTGTGCATTTTCTACAGAAATTAAAGAAGCTTCTATACATCCTGATTAGGCTGAGATTTCTCTATAAAACTTGTGAGTCCTTTTACTGCTTCAAAATAAGAACATGATGAAGATAATATTTTTACCTTGGAAAACATTTTTAGAAAGTTTCCTGGAGCTCCTTTTGTGTTTGCTGCTGCTGTGGCCTGTTCATCCCAGTATAATATGGGTACTCCAAACCTTGCTCCCATGTCTCTAAATACCCTTGACAAGGAGCAACTTTGCATTCTGTAAACATCTAGCAGGTTTCTTCCCTTTACCTCCAAACATCCTCTTGCAAGGTCTGTGATGGAAGCAGCACATTACACAATGACTTTTCCTTATATCCCCTTTTTCTGTGCCTTCTTCCCAGCCTGCAGCTTTGCAGGGAGGACCCACCAAGAGGTCTTCAGCTGCTGTGAAAGCAGGATGCCTAGAAATACTGCAGGTGTCTCATTCCCATTCCTTCAGTCCTTTTTTGTTCCCTGGCATCTCAGGGAGCCCTGGTGCCAGTGGTGATAAATCATTGGCGCTGCTGGGTGTCTTTGGGGGCAGCTGTAGTAATTACTTGGAGTGACCCTTGCTTTCAGCCATCAGAAAAAAACCTTGCCATCATCCCAGAAGAGCTTAAATCCTTGATAAGATGCAAACTGCTGGCACCAAGGGCAGTGCAAGCAGCCAAACAGGAATATAACACTCAAACTACTGCTTCTCCAACCTGTGTATTTTTTAAAACGAGGTTAATAACCTCTTGTTAAAAAGGGAACAAATGTGTAATGGCCTTAAAAATGTGTTTATCCATCTATAATGTTTTAAAGATCTTACAAGGGAATTAGAGATGACAGTCCCCCTTCATTGGAGTCAGGAGGTTTGCTTGGACACAGGAAGGTGATGTGTGTGTGACCCCAGAGGAGCTGACAGTGCACTCAGGTGGGGATGTGAGAGGTGAACTGGGGCTGCTGGGGGGTCAGACAGCCTCATGAGGGGATGGTAGTGAAGTACTTCCCTGCTCTGAAGGTGACTCTATCTTTGCTGTGATAGGTTTGTTATACTTTTTGATCACTGGGGAGGTAAAAATTTGGACAGAGGTAAAGTCAAAAAACTCCTGGAGGAGTGCAGCTGAGACTAAGGTGGTGAAAGGTGCACAAAAAGCAGAGCAGTGACTTTCACAAGGTGAGGCATATGCCCTTTCCGCACCTGCCACACACAGCCAGGTCAAACTTTCCCTTCCTGGGCATCTACCATGGCACTGCATAACTAATAAGGTCTGTGTGGGTTTGATGAGCCCCTGTTTTGACCCAGTTTGTCCCCAGTAAGGAGCAGGAGAGATGTGAGCTTTTGGGCTTGTGGCTGAGGAGGCTGCAGCGGGGGGGCAGCAGAGTTGCTGCTGGGCACAGCCAGCTCCTGATGGCCCCTGCATCCCTCCTTTGCTGCTCCCATGAGGAGGCCAGCTTTGCGAAACATCTGGCCACACTACATCTGGGCATGAATTTTGGGGCGGGGTAGAACTTTGGGTGCTACGCTGCTTCTCTGCAGCGGTGGGGATGTCATTGGTTACACTTGACAATCAAGAGTCACTACTCAGGAAGGATTTTGCTCTTTGTCTTGTCCCACTGTGACTATGTGGAGGAATTTAGCCCACAAATACCAAACCCTGGGCATGTAGTACTCAACAGGTTTAATTTCCACTCAACAAGCTATGAGTGGAAAAGGCTCTCATGGAGCATTACCCAGCACATGCAGTGCATGTCCAGACTAGAAACCAGATCCAGTTTGTAACTAGGAGTGTTAGTCTTGGAACAGTTGGTGCAATCTCCATCCTTTTAAGTTGCCAAATCAAGAAGCAATGTCTTTCCCAAAGTCATGGTGTAACAAAGCCATGAGTAAATGGGCTCAGGGCATAACAAGAGCAGCACTACATACCCCAAACTTATTAGATGATCATTCATGAGACTCTTATGTTGGTGATGTCAAATCCTAGTATTTGCCATATCTTCCTTGCAAAGGATTCAGGTGCCTTACATTTCCAGAGCTGTTCCATGTCACTTTTTACCTTCTGCTAGAATAAGGATAGGGAAGCAGGATTTAGCAGGTGTCACGCTCAAGTTCTTGCCCTCTGTCCTCTCTTTTCCCCAACACATATGAGGATGCAGAAATGACCAGCTGGCTTCAATGAACCAAATCATAAGATGACTCCAGTGAAGTAACATTTTAGGCAGAGGAAAAAGAAAATTATTATATTATGTACAAAGTCCCATTCACAGCCTTTCTTCGTGCAGGAACCATGCACATGGCAAACATTCAGATCAACTTCACAGCCAGCTGCATCAGAGGACCAAAACTGGGACCTCAGAACTCCTTGTAAAACTGATTAAAAACACCTGAGAAAGTGCTTTGCTTTACTTGCATGGCAGGCAGAAAAATGTGCATGTCTTTTGGAGTTTGGATAAACACATGTAAGAACATGGGTAAACTATAATCCTCTGATATTGTTTGAATTAAATAGATGGATTAAAAAAAAATTGGTCTGGCTTTGTCTTGAAAGGATGCCAGAAGATATAAGTTGGACAAGAAGCCTAAGTGAGATTGCTGAAGTTTATGTATCAAACCTAAAGCCCCCAGGCTGAGTGTTGGATGCTAAGGCAGGAAAAATCAGAGGCTTAAAGTTTCAGCCATCATCTCTTATCAGTCATTTGGGCTGGAACTCCTCAAGCAGAGAGTTTGATTTAAAAATATGTAATTTTTTGTTGTGCTCAGCCACAGGGGTTTAACTGAGGGCAGCCTTCCCTCCCTCAGAGGAGGAGATATGCTTCTAGTGGTGGACACGTGCAGAAATAGAACAGATGTGATCACCTTGGTTTTTAACGCTGCAATCTATTCATTCCCAGCTGGAGCATTCCTGGGGTGAGAAGAACAGCTAGAGTATAACTGCATCCACATAGATTCACTTTTCTGTTTGATTTGGTGGCGACTGTCTTTCATCTCTTCACTGGGTCATGATGCTTTGCAGATGTTTTAAAAAAATCAGTGCTTCTATCTGCACAATAATGTTTAATGAAAACCTCTTCACTGAGGTTTTCTGCATCTACAGGCATGCTTGCTTTCATACAAATGAGAATGATTTTGGCCTTTGCTTCCAGGGCCCTTGAGGTGGCAAGTAATGGTGGTTTGCCATCAGGTTTGTCCAGTAGTTCTTGTGGCAGGTAAGGATGGACAAATTCCTGACTTAGTAATCCTGATCAGTCCTACTCATCTCATCAGCTTTATCTCAGGTCATCCCTGTCTGTCCTAAGGGAGCTGCACTTCTGGGCTCTGTCAGACAGTATCTGAGCTGGGTAATTGAAAAAGGAGCTGGCCTTGTCCAGGGAAATTTTTTGACAAGCCTAGATTTTAACCTCGTGTGGATTAAAAATGTTTTGGAATTTAGCGTTTGTTTAGGTAACCCATAGAGTCAGAGATCACTCGTTTTGTGAACTTCCTTCAAGCCATGTATGCTTGGAGAAGCAGCTGGGACACTGCTGAAAGGGGCCAGAGTGGCAATCACCATGGTTCTGGCTCTTTAGCAGCTCTGGTGGCAGAGGGGCTCTGTGGTGGTGGCTTGGTACAACACCTGGGTGAGGGGACCTGCCAGGTCTGGGTCCAGAGCAAAAATTCTTCTTTCAGCCTTGGCGCCCTTCAGCTGTGCCTCGTGGGACCTGGAAAACACAGAGGTAGCCCTCAGGGCTGGGGATTTGATCTGCAACAGGGATTTGCCCCAAATTCACCAGGGGGTTTTTTTAGGTTTATCTGTGCCCTACTCAGAATGGCTTTCTTAGAGTTTGATTTGATGTCTGCAGGATCTACCCAAACAGGCAGTTGGTTGATAAAATGTCTGTATTCCAAGACTCCCTGTTTTGCTGAGTTAGTAACAGCCCTCTCAAACATATTCCCATTGAAAGCTTATTTTACTTTTTCATGTTATAGCTAAGTATGTGTGTATTATTATTAAATATATAAATATTCACTGTGAATTAAGTTTGCTTATATTAACTTATTAGTAAGATGCTTGTTAAATGCTGCCTTTGAGTACATCTTGGCAGACATGGGCACTTTTTTGGTTTAAAAGTATTTTGAATATAAGTTTTGCTTTTAACTGATGAATGAGTTATGAGAGAGTCCTGAGAAGTTCCAGCTGCTCTGTATCTGTTGCAGTGGACTTTGTCACAGTTCTGGTCTCTGGAATGAAACCTCCTCCATGAAACCAGAGTTGCTTTGCTCTCTGTATTCTGACCCAACACTCTTGGCTGCTGTGATGCTCAATGGACATCTGGTCTCTCTGTTCAGCATAGCTGAATTTGACTGTAGTCATCTATTGAGGATGAAAAGAGTCTCACCTTCACAGCCTTCACTGATGTTGATTTCTTCAGCTCAAGATGCCCACAGCAGAGATGCCTGTGTTTAGTCAGACTAATCCCATACCTATTGTTTTACCTGATTTTTTCCCCTCCCTAATGTGGTACTGCTGGACATCTGTTTCTTGTCTTCAGTATGTGAAACAGATTTCCTTGGATAAAACACTTAATTCTTAAATGCATCCCACTTCTCTTCAGTCCTCTCTCCTCTGAATAAATTGGCATTGTTCAAGCAAATTTTTCTCATAAAGTAATCCCATTGAGACCTGATTGTTTCTGTGGCTCTCTAAATATTTTACTATTAGTCCTTATCTTCCTCACAGTGTGATGCCCAAAACTGGAGACCATGCTCCAGCTGAGGCCTTACTCATCATCCTGAGCAGAAGAAACAAATTGCTATGTATAGGAGCAGCAAATTTTCTTTCCCTTTCCTCTGCAGCTTTCTAATATTGGTCTTTTCTGACCAGTTTCTGTTTTCCAGAAAACTGACAGTGCTCTGTCATATGTTCATTCCTCAAAACCCTGAAGTTTTTAAGTATATATGGCTTTGGTGTGCATTGAATCACTGTCCAGGGCTCAGTTCTGCCTGTTCCTGGCTGTGCAGGATGCACACTCTAGGAAAATGCTGAAGTGTGTAAAGCCTGTATATGCTGGAGGAACAGGCTGAATTCCCTCCCAGCCAGATTTTACCTGGGTTTTCTGTCACCTCATCCCTTACAAAATCTTCTTGGTCTGAAGTCTGGAGCAGCCTGGGACCAGGTCTGTCTTAGAAATATTTGTCCATCTGCACTGTTATAATCACTAGTGGAGGTTCTTTAACAGGAGAGGGCAGCCACTAAGAGGGCATTTCCTAGGTTTTTTGAGATCTTTTGAGTGGTTTTCTTTTTAACTTTTCTAATTTCCCCCCATTTAATTTTATTTTTATGTAACCTCAGTCAGTGATTCCTCAGGAATAATTTATTTCCCTATCTTTTCAAAGGCTTTAAAGTTAGACATTTGTTTGATGTGGGTTAGAACAATCTTTGTAGGACACTTATAGAGTTTTTCATTGACTGATATTATTTATCTGCAGAATATGTATTACCTGATATTTTTAAACTGAATACTGCTAGAGTTATGCACTTTTAAAGGAATCCAGGTAACCTGTTGAATTTCTTCCGCTGGATGGAGTGTAAGAAAAAGATCTTGGTGAGACTCTTTGGTGCATAAAAAACAGAGCATCACTCATAACTTTCCTGTTGAGCCAAGCTCAGACTTTATAATATTGAAAACATCAGAGCAGTGTCTATTTTAAAATTTGATTCTGCAAGGGACAAATGGATGGAGATAAACCTAGAAAGAAATTTGAATGAAAACAACAGAATCACTGTTCTGGGGAAAGTAAGGAGTGAAAGGGAAAGAAAAAGAGTAGTAAACTTCAAAAAGCAGATGTCAACAAGCCAGGGAAACAGGTAAATGTGTGTCTTCTGGGAGATAATCCTGGAGAGAAATGAACTGTCAGTTACTGAATCTGCTGTTAACAAAAGCAGAATGGTAAGCTATCCTGATGCAAAAGAAAGAGGAAACCGAGCAGGAGAGCAGCATCCAACTGCACCAGGAGCCAAGGCCTAGTAATCAAAGGCATTTATGTGACAGGTGAAAATGGGGACTCATAACTGACAGTGACTGCAGCAGAGTAGTATGAAACTGCTGGGGTGTAAGCAGAAAAAAATCACATGTGAAGCCAGTTAGGGGAAAAAAAATCTAAACTGCTGCCTTTCTATAAATAGGCAGAGGAAAATACACATATTTAATTTAATGAAAAGAAGTACAAATAGCAGATGAGGCATAAGAGCTGGGAAATCCAACATTTCCTTCACTTTATTTGCATGACCTTGTTGGTGGCAGGCAGAGTGTTATGGCATAGCTGCACAGCAAGGCTGGGAAAGCACAGGCTGCACATCGGATGTAAAAATGAGAAAACTCTTATGTACAAAATGACTCCTGCCACGTTTATGGTCTGTTTTATGGCTCTTATCACTAGGCATTTTCAAGGAGTGAGAGCACATTTCCTCTATCTCCTGCAGGAAGGAGCTCATTATTCCTTATTAATTAGGTCTTCAGTCACTAATCTGTTATGTACCTTTCCAGCAACTGTTTACAGATAAGTGTTGTAGGATCTAATTGATGGAGGATAATTAGCTCCTCCCTAATTAGAGTGAAGTGTGCTTCTTTTCACTCTGTGGATGATCGCTTATGAATGAAAGGCCACAAATGGAAAGCTCAAGATGTGCAATGTATCAGGATCTAATTTGCTTAAACTATTTCTGAAAGCTTATTCAATTAATACCCAAATAGTAGGCTTATACATGAGTGTGCGCAACAGACTTCAGTTGTAGGCAGGCATGTGGTTGCCACAGAGTTGAGCATTAATGTCACCCTCAGTTACCATACGCTGTGCAGGCACCAGGAGCAGCAGGGGTGCAAGCACCAGCACGGAGGATACAGCATGTGGAAATAAAGAAAACCCTTCTGGAAGTTTTATCTGCTGCTTCATCATCTCACATAATTTTCTCAACTCTGAAAAGGAACTAGCTGCAGCCTAGTGGTTGATAAAATTTTGGGGTGTCCAGTTTTGTTTTTTTCTTTTTAATGGCTAGTCTGTGAAACTTGCAGAGGTGTCTTATTGCCAGAGAACAGATACTCAGTGTCCTTTGGAAACCAGATGCTTATATCCCATTTGGCACCAAAATGGCTAGTTATTTTTCAAACAGCTTCTCTAAAAAGACTCTAGATTATTCTTTCTGTAACACAGCTACGGGCTATTGTCATAATTGGTCTCTGTTACAGCACTTTTACTTCTTCCCAAAACATGGCTGCTTTTGCCTGTGACTGCCTATGGCTGCAGAAAGAAAACTGGAGATTGGCTGATGATTGATCACTGTGAAGTACAAGTGCTGAGGCTGGGCATACGTGCTGATGTATCAGAAAACCTGTAAGAGAAGATGCGGAATCTACATAATTAAAATGTGTATAATTTTATAATTACATAATTATCAAACAGTAACTTATGTGTTTAAGATGTGGATTCATATCACAGCCTGAATGCAGATATAAGTTTATAGGGAGATATACTTCTTTCTGGATTAAAAAAATGTTTGGTATTGGACATAAACCCACTGCTTGAGAACCCACTAAAGTTAATGGAAAGTCTCTCCTTGAGTTTCTGTGTACTTTAGCTGAGATGACACAGCTAGAAATACCAAGGGAGAGCAAGTAGGCCTCCTTTCCTAGTTACGAAAAAATCTTGAAACATGTCCCTTAAGAATTTGAAACCCTGGAAAACAACAACACAAATCCCATAAACTTTTTCTCCCCAAGAGGTTTAAATCAGTTTAATGATTTGGGAAGTTATGTTCTGCTGCATTGCTGCCAATCTAACATATTGAGCGAGACAGAAGCTGGGGAGTCAGAGGGGACACGGATGAGGTTAGGATTACCTGCAAATTTCTCATGTTCCCTGAGATTGGAGAATTGCTTCAGTTCCCTGGAAGCCTAATACTGTTAATCAGCGAAGAAAGATTTCACTGTTTCATTACTTGCTGCAGCTGAAACTCAAGGAAATTACTTGGGTCTCATTATCAGATAAAGTTAAGATTCCAGTATAAAAGAAAATTCTTTTTCACACTCAGGTCGAGAGTAATTTATTTTTTGTCGCTCAGATTTTAAAAATAGAGAGCCAGCAGAGGAGAATAAGACAGAACCGCACAAAATCTGGATACTGCAGATCTGCTTTGATACAATAACAGTTTCCAGCCTCTCTTTTATCTTCATAACCATTCCTAGGTATGGTGGGAAGAGATTAGAGTGGCAAACTGAGCAGTGCATCCGTCCACTGTGAGGCACTTGCCCCACTCTATTATTTTGTGGAGGCTGGAGCTGCAAAAGTGGCTGTTGCCATCGTTGGGAGCTGGTGCTGGCCAGTGCACCTTGGAGATTAAATATGCTCAGGGGACAGAGTGTGTAACCTTGCAAATCCACGTAGGGAAGCAGGGTCAGACTCTGGGTCTGGTCTGATCCTCAACTTTCCCTCGTGGGGAGTGACCCTACAGCCTTCCTTGGGGCAGGGTGTCTCTGGCATTGTTGGCACCATGCTTGGGCTGGGACCCTGGGCCCCCTCTGTTCTTTGTGCAGCCTGCTGCCACACTGAAAGGGATACCTGGGAGAGCCTGCTCACTGCCACTAGCATCCAGCTGGTCCTCAGGCACCCTCCTGCCTTGCCTGCGGGGAGGCTGATAACAGAGGTGTGCTCCCAGCCGAGATCATGTGGGTCTGTGAATGGCTTTTGAGCGGGATTGGTGGTGTGTCTGTGTGTTTTACTGCTGCAGAAACCAGGTCTGCAACACTGTAAATCCTAAGAAAACTCCTTGCTGTTGGACCTCTGTACATTTTCTCCTGGGAAATCTCGCTGTAAGGAAAGCTGAGCTGAAGGGCTTGGTTACGTCCTAGGCAATGGCCGGTTTCCAGAGGGGTTTGATGCCAAAGTTCAGATGTTTTCTTTTCCTTGAAAAACACAGCGCTGACTAGCTTAGGCTAGTTACAAGATGTGAACTAACAGAAACAGGATATGCCAGCAGGGATGACAGCATGAATGTCCCCTTCTCTCTCGTGTCATTAGAACGAGATGCAGCTGCCAGCTCAGGTGCCCGATCCCAGAGCAGGACTGAAACAAAGGAGAAGCCCAGATGAGTTCTTGTTTTCCTTCTAAATAACTTGGTAAGTACTTGGCAAAACCTCTGGGAGTCTCAGTGGTGAAATGTAAAACCTTCCTGCCCCTTTGAGTCCCCAGCCACATCTGAACAAGGATATGTGACTTCCTGAAGGGAGCTGACAGGCTAATTGGGAGGTGCTGCGACCTTCACCCTGCTGCTCTTTGCCAATGTCCATCTTTCCCCCCCCTCCATGAGCTGGGAGTGTGGAGAGCCTTGCTTTACAGCCCAGAGGAAGTCTGGAGTGTTAGTGTTGATTAAAAGGGGCAGAGCAGTCTTCCTTGGCAGAAGCCTTGAGGGCTGGTGTAGCTCCAAGCCCAAAATCACCCAGTCTTTAAGCTAAAGAAAACTTTTTGGGTGTGCATTATATTTGCTAGAGGGCTTTTTTGCTTTCTCTTGTTCACTGACCGAAATTGGTGCGCTTTTTCTACATCAGCTAAATATGACATAATGACCAAAGCTAAATGTTAAAGTTATTCCATGGAGGAGAAAGGGCTGATAGAGAACTCAGTTGTCTCTGAAGTCAGATGGTAACTCCCAAGTACAAGGCTGTGTTACCCTAAACTCACTAGCAGTCAAACAACTAGAAGGCTGCCTCTTTATTCAAAACCCTAATTTCCCGTCACTTGCCCCCTGGCTCAAAAATCCCATTCTTCACCTCTCCTATGGGCTGTGCACTGTGGCACACTGATGAAGGGCTTTTCTCCTTCTCCATCTGAATCAGCTTCTCACCAACTTCCTCTGTCGTCCTGGCTCTCTGAGCCCAATCGTTTTTAACTGAGAGAGCTTAGATTTCTAAGGCACCTTATTTGCCTTGTTTTAGGAGAGTAGGATGCTCAGCTTTCCATTTCAGTCATCGATCTGTAGGGAACTAGAATTAGCACTTGCACAAAATTGAAAGGATAGTATTGGCTATGATAGTGATATGAGTCAAATAACTCTTAGTTGTTAGCTGTTAGTTGGTAGCCAAGGTGAACAGCTCTGGCTGTAAAAATTGTGGGTGCACATTTGGATACATGGTTCATTTTTAGCCTTCTTTTTTTTTTTGAGTGGGGAAGGAGGTCTAAAATGCCAGCAAACAGTTATGACTCTCAGAGAACATAACTCTTGCAGTCATGTACCCTCTGGCTTTTCAGGTGTAACATCACTGGCCTCTCCTAAGCTGAGCTCCCCCCTCTTTCTAATAGGGAGTGGAACAAGACTTAAAGAAACTGCAGTAAATTTCAATATCCATGATTTTCTCCAGTACTGTTGTGAGGACAGGGATTGCATCCTTTGCTGTGCTCCACAGAGCCTCCTATTCTCCTGAGCCTGAGGACTGCCCACAGCATACAGGGATGCAGGATGAGCAGCAGGGAAACCAGAATGAGCCAATGCTGAGGACACCTGTGAATGCTTCAGGAGACTTGTGCCTTTGGCTTATTGTTGCCCCTTAAATGTTCACTGGTGCACAAGCGAGCAGCCACCCAAGGAAAGGAACTACAAAAGCAGCTTTGGAGAGAGCAGGATACCCCTTTCTCTAGCACTGGCACATAATCAGCTCCTCTCTGAGGCTTTCCTTTCTGTGTTTCTTTTCTGTACCCGAGGTGCAAATGAAAGGCAAACAATATGGGTCAGGTGTGATGGTCTTGGGTAATGAACAGCTGGGAATAATTACCTGCTACCAGGAGGAAGGATGATGGATGGAGGCATGGAGCAGCTGTGTGGCATCTTCAGCTGGCTGCTGTGACAGGAGGGGAATCAGAAATGCCCAGAGAAATTGCTTGGAGGGGCTGTGGGGCTGAGGCAAAACATTAGTGCTAGAAACATGCTACAGCACCCTGCTGGGGAAACATTTTCAGGGACATTTCTTATTGCGAGACCCCTATGCTTCCTTCTGTAAAATTTAATATTAGCCTTGGCTTCCATCAAGGCATACATTTTCCTAATGGGCTGTGGGAAGCCTCTGTTCCACTCTTTTTAGCCTGGAACTGTGAGCTGAGGTGTTTCACTGCCTTTCTGCGTAATGCAAAGCGAGAGCAGAGAATGTCGAGGAGAAAGGGGCAGCAGGCTGAGGTCAGCCTGAGGGTTCACATGGGAACAAATGTCCTTCCAAGGCTCTGGGATGCTGTGCCTGAGGAGGGAGGAATGAGTGGAGCCAGAGAGCCCCTGCTTTCTGGGATAGCAGAGCCAAACACACGCGTGAGGGCTGTGTTATATGGCTGGGACAGTTCCTGTAGACACCAGCTTCTCCCCATGGCTATTTCCTACAGCTGGGGCTGCTGTCACCAAAATGCATGAGAATCTCCTACATAGCCAGGAGGCCAGTGAAGAGCCCAGGAAACTGTTCCCCTTAAATAGTTAAACGGCTGCCTCTCGACAAGCACAATGTCACATTGAATTTGAAACAGGGAACTTTTTATATTTTCCCCCCTGATTGTGCTGGCACCTGGCAGATGCCTGTTTACCACAGGCATCCATACACACAGCAATCAAAGGAAATCAGAGGCACGGATTAGCAACAGCTGCAAGTCATTAGTGGCAGCCATGGGAAAGCACAGCTCCGCACCCCGCTCGGCAATAACCAACGTGAGTATTCCAGAGCTCAGGGGTTACCGCGGGGCACGCTGCGGGCACCAGGGACAGCAAACAATTGCCTCGCTTGTCTCTGGAGATGGCTTCTTCCCTCTGCCCGAGGCAGCAGCAGTGGGTTATCGATGAATCAATCACACTTTATTGGCCCACTGAGCGTTAACTCTTCGGGAGGCCGATTTCCGCCGACTGGGAGCCGTCAGAACGGGAGGATGGGGTCTCCACCTGTACAAAATTTCTAGTTATTCTTTGTTTTCTTTGGGCTGACTGCTGGCATCCTTGGCAGTGTCTCAACACAAGTGAGGACTTGGGATCTCCTAGAGTTAATGCTCATTTTACAGAAAGTTTTATTAGAGCGAATGTAAAGCAAAAGCTGACCAAAAGCCTTATTTGTGTATCTGATTTCTTTATTCAATTCATTTTGAACCAGAATAGAGTCCAAATTTTATTTAAAAACTTAATGTTGATTGAAATTTCCATTGCAGATTTAGGCAGCTTGGGTTTCTATTTTGATCAGTCCCCGGAAAAGCTGATTTTACTTCAAAGCATCTCTGACTCTTGGAGGAGCAGGAAGCTGGTGGCCTATTAATAGAGAGCAGAATCCAACATCACTGAGGCATGGCTGATTCCCCAGCAGTCCTGACATATTTGGCTCTGTCTGCCCTCCTTTCTCTCTGGCTCAGCATGGCTTTCACCATCACAGGTGCAGTCCCCAAGCTGTGTGTGTGGACTTTGTGGTCCGCAAGAAGGACCTACCTGCCTTGCCCTGGCCAGATGGGAACCCCATCCCTGCCTTGCACTTGACCATTGCCATGAGGAGGCAGAAGCATGTGAAGGAATTGACAGCAAGAAGATGTACAAATGCTGATATCCAGTACTTCAAAATAATACCCCTCAAGCTTCTGTTTTTTCTCAGGGAGGGGAATAGGAGGAAAAGGAATGGAAGCAAGAAATGTAGTCACAGAGACTAGAGAAATGGAAATCTGAGGGGACAGAAAAAGACCTTTCTGGAAAGGCCATGGTCAGCCTGACCCTTGTAGCCCCTGGGCTTCTTTCCAGCTGCCAAAGCTTCAGTTACTTTCAGCTTCCCACCTGCATCTTCCACCACAGACCTTATTTATTATCTTCAGTCCCAATCCTCACTAATTACCAAGGTGTGGTCAGACCCAGCTTTCTCCAAATCCCTTCCTCATATATTCTCTCTGCTGTTACTAGAAAAGTTGAATTTCGTTTTCCCACAGATAATGTCATTTATGTGGAGGCAAAAATGGGATTTAGCCTTGTCTTCCAAGGCCTCTTAAGATGGCTCTGCAAAGAGTAAGAAACATGCAAACAGAGCATTAATGGTAACAAAGGGAAGTATAATTTTAAAGTAAAATAAAAGTGAGAATAGTCTCAAAAGACCAAGCATTGTAAATACTGGCATCTTCTAGTGCAAAGGTGAAACCAAGGAGAAAAGAGGGTGAAGGTATATTAGCTCCAACACTCCCTCAGCTGTTTCCATTTGAACACTATTTTAGGATCACAAAAGTCTACAGAGAGCAAGACAGGTATTTGTAAAGGAGCTTCGTTGCTACTAGCTGCAGAACGTGAGGTGGCTTTCTGTGTGGTGCCTGAAGGAAGTAGACCAGCTCTGGGAAAAGTCCTAGGTAAGAGCTTGTTTTTCAAGGTTTCACTGATTTTTGTCTTAAGTTTGTGAAATGTTGAAAAAGTGCTCCTTCATACTTGCAAGTTTCTGATAAACTATTTCTAGAGGTTTTTTTCCTTCAGTAGGAGACACTGTTTTCTGCATATTTTTCTATTCTTTCTTCAACTTAGGAGTTAGTGTTTTACTTGCTGAGTTACAAATCATGCTGGATTTTGTTTTGGTACTTTAAAGTAAGACTGTGGTTCCTCCTGTGCTTCAGCTCAATGTAGTCTCAGTGGCTGGTGTTCAAAGTACAGTGTGCTGTGTGCACTTGTGGTGCTCAGGTGTTCTGGGCTCTTCTTTACCTTTGAAATTCATAATGCAGTTCCTTCTGTTCCAGCTAGACGTGTAAATCCAGACATTTCTTGTTAATGTTCTGAGAATGGTGGGTGATAACTTGTACCCACACTGTGAAAGGGACTTTGTTGTTAAAATTGGCAAATAGTCATATAAATCTTATGCCTTCAGAGAAATTAACTTTGTATCTTCTTGATATTCCTTTTTTCCCCCTACCTCTAACTGTCAAGTTTGTATTGAAAGGACCATAGTCCATCTCTGAACTCTTAGTAGAATCAGTGCTGATGTGCCAAGAGAATCTGAGGGAAGGTCAGCAAAACGATGAGGGTGTTAGAAACTATCTGTTTATGAAGTGGATCTAAAGAGGTTTGTGCATTTCAGTGAATCAGAAACAGACTGTGGGATAACTTGAATGTTCCATATAAGTACCTATATTTGGAAGATGTAGACACCTTTTCCAGAACTATTTTTCTGTGAAAGAGCTGCTGTCTAGTCCCTGCCAGTTCCCTGAGTTTAATCTTGGTAAGAGAGATGCTGTTTCAGGTATTTGAGTAGTGCAAATAGAGGAGCAGCTCAGCAGAGGAGAGCTTCCCTTGCAGCTTTAAAAGGAGAAAAAAATAAAGATTAATTTTTTTGTTTGGTGTCTTTTTTTAACAATAAGATTATATGTGAACTCAGCAACTACTTCTTGGTACAAGGATCCCTTCATTCATTCATTCCTGTCTTTGAGGATATTCAGGAAAGAAGGTTTTCTTTTCATGGGGTAGAGTGCTATGATTCCTGTTGGGCCACACCCTATAGAACGGACATCAAACTTTATTCTTACTTGCTAGTAAGGGGTTTTCCAAGCTTGGGGAATTTGTTCTCCTGTTTTTTTTAGCTCTTATCTTTCTCTGAAATATCATGGTCAGCAGAGCTCTGGATAGGGGATCTAAAACCCCTGTGGATGGGGCTGGTTACATAATGCCCAAAGTCAGAATGACGTGTGGGGCCAAATAATGAAAGCCTTAAGGCTTTGTTTGCTTTTCTTTGCAATATAGGACACAAACTACCTTTCCAAGATGTCTCAACAATTGAATTTCCAGCCATCAGAGAGCTGTGGGGTCTAATAGTGGCACCAGCCTTTCCAATTATTTCTGGTACACAGGCAGTGCTGTAGGCTCTTCAATAAACCTTCCAAAAGTTTTAAACCTAGGCTTTGTGGACAATGTGCAACACCCTGGTAGGAAGGGAGAAATGGTCTATCAGAACCCTGCTGACACTTAAGACAATGTCTCTTGGGAAATATGAATCCTATGTTAAAGGCTTAAATTCCAAGTGTCAGATTGTTGAAGATTGCAATGCAAGTTGTTTTCCATTGCCATCTATATGGCAGATTACCTTTGTCAAGTGGGCAGTTTGCTTTATCTCTCTTTGAGTGACCACATTCACACCTCCCTCGGGAGGGGACATTGCTGATAACAGGCTATTGAATGTCACTGCATGACTGATAAGAACTATAACGTCCCATTGGGAGATGCTCCACCCAGAGGGAGGAGCCAAGCATTGCTACCCAGATATAATCCAGAAGATTCTGAGACATGGGCATGGCTTTCTCCACAGGATTCCCCAGAGAAACAGCAGCTGTCTTCTTCTTCCACGGGATCTTCAGAGGAAGAATACATCCTTCTCTACAGATCCCCCTTGCTCCAACAGAACCACACCGGATACTTCAGGAGGACTGCAGCCACATTCCAGTGGGACTGCTACCAACACCCCACAGGGTGTCAGGTTGGGTTCTGACTCTGTCAGTGTTGTTCTAGTGTACTGCATTATTTATTTTATTCTTTTTTTTTCTTTTCCCTATTAAAGAACTGTTATTTCCTGCTCCCATATTTTTTGCCTGAGAGCCCCTTAATTTAAAATTTATAGCAATTCCGAGGGGTGGGGAGGGTTTACATTCTCCATTTCAGGGGAGGCTCCTGCCTTCCTTAGCAGACTCCTGTCTTTGCAAACCAAGACACAGATTATTCACAAACACAAAGAGGGGAAATTAAGGCTAGATATTAAGAAGAAATTCTTTACTATGAGGGTGGTTAGTTACTGGAACAGGTTGCCCAGGAAGATTATGTATGCCCCATCCCTGGCATTGTCCAATGCCCGGTTGGATAAAGCCTTGAGCAACCTGGCCTTGTGGGAGGTGTCCCTGTGCATGGCAGGAAGGTTGGGACCAGATGATCCTTAAGGTCCCTTCCAACCCTTAATGTTCTATGGTTCCATGTGTAAGTAACAGAGTTTGGGACTAACTTTCATCATGAGGGGCAGCAAGTACTGCTGGCAGTTTGCTTGTACTTGGAAAAACAGAGATCTCCCGTAGGTTATGTGTGTATCATAGCTGCAGAGCCTACAGAGAGATTGGGTTGTGAAAATTGAAAGATGAAGCTTAGTCTCCCTTCTGTAATTAATGACTTCTATGCTAGATCAAAGTTAGTTTTTTCAGCTTTTTAAGTTTGAGTGTGTATGAGCAGTAGGTGAAATACATGTTTGGAGAGCCTTAGAAGGAAACTGGGATCTGGATTTGCACTAAGTGTTTTTTGTCAGTTCATCCTTCAACACTAAAAGCAAAAGTTTATTATTGTAATTTTGATTCTTTCTTCACCCCAGCAGCCAGGGAAAAGGATATATGATGTTTTGGTCATTTTATTTCAAAGCTGCCTAAAGTGCCTGATTGTAGCCTGTTAGCTGGCTTCAGCTGGCTTTCTTGTGTGAGGTCTGCTGCACACAGGACACTGACTTGTATCTCAAAAAGTTCTTGACAGGGAGCAGTGGTCCTCACTCAGCCCATCCCACTCTAGTATAGTGTGGGTAGTCACAGCTGTGCTCGGTCAGTCTCCTCGCTCCAGGGACTGCAGAGGAAACTTGTGTTTCTGAGTTTAGCTCCTGTGAATAATGTCCAAGCTGGATGGCTGGAATTGCTCTAAGAGGATGCTATGAATACCTGTCTTTATGTAGCACTGGCATCTCTGTTCAGGAAGGCCTTGAATGGAGCATCTATACTGACTTAACTGCTTTTCACATCTGTTGGAGGGTGTATGTATGTACCCTTTCAGGTCAAGAAAAATGATTTTGTAGAAACCTTGCTGTTAAAATGACTTGCTGCTCAGGATTGAAAACCAGAATGATTCCATTTTCCACTCCTGACAAGGATCTCTAAGTCTCCGTGAGCACAAATACTCAGAAAGACTATCTCATTCTTTCCAGGGAGCTGTAGTGTCTTTGACAAATCGCAGGGTTTTTTTCCTTTAAATAAAGCCCTGGGGTGCTTTGCAAGATGCTCTCCATTCTGATTCACCATCTGAGTGTGTTTGTACGTGCAGGGGGAATGGGGCTGTGTTGCACATAGCCCTAGAGGCCTCATTAAATTGTGATGTGTGGTGTCACATTTCAAACTCATGGTTCCTGCTGTCCCTAGCTTACAACTTGATGCAAATGATGAGTAGCAATGGTCCAGAAGCTGTCTTGACAAAAAAAAAAAAAAAGTGCAAAACAATGTATAAAATGATCTGAAATACCCACTTGTTTTATGTCCTTGGGTTTTCAATTGCTCAACTCCAAGACCATTGCACTTGAGTTGTCAGAGGTGTGACATGCCCTTTACTCCCCTCCAAAACACAGAGCATTAGAACCAAGTAAGCACTTTGCAAAATGCTCTTCATGACTAATGTGCGACTGGCTGCGATATGTTTGGTCACGTCTTTACACTCTCATTTGTGTTTCCTCAGGAAATCTATCAGTGCTGTTTTGATGAAGGTCAGCATCTGTTTTTACTCATTTAACTAAAAGAAATGTGTTGAGAAGGTCAGCAGCTTTCTTAGACCTGAGAGAATAATTAGCAGTAAATTATTTTACTTCACAATTGTATTTTTTTCCCTATTTAATTATCTTACGCCAACTTATAAAATGTGTCAGCACTAAAAGAATTATGCACAAATAACTACTTGACAAATAGTTTGAAAGGGTGCTGGCAGGTGCTATGGAGGTGGCATGCTCCCTGCCTGGAGGAAGGCCAACAGGGTCACACTGGGGTGGAGAATGGGCAGGACACATGGTATTGGGCTAACCTTGGTGTGTAGAAGAGGTTCCTCTTGGCCACACACAGTTTCTGTTCCCTTCAGCTCCAAGGTGCACTCCTGATACCCCAAAACTCCCCAGGCAGGCAGCAGCAGACTAGTCCTGATGTTTTAGAGAATGCAAGGGGCCATTTGTTTGCTCAGAAGAAAAAACTTTAGTGGGGGTGTGTTAATATCAAGCTCTCAAGACCACCAAACCAAAACAAATCATCCCTGGGACAGGAAGAAATTAGTGCTATTTCAGAGATGTCATAGTATTATGAAATGGCTTCAAATGGTGACTCAGTCAAGTTGTGACTTCTTTTCCTTTTTTTTTTTTTTTTTTTTTTTTTGGTAAATGTGTTCTCTATGTACTTCTGCCCCTTTGGTGCTGAGCCTAAAAATATCCATGAGAAAAGATGGAAGAACAATGTGCTGATGGTGTTTTGGTGGATGTCTGTCTTCTAGAAGTCTGAGTTGAGATGTTGGATTTGCACCAAAAAGCGTTAAATTATCTCCTTCATGTGTCAGCAATTATTCTCATGAATGAGAACTCTTGGAAGAACCTGTCTACATCAAATTCAGGTCCAACTCTGTTCTTGTGGGAAACACTGATATAAACCAGAAATATTAATCTTTGCTGATCTGTGCACTCTATACTACTTTTAAATTATAAGAAGCAAGCTGTTCTTATTGTTACTTATTAGATTTAAGTGATGAAATTTCTGACTTAACAACATCACAGGGGGGAAAGTAAGTCTGTAATAAAACACTACTTCCTTCAGAATTTGTCATTGTGCAATGGGACGTATGGGCAATGTCTTTGTGGAGTCTGGCTGACTGTTTAAAGCTCAGGATTTTGTGTGTACTGGATACAGTAACTTGTTGACTTTTGCTGTCCTTGTGTGTGTCCTTTTTCTAGGAGTATCTAAAAGTGTTGACCCAAAGGCCACTTTCTATAGTGGTAAAAGATAAGCCTGTCCCTATCTAGATTAGTATTTAAACTTCAGGGGCATAACTCAAGGGGGACAAAGAAGTAATGTTAATGAAATGAGCTCAAGTACTGGCAATCAAGTTAATTCCTCAGGATATGTTTGATTGAGTAATATGCTGGCTAGTAAATAACCCTCCACCTGCACTGATTTCTTTTAAAATTTGTTTGCATAGTTCATGCTTAAGTGGATTTAAGATATCTTCAGAATAATCTTGACATGAAGAGGCTGCCAGAGGACAAGAACAGTCTTTCCTCATTGGTTTACTCATTCCACAGCTTGGAGAATCACAGCTAATTGATACTGTTTCCATTTAATTACACATAATTTTTCTGTTTTGCTACCCAGTGAGCCAGGAGAAGAAAACAATACTCTGTCTACATGCAAATCTTCCAATCAACAATTTAAAACCTTTATGCTCCCAAATTTGTTCTCTTTATTTCAGAATGAAAATGTATGTGCTTGGGCAGGTTCTTACAAGCTTTCATTGACTGGGGTTACTGTCACTGATGTTCAGACCTGTAATTTAGTGCAAGAAGCTTCCCCCTCCCTTTCCCTGCACACTGGAGCTCAGGGCTGGTATTTAGGCCTGGTGTCAGTGTTCCCAGCTCCCATCTTTTTGGGCAGGGGTGCCCCCAAAGACTAGATGTTCTGGTCCATGGGCTTCTTGTGCTTAGAACAGAATTCCCTTCCATGTTGTCACATCCCACCTTCAACCCTGTGCAGGAATGGCTGTACCTGTGTTTTGGTGAATGCTTTGGTGCAGACACCTGGAATGTTGCACTGATGGCACTGGTTTAATGAAAGGTGCTGAGACAAAGAGTAAATATAGAGGGATAGGGTGGGGAAATTAGAGGCTTCAGAGGAGAGTTTTTAGAATTGATGCTCCAAGGTAGAAGCCAGTAGGAGTTTCCTGAGGGCTTGGATGGAGCTCTTGGGTGAAAAAGACTTTTTGCATGGATGGCAGGAATGTTGTTGGAGCCAGGCAGGAAAGATGTGTGTGTGCGTCCAGTCCCTCTTGGCAGTAGAGTCTGCAGAGGCCTATGCATAGCTTTTGGAAAGAAAATAGGAAATGCTGTAGGGAGGAGGAAAGGGGGAAGGCTAGAAAGTATTTTTAGTAGAGAACTGCCCATGTTTCCATGAATGATGGCAAAGCCTTCTTGCTCTAGTTTGGAAAAGTAAATATTGGTTATGGGAACAGTGCTCCAGATGCACTGAATCTGCTTTCCTAATGTTGGTGGGCTCAACCCTGTGGACCTGAGGCTTATGTTTGGTTAATCTAGATGCTTCAGAGGGTAGGAAGGCTGATTTTTGCCTTGCCATGCCTTTTCCTTTAGCCAGGCACCAACTGTGTTCCCTGAGCAAAACCAGACAGTCTGTGTCTCAAGCAGGCCTTACTGACTTGTACTGCAAATTTATGATGAAGACCAGGAAGCTGATGCTACAATGTGACAAAAATATGGAGGGTTTTAAAGAAACCATTGTATAACGTCAGCTGTGCTTTTTCTTTTTCATGAGAAACTTTTTCAGCACAAGTGAAGTGCTGAGTCCAGTTGTTTGGATGAAGGATGGGGTCTCCTGGCACTTCATTGCAGGGAGGTGGGAAGCCACCAGGTGCTGTGGGCCAGCTGCTCTCAGTGGGGCTGTGCTGCGTGGGACCTTCCCAGCTCCCATGGCCAGGACGCCCTTTTGCCCTGGAGACTGTGGCATCTCTCATATCTTTTTTTCCCTTCCCCTTCTGTTTTAAATTCTTGCAAACCCATCTGTTTGTACCAGGGCTGGTGACTAATGTAATAACTCCTATTAGGTCAGAATAGCTGGAATCATACGGCAATTACACATGCACGCTCACATGCACACAGAAGGGTTGTTCCCCCTGCGCCCCCCTTTCCCCATCTCTGGAACAAAACATTCCCTCACTGTTCCGAGGGCTGGAGCAGCTGCCCAGCTGGCAGGAGCAGAGATGTTAATGCTGTCAGTGAAAGGATGAGTCACTTTGCAAAAGTTATTTAGGAGGGTCACCCTTCTTGTCCCCTTTCCCCTCCAGCCACTGATCCTTTTGGGTTCATCAGATGCTGGAGGTCTGCACTGGCTGCTGCCCGCAGAGAGCACAATGAAGGCTTGTCAGGGCAAGAAGGCTCCTGATGGGAGTTATGAAAATGAGTAGTCCTGTGTTTGACTGATCTGTTAGTCTCCTGAAAAAAGCTTCTGCCTGTCTTGGAAGCATGTGATAGCAGGTCCAAGGCTGCCCCTTTTCTTCATTTCTGTGTGTGGGTTTTTTTTTTTTTTTAATTGATTAGAAGGGAGTTCCCAGTGTGTGAGAGGAAATGAGAAGTAAAAGATGTAAGGAGAACAGAAAACTGTAATGCAACTTCCTTTTGGTTCTTATTTTTTTGGAAATAGGTCACTTAAAATCTGCCTTCTTCCTAGGAAAAAACAGTTCCTTAAAGGTTTTTGGAGGATGCAGAGCTCTTCTAAGACCTGTCTCTAGCTGAGACTCCTTTCATGATCTGAATCTTATCCTCAACTCATAAGATTGTGACTGATATTTGCTGCCTCTGCATACTCCTGTGGAACCAGAGTGCCCCAGGAGCCAAACCTAGTGCCCAAGCACTACTTTCTCCCTCAGTGAGAGCTCAGCAATGTGTTCCCAAGTCAGCTACAGGCTTGTCATAGGCCAAGCATGGCTTGTTTACTTTCTCAGCTGGAAAGAGCTCTGACTTTTGTGAAGGTAGCATTTGAAACAGTGCTGGAGGCCAGCTGCTGTGAAGGCTGATATTGGTGTAGTCATTGTAGTTTTGCTCATTAGATATGTTCTGAAAAACATATCTAAGATAAAATAAAGGTCTGTTTATCCTGAGCATTTGCTATGCTTTGCAATTCTCCCTCTTAACCTGAAATTGCTGGGTGGTTGCCATGGCTGTGCCCTGGCACTCTCACATGCATGCAGTGATGGACACTAAGCCCTGCAGTTCCCCTTCCACAGAGCGTGGCCCTTGAGGCACAGAACTGTGCTGAACACATGTGGCGTCCCCTGCATGGCCTAAACCTTCTCAGGTGAGGATGCCACCCTGCAGAGTTCTGGTTATTAATGCTAAAATTGAGCTGTTGCTGGGGTCATGCTGTTGAGGTGGGACTGGAAGTTGTTCTGGTCTCTTCTGTGATTTTTCAATGTGCCAAGTGAGCCCGTGCATGACATGCATGGACCGTCTTCTGTGTCCTTCTCCTTGAGTCTATGGCACCTGTGGGAGGCTGCTGAGAACTTTCTATCTATTTCTATTTCTATCACTTCTTAATGTCAGTACTTTCTCTGTCTTCTAATGTGTGTCAGCAAGTTTGCTGGAATTTGCTTTGGCGGCTAGGAGGATTTAGTTTCTTTGATCCTCAATTCCTGTCATTGGTTTGGAAATTATAGGAATATTTTTTAAATTTAGTAGAGGGAGAAAGAAGAAAAAAGAAAATTTTTTGAGAAGATTCAGGCATCCTTGATGACAATAGTTCTGGCTGGATAGAGGAATAAAATTCTAAATCAAATCTTTTGTTGCTTTTAACACTTAAAATGTTTTGACACTTCTCATCATTCCTTTAGAAATGTTTCTCATCACTTCTTAAGTGATCTGCTCATGACAGACAGGCATGCAGTCCCTTTCAGGCTGTGCCACAAACGGAGAAGCGCTGGCTCACAATACTGATGTGGCAGAGACTTCCACTGATAGCGAGTTGCGCGTTCCCTTCTGAGCACCATATATCCTTGCTGGAACAGCTAAATTTAACTGGTAAGTCCCACAATTAGTTTTTTGGTTTTTTTTTCTTCTAGATGATCTGATGCTGCTATAACAAAAAAAGTTATTCCTTGTTTCTAAAAGCCAGAAAAATGTGCATGTGTTTTCCCCCTTCTCCCTCCATGCAGCTTTCCCCTGGGGTACAGAGGTAACTGTTTAATTTGGTGGATAAATTAAAATTCTGGTGTTTGAAAATGGCAGGCAGCCTAGTTAAGCAAACTTGCATATGTAAGTGGGAAAGAATGGTCTCCGGATGGAATTTAAATTAATATCTTTTTAAGATAATATGCTTCCTTGCTACCTCCCTGGAAAGATACCTGTACGTTGACCATGAAATAAGAAGTGACTAAGTGTGCTGACAGAAGAAATACAAACCCAGAATACTCATCACTGCAAACCAGTCTCATGCCATTTTGTGGATGTCTAATTGGCCCCATGTAAAATACTAAATTAAGCCTGAATATTCAGATTAGAGGATTAAAATAGCCTCTATCAGAAGTTTATTCTGTTCTCTGATATTTTTGTCCTATTTTCAACCTTTATAGAGGTGACACATCCCTGCTCAGCGTTACTGGCTGCGTATTGTCAGTCTGGAGTACTGGCGCTCCATCTGTGAGCTCCAGCTAGCAGCAGGTACTGTAAATCATAGAGATTCATGACAAGGCTGTGAAGTTTTCTGAAGGACAAATCACAGTATCTGTGTAGAAAATTACTGTATCTGGTAACCAAGAGTGGCTCTTGGTTTGTTAAACACTGCTGGGATGTGTTTGGTGATGCTTTAACCATCGTGAATCAAACGCACATGAACGACAAGTGTATTCATTTATGTTCTGCAACTCCTATCTTCCTCATGTGGTCACTTTCACACTTGTGCATATGTTTGTTGCCTCCAGAAGAACTGAGCTGAAATGGAGCATTGGGCTGTTCCAAGGTTTCCTTTTAGATTTGGGAATGGAGAAGATTGAGTCACCCAAAAGCATGTGTCCTCATGCTGCTACAGGCTGTACTGGCTTGGATGGAGTGACCAAAGCATAGTGGGTCTAGTACCTAAATATCCACAGTCTGGAAGTCTTCCAGTCTGTGATGGCACAGGCTGCTTTGTGGTGATGTCCTTGGAGACTTGGCTTGGCTAGTTTGGAAGCAGGTGCAATTTGGATACAGATGTGCACCTTTTGCACACATTTTTGGATCTGTTCTTCCGAGAATTGTAGGTCTTAGGGTGTCCTATGGGGTGCCGGTAGATGAGTGCTCCCAGATAGTGGAGACTGATGGCTTTTGGGATTTAGGAGGAAGCTAATGGTGACTAGCAGGGTGAAAATGGTTAAGCAAAGGGACCTGCCCAAGAGGATGAGGCAGCAGCAGCCTGAAGTGAGTAGTTCTCCCTCTAGGATGGGGTGGAAGAGTGCTTAAGGCAGATAATTTCTTGTGAACCAAATGCAGCAAAGCCCAGTCAATGCAAACTCTACAGTGTTGATGGTCAGAGCTTGTCCCTCTGTGTTGTGTGTGGGACTGCCAGTGCTGGTTGAGGTGGCAAGAAGGGGTGTGACTGGGAAGGGGGAAGCCTTGGGGGCTCTCTGTACAGCCTCTGCTTGCGCAGCCCTGCTCCATCTCCTTGACTTCAGACGGTGTGCAGAAACACCCTTGGGCTAATGTGGATGTACTCAACAACCATCTGCAGGGAACTGTGCCTGGAGAAGCTGCCCTGGCACATCCCTCAGTACATCCTTGGGACATCTGTGTGTGCCTAGCTTCATCCTCTGTATTTCCAGCTCTTCACATGAATTCTTGAGGGAGACGAGAAATGAAGCTATTCCTAGAAATTCCACTGCAGTTACATGTCTTTTTTCCTTCACTGGCGGACTCGTCCTTGCTTCTTTTTGGTGCCAATGTTAACACGTCTTTTGGCTGTTAAGGGTAGTTTTTAGACTTGTTTAGAAGAACCTCCTCCCTTTTCCCTGTGTGCCACTTGCTGTGCTCTGGGGAAGGATGCAGGCCCACGGCTGTTGAGTATTTCACTTTGTAGACTTTTGATACATTTCTGTCCCAGTGAGAACCTGGGCTCAGCCCAGAGCAGCACTATGGTGCAGGGAACAACAAATGCATTGCAAATGGTTTCTCTGCAGTGCCTGTGCTGTATGGGGCACTCTGAGTAATGAAGCATCATTTTGGCTTTAGGGTACTTGTTTACAGCCTGGTATGAAGCCTGTGCATAAAGCCAGGAGAGAAGGGCATTTATGTGTGTTCTTATGCATCAAATTTCCTTTCTTGGGCTGCCTTGCCATCCTATGCAAGACTTTCATGCAAAATATGGTTCTGCCCTTGGTGTGCCTGCCTTTGTGCTCTTGAAAACAGGAGAGAGATGTGCTTCCTTTAGGGCTGGCCCTGCTCCAGATTTCCTGGAGCCCCAGATGTGCCCCACAGAGTACCCCTGCCACCACTGAGCAGTGCTGTTAATGCTTTTGGCACCAAAATACAGCTGGTGACTTCTGCTTCTTCCTTTCCCCTTGATCATGAAGGGGGAAGGAGGTGGGGGAGGTAAAAAGGATAAAAAAGGGGTAAAAACCCAAAAAGCCCATGTGTGGAAGGAGAAAATTTCCCAGCTCAGTTTGGATGAACCTGCTTCCCACCCTGCTGCCTGGGGAAATGTTTTCTGTGGTGGTGTCTTTGGCACCATGCCTGACAGCAGCCATTCTCTTCAGTTTGCTGCTCCTAAAACACACTTTGGGCAAACTGTGTTTGTGAGCCCAGTTCACAAGAGTGTTCTCACTTAGGGCAGAATTTAATTGCACGCTGGAGTCAAACTGAGATTGAGTGGGACTTGAGTGAAGCTTAAAGAAAGACCTGGATCTCATTTGCAGGCTGTAACTGCCCTGTGGCACCAAGCAAGACCTGCAGCTTGAGGCAGGCCTGGTCCCTCTCTAATGCTTGCAGCTGGATACAAGGAATTGAAAGAGGGACTGACTGCCCCTGTTAGGGCAGGAGTTTGGATGTGGTTGATCCTGCACCCTGAGCGCATCAGTGATGCAGGCAGGAGTGATTATCTCCATCCAGCTGCACAGGTCTGTCTCTGGACCCCATCTCAGCTCAGGTGCTATCTCTGGATCCAGAGATATGATGCTGGAGGGTCTCCAGAGACAGACCGGAGCTGTGGCTTTTGAGGGCAGAGGATGCAGAATGGGATGGGACAAACTGTGTTTGGGTTGCTGTGGGAATGGGCAATACAAAGTCACCCCTCTTCCTTGTCCTTGCTCCCACAGAGATTTCATAGAGGGTTGATGCTGTTGACTTCCTTTTCCTACTGCAGTGGGAACTGCAGCCCCTGGGGCATGTGTGTGTGTGTGTCAGAGATCAAAGGAAGGGTGTGGGAAACGTGGTTCTCCTATATGTCCCTGCCTGGGAAGCACTCCCACAAGGCCTGTTTGGCTCTGATCATCCCAGACCATGAAAGATAAACTCCTTTCCTCCAACCCGAGTAGCTCCAGGTAGTTTAGGATTGACCCTATGAGCAAAGGGCAAGACTCTGGCTTTGCCCATTGCATAGGTGGGCTTTAGTTGGGGTGGCTCATTGCCAAGGACAGGCAGCTCTGAAATAGTGTTTTCTGGTTTTGGCATCTGATATCAGAAATGTATTTTGGTCAAAACAAGCAATTTTCACTTCAGAAGAGTAAGCCCAAGAAATCTGTCTAGCAAACTTGTCCACTCCTGTGGGGTTTTATTCTTAATTTCGACAAGTAAGTGGAAGCAAATGAAGTGTGAACCTCACCCAACTCTGGTTGGAGAAAGCATGCAATTGCACCGATGAAGCAGTGTTTCCTAAAATAACAGCTTCGGGAACCTCTGCAATCTGTTTCCCTGTCTCTTACCCTTTTACAAGAACTGAGGAGCCTTTCAGCATTGTGAGGCAAGGCTGCGAAATAGCAACCAGAACAAGAGTGCCTCAGTCTCTCGCACTCTATCTGAGGACCTAATGGGCTATTATTAGCCGGGGATACCAAATACATTCTGTAAATATTTGAGAAGCCCTGTGAAGACACATGCTCTTTTATGAGCCCCACAATCGCTAAACCCAGGCAAAATGCAGCGGAAGAGCCGGAGCAGTTCACACTCATCACCCCATTTTGTTCTTGTCTCTGGAAGAAATGCACTTGGATGCCTCTTGGGTCAAGGCTGAAAATTCTGTCCCTAATTCTTGGCAGAGAGGGTTTATTTGCAAGTGGAGAATGGACAGCAGGGCTCCTGAGCCCCTGGGCTGGCACACGGTGGTTCTCCTGGCACAGAACTCGTGGGAGATGGTCTGAAGGGTCACCGGGCTCCTCCAGCGTACTGCGAGGTGCCCACCTTCTGGGGGGGGGGGCGGGATTTCCTTATAGCTTCTTGTCCTCTTTCGGAGCAGGGGTGACCCGCAATCTCGGTTTCCATCGCTAGAGGGAGGAAAACTACACGGAATTATCGCCTTCTCCGGTCTGCTCCGTCCATCCACTCCAGGCAAGAGAGAAGATGCTCTTAGTACCTAATAGGTGAGGAACATGTAGAATTGCACTAGGTGAGCTGTGTTCCTTCGACAGAATTTAATGGGAAAAAACCAAACCCAATCTTTAACAAAAGCAGATAGAAGCTTTTTTTGTATTCTTGAAGCAGTGCACCACAGACACCCCTTATTTTTTATTGAAAACATAGCAAACTGAAATTAGTTTCAGAGCAAGATGATGACAATTTCAACCTAGCAGTGTGAACATGGTTGTAAAGACATCCTGATCCCATGGGAAATACTGGAGAACAACTTCCCTTTGCTTTCAGAACCTATTTCATGAAGCCTGGTAGCTCTTTACCAACCTGCCTGAGACTTGTGATTATGAGAATTAACCCAAGGTCAGCTTTGTCACCAGAGAGGCACTGAGTAGCTATGCTGTTTTTACCTTCATCTGTGATTAAGGGGTCGATCCATTTTCCCCACAAGGTGTGGTTTTGTTAAATTAGACATGTCAGAATGAGCTACGGTCCCTGTAAGAAGAAAACTAAAGATGCATCTCTGCTCTAGACTTTTTTATGATGGCCATGGTCATAGCACTGTGCTCTAAAATGCTGCAGGCAAAGGTGTTGCTATCTCTCGGAAGATATGCTTTTGAGGGGGTGCTCTTGAGGGATCACAGTAGATTTTTTTTTTTTTTTTTCCTAATAATGTTAAAAATGAAAGAAAAAAGGTAAGGCAGTTCATTGCAGCATGGAAGTAATAGTAATAAAATAGTAAGTAAAATAAGAATAAAAATAGAAAGCAAAACTGACTAAGAATGAATGTGACCACAGCCTGTCTGTTGCTCAAGCCTGAACAGATAAAAACCAGAGACACTATCAAGTCAAGAGAAAAGGCACATGTGTGGATTTTTCTTATTTTTTTCTTTTAAAATTTATTTATATGCTTAAATTCTAGCTATTATATGCTGTTGGTAGCAGTAGAAATCAAACAAAAAAGTCAACACTTTTTTTCTTTCATAATGAAAGGAAGCAGGAATGGTGCAGGACTCTAACTCTGGAAAAAATTAAAAGATGGAACTATAATGAAATTCTTAATGTGTGACTCAGAGGTGGTCAAACTTGTAACTGTCTGGGTCATTATCAGGAGGGGAAAAGGACAGGGTAGAACTGTACTGAACATGCACCCCCTCCTTCCTCCCGCCTTTATATTTTGATGCAAAAAGGAACGTGCACGTCCGTATTGAGCAAAATGTGGCTTCTGGCAGTGAAAACAGCATGAAAGGGCTGAAATAGCAGCAGGCCCCTGTAGGACAGAACAGGGGGGTATTGGGCTGTGCTCTGGGCTCAGCCTTCCTTGGGGAAAGCTTTGTCTGGCTGCAGTGTTGGATGGGGCTGGCAGTGGTGGAAAGGAGGCAAATTTCTTCATCCAAAGCCCGTCCGAGCATTGCTGGTGCTTGGGAAGAGAGGAGGGAATGAGTGCCCGAGAGGAGGGTGTGCCAAAAAGATGTGGCTGGCAGTGGAGCAGCTGGCCTCTGCTGCTAACTCAGATTGGCTTGCCCAGGAGGATCCTAATTACAGCACAACTGCTGTCTCCATAATCGCTGCGGCAGGAGCAGCGCGGGCCATAAGGCGCTGAAAGGGACCTGGATGTGGCAGAGGAAGATTATTAGAGTTACTGCACTCTGTCCTGGCCATTGAGTTGCATAAAACTACCAGATGTCAGGGAGGAAGAAATGGGTCATCCTCAGCATAGGCTTTTCCAAATAATGTCATTGACTGCTGATATATGAACAATGTGATTGTGCAGTGGGTTATGCTGAACTGAGAGTATTTGTGGGGAAAGCTCTGGAAATGCATTGAGTATTCTTGGGCACTTGGGTCTGATTTGCAAAGCAGCAGCTACTTCGGTGGCTGGTGTCAGATGGGAATAAGAAAAGATGCTCAGACAACCCCTAGTGAAGGACTGTAGCTGTGTTGGATGTTCCCTGTGTGGCAGGAATGCTGACCCTCACCCACCCGCACCATCCGCTGACAAATGAAATCATCCTTGACAAAACTGGGGCCTGGCAATTATCAAGAAAAGCAGTGATGAACAATAAGAAAACTATGCTTTAGGATGTGAATGTTCTTATTTTTGTTTCCTGGTATGTTTCCAAGGTCAGCTTCTTCAGATATATTTTGAAATCAAAATAGTAAGCTCAGACAATAAGCATTCAGGGGGAATGCATCAAAGCAGATGTGATTTTTGTAGTATGGGCAGTGTGCTGGCAACTGGAAGTTACTGCTCATGCCTGTTGCATTTAGGATCTAGGGTAGCAGTTGCTCCCACCACTTCATCTACAGGACAGAAGTATCAAAGGTTTTACAATTCTCTTTTTGGAAGTGCTTCCTCAAAAAAGGACTAAACTGCATCTTTGACTTTCAGGCCAAGTGTTCCCCGAGTGGAAAATCTGGTGCTTAGTCCCTAGATGGAAATAAGGGAAGCAGGGTGCAGGTAAAGTGTTATTCCCTGCATCCTCCCACTTGCTTCCCAGCAGAGAGAGCCCCCGCCTGCTTCCCCACAGGCTGTGCCCGAGGCACGCGTTTTCCCCTTGCGCCAGACTTTAATCACATGCAATCGCCTTATGGATAGCCGGGGCAGTAATGGTGATCTTAAACATTGCTGGATGCCTCACAGTCGCTTTATCTAAGTCTGTTCACACTGTTGCAGCTTTTCTTGCTGGTGACGATGTGGCAGAGAAGGACAGAGTGAGAGAGTGAGATAGTGTGGAAGTGGGAGGCCGTGCCAAGGTGACGAGCTATTTTGCATTGGCATCTGATGGTGCTAATCAGGAACCATGTACTTTAGAAGGTGTCTTTTGATAACGTGCTTTTATAATTTAACCCTCCTTATATTTTTGGATATATAATTTGTGTAGGGTTTACAACCTGAATCTGCTTAGGTGCCTCTGGTTTCTGACACAGCAGCAGCCTTTGAATCAGCGAGTGTCTGCTCTTGCTGCTTAATCTCTGAGGCAGCCAATTTGGGGACAGAAGGAGTCTTTACTTTATCTGCTCCAAACACACTTGCACTTTATTCCTTTGTATTGGGAAAACAGGGGAAAAAAAAAGAAGCAAAAAAAAAAGAAAAAAAAAAAGGAAAGAAGCGCTGTGTGTGTGAGCACGTGTGTGTGTGTGTTTATATAGTATGGGAGACAGAGACTAAACTGAGCAAGTGTGGGAGGGTGAGAACCTTTATTGTGCAACAAACTGATGGCACCAAATATGCTGCATTTGTTGTGAGTTAAAAGGTTTATACAAAGATTTTCTTAGTAGTGTCTAAGATCTTAATAGGGTAATTAATCTTTCTAAGTGTTACTGCCAGATTATGGGATCAGCTATTACCCCTGGCTACGGAGTACTCCTTTGTGTGTTGCTATGAACAGGACTAAGTGATGAGACTACTCCGTTTGCCAAGCAAAGATATGGTTGCTGCTAGCTTGTTTATGTTTGAAATGTGTTTTCTGGTGCAGTAAGAGAAGGCTGCACCATTTCTTTGGGAATATTGGTGCCCTTTAAAATGAGTCTTATTAGGAAAAGAAGGGCATGATGCGCTGTAGAATTTCCAGAGCTTTATAGAAAAGTGCATATATGCTTTAAGAGACATAATGGTGAGTTGTTTGGTTTGACAATTTTTTTTAAAGCAGGAAAATAAATAGATAGCTAATGTAATTGTGAGAAAGCAGCTGTAGGAATAGATAAAAAAGTGGTCTCTACTTAAAAACTTCTGCATGGAATGCAGAAGCCAAACATTTTAGTTGAGGAATTAAAATCCAAGTTGTGTTGCTGCAGGATAGGGGAGGACATAGAGGATGTGGAAGAATTTTCTCAAGAAATAAGCTTTGCTCAATCCTGTTTATTCCTAAGAGTGAGTCAAACCTTAAGGTTGTTTTATTTACTAGATAAGGGAACTTTTTTCCCAGTGACACTGCAGTTAGGGGGAGAGGGAGAAGAGGAAAAGCAGCACATTACCCCATGGCTGTCAGTGTTGAAACAATTGGGTCATTCTGGAGAAATGCTTGGCCAAATTTTGACATCTCCTGTACTGCTGAATGAGCAACCTCTGGTCAAGGTCAGTATCAACTACTCTGTCCACATCCTTTAGCCTGGTCTGGTGAAGGCTGTCATGTCCTTTAGTGATGATCAAGGGAAACTCGAACTCCAGGCTTTAATACGCAATATAGCTGGCTTGAACCTAAGATTGCTTTTAAGCCATCCCAGAGGCATCGCCTGTAAGTGACTATTTATGTGTGGGCATGTGTGCTTCATGTGTAGTAACAATGGTGACACTGTCATGTGTTGAGATGAAATGCTTTGGGCTGGGTCAAGTTGCTGGCTTTTTTCCTAGGCATTGGGTGGGAGAACACATTCACAGGATATGTGGGAGGAACCCTTTGCTTTGTGGCTGGAGAGGTGGTCAGTTTGGAGAGAGGCAAGGAAAAGGGTGCTCATGGAGGCTGGAGGAGGAGGGGAAGTTGCCACCTTCTGCCCTGCTGGAACACAGTGATGCTGATGGCATGCTGCAGGCCTGGGATCAACGGGGGCCTCCCCTTTATGAGAGCAGGTGCCTCCCACAGGGTCAGCTGGCAGTGCCCACTCACCTCTGTGGCCACCGTCGGGTTGTGTGCTCTCTTCTTTTTCTGCTCTACAATGGTTTGCAGCCGAGCAATGATGAAAAGGAGAAGCTGCAGAACCTTGTTCACACTTTTCTCAGTCTCAGCAGGAAGTTTACATTTATACAATGCTTGGAGAACGTTGAAACTATGCCAAACCACCAGAATAAAGTCATAATACTACAGCTTGGCATGGTGCTGAAGAAGACTCCCCCAGGGCACACTGTGTGGAAGCAGGGAGAGGGATTGAAGCAGGTGGCCAACCAGGCCTTGTAGGCTTTTATTCTAGATGGTGACACACCCCTGCCTGGCTTGTCCCTAGATTTGGATGGTGAAATGCCAGCACTGCTGTCCTGGTAGGGCTTGTGCAGTGCTGAGCTGCTCCTGGTGGGCCCATCCGGGTTCCTTTGTGGCAGCTCCTGCTGGCTGGCCACTTGTTAGGATCAAGGGAGGAGCATGCCTTTGGGGATGCCTACGTGGCCCAGAGGGTCTGGGGAAAGGAGCTGCTTAGCTGATGGTGGTGGGGTGGGGGAATCACCAATTCCTCCCACTGGGCTGTTCATGAGGACAGAAAAGGAGGGAGATATTTATCCCACATCCCTAGGAGTGGTGATGGTTGAAAGCCAACCATAGCTTTCCAAGCTGCTGCAGAGTCATCATCCTTGCTTTAAGTGATTGGAGTATGCTTCCAAGGAATTGAATGCTTGCCTGAAAGTTAGAGTGAGCTTCTGGCTCTGTGCTGGTGTCCTAGCACATGCAAAGCCTCCCCCCCAACACCTAGCACTGGGATTTCTCACTCTAATGCTGCAGAGATGTGCTCTTTTTGTAAGTAGATGTTTTTATTGGTCAAATTACATTTTCAGCTTTCTGCATTCAGTATTTGGGATGTAATTTGCTTTACAAATCTCAGTTTGATTCTAGAGGCGATATGCAATGTGAGATGCTAAAAACTCTGAAAGAAAGTCTTTGAAGATAATTACAGCTACCTTACCACAAGGAAGCTCTGAGAGTTATAAGGAAAAAACCCAAACAAATCCCTATTAATGCAGAGTTAAGATGACCCAGTTGTACCAGGGACCTTTCCAAATGGAAAATTCAAATTCAGGAAGTACAGAATCAATGTACATGCCAATAAAACATTAACTCTGGCCCCCTGGAGCTGGTGCTGCTCACTGGGAATTATCTGCAACCACTCCAGCTGCAGTCACTGTATTAGCTGGAGCAGAATTGAACGGTGGAAGGATTAGCTGGAGTTTGGCAGAGCTTGGAGGACAAAAGGAAAAAAATTCAGGGTGGGTGAGAAGAGAAGCTGAATGCACTTACCTGTGTGTGTGTATGCACGTGGGGGAACTTCAGCACCGAGATGCAGCAAGGAGATGTACCTAGAAATGGGGTTTTCATGGTAGAAGGGCATAAGATAACTTGGTTTAGTGCTGGAGTGAGGTGATGCTGTAGGCTGTGTGTCTGGGTGTGGGTTAGATGTGTGTAGCTTCCCTCTGGCACAGCACACCTGCAGTGCAGTTAGCATTGGCACAAGCAAGGGGTTGGATGCTGTCTCACTGTGGTCATCTGTGGTTGTCCTCCTTTCCTTCCATCTCCACAAAGAGTGTTGCTGGGGAACCGAGGTCAAGAAATAGTTGTGCAACTGAATTTTCTTCATTTCAAAGGTTTGCTTATCCAGACTGATACATATTACTGGGCAGCCCAGGCTTTCTGATAGCAAAGATATTTGTCACTGAATTTCCCAGGTTTATTCAATAGTAATAGAAATGTTGTTTTTTTTTTAATATCTTTTTTTTTTGGCTGTTGAAAATAATGGTGACTTAAGCAGTTGAAGTTAACATATAGGTTTTCTTGGTGTATATATATCACTAAAAAGGAAATAGGGTGTCTTATGATCAAGTGGTTGTGTTCTTTTTTATGTAACAAAATCAATTTTGTTACTGTGTAATGGAAATTATAGAATGTTTTGAAATGACTGTGGGCTAGCAGAAGCGAAAAGGAATTCAAAATTGTGGTCTGTCCCTCCTAGTCTTCAGTATTTTCTCCTGTACAGCAGGCTGATACATCTCCATCCTGCCTCCCTGCATTTCAGGTAAGGTGTAGTCTGAGTCAGCAGAGATTTCAGACCTCTTTGAAGACTCAGCCTTCTAACAGGAAAGATTTCCTGGCCTGTGTGTGAGCCAAGCTGGCCCTCTGATATGCCAGATGCACCTGAACCTCTTCTCTTACCCCTTGTTTTTGGCAAACCCACAAACTGAGGAAAACGTTGCAATGAAGTGCTAACATTATTTCAAGAAGGAGCTAAAAAAAGCCCCTGGGAGAGAAGGGGTTTATTAACAAGTCATGGGACTTTGGTATGCCTCAGGCAACATTTTCAAACTGTTGCTCTCCCAAATCAGTCGCTATAATTATACTACTTCCCAAACAGAAAAGGACAACATGGGAAATTCATCTAATGTACTATCATAGGTCTGAGCCTAGAAGCAGAACAAAATGGGTTATTGTAACATAATAGTAAAATAGGTGTGACTGCAGAATAGCGGGTCAAAGCAAACCTTCAGATGAGTAATTATTTCTTACTATCCTACTTGTTCTATTTCATCCTTAGGTATTTAATTACACAGTTTTCCTTTTCTCCTGTCCTAACATGCACCACCAGGCAATTTTTTTCCTTTGAGCCTTGGAAACAGTGTGACTGGAGTGCTTTACTGGAGCTGCTCTCCTAAAAATAAAACTTTGAACAATCTGAGCAGTAGTATGACCAGATTTTGTAATTATGGCTCTGTCTGGAGGGCATAAGATGGATGAGGGTGTCCTTGTGCTGGGTGCTGTACCTTTTGTGTTAAGGCAGGAACTTAAAAGCAGTAGAGCTCTCAAGAAAACCACTGTATTCTGTGCAACTTGCAGCCCTTGTGTGGAGTTAATTCCATCCTTTGAAATGGGTTAGGTGCAAGTTCAAACAAGAGGTAGCTTCAACAGCGTCCCTATCAGGGGATGAGAGACTAACTTCTTTGCTAGGATGTTCACTGGCTAAATGTAGTAAATGATGCTCCTGTGTTACTAGCCTGGAAAAATAGGACTCAAGTGTTTTCTTAAAAAAAAACAAAACCAAAATCCCTGCCCGCTTAGGTGCTTACAATGTTCCTGTCATTTTAGTCTTCAAACGCCTACTATTCTAACATCTCAGCTGATAGCACAGTGAAAAGTAAATCTCTCTCAAGCATTTTCCTCCCTCTGAGTAATAGCTAATCTAATAATAGTTTGACTCCTACCACCACAATAGCTGTCTTCTATAAAATGTGTAAAGGGAGGAGGCTGAAGATTTCATCTCCTCTTTGGTGACCCCAAACTCCTTGAAAGTAGTACAAGAGTACTGAACTTGGGCCCTGCACTGCTTATGTATCACCCTAAAGCTGTTTTAGAGGGTTGAATGTTTCTCAGATTTGGCTATAAAAAATCCAGCAAATCCAAGCGACCAACCTTCCCCAGCAATACACATCCCTTTCACTTTTTGTTATTTTTTCCCCCTCTAGTGTTAATATTTCCTTTGTTAGTGTTTCTGCATGAGATCTATTTATTCATTTTTGTGCTTTTACATCAGCCCTAAATGATCTTCCTATTAGCACAGGAAGCTGGCAGCAGCCAGTCTGCAGCCTTTGGATAGTCAACTAATTAAGGGAAAAGCAGGTGTGGATGGATCTATTGAGTCTATAAATAAGTGCCAAAAATTTAAGTTATTGGTCTGTGAGTGTTAACAGGTGGAGCACAGTTTTTATGTCTTCAATGGAGAGAAAAAGAAGGGTTAGAGGAAATTATTTCTTCCCCCGTGATTTAAAAGCTCTTCAGTAACAAAATATGTCTGCTCTCAAAAAAAAGAAAAAGAAAAAAAAACCCAAAACAAAAGCCCTTGTCTTGTACATGTTTACTCTTGAAGACAAATAAAGGTAGTGTAGGGGTTCTTATTTTCATTGACCTGGACTGGGTGATAAAATGGGTGGTCTGCAAAGAAATAATTCATATTCTCAGGCTGACACTCAGAAACGTAACTCACAAATGACTACAGATGTTAGTGCCTTTTGTTCCTTTGCAGTTCTGTTTATAAATAAAACTTTCTCTGCCTTCAGTCAAATGCTCAAAATGTTCTAATCTGCAAAAAGCCTCTTCCCTCAGTGCTAAAGAAAAATATGATCTATTGAGCAAAGTATTATGCAAGGGATTTTGTGTCTAAGAATATATTCTCTCCTCACACTGATTTATCCTCCTCCCCAATTTCTGTACTGGCTTTCTTCCTTTGTGCTTGATTTAGTAATTTATTCAAACAGTTCTAACCAGGGGGCGTTTTTCACCAGGGTGCAGTGGCAAGAGACCACAAAAGCATTTCACAACACGTACAAAATACATTAAACCACTTTCAGGGTAGTATAACGTGATAGGATAATGTTAGAATAAAAACATGTAAACCAACCACCTACTAACTCGACTGGTTTCATTAATTTTGATCTGACTGATATGAAAGTCTTCTTCATGGACATGTATTAATCTTTTATGGCCTGTGTATAAATTTAAATGCAAAGCTTATACTAAAGCTTGCATGTGTCAATCTGGGAAAAGCAAGGTGAGAGAAAAACCCAGCAGTCAAAAGATATGCATTGTTTATATTAAAAAAAACTCTGGGAGCATCTACCCAAGCTGACAGGTGTTGATCTGGAGAGGTAAGGAAGGGGACCTCTTGTCTGAAACTTTTGGGAAGCACTGATGGTTTTAGGGACTTTAATTTCTGAATGTGTGTCTGGAAATCAGAATGGAACATTTGCCTTTCCCTTTCTTTTCTGCCTCTTAAATGCTTAGAGATGGGAAGGGGAAGGGTTTTTGAGGTTAGATTGGTCACAATGGATCATCTTTTAGTGTCAAGTCTGCTTCTCAGGGCACTCAATCATGTGCACGTGTGACCTCTGCCTGCTAAGCTGTAGGATGCTCTGGCTTGGAAAGGGGAATGTTTATAACTTGTTTTTTGCCCCTGGTTGCTCTTTGTATGGTTAATGAGAGATTCACTAGAGCAGGGACTGGGACAGGGTAACCAGCCTTCCCAGCTAAGTGTACTAATTAGTCTCTCTTTCCCTGTCTCTTAATGAATTCATGCATATTCATTGAGAAGCAGAACAGCTCCAATAGGAGAGAATCAAGGAAAAACTGAATACCCTGCAGCCTACCTGATGGTTATAACTTTCTCCTGATGGTTAGAGAGCATGGCTTAATTTCTTTGAAACAGGTGGAGGGAAGAAAAATGCTTTTTAGCCTCTAGGGTGAATACTCTGTCCACTAGACTATTGCAGGCAAGATTCTGGTCCCGTTTTGCAGCATATGTGTGTGTGTTCATCCTTAGTTCTGATCTTCTTTCACTGCAAGTGCCTTAAATATAAACTTTTTTCAAATTGGATCTGAAGAAAATGTTTGGCTTGCACTTGTTTCCTAGACAAAATAAATCTTAATTCCAAAATCTGATCTGAAATTAAATATTTCCCTTCCTTATACTGCTCCAGATAGATTTCTTTGGTTTGATTAAGGTATAAGGAGTAAATTATGGATGTCATTTTACATAAGTGCTTTTTAAAGCACTCAAACTCTACCCTACTTTTGGATTTAATCCTCAGGAACACTTATGTCTTGCCATACAAAAAAAATTGTCACTAGAACAGAAATTAATAAAAAAGACTTGAAGATAGGTGAGTAACCATAGGTAGAGAATACTGACAAAATCCATCCAGCTGATGTAAAGCTGGCTGTGAAATGGATGCTAAAAATAAACCTCAATTCTAAAAGTCAGTTCTGACAGACCTGGGTCCTGTTTCTTTCTGTAACATAATTTGCCACAATCTGTGGGCTGATGTTGCAGTAAATTAGGTTCGTGATACTTACTGTTAATGAGTCACTGAATAAATACATCTGTATAAATTAGCCCACAATTTGCCTGTTGCAAAAATAAACAGTTTTGATTTCCTGTGTGAGCAGCATGGCAAGCATTGTGCACATGTAGTTTTACTAAACACTGAAGATGTTAAACTGTGGGAAGAGAAAGTGTTCACAAACAGGTGTTGAATGGTATCTGGTGGGATGGAGAGGTTCAACCCTACTCTGCATCCCACCAAACTGGAATGGGGGCCTGTAAAGCAGGGTGGGGCAGGAGGGGTCAGCATACGGATCAGGAGAATCAAGCCCCTGAGGTCTTTGGAGCTATCATCTTGTTTTAAACTGGGTGTCCTCTGTGTCAGCATGTATGAGAACAGCAGCAATAAATCATGTACCCAACAGCAGGGTTCAAGATGTTGTGTTTTGGTAGCATGGTGGCTTGAGCCTCATTGCACTAGATCCTGTGTAAGACCAAAGTAGGAAATGTTCCACTCTCAAAGTACTTTACAGTTCAAGTCTAAGAAGATGTAATAATACTTGGAAGGAAGACAACAAAACCAGTAATGAGGACTTGGGTTTATATAGGCCAGATATTTGTACAGTCACAGTAGATGTTCCTGTGCTTCTCGTGCATGTTTTTAATCTCCAAGTATGGTAGTCCAAGTGTTTTACAAGTTACCAAGTCTGGAAAAACTTGGCTACCTATTTTTTTCCTGTGATAACTCTCCACTCACCCCTGCCCTCCCCACTCCACCTCCCATGCAATGACTTCAGTCGAGGCTGTGTGGAAACAGAACTTAGTTCAATTCTCAGTCCTTGTGAGCTGAGTAGTGTTTTGCTGTGGAGCTGTGCTGTGATACAGAGAATAATTATATCATGTCAGTCTCCCTGAAATGGTGCTCTGTGTTAAGCTCTGGGTCATTTCCAAGGGTTGCAAGGAGCTGCCTGTCTGCTGGCACTAGACATGTGACCTCAGTGAAATGTCTCCTTCAGTATCTACAGGCTGTGATGTGTCACACTGATACACATTGCTACCTTAACACTCACTCAACAGCAGCTCTCTGATGTGACAGTGTTTTTCTGATTCATAGATATCCAAGGAGATGGAGGCCTGTGTAATGTTATTCTCTTTGCCCAGCTGGTCTGATAAAATGGATATCCACACACAAAGTCATTGAGCGAGTGGCTTATGATAGCATGCAGGAATGGGAACTTCAGTGCTTATTCCATCCCTGTCCTCTTGCAGACATTTCTTCTGGAGGTTGACTCATATTGTCAATGAAATAGATCAAAAGCATACTTAGCAATTTGTAGGGTCATTTTGGTGGCTTCTTTGGGTCGGACATGACTTCAAAAGCATCTGGTAAACCTTTGGTCGATAGTATTCTGCATGGGTGGGATTTTCTAGACAAAGAGTTGTGACTTTTTAAGCAGATAACTTCTGTCTCTCCTGCCATCCAGCATGGTCCTTGCTTGTTGGCACACAGTGCTGTGCTTCCTCATCTTCTTTATGTCTCAGAATGCTACATGCAGGTGGTCAAGCTGGAATTTACTGGCTGGCTGCCAGCCCAGGGAACATGTGGACCCTGCTAGAGGATGCACTCATCAGGATCCCCTAGGCCCAACCAGCAACCATACACACAGAGCTCACTTCTTTGACTGCCTCCTGTGCTGTGAGCGGAAAACGCTGAGAGGAATATGGAAAGCACAGGATGAATTAATGAGCAGCTATGCAGAGGGAAACCCTAATCTGACCAGGTGGAAACAAGGAGAGCAGAGCTATTTAAGCTTAACCTTTTAACAGTGAGATGCTTCTCTGAAAGTCCATTTTATACTGAAACAATAATGAAGTTGTTTATTGCACACACGTGCACACACACACAAACAGACACACACATATATATATGTATATACATCTGCACATGATATATACATGCCTGACTCAAGTCAATTTGATTCTGCAAAGTAGTGAGCAAACTTGTCCTGGATGGGAAATTTGTAAACTGTTTTATAGTGCTGAAGAGGTATTTGCAGAGGTTATCATTTGACCAGCAAGGTTAATGTCTCCAGGCTCCTGCTCCGGTCAAGGGGAAGGCAGAAACTCCTCCTACATGCTAAAGCAGCAAAGATAGAACTTTTTCTTCCGTTAATTTCCCTGTGGGAGAGCTTTTCTCTTGACAGAGATAGTCTTTTTGGTAGCACTGAATAAATGCCCATCAGAGACAGATGTGAACTAGAAGAGGCCAATTTTTTTCTGGTTTTGAGAGAAGTGTCTTTATAGCTAAGCTCCTACCTCAGTGTTGAAAACAGACTCGTGGCTTTTAGTCAGAAAGGAGGGCTCCTGGCTTTGCCCCCAGCTGCAGCAGCAGGACCTGGAGGGACTGCCCCTCTTGCTGCAGGGCAATCTGGGGGCCTGAGGCTGCACTCGCTTCCCCCTTGATATGCTCTAAGCCTTGGCTCCATTTTACAGCTCTTCATGGAAATGACTCCCTGTTCTGGGAGGGACTCAGTCCCTTCTCAAATGATAATGCAATCCAGACATGAATTGGCAGAAATGTCATGAGACTTCTTATTCTTGTGTATTTCCAGTGCAAATGCTCTCAAAATATCCTGGGAAGGCAGCCTTGGCATTTTTTCTATGAACTGACACTGACCTGACAGCTTATTGTGGTTTCTTCCCCCAAAGACAGTTAAATGGAAAGGAAACTGAAGAATCCCTTTCACATCCCTAGTTTGTTTTCCAGCTACACTTATATTAAAAACTATCATTTTTCTACACTGTATTTTAATAATTGCTGCTCTATCAAAACACAGTTGTACTCCACCTTTAAGCTTATGCCAACATTGACATAGAACATATCATGTGTATGATTCTCTGGATCATGTGTAACATGCATTTTAGGAGGCTTAGTACACCAGGCAGAAGAGGGCAAACAAGAATTTAATATCCTCTAAGCACAAATTCAGAGGGGTAACTTCCTCTCTCAATACCTGGGCAGCTTAGGATGACTTATCTCCCTCAGTGCTGGCACCTAAATTTACTGCCTGGAGTTGGGCAGAGTGAATAGCTGCTGGTTATTAGGTTTGTGTCTTGAAATGACAGGATCCCTCTTTGTCTGCTTCCCTGTTTCCTCAGGTCACAGACAGGGGTTCCTGATATATTCTGAATGATGGAGGGAGAAAAAGTGTTTCACAGGCTTTTCCCAATTTTGTTTTCATATGTGAAGGGGCTGCTGATGTGGTACAAGAACAGTCACTGGCAAAAAGACTCTGAGGATTGACTGAGGTCAAGCACTGTTTTCAGAATCCTCTAACAGCTGGAAAACATGAGTGCCTGATTCAGAGAGCTCTGATACTGTACAGTGATAGGGAAGGACCTTAATACAGACCTTGGCCCCCATTGTGTGTAGTCTGCCCATTTTAGGGGAAGGTAGGCTAATTTTGAATTCTCTGCCTAATCTAGACAAACTTTCCTGAGAAAGAGATCCTCAATTGTCAAAACCAAAGAGGTGATTCAGGAAAGAAAATCACATTTCTTCATGTGTCTGTCCACCATATTTATGAATGCGTACCACAAGGTAGGTGTGAGCAATTTAGCTGAAGTGTCACAGGGGGGCTGTAGTGGAGTTAAGAACAAACACTGATCTTCAGCCCCACGGAGCTGACCTTCCTGTGGGCTCTCTGTTTTCAATTCCTGAACCAGAACGGCAGCATTTCGTACCATATAAAAGCATAATTTTTCATAAGATGGAAGATATGAGGCACTGGAGGGCTGGATCTGCTGGGTTTCTTCCTAGCTGTTTTTTGTTGGGGAGCTGAGTTTGCTGCCTGTCTCCTCTGGCCTTTCCTGGCATTTCACCAGGGCCAGGCACCTGTGTGGTTCCTGAATATTGATCTTTAGCCGCCAATCACAGAGATGCCAGAGCAGATGGGATTGCTTCTCAGAGTGGAGTTTGGGAAGAAGCTTTCTTCATGTTTCCACCTCTCCCAAACACTTCTCAATGACAGAGATGTGTCACCTATGGAGAACTGAGCTGCTTCTTCCATGGATGAAAACCTGGGAGAGAAGCAGGTGATCCTCATTCAGCTGGTTTTGGGCTAGTGGCTGGGTTGAGCTAATAATTTGTATACACCTGATAAAAAGTCAAATGTGTCACCCAGCCAAGCACATAATTTTTAAAGCAAACTCAACTTAGACGAGTTGGTAACACCTGGCAACCTGAATGGTTGTTCACGGAGAACTGCACTGCTGCACACTTGTAAGAAAGACAAAAAACACAATCAGTACCAAAGCTGCAGAAGCACTGCATTGGTAAAACATCATAGCATGACAGGCACATCACGAATGTATACTACACAAGAGTTTGAAACACAGTGTGTAGAAATATTTACAGACCATGGAGACTAAGAAATATTGCTGACATGGTTGGGTGAATCAATACATGAGAGTAATTAAGAAATGCCGCTGCCTTCTGAGGCAAAAAAATATAGGTCCCTATCCTAGCCTAAGAGTACTTATTGTGGACCTTTATAACGTTTTGCTGAAAGCAATGAAAAGTTCAAGGCATTTCTGTTCCTCAGCTGAGCTATCTGACTGGAGCCAGTATTAGCCTATAGAAATGTGTCCCTTTCTTCTAGCTCTTTTAAGGAAAATAAAAAAATCCTAGAAAGCGGGATTAATGAAGTGATGAATGATAGAAGAAAGGAATATTTAAAATACAGAAAATAAAAAAATTGCAAAAACAGATCCTCAGATTTTCATGTAGCCCCAAGTTTGGTTCTGGGAATGTAGGGATCAAACTGAAGTATGTAATTTAGGATTTCTTGTTTTTCTATTGTATTTCCATAGGCGTGATTTAGTTTTTCTTGCGCTGAAGTAGTTGTAGGGAGGATAATGCCCCTGACAGTGTTTCAATATAGCCTCTGTTCATAGTTGCCAAGTGGATTTTACTTTTTTTTCTTTCTTATTACTGGGGTGTTAATTATTATGTGGCCTGTCAAATATGTTGGAAATTTAACTATTTAACTCTTGTGAAGGAGAAGGCAACTCATCCCTGCAGTAAAGCAGGATGGAGCCGAAGGCAGATTGGCCTCCTCTGCTTTAAATGCTAAAATTCATCTGAACTGCAGTGACATGGTCTGTGATGGTGCCTGGTTAGGGACAGTCTGCAGAGAACAGGATCCATGGAAGCCATCTCAGACAGCTGAGAACATAATGAACAGCAGAGCTGTTCCTCTGGCCCTTGATCCATCTGTGACAGCCCAGCAAAAGCTGCAGTAAGGTCACCTACCAGCTAGTGCTTTGATGCTGCCCAGGCAGGATGGCACTGCTAGCCTAAAGTAAATAGTGCCTCAGCAGAGAATTCTGAAGGGAACCCATCTCCAGAGAGAGGAGAAAACAAAGCTGTTACATGGAAAGCCTTAGAAGAGAAGGGGAAAGTAGCAGGCATGTGTTGCACTAGGTCTCTTTAGATGCTAGTTGGATGAGGAGAAGTTACAGCAGAACCTGAGGGTTTGGAAGCAGCCAAGGAAGAAGAGCCAAAAAATCTGGAGGCAGCAGAAGCTGAGTTTCTGCTAGCACCAGAGACCAGTCGACCCAGCCCAAGCATATTGTTACTGTTTTATTAAAAGGGTTGATTCGGAGAATGTTGTGTTTGCAATTCAGCATCATGCCTCCGAGCCTTGATTTCAAGCCTTTATTTATATGCTTAATTGTTGCTATGGAAGTTCAATATTTAAAGAGGTAATTATTGCTGATCTTGTTGCATGTGTCCATTTCTGATGTCCAGCTGTTAGCTCTTTAGCTCCAGTCTAGCAGATTAATTACTACTATTGATTACTTTGAGCTTCTCTCTTCACACCTGCAGTCTGTGTAATTAGCCGGTGGCCTCCTCTGAAAATTAGGAGCAGTTTCATTTTGGCACCTTGCCATTTCTCAACCATGTGCCTTACACTGATGAACAAAAGCAAAGCTATTTTAAATAGAGATATCTGGGCAATGAACTCTTTGTATTTTTGAACTATCTGTGGATAATTCAAATTACTCAATGTTAGCAAATACTGCACCCCATTGGAAGACCCCTGATGGTAAAAAAAAATAAAAATAATTCCAAAGTACTGGTATTTGTTTTGTCTGCCCACTAGTCAAATGCTGTCCTGGCTATTTGAAGTTTATTGTCCACCCTGCTTGTTTTCACTAACTGGGACCCAACCCTCTGAGTGCAATTATGTCTCCTTTCAACCAGCTTTCCTGAAGTGGAGTTTTCCTTTCTCTGCTACGTGTGAGAGATTTCCTGTTGGTCTAACTGGATGGTACAAGGGCACATCAGAGGAACTTTTTAAGTAGGAGGGCAGGAGGTGTATGTGTGTATCCAAGAGGCCCTCATCTAGCCTCTCTCTCTTCCCAAGCACTGTGTCTGTTTTCCAGTGCCCACTCAAGGCTCTTCTTGGAAAGACAAATCTGTGCCACATTGTCCTCTCTGCACGTCACAAAGGCAAAAACTAAGTGTTCAAAGGCTCTATTTTAAGAAACAAAATATAATTCTTCTGCCACCAGGGTCATAGCTTTCTCCTTTCAAAAAATAAAAAGAAACCCTTTCTTTATATTTGCTGGGCTGCTAAGCACAGGTCATGCTTAGCAGCATTGTGGGATTTTGACATAAGATGTGCGCTGGGTGGAAATGAGAGCATGGGGACAACTCTGTCTTTGCTCTCCCTGGGCAAGCATCCAATCTATATTTATAGCAGGGCAATGGCAGTCCAAAAGCACAATACAGGTGGCCGATGAACCAAAGTGTGCTGAAATTCAGTGTTCAGGAACTAACTTTAATATTAATGCTGCATGACTGGATGCTGTCCACATATTAGCAGTTTAATGTGCCATGGTTCAAGGTTGTGAATCTCCAGAGCCAAAGCAGCAGTGAAGGCCCTCTGTGCTTCATGGGTCAGACACCATCCTGAAAGTTGTAGCGAAGTTCAGGGGAGAGAAGAGACTCATCCCCCTTCTGGTCAGATAAAGTTGCTGAGACTGTTTGGTACAGCGCTGGCCTCCAGACCAGAAGGTCCCCAGCTGGAATCTCATCACAGCCACTGTTTCTAGATTAAATTCTAAATTGTGTACTGTCATTTGGAGGCCTTCTGTGCAGGGTCTCACTGAGTCACCAGTTATTAGGGATGCCTCCTATTATCGCAGCCCTAAAAGCTATTTGAACAGAAGCCTAATGTGACTGTGATTTCCAAGGACCATTTGCTGTTATTGCAGCTCTGCTTTGCTGTGAGTGAGAAACAAACCAAAGTTGCTTTCAGATCACATGAAAGGGAGGGACAGGGAAGCAGTGGAGCTGGAGTGACATTCAAGCCGCCAACAAATGTAAATTCACCAAAAATAAACAATCTTTTTATTAACTAAAGCAGGGTCATTTCTACTGCAAGAAAACAAACAGGTTGCTTTTCTTCAAGCAGACATATTTTGAAATTCTTGCTTTTTCAAGTAGCTGAAAAATTAGCTGCTGAAAAAGTGTGCAGGACCTATGCACTGCCATACCCCATGGGTCAGAAGGACCTTCTCATATGTAGAGGAGGAAGACACAGCAGAAAGGCAAATGCCTGCTCTCTAGGAGAGGAAGGCAGTAACTTGTGTGCACAGAATGGGAAACTACAAATGCAAATACTATTCTGAATGCACACAGATGCACATCAGAAATCTATATAACATGGGAGAGTTTGGAGTCTGAACAGCACAGTTTATGGGCTGGATTTCAGAGCAGTCCTGATTTTACTTTATTGCTGACTCTTTCTAAGACTTCTTAGTCCTAAATCACCTCCATAAAATGAAAGTGGAATTTTGCCCAAAAGAGGGATGATTAAGGTACTAGGGAAACAGGTCTTTCATAAAGAATTTTTTTAGAAGTTCTGTTGTATCTACAGCTAAACGTGCTGTGAACAGCTTGCTCCTGTTTAGGAGGACTGATGTGAAATGGCACTGGTCCATTACAGCTAGTGGTGCTGGGTTTGATGCTGGTTGAATATTTGGACAAATCTGTGTATTAGTCGTGTATGATACAGTTATATATACAATTTAGCCCTGCCTTTTTCTTAGCCTAGTGCTGGGGTGTTTGGCAAGGATGAGGGGCTACATCAAAGAGTCTATTTTGAGTGTGAGCTGCCAGACATCGTCTTCATATCAGATGGACTGCAGCCAGCCATGCTTACAGAAGGACAGACGTCTGGCGAGGCAGAAGACAACTGAAAGCTGTTGCCATTAGAAGAAGGCAGTGGTGCTGCCAGCTATATTCCCTGTCCCAGCTGGATTTATCCCATTTAAGATGCTGCAGTGTTGCCTCTAGCAAACAGATCAGTAAATGGGGAAGGGACAGTAGGATAACAAGGAGGTGGTCAAAAAGAAGAAAGAGCAAAAATGTTTCTGCATCCATTTTATGCATCCATGTGGTCATAGAGCTAGCTTGCTGTACTTGGAGATCTTTGAAACTTAGGACAGAAGTTTCAATGATTTCAAAGTGGCAAAATTCTCAACTGCAGCAGCAGACAACACAGTTTCTGGACAGCCTGAGATGCAAAAAGGGTATTCCTACCATGACTGTCCCCTGGAATCTAAAAGCAGCTACTGATCTGGTTTTGTTGAAAACTGGCAGCCTGGAAAAAGTCAGCCCTGAATGTCCAGTGGAGTCAACTGAGGACCAGAAGCCTTTTTTGTGTGTTTAAAACCACCTACAGGCATTGCTTTTGCCTAATGGAGACTGAGCCTAGGACAGCCTGCTCATACCCACACATGGAATTTGATCTCATGGCTTGGGTGTGCAGGTGAGGAGGTTGCCCCCATATTTACGAGGTGGCAGGCTCACCACACTTACAGTCTGTGTCAGGGCCAGCTTGTTGAACAAGAGTGGTGGTGAGATGAAAGATTTCTAGGGTGACTGCTTTGCCCCTGAAGAAGGGTAAGGCTACTGGTGACACCTCTCAGGGGCTGCTGGTAAATGAAGAAGTGTTCTATCCACAGGTTGTGACTAAAACTGCTGCTAAGGGTCTGCTTAAACTAAAGGACCAAAGGTTTGATTGAAGCGTCTCCCACACCCTGAAGTTCTTAAAGTAAGTTTCCTCAGCAAACCATTCATAGGCACCTACTGGCATTATCAAAAACTTCTGAGTGTCCAATTCAGGAGGATCTGAACATGGGTGCTTTTGGAGATTGCTGCCTGTATCATTCTGCTGTCTGAATCTTTAGGTGTGTATGCAGTAATGTGTTGCTGTGCTTAAGAGAGTGTTAAAGATGTGACTTGAGCAGCCTATCACTTAAGACCCTTTATGAGAGGTCTCATCATTTAATTTCTTATCATTGCAGCAGCTGCTTTCGTCCTTTTACTAGACTGTGAGGTAGAGGCTCTGCCATCACACACTTATGTGGCTCTCAGCACAGCTGGCTGAGACTGTAAGTCCTCCCAAGATGCAAACAGTAAAGAGGAATAGGAGCATGAGGTGGGTATGTAGTGACAGAAGTGAGATGCTCACAGCTGGCAAGTTGTGTGTCACTGGTTTGTAGATTTGAAATGCCATTTATATCCTGACTGCTTGTCTCAGTGCACTGACTTTGTTCATGTGCCAGGTGTTGCGTTTGGCCCTTGGCATCAGCCTGTGCAGCCATCATGAACTTCACCTGAAGCTGTGCTGAAGCACTCTGCTGCATTGCCTTTTTCTTCCCCAGAATTTGAATTGCAGTGTGTGTGATCCTTCCACTTAATGACACACCATGGTTGTACTTTGTCTCTTGTCAGCTTGGGCTTTTCCTTTAGCCTGGTGCAACTGGGAGCCGCTTTTGAGCCATGATGGTTTCGGGGTTTTTTTCACCAGTCCCAGGAAAATCTTTTGCTCTTGCTGGAGAACACACCTGGGAGCACAGAGTGTTAGGATAAGCTTCAAGCCCTGATCTGCATTTGAGGTGCTTGTTAAATCCTGCTTCTTTGTGACACCAGCTCAGGAAACGCTTCCAACTTGCTGCCTATAGGAGCAGCCTGATGGAGCTGATAGCACACTCCGTGTCAGGCTGCTCCTGCAGCCTGACATCCATCTGCCTTGCTTAGCTGGAGCATTTAGTGTCCAAAGCCCTCCTGACAGCAAACGTTCTGGCTGTAGTGAAGCATCCAGAGAGATTATTATGGTATTTGTTCCCAAAATGTCTCCCAAACCCACAGTACTGACTTCTGTGTCCTAACTGTCCTGCACCTGTTTTCAGCCTTGGAATATTACTTCTTAGGTGGAAGGGCTGATGCAACCACACTGCCTCTTGGTATCCATTGGGGCATCTATGTTGCTCATGAGCTAAGGAATTAACATGGTGCTACAAGGATCCAGTGGAAGCTGTGACAATCTAGGTTTATAAATATGAATAGATGTCTTCAGGAGCCATTTGAAATCCTTGATATAAAATCCCTTTCTTGAGAGTACTTATTTTATGGGTCACATTTATTCTCTGTGAATGTCAGTACATGTACATGCATATGTATGTGTTTGTGCATGAAATAGATGAGGTATTTGTGTCCTTACATAGGGAAGACATGGGTTGGTGTGTGTTTTCATGAGCCTGTGTGTCCCATCCACAGCATCAGCTCACACCCTAATGAGCTGAAGCTACATTAGCAATATCCCAGGCAGATAAATTGACTTTAAACCTTGGTTTGATGATCCTACTAAGACATTCAATTAATTCTGTTTTGCTACAAGCTAATTTATGACTTTGTGTTTATTCCAAAAAATGTTGAATGTACAAATCAGTAGCAGACAAGGTAATGAATTATTCTACCTTTCTTCATGCTCTTGTCTTCACACTTCACTACTATAAGAATGGAAGAGGAAATATGAAAGAAATGTCTTTTGATGTATGAAATGTGGGTATTTTCTCATACTGAGCTGTATCTAACTGGTGTAAACACATAATCAAGCCCTCTAGGAGATGCTAATTAGTGCAGTAAATGTTAGTTTATTAATTGCCATTACGTTTCTCTTTGTTTCACCAGTGAATGTGCCTTTTCAGGAGAACAGATTTGATATGGTGTGTCTGTAGAATTTGTTTGTGTTCATGGCAAATGAAGACAAGTAGCCTAGCAAAGCTGTGATGAATTAACAACATTCTGTGCTATCAACGTTTCTGTAACAGAGTCCACGAAGTGCATGGGCTTCTGTGTGATCTAAGAAGAAAAACAACACAAAACAAAAAACCCCGGAGGATTTGATAACAATTTTCTGCTCCATCTCTCTACTTGGTGTGTTTTAATGAGCCCTCCAAAAGCTCAGGTAGTAAAACTTTTTCCTTTTTGATGTGGCAGAATACTCTGCCAAGACATACTGCAGGAGAGGCACTTCAAAGGCAAACAGACAGTGAATACAATTACGTTAGGTGAGGCTGCTGGGTATAATTGAGTTCCTCCCATACTTGGAAAGTGATAGGAGACAGTCCCTTAACAGTTCCCTCTTCCTACTCCTCCAGCTTGTCATTATAAATCAATACTCACCCTGTGATGTTCACATTTGTAAACTATGCCATTATCACATGCTACATTGCCTGTGTCAGGTACTGGGAGCCACATAAAGGATCAAGTGAGAGGTCCCCCTGTGGGCAGCTGCAGCACAGTGTATAGAGAGGGCAGAACCAGCAAAGCCTGGAAGACATCCCTTTGCCTCTGTGAAGGCTGCCAAAAATTGTTGGAAACGCTCGTGCCAGGAGGTGCTGGTGCTTCTGGGAAGCAGGAATGGGGATGGTTTTTCTGGTTGCAGAGATGGGGCAGAGCTGAGGTGTGGGCATGGCAAGCTTGTTGTTCTACACTATCCACATCATCACTGGGGGCCTTCGTTTTGGGGGGAAAATCTGGGTGTCCCATGGGAAGTGTGCCATGTTTGCCTTCCTCTCTCCAGTGGAAGGGCGTTTGGGTCAGCCCCTGTGTGTTTTTGTTCCCCGTGGTGAATACCTTTCTGTGGGTAAAACACCTTCTCCCTTGGAATACTTTTGGTATTAATATTGTTATTATCAGGCATGTCTTATCCCATTGCTTTTTGCTTTCAGTAAAATGTTATCTCAACCCATGGTCTCTGCTTTTTTCTCTCTTTTATCAGAAGAGGTGGGGGTGGGGGGGAAGGGGAGTGGCTTATTTGGAGTTTAATTTCCTGCCGGTGTTAAACATCACAGCTGTGTGCTTTGGAGTAACTTGGTGTCTCAGAAGGACCACTGTGGAAAGCAGCATTGCTGGGTGTGGATTTAGGTCATAGCCTGACCAGGGTCTCAGGATCTACTTTTAGACTTTGTATGGGGAGAAAATTTTACATATTTTTAATCACTTGGTTTGGGAAGCCAAAACACAGGAGGAGGTATTTCCCTTCTCTGTGGAACATGAGCACTTGTGTTTTCATAGATTTTGGCTAAGACAAACCAAAACCCAGATATCTTTTCATACTCCTTTCCCTGCACATTAGGTGCAGGGCCTTACACAGACTTACACTATAAAACAAAGAATATTTTCCACCCTACCAAGTGAAAAAGCTTTTTCGTAATTTTCTTTGGTTATTTGCCTAGAAAAGTTTCAGTAGGCCACTGAAAATCTGAGGCTAGAATTCTTGTTTCATCTTTGTCTTTGAGACCAAGGTTGCTTTGCAATGTCTTTGAATAGTTCAAGTTGCCACCCTAATCCTGTTCAGGACATCTTCTGTTTTGTATTATTGTACAAATAACAACAGTAACATGTCAGAAACCTCTAGCTTGGACTTCTAAGGGTGTCTGCTCAAGAAGCAGAGTCCTTCTTGCCCCTTTCCCTTAGGCACATATCTTGCCTCTGTGCTTCTGCAGAAGTCAAAGGCAGGCACGGCTGACTGTCTGCTGGGACTCTGCATGGCAGCACTGGGTGTTGCTGCTGCAGGTCTTACTTGCCATTAAGTCATTGGTTTATTTTTTGGTGATAAAATAAAAGCCATAACTAGCTTATAAATATGTAGTTCTTCTACAATGAATGTGGAGGTTCTGTCCAAATGTTTGCTTAATGAGTGCAGAGAAAAAATATTGGAGCACCTTTTATTTTCCAGCTTGAGAATATTTTTAAAAAATTGTAGATTTTGTGTTCAGTGTTATACTTCAGCACAGCTTGAGCAAAATTTTACATTTTAAGCAAGGGGGCTTTGGTTTTTTTGGACTCTAGTAGCAGAAGTGTATGGAGGATGGACCTAGCTTAGAAATTTGCTACAAATCTGGAGATAGAAACTGGCTTATCCTCTGAGACACGCTCCGTATATGCGGAATCTATCTGAATAAATGAGCCCCTTACTTAACTGGGAACGTACTGTATATTCCATCTGCAGACTGAATGATTGCTCCATTTCAAGCCTCCTGACTCCCATGGAGCCATCTGGTACACGCTAGTTTGTAGGAATAGGTGAGGATTCCTGCTAACACAACAGTCTTCAACGAGGCAGAGTGCTGATATTTAGCACTCTGCTTCACATCTGCGTGCAAAGCCGTAACAAAAACCCCAACATTTTCTGTGTTTAATATTTAAATGAACCTTCCTTTTTCTCCTGGTAAACCAGTTGGGACAGGAACAATTAAAGCAATTACATCAGAAAATGAGTTGAGTTATTAATACATCCAACTAAGCAGAGATTTCCTGTTGTGTGGCATTGTGAATTTTTTTTTTTTTACCCATTGATTACTTAGGGCTGAGTGGGGAGGAAGGTGGGAGAGGAGAAGGTATGTGTTGTATAGATATTTTAATATCACTTTGAGATAGTATCAGAAAATTAAGCTAATGGACATAATTCATGTCTGTAGGCAGCAATGGACTGGTCATGGGACTTGATAATAGGTATGTAAAGTTGTATCCTTCTTGGCTGCCCTCTTATGTCAGAGGTGTCCCTATGAGGCTGGCAGAACAGCACAAAGAAGGTGACTTTGTGGTAGATGAGTCACTCCAAAGGGTCTCAGTGTCAGCAGACAGAACAAAGTGGATGGGGGAGAAAGGGAAATGGGCTAAAAATCCAAAGGCTGCCTGCATACTCACTGCAGGCAGCCTTTTATTCTCTGGTACAGAGATCCACAGATATATTTAATATGTAAATATATTTATATATTTACATCTAATATGTAGCTGGAGAGACCTATGTGCTCTCTGGTAATTAAAAAAGAATAAAGGGACATAAGATCCTACTTTTCCCCCAGACACTGCTTGAGGTCCTGCAGGGAAGGAGGTCAGAAGGACTTTGCAGCTTCTGCGTGGAAAGTTCTGCTGCCCTGGGCTGGACAGTGGTAACCCTCATGCCTCTGGAACTTGTAGGGAAGTCTCAGCTCAGAAAAGTCCTACCAGGTCTTGCTCTCTTCAGATGTTTTACTGAGTGTAGGTTAACTTTAGACCTTTGCTTAGTCTGGAATGACACATCAGTATCAGACACCTATCTGGATTCGGTTTGACTTTATTAATTTATTGATTTCAGTAGCAAAAATAATGATGGATCTTTCCAATGTAAGTGCCTTTTTTCAGCCTTTTGAGCTAGCTCTTGTTTCTTATGCATCTTGACTAACAGGGAGTCAGCGTGGATGGTGCCAAGACTCATACTCGCTCACACCATAGTGAATATGCAGTTTAGAAGTGCAGGATTGGGTCTGCAGATTCTTGTGGTTCATGTCACTGCAATCTCACTTTGTTTTGGTAAATACTGCCCCTCAGACCTGGGATCTCTTACAAACAGGGATCTGTGCTCACATGCCTATTGCAAAATACAGCCTGCTAAAAACAGCTGTAAGGAGCTCCCTTTGTCTGGTTGGGGTTCTTCACTTAAGTGCTTGTGGTGCCTGATTAAATTAGTAATCAGAGATATAGTCATGCTATTTTGTGACTCTGAGAGCCTTGATTGTGGATTATATTTACACACTGCAATTTCTTTCTAAATGGAGCTCTTTGTATTCAAGGACTTTAAGAGTCTTTCAGCCTGCGATAAAATCCCGTTTGCTATAGAGACTAGCTCTTGCTGTGGTGCCAAGCTCTTGGTTGGGCATGCTGTGTAAAACAGTTTTTCATTTGCACAATAAACATTGCTATGTAAGAGTTCATGTGTGGTGCAGTGCTTTTGCTGACCCTTTACACTGAAAAACTGCATGATGGCAGGCTGGCAAATGCATTGAATGCCTTCATGTTGTGTTGCCTCAAAAAACCAGAGTTTCCTTTTTTGTTAGAACGGGTTGGCTTGAACCAAAGCCACATAAATGGTACTAATAAACTTTGTGGTATTTAAAATCCCTGCATGCATCCAAAGCCTTTGGCCTATCCCTGGTAAAAACAATAGGGCTGGAAAGTCAGGCAGCCCTTACAGAATATTTTGTTGTGTTTAAAATCCACAGTGTATGCTACGACACTGGCTCTGTCACATGCATGTATGTAGCAGAGGTAGGCAGGAGAAGATCTACTACTCTGCTGATTTTGAGGCTCCAGAGCCATTCAGGTGAATCTTGTGGCTGGAAGTCCCTGTATAAAGTTTCTCCTAGTCCTGTTCAGAAAGGGACAGAAAACCTGATCTTCTGCATCAGCCCAGCTGTGTTTACTTGCAAAAAAAAGTATGCAGGGAAAATGAGGAGGACTCAGCCTGCCATGACAGTGCTCCAGTATGAAGGAAACCTTGTGCCAGTCTGTGGTTTGAATCATCTTAAAGTGGGCTCTAGTTGCTTAGGGCTTTCTCTACACATGGCCAGAAATTTCACCCAGAGTTTGAGGAAACTTTTGCAGGATAGGTTTTCTTTCTTGCTTTGCTTTGTTTTGCTTTCCCCCCGCCTTCTGGAAACAAATGGCTTTTCATGAAAAAAATCATACTTCCTTTTCTGATGACATTTGACCCAAGCTCTGAAAAATTCCTGATCATCTTTAGTGTGGCTTTTTTTTTTTTTAATTTTTTAGTTGACTTTTACTAGCAGTACAGTTTATTTGAATACCTTACATTGATTACTGATATGAAGGTCCTGTTTATAAGTGTGTCAGTGGGGTTAAAACAGGTAATTACATTTCTTGCTTTACTACCCTGCTGAAGTAGTACTTCAAATCTCTGTCTTAATTTCTCTTCTCCTATTTTGCCTTTTCCCTAATAATTCTTTGGAACTAGATTTTTATCACTTGTGCTAGGAAATGGAACTCTGATATCACTTGGATTTTGTATTGATACAAAGTAAATGATACTCTATGTAATAGAGTACCTTTAATAATTATTTTGAGGTACCTTACCAGCTACAGTAGCCATTGAGCCTATTAGAATGGTGAAGCCTTTGGATGAATTAACAGACCAGATGCACAGATACAACTTACGCACTTAAAACGAAATTCACTCTTTCCAGAAAATTAGAGTACCATCTTGCAGATTGTTGGAATGATGCTGCCTAATGCCATATTCCTTCTGCCACAAAATAGTTGCAAATCACTCCCTAGTGAACTGAAGAGTCCTACAGGATAGCAAATGGATCAGGGATGCCCCTGGAGTGAACTCTCTTTGAGTACAGGGGGTTTCTGTTCAAACAGCTGGAGCTGCATTTTCCTCTTGTGTTTCCTCTTTCGGCATAGATGTGCCTACAGGCTTCTGAAACAACCTGCCAGGACAAAAAACGAGTCACCCTTGCATGGTGGCAGCTGTTCTCACTGTAACTTTGTGCCTCTAAGAAGGCTCCTATCCCTGTTCCTCTTCAACAGCTCGGTGAAGAGTGTAAAAAGGGTGACACGAGCATGGGGACATGTCCCAACACCCTCTGGTTGCTCCATGGCTCTTGACCATGGCTGGTCACAGCTCAAGCTGGTGCAGGGACCTGCCAGTGTGAAGGCAGGCATCGCTGGGATGTGTAAATCCAGAGCCAAGCCTGAGGGGAGGAGAGGGCAAGGAGGCACACACAAATATGAAGAAGAAGGGGTGTCCCCCAGGCAGGCTGCAGCTTGCCTGAGACATTACAAGTGGCTCCATCTATCTACCTGGAATGTGTGGTCTCCAGTACAGTCCTGCCTGATCACACCCAAACCAGCCTCTGTCCTTCAATAGCTACTCAAATGCACTGGCTGTTGTGTCTGTGCTGTTAAATCATATTTAGTGATCTCATCCTTCATGGGAGGAATGTGACTGTTAGGATTTGTTCTCTGTTAGGTGTTTGATTTGGGGTTTCCCTGATCTTGGATCATTGCTCCTGGAATTTCAGAGGTTACAGGTTGCCCTCTAGCATAATGTAGGAGCAGAAAACAAACCATGGCACATAGGTGCAGTCACACACAGCCCTTTTACTGGTACACACAGCCTAGCTGTGATCTTGAAGGAGCCTGTTCCCGGGGGCTCCATGTGCTGTTTAGTGTTAATGGCAAGCCATAAAATCCTAACCCAGGTTTCCTCCTGAGCCTGAGTGCCTCTGCTGGTAGCCTGCTGCTCTTGATCCAGGCTCTTCCGCCTCACACATTCAAATGCTTTTATTTTATGTGGTTGGGCATAATGGGACTCACCTGTTTCTACTGCCAAGCTAAGTCAGCAGAATAACCTTGAATCTCTGTGAAGATTTCTCCTAGTTTCCTGCGATCACTGCATTACTGCTCTCCTCCCCAAAATGTTCAACTCCCCTTCCCTGCCACCAGAGAAAATTCAAAGCTCTCCAAACATTCAGAGAAAGAACCAAAGTTGTCACAGTCATACAATTTCCATAGGTAGCGCCTTTCATGTTGGTTGCTGAAGTTTTTGAGGGTCTTATTACTATGGCAGTGGAATTGCTTGACGGCTCGTGTGGAACAAATAAAATGGGACTGAAATTGTGGCTGCAAAAGTTTAAAGGAGTACAGTAACTGTGTGTTTGTTAATTCTATCTTTGCAGGAGGATAGCAGCTGCTTTTCTTTTCTTTTTTAACAGATGGAGTGATTTCTCATGTAGTGTTACAGTAATGACCAACGTGACACAGAAGGAAAATTCTGTGACAATATGGTGAGCAAGATCTTATTGACAGCTCCACTTGGTTGTAATTTGTAAGCTCTATATTGTTGCTCTATTCTTTCTTTTCCTCCCCCCACCTCCCAAATGCTGCCTGTCTTTTCTGCCATATAGAATTAGATTTCAAGCTGAATCAAACAGTTTAATTTGAAGGACTCTTAGCTAAAAGCTGTTCAAAATGTTCACAAGAGTTTACACCCCATCATAAGTTTAAAAAAATATATAAAAAAATAAAAGCATTGCATTATGAAATGATGGTATGAAAATTATCCTGTATTTAATGTCTCTGTTGAGACAGCTGCCTTGATTCCTTCTCTAGCAGCTGATGCCTTCTCAGGGAAGGGAATTTCCCCTTTGTAAAATGAAGCTTAGCCCTAGCATGAAGGAGGGCACAGCCCAAATGTGGACCATGAATGACCAGAGAGCACTGCTTGTAGCCTGCCCCGTGACTAAACAGTGTGCAGGGACTGCAAATAAGCACAAGGACATGATTGCCAACCAAAATCTGTGATTTCTGCCATGCATAGAGAAAATGCCACCATCCATTTGTAGAGCTTAAAATCTACCTGGAGACCCCCACCCACAGCCCCTCTTTTGCAAGACAGAATTAACTTTGTCACTATGTGCATTTTCTGTTAGGCAAAGGGCTCTGAAAGTGCCCATAAAATTCTCAGCTACCTTTATGGGGAATAAGCCACAAGGCTATCCATTTATGGGATAGATAGGGTGTGGTTCTAGTCTTCCTTTGACTCTATTAAATTTGAAATTTGGAAAAATAAAATAAGAATGTTTGTTAACTTTATATTAGCAAAGTAGAAAGTACAGTGGAAATGTTTTTTTTAATGGGAACGTTGCAAAATGACAGAGATACTATTTTTCTGTGGGTGATAAAGGTGATAGAACCATCCAGTGGATTCAGCAAGAATGTAAAGCAGAACTACAGAGACTATCAGGCCAGTATGAGGACCAGTGGAGCCTGGATGTGCTGCAGTCCTGACCTTCTCTGCTCCTGAGGGTTTCATAATCATCCTTGCTCCTGAGCACTGTGGACTGGTAAATTCTGCTCTTGAAAACAGTTCCCTAAAAAATAGTCCCAAGGGTTGGTTCTCATGTTTGCTACCAAATGCCAGTGGCTCTAACAGTCCTATTGCACAATGTGTACAGTGCTAACACAGCCATTTCTTTATGACAGGGAGAAATGCCCCTAAGAGAGATGTTTTCCTTTACAGTTCATAAATGGGACTTAACTTTTTGTGTTTTCTACACAGACAAAATGAGGCTTTTTTGATCTCTACAGCAGATTTGTCTTTAATTTCTGGAATTAGTGGAAACTTGTGATAGTGTTTTTCAGAAGGTTAGTTTGAATAGGGGGAGATTAGAATGATTCTTTATTTCACATTAACTGCCTTTAAGATTTCTCCAAGTGAAGGGCTACCAGCCTGCTGCTCAGTGACTAATAAATTTGATTCATCCTCACTCCCCACAGGGTTATCCTCCTTCTTACTAATGTTTGACATTTTACATTTTAATTAAAATCACCCTCCAAGCAGCAAACCACTAAGAGAGTGACAGATATTCCTACTGCAACAAGATATAAGAAAAAAGGGCAATTTGCTAACTGTATCTTCAAGAGTACCTTTCACTTATTTGCTACCTGAGCACCTGATGTGTGTCTGTGCGTGTGTGTTAGACAAGGCAATGACTATCTTCACATTCAGGGTGTCTCCAGTGCCCAAGGATGCTCTATTTTAAAGTCTGTATTCCAGTAGGAGCAACTGGGACTTGGGAGTAGCAGTGCTTGGTGGATGCTATACAAGCGTGTATATCCTTCCCTCCTCTTGGGCTACAACTTTGTGTATCCTAAGAGAAAGGAGAAGGGGCAAAGAAGAGAGAAGGAATTATAAGCTTTGATAGCAATTGTGATAAAAATGCTGCAGATTGCCTTATCTGGCTGACAGCTGCCCCAGCCATTGCTGAGGGGCTAGTTTTGTGGGACTTCTATGCAGAGAGGAGCAGAATGAGGATGACTGGTGGATAAACCTGGTGGACAGGTGTAGAGAGAGTGTTTGTGTAAAGACCTGTATTAGTCAGCACATTAAAGTATCACAAGAAGCTGAAGAGCAAGCAGCAAAGCTGGTGTCAGTGGCAGCAAGGTGGAGATGAAGCAAGAGGATGGAGTGCATACAATAGTTGTGAGGTGCATGAAGCTGGAGATCAACATCACAACGTGCTTAGAAGGAAGAGGAGAAAGAAGATCTGAAAATAGAGCAATGGGGTTTTTTTGACTGCTCTGTACGTAAGTCAGAGAAAGGATAATCCATGGCAGCTCCCCTCCAGCGTACAGAGCTTGATGATGAGCTTGAAGATGAAGGCTTAGCCAAAGAGACAAGGATGGATGCAGGCAGAGGGACAAAGCAGTGCTGTAAATACATAGAGGAATTCTTGCCTGACTCTATATAGAGGGACAGAGGAGGTAAAGACATGGATCCACTGCCTTAGGAACGAGCATGAAACCCAGAACAAACCCATCTGCTTATGAATCTTATCTACCTTCGACAGAGAGCTCTGGTGAGATTGTCCAGGTGTTCATGACAAATCAATTCTTTTTTTTAGATAGCAGTGGCTGGATGTGTACAATGTAAAAATTCCACCTTTCCTCATGCAGTCTAAGTGGCTAAGCTGTGAGAGGGCAGTGACACAGCCAACACCTCACTTGTTTCTAAGCCAATGCAGCATCTTCCTGATTCTCACTGGTGTCTCTTCCTCCATCTCAAACCCAACAACAAAAAATATTTTTCTCACATGTACCAAGGCTGGTGGTATTTAAAATTTATTTTAAAATTTCTTTAGAAAAGACAGCATGCAAGAGGATCTTGCAAAATCCTGCAGGTTACGGGCTTGTCTGGGCCTTTCTGAATTATGATATGAAACCCAAAGGAATAGCAGAGAAATGACAACTCCCTTTCATGTGATATTCTGGCTGCCCTTAGGAGATGAACAGTGGAATATGTGACTTCTGAAGAGAAATACACTGAATGAAGAAGAAGGTGGCTTAGATATATTGGTATGAATATATGGGGAAAGAGAGAAAGCTGTGAGGCAGACGGCAGGATTTTGCATTCACAGCTCATTTCTCCTCCCTTTTGGAACAGAAAAGCCAGAGGAACATGGTAGTTCCTCTTGAACAGCTTAAATGATCTGCATTTAAGCATTGCCAAAAACAATCAAGTGGGATGAACTGGTCTCCTGTAACTTCAGGGGGACATTTGTTTTTTGTTTGCTGGAATAGCTGCTAAATAAAAAAACCTCTGTGCCATGTCCACTTGGAAATAACAGCTTAGTGAATAGGAGTTACTCTAAGAAATAGTGTTTGTGTCTCCTCATGACTTGGTCCTTAGGAGGCAATTAACAAAAAATGGTAGAGGTGCCCCCTTGCATCCTGACGTCTCAATTTTTCATGGAGGAGGGTCTTGTGTCAGCCCTGGTACAACCACCTTGACTCCCTGAGTGCCATTGCTGAGTGTCTGTGTGGTTATGATGGAGAGGATCCTGGCTGTTTTCAGAAGCAAGTTTCTTTGAAAACTGCAAGAGTGTACAGATGTGTTGTCAGACTTTCTGAGTGCATACATGTATGTGGAAATGGGAAGCAGACACCACGTCTCAGGAGAATGGCTGTAATGCTGCATAAATCCTTACCCTCCGTCAGCCATTCCTCAGATATGTTGAGTCATAGGTTAGTCTACAGAGGGATGTGGAAGAAAAGAAACCCAAGCTAGCTGAATGATCTGAATTTAAAGTGAACTGATTAAATTCCATTAAATCCCTGTGTAGATGTCCTTGTTCAGAATTAAGGTAAAGTAAGATAAGTCTCGTAAAGGCCAAGTTAATTCTGAAGGAGAATACGTACACAGAGATTTAATGCATTTTCAACTAATCCATTTTAGCAGTTAATTCAGATTAACTGTACTCATTTTTCCTCTCTGGCAAAACCCTTCAAGGGAACAAGATGTGGAAAAACACCAATCTGAGCAGTGTAATGTTTTTAAACATCCTATGCTGTTGATTACAAAGCAGATGATTGGTGCCATAGCACTCCTTTTTGAATGGCTGCAGCAGACCTACCTGTGTTGGTGCTGTCAGAAGGGACAGTGGTCTTAGGAAGGACTTGCTTAGAGCATCCTTGCTTCCAGAAAAGTGCTTTGAGAAATGCTGAAGCACACTGGCAAGGCCTTGGGTAACTTGCTGCTACAAGGAATTTTGATCATAAATGAGATGTCTGTGCTAACAAAGGGAATACTCCTCACAGGGAGTGTGGAGTTGGCTGATACCTGTCTGCCCATTGTTTGTGTGCCAGAGATGCAGGATGCAGTGTGAATCTTAGTGGTTTCCCTCATACCTGGAGTGATGTATTCTTGGGCTAAATCCTGTCTTCACTATTTTTGTAAACAAAGTATTACTTAGACCCGTGTGGTCTCTAATTTAAAAAGTCAAAACTGGAGTTTAAGCTTTACTATTGATTTAAAAAAATATACAATCAATAGCTTAAAAGGAAATGGGAGATTATGAATAAATAATAAGGTGCATAGGTGTACAGGGAAAATACAGCAGTCCATAAATATACTTAGGAATTCAGTTGTACAGTAAAAAGAAAGGGCATAAAAATGTAGATGACTAAAGCAATATGTGTGCAGAGGAATAATCATATCCCATGAATTAAAATACGCAAGTATTGGGGACTAAATTGCTTTTACCACACTATACATTTTTTTAAAGTACCTGGAGGCCTTCAGGTATGAGTGCTAAAATAAAAATATTATTACTATGGATTTTGGGGGGCAGATGAGTTGGAACTCAAGGATGTCTCCTGTGCCTTAGCTCTATTGCATGTGGTTAAAAACATTGGGTCAAATTTATCCCTGGCCTACTATATTTAGTGTTGAAAGCACTTTGGAAAAGTGCATATTAAAGCTATATGTAAAAAAGCACTGAATTTCGAGGAGGCATTTAAGGCCAGGCAAAAATCAAAGATGTTCTCTCAGGTCAGTTTAGTTGTGGGTGTGGGGAGCAGTTGCTCAGTCAGATTGGTCCAGTGAATCTGAAACAACAGCGCGTGAAAAGATATGGTGGCAAAATAATGGCTCCATGTGGGATACATGCTAATGCTAATCACTGACTGGGCTATTTCTCGGTTTTTACTCATGGATTTTATCCTAATTTTTTCACTGATTATTATTCTGCCTCGGTGACCACCAAGGTAACTTTGTGCTCTGTTTCACAGGGAAATGTGAGGCCAACTTTTTCTGCTGTACTCTGGAGTTCATATAAGAAAAATTTTCATAGAATTGCTTAGGTTGAAAAAGATTTCTAAGATCATAGAGTCCAACCATTAATCTAACACCGCCAAGTCCCTCACTAAACCACGTTCTTCAAGGCCACAAATACATGGCTTTTAAAGACTTCAAGGGATGGTGACTCAATTATTTATCTGGGCAGCCTGTCCCAGTGCTTGACAGCTCTTTCTGAGAACTTTTTGCCCCTAAGATTCAATATAAGCCTCTCCTGGAACAACTTGAGGTCATTTCCTCTTGTCCTATTGCTGGCACTTGGGAGATGAGACCACCCTCCACCTGGCTCCAAGCCTCAGAAAGAAGCTGCCATGCTGGGGCTCAGCATGGCCTTTGCTCAGCACCTGTGTAAGGAGCTGATGCAAGCATGCAAGCTGCTGCAGCGCAAACCTTCACACCTGAGTGCAAGAGGATGTGGCACAGGGTTGAGCCACGGCGCCCACATCAGCTCTGCTGAGTACTCAGAGAGAGAAATGGTCAGGGACAGAGCTGGAAACCAGGAGTGCTCGTTATGGTCACCAGGGTGGCTGTAATGAAGCTATCACAGGAAAACTCTGGCAAGAGGCTGAGCTTGTCCAGGGCAGGCAAGGAAGAGGTCATGCTCCCAGCCTTTTCTCTCCCTGGAGGAGCAGGGAACCTCACATGGCCACTTTGAGGCTTTGTCGTGTTTTTGTCCGCTTCATTAAAATGCTGTGCTCTGCAGCAAAGGAGAAGGGAGGGTTCAGTCTTGTCTGCCCCTGGTTTGCATCTGTGCTACATCAAGATTTGTCTGTGTAGTGAGGTAATGGGGTGCATATATGAAGGGGTATCTGTCTTTTTGAGATGCTCTCAGATGCGTTGACGTGTAATGATTGCCTTTTGCCTTTTATTTCTGTTTCTGGTAGTTGAAAATATCCCAAGTTGCCACACAAGCAGCTTGTACCTCATATGGCTTGGGTTTGTTATCCTGCACTTTCCTGTGGGGAGAGGCTTTTGACCTCAGCGCAGAGGCTGCGTTTTTATTGGCAAAATGGCTACAATGGGCAAACAGCGCAAGGAGAAGCTCAATTCTCTGTTTCCTTTAAAGTGTAGGGATCACCCAGGCTAAAAGGATTGAGGTGTTTCCAGAAGCACTCAGACATTTCTGTGATGGCTGCTGTGCCTTCTGGGAGAGTTCAGTCCAGTGGATGATGCCCCGCTGCGTTGCTTCAGCACAAGAGGCCTGCCAGAAGTCAGTCCACTCCTGGCAAGATCAAAGAAGAACTGCCACTGATTTTTAAGGCTGCATGGCTACAGACTCGAGCAGGTGTGCAAATCATTCCTAGGGATCATGCTTTATTTTGGTCACAAGAGTGAAAATAAGGTTATCCTCTCAGAAAGACAATTTAAGCCCCTTTCATTCTTCAAGCTGAGCAAAGCCCTTTCTTATCACATCCTTTCCTTCATCACTGTTTCCTGAGCAGAGGTAGGTCAGTATGGGGGGTAGCAGGACCATCTGTATTTTGACTATGTAGCAATACAATGTTAAAACTGTGGATCAGGCAAGTGGATCAACAGAAAAAAAAATTACCCAAATTTTCCTCACAAAACTCAGTGACACAAAAAGAGCAACCCTCTGTCAGCTCAGAGCATTTGCATTTCCTCTCTCCAGTGATGCAAGCAATATCATTACTTTCTCCCAGGTGGAAGTGTTCCTAAAAGTGAGGAACAGCAGGCAGAGCAAACTGGCCTGGTTTGTTCCCAGTTTGAATCCTGGCCTCATGTGCACAGTGGTGCAGCACTGGTGCTATAAAAAAGCAGGTTCAAATGCAACACTGCTGCCCATGCCAAGGGGTTTCGGATGCCTCTGCTCTGCTGCTCCCAGTGATGGAAGAGCCAGGACTGGCACCCTTCAGCAGGGTAGCTGGCAAGGACAGCTCAGGCCCTCTGTGCTGTGACAGGATTCTCAAAACAAACCCTGCAAATGGCTTTTGGGGAACACACTGCCCTTACAGAGGGACTCCTGGCCTGTGTAAGCTCTTCCCTGCCATACATCCTCATGGTCATCCTCCAGTGGCACAGACATCATGAGCTCTCATCTCGGTTCAATAGTTCTAACCCTTTGGCTGTTCCTGTCTTTCTGTTCCACAAAAAGGTAAGTGATGTTTTGCCCATTCCATGGGCGTGTTGCGAAGGTGTAAAGCACTTTGGAGGAGATAAGTCCCGCAGGCATCCTATTTTGCAGAGCTTTGTGCCTCACCCTGGGTTTGAAGCACTGAGATCTGCCATCCACTTTTCTATGGGAATGAGATACCAATATTGCCGGATGGAACGTGCCTGGGCTCGTCTGGCCCTTGCTGCTTGACCAGAGGTGGCAGCTGTGGTGGTTTCACCTCAGAGACGCCTTTGGCTGGCTGGATGCTGCAGCTGGTGCTTGGGACAAGTCCAGGCATGCAGGAGCTCAGGTTTACCTCTGGCAGAGAGGCTTTAGGCAAGGCGAAGGAAAAGGAGTCGGGTTCTGCTGGAGGGTTTCGATCCAGAGCTTTATTCCTGGCACACAGACCTCTGAATGCAGCAACAGCTCCAACAGAACAACTGAACTGCGTGATTGCCGTGTCTTTTAACAGAGGGGGAGGGAAGGGGTAGGGATCCCACCAACCAGCTAATGGGGGGGAAGTCTCAGGGGACAAATGGCACCTGGATGGCCCAATGTCCCCAGGGCTGAGAGGCATCTTTTGGACTTCACAAATCACAGATGCCCCTGCTGGAATGCCAAGACTGATGGACAGACGGCTCTCAGCAAGGGAGCAAGGGAGGGGAAGGGAGAGGTTGTTGGCACACCTGGGGAAGGAACTGGGATAGCTGAAACAGGCTATTACATCGCACGGCAACAATTTTCAAGTCAGGAGCCCAAAACACCTGCATGGAGTGGGACTGACACACCTTGGGCATGGTGCTGTAAAGATAAATGTGACAAAGGGAGAAGAAAAAGTAATACCACCTCCCTCTTTCTCCATCTCCTTTTTTCCAGATGCTAGGTTTTGCTCCCTTCCCTCTTGCAGAGGTAATGGAGGGCAGCAGTGGCATGCCCAGGCTGCCTCTGGGGTCATGGCAGCTGCTGTGACAAAGGGAAGCATGGTGGGCTGGCTGGATCAGGGAGTGTGCTTGCAGGAGGCAGCAAGAGTTTACATTTGTGAGAAGAAAGTGAAGAAGCATGAGATTGAAGAACACTGGGTGCTGCCATACAAGCACCATAGCCCCAAGTCTAATGGGTAATAGAGTCATTAATTCTGCTGATTAACTTGGCCTTGGGGTTCATGGAAATGACATCCACCTCCTTTCTTTTTTTTTCTTTTTTTCTAATTTTTTTTTAAGCTCAAACTGTGGAACGAGGGAGCATAAAAAAACAAGCTAATTAGAGAGAAATCAGGAGAAAAGAAGCAGGGAGAAAAGAGAAGACAGTCTGAGCATTAATGAGACTGATTTGGGAAGAGGATGTGACAAGCTCTTCAAAAGCATTATTGTCAAATGTGTCACTGTTTCATAGACGGCTACTGCTACCTTTGAGCTTCATGCTGATAGTTAATGATTTGAAACTATAAAAAGATTGAAAAGGTAAAAGAGAAAATGGCAGACTCGACTGGATTTTAATGAGAGTCCCCCCCTTCCCACTTTTCTCTTTTTCCATATGAAGCTGCCTTGGAAAGTAGGAAAAAAGTTCAGTTTCCCCCTGCTTGCTTGCTCTCTCAAGGCAAAAAATGTTTACAAAGGAGAAAGGAGAGTGCAGAGGTCCATCTGTCTCTCTCTGACCACCATCCATCTTCCCTTCCTCAAATCCTCAGTTCTCCCATTCACTGTCAAGCAGTGGTGAGGTTGTGGCTGTACAGGCAGAGGACTGACAAAAATAAGCTGAGATTGATGGAAGAGACAGCTATAGCTCTTGTTTGTTTTTTTGTGACGTGCTGAGCAGAAGCAGTCTTCACACTGTGAAATGTAACAAAGAAATCTAAAGTGATTACACAGGTTCATTTGTCAGTATCACTGCTCCAGCTATTGCTGTGTGCAACAATGAGATGACAAGGCATTTATTGCTGATGGTTGGTTATTAGCCGCATTATAGGAAACATTAGCACAGTCTAGGATACATAGACCAGGGAGACAATAGCTTTCTGGGCTCCAAACTCAGCAGGGTAGCCTTGTCATTAAATTTGGTGGCACCAATTTAATTTTTTTTAACAATAAATTGAAAGGAAACTTTGAAAACTAAGCCTGTAACCCTGCATTTACCTTAAGACTGATTAGTGTGCTTTCTTTGGATGCTACATTTTGTATCAGAAAAGCTGTGCAGCCCAGCAGGCCAGCAAATCTAAGAGATGCAGTGGAAAAGCCTTATGATATGTGGCCTCTTGGATGATCCAATCACTACCTTTCAGCACTGACCTCCGAAGTGCCCCTCTGCCACTGGGCTGGACCAGGTTCTTCTCAAGCAAGTCACAAGCAAACCTACCAGGAGAAAAGGCTTCTGTAAACTTTTGTTATGACCTTTTTTCTTTGCTCTTATCTTTCTCAGACCTGCTCATTTTTTGCTTGTCTTACGTGGGTCCTTCAGGGTCAGATCTTGGTATCTCTCCCATCCTCACAAATGGCCCCTGTAAGTCACGGAATTGTGGAATGTCCTGGGTTGGAAAAGACCTTAAAGATTATCTAGTTCCAATGGCCCGTCCAGGGGCAGGCACAGCTTCCACTGGACCAGATTGCTCAGAGCCCCATCCCGGCTTTAAACAGCTGGCCTTAAATACTTTTGGGGATGGGGCATCTGCAATTTCTCCGGGTGATCTTTTCCAGTGCCTCATAACCCTGACAAAAAGGTTTTTTCCTAATACCTCATCTAAACCTACTTGCAGTTTGAATCCATTCTCCATTGCCCTGTCACTACTTGCCCTTGTAAAACGTCCCTCTCCATCTTGTAGTGGAAGAGGTATTGGAAAGCCACAATTAGTTCATCCTGAAGCCATCTCTTCTCCGGGCTGAAAAATCTGAATTCTCTCAGATAGGAGAGGTGCTTCACCACTCTGATCATTTTGGTGTCTGGCAGACTTCAACAGGTCCTTGTCCTTCCTGTGCTGGGCATCCCAGAGCTGGAAGCAGCACTGCAGGTGGGGTCTCACCAGAGAAAAAAAGTCTTTTATGGGGAGGGCTGAGCCTGGAAAGTAAAGGTTTGGCATGCATAGGACGTGACTGGATGACTGCCATGTTTATTTAGCCATAAAAGGACCTGACTGTTCTGTGGCAAAAGCTGTGTTTGCACAGTGGTGTGAAGCCAGCCCTCAGTTCTGGGGTGAAGTGCCTACTTTTTGTAGTCTTTCAGTACTGAGTTTTGCAGTAAACCAAAAAATTCTGGTGGTGGCTTGTTCTTTTCAAAGAAAGTTTTTTATTATATAATTCATTTTCTTATTAACTCAGTGAGTGAGTAATATATTCCCTGTTCCATTTTTTTTCTGACACTCAGCTTCAGTTTATTTTATGCTACCATCAGATTTCCAGAATGCCCCAGATTTTGGCACTGACAGCACTTAAATAAACTGAAACAGTTGTCCTGGGAAAGTTGGAGGTTTTGACAGCTGCATGAGGGATCATGGGACTTCAGCCTGTAAAATACCAGTGTAAGGGGAATTACAATGTTTTAAAAACCACTATCACTTGATAACATTGTAAATAGCAACAGGAGCTGTATTTTAACAGATTCAGGCCAAACCCAAGTATCTTTGAATGTAAAAATGAAATTTTGCTGGAATCTCTTCATCACCAGATTTGTGTGAATCAGATGTGGAGCTTTGGTTCTTTTTATGTTATGAAATTTATCATATTCTATGTCCTATACATTGTCTGCCTAGCAGTGAATTTAATCTAAACTCTTTGTTCTGGATTCATTGATCAGAGAAGCAACCTGAAAAGATTCTGCCAGACTCAGATCCTTAAGATTCATAAGTCAGGTTGTAAATTTTATGGCATTTTTGAGGTTAAAAAGTGGTAATTATTTTCTAAGCTGTATTTAATGTGTGTGAGAAAATTAGTACTGTCAGGTCTCTTACATTTATTGAGCAAGGTGATTTCGACCCCCACTAGAAACACTTTGGGCCACATATTTCTCTGCCCAGAAATTAATTTTGCCTTGAACTACCCAAACAATACTGTTTCCTGCAATTTTGGCATCATTGTGCCATTCTTTCATTAGTTCTGCTCTTGTGTTAATTTTGCCTTTACTTCCAACTTCCTGCTGAAATCCTGTGATTTCAGTGAAATCTGAAAATACAGGGAGCTGATGGCACCGTAAATTGGTTTCAATTAAAGAATGTGTGCCTGCCGAGCTGGGGTCCCTTGAAACAAATATCCCTCACAAGATGGATAGATAGCAGCACCTGTGATCCAACTTTCAGATGAGAAAATTTTGTAAGAACACCAGAGCAAATTATTTAATTCAACAATAAAAATATTAAACATCAACAACGATAGTAATAATAATAGTAATAATAATATGATGTCACTCCAGACATCAGAGGGTTTGAAAGGGTAGCCAATAGGTCTAAATCTATGGTGGCAATTTCAGAATCAAATAAGAATAAAATATCTTTTGAGGCCATAAAGCTTGAAACTTGTCACAGAAGAGGCATCTACACTCTCAGAAAAGAAAGCAATCTCTATTTGAGAGCACACAGTCATTTCTGACAAGTAGGGTCTGATGAGTCAGCATTTCAGCCACTGAGTTAATGCAGCATTTGGCAGCTAAGCTAGAAAAAAAGAGTATAAAAAAGCCCTTTGGCATGAACTTTGCTTCTGAGATATATGCAGTGAGTGTATCTCTGAGAAGTGGGAAGGTTTTTGAAGTTATAACAGAGGCTGTTTTAATTTGGGGCAGGCTCATTACAGAACATGGTTTAAAAACATAGATTTTGTTCCCTCTGGCTGTACGCTGTGCTTCACACTAAACTTGGCAAAGACAAAATACAATCCAAGAGAAGGTATCTGTATTGTAAGATAAAAAGCCTCAAAGACTGCCTGCTTTGTGGCTGGCTCAGATCAGATAAGGGCTGCATCTATCATACCCTCCTTGTGGTGTAAACCAGAGCTAGAGGTATTAGGGGTATGCTAAGATGATGTGTCAAAATTTAATTTAAATCCTACTGCAGTCAAAAAGGCCAAATCTTTCAAAACATTAGATGTTTAGCAGCAGTTGGTGCTGATGGAGTTTTGTTGCCTGAAAGGGAAATGGTGGAAAATGACCTAAAGAAGCAGTTAGCAACGCTGCATGTTGGTCCCACCTATTGTCACAGCTGTTTCACCCAGGCAGGGGCACACCTTGGTCTCTGTAAAGGCTGAGCTGTGCTTCTGCTCACTCTTCTCACAGTTTCCACATGGAATGTTAAGGTTGGCTTTCAATATACAACTTATGCAGGAAGGGCAATGTCTGCTTTTCAACTGGGACTGAAATGTTAGACTAAAGCTTAGACTTCAGATCCACAAGAATTTGTACACAAGAGAGCAGCAAGTAACTGATGACACACTTCTAGAGAATGGATTAAAAAAAAAAGTAAATTGTTCTTTTCCTTAGAGAATGCTGAATTTTCAGAGTAAATTGACCAGCTATCCATTACAAATGATACACAGGTATTTCAGACAAAGGATTTTATTGTTACAATTAATCATTATTTGTGTCATGACTGAGCCTCTGAAGGCCTAGTGAAACCAGATCACTGATGAACCAGGCCCAACAAATACTAAGAATTCATAGCTTAAACACACAAGAGAGGCACGAGAAAGAGCTGTCTTGTAAAAAACAGTACAGTGAGCTGCTGTGGAGAGAACACCCAGCCTGAAAACTGCAGCCGAGTCCTTGTGGCAGCCCCTGCCTGAGCTGAGCCTTGATGGAGCTGCAGGAGCCAGGTTAACTTCTCTGCCCAGCGTGGGGCTGGAAAACACCATTGAGTGGCTTGGAGGTGGCACAGCAGCCTTTGGCATGGAGCTGTGTGTGTGTTTGTGTCCCCAAGGCACAGCCACACCTGCAGCCAGCCGGCCGTGCAGGGGATCCCCCCTTCCCCTGGGCTGTGTCTGCCTTCCCGTGGGCAAGTGCAAAAAACACCAGTGGAGGGAAATCAAAGTAATGAACAAACATTCAGAGCTGACCCTGGATGCTTGTGGTTGGTAGATTAAAACAAAGCTTATTGCAGCAGAGTTGCTCAGGATGACCCTTGGAATTTCACTTTTAAAGGTCAGATGGTAAAAAACATTGCTTTGCAGCTTGTAGGAAGGAGAGTTTAGCTGTAAGGTCACTTTGTTTTCACACTCTCAGAAATGTTACCTCCACCCTTCACAGGGAATGTAAATCAAGTAAAAAACCACCCAGCAGGGTTATCAGGGTAACACTAAATCAACACCAGCTGCAGCTGCTAGGGGTGAATGTAAAATTTACAGTGAGGCATACGTCTGTTGCTACTGAGCGATTAGCAGTATTTTCAATTAAAACATGCAAAGACCAAGATGATTTTTATTTTAATGGTCTAAATAAAAGCAAACTTAGGGGCCAAACTAATCTAGGTTTTTAATTCAGTGCTCATGGTGTCTCTAAATCAGGACCATATTGCAAGCTGGAAGAGAACAGGGAGGAGGGCAAACTTTCCTTTCAGCAGTTTTAAAAAACTGCTGACTAAAATCTGCATCTATCATCTTGTTATTGAAAAGTATAAGTAAAAGGTGAGAGAAAATTGTGTCTGATATGGGATGTTTAGTTGACAGACAGCTCATTGTAACAGATGTGGCTCCTTTTAAATAGCACCGTAAATGAGATCCCAGAAAGACAAGGACAAAGGCTAGGAGAGAGCACTTAGTCTAATTAGACAGAGAAATCCATTTCTGTTTTAACTGAATGCTTCTCTGAATGTGCAGAGATTTCCAAGTTATGGAGCACAAGCGAAGGATGGAGGCTACAGCTATCAGTTCATAATCTGCAAGGCATGGAATAATAATGGTCCTCATTTTTCAAGCACTGATCTTCAGCAGTTTGTTAAACCTGCACATCAACTCCTCACTAAAGCACCTGCAGATTAATGGCATGGCTAGAAAGCTTTTCATCTGGTGTGTATGCGGGGAGAAATCATAAAGAAAGCAAAGAATGGCCTTAAAATTTGTTCAGTTGAAAAAAAAAAAAAACAGACCACAAGGGAAAGGACTGGTAGTCCAGATTTTTACTTATGCCAGATTTACAGGAGAAATAAAAATTAAGTCACAGGAAAAAGACACAGAAATGGTACTATGGTTTCTATAGCAATCAGCACTCCAGACTTGCCATGCATCTCTGTGCGTGCTTTATGCTTGCCACAAGATATTCAAGGCAGGACCCCTCTCACCAACTTCTGCTCTTTCACTTCCAGTTGTTCATATATTACTGCCCTTATAAATGTACATAAACCAAAGTTTTCCAGGATCCTCCTACAGTTAACTTTGGAGAAAGAGGCATCTCCAAAATCTGTTTTATCTTTATGTATCTAAGTCTGGCACCTCTAGAGGGTTAATCTGTCAGCCTATTGCCCTGTTCTGACAGGACAGGACAAATGTTTCATGTTACCAGATGTGCCTCTAGACAGAGAGTTAGGCTGTGATTTTGTGAGAAGTGATTTTGCACTTGTCTCCAGAAAACACTGAAAAATTTTCAACAGAGGTCTGCACACTTGCTTATTTTTGATCTTTCTCTGTCCTACCCAGAAAGAAAGGGGAGGAATCCAGAAAGAGAAGCTCAAGGAAATGGAGAACATGACTAATTTTTGTTGTCTGTTTTTGAGCTGAGCAGGAATCCAAAATGTAGTGCCTTGGACATTATGTATAATGGATAGCCAGGTATCCAGTCGAGTAGTTTTGACCAACATTTGTGTTTTTCTAAATAAATAATTCTGCTTTCTTGGAACCTGAGGAATCAAATGAATGGAAAATATTTCTCAGCTCTCACCTCTATACCTCTTCAGCCAGCAGTTCTCTGATGTCCTTGGGAGCCTTTATTTGCAGTCCTGTTACAGTGCTTATGCAAATCTTGTTTTTGCTGGTGGTTTTGGATATGTTTTTCTGCACCCCACCAATAAGTTGCATGTGCTAACAGGGCAGTAGCAGTGAAGACAGAGCAATGTGGTTTTCAGAGAGCCATGGGAACCCACAGTCTGTGGGTCATCTTTAGTCTGGCTGCTGTCATATATTGAAGCCTGAGCTGCAGTACATTTTCACTGCTCTTGCCCATGCTAACATCAGTGAAAGAGCAACTAAAAAGTCTGGCAAGAGAGTGAAGTTAGGAGAAATAGAAAGTAATTGTTTTCTCCAAGGGAAAAAGCCTGAACCTCCTTTTCCAGAGTCAGGTCCTCTTTAAAAGAGTAGGAGTGGGAACAGGGAACGATGAGCCCTGCTCCTTCCTACGTCTCCAAATATAGGAAGAACGTCTAGGATAGAAACATCATTTTAGGAAGGGTTTGGTACTTCTGAGCTGTGCTCCTTGCATGTAAAGGAACGTTTCATTAATTTAAAGGGAAAAGCAAAATCTCGCCAGAATGACAACAGCAGCTTTCTAGACGGTCTGAGGAGCAGTGCAGTGTCTTAGTAACATATGAGCCAAACAAATACTGTTTTTTTGTCGAGCGTAAGATCTGCCAGACTCTTGCCAGCGGTGTTTAACAGGCAAATTGCTTAACAATTACAGGATGGGTTCTGCAACTGGGATCTGTGCAGGTGCAGGCTCCTGGTTATAGGCCAGGCAGATTTTGCAATGCCACTGGCTAAAATTATTTTAAAGGAAAGCATGATGAAACCGTGTTTGTTTCAGTGTGTGTATGTACCCATAAGTTTATATACATGCACCTTTATGGTGTGTGTGGGCATGTGTGAACACAGATATATGTGTGTTTGAACTGTACACTGGCAATATTTGGAGCAGCATAAAAATCTTGCCAGCCCTGCTGGTGATGAATTAACCCCAGAGGACTGAGTTTAGTTTGATGACTCTGAAACAAAACAAAGTCATCCTCAGCCCTGAAGATTAGCAGCACATAAAATGATGAAATAGTGGATGTTACAAACTCAGCAATGTTGTTTTGTGTTTTCAAGTGGCATGGAATAATGTGGGCTCAAAAGCCTATTGCAAGCACAAGCTGGGCATGGGTCAAGATACCAATCTCAGCTGGATTTTTCCATGAATGTGGGCAGGTAGCTGAGCACACAGGGCAGTATTTTCCAGACTTAGCAGCTTGTGGACTTCATTTTCTTACAAAGCCACAGAATATGAAATGTACAAAGTTGTTTTTCTATGATTTTGATCAGAGACAGCCTTAAGTGAGATACTAAGAGAATTAGCTGTGGAATAGATTTTGGTGACAGATGTCCTGTGCTCTGCTGTTATGTAAAAAGCTACCTTACCTTCCCTGTCAGCTGCTATAATTAGAAGAAGTAATATCTGTCAAATAATTGGTTATGCACATTTTGATTAATTTCCTGAGACAATTCCACTCCTGTGCCACTTCTCAATCTCCCTGTGATTTTTAATTTTCTCATATGGGGAGAACTTTCTGTTAATTAGACTCCAAAATCTTGCAAACAGCTCCGTAAACATATACGGTAAGATTTATTTCTTTATAGTTGGGAGATCCTGGTATAAGTGTTGTATGAGTATATATATTATTAATAATATAATTGATAAGCAATGCCTGGTAATCTTAAAAAGTGTCCTTTAAGTTATATAGCACTTTGCTACTGAAAATGGAAAAGAAAAACTATGGTAGATAATTTTTCTTGAAAGTTTAGTTATGCTATGGAGAAGGACTATAACAGTCTGGGAGTGCTGGAAGCCTGCTTTGCTGGTTGGTCATGCTTCAACCAGTTAAGATTGTGAAAGATGTTTTTGGTGAGATGAAATGTTTTGAAATGTGAGGCTTAAATATGTATTTAATTTTCTTAGAAAAGGAGTTAACCTGAAGACTTCTTAGAACCTTGAATTTGGTAAATCTGTGAGACAGCGACGATTAACCACTTCAAAATGTAAAATCAAAACAAGCAAGAGGAGAACACGTGCTTTAAGAAAAGGTGTTGTCCCAGGCACAGGACCAGCTGAAAGACAGGGAAAAGGTGTGGAGAAAACCAAGGAAAGAGGAGAACACACGCTTTAAGAAAAGGTGTTGTCCCAGGCACAGGACCAGCTTAAGGACGGGGAAGAGGTGTGGAGAAAACCAAGGAAACCAGTTCCCAGTCTTTCATAGGGCTACTGCCTCGATAGCATCTGTGCGTGCTGCATTGGCAGGCGAGCTGCCCGAGGGGCTGCAGTCATCTCCAGCGGATCCACAGGTGTTGGAGCCGAGGCTGGCTCGGGATGGTGCCGTGCCCGGCTGCGCTGCCCCGGGCTCCGCTCGGGCAGGGAGGGGAGCGAGCGGTGCCAGCCCGGCCCTCCCGCCAGCAGCAGGCACCGGCACGCTGGGATGGTGCTAGCCTCAGGAGCTACAGGCTCAGGGCAGGCTTTAGGATGAAGGGGTGATTTGCTGTGGCTTTGTATAGATAAGAAACCATTAAACATCCAGTACTTCTCTGGAATAAGGGTAACTGGAGAAAGAGCAGGGCTTTTTTATCTTTTTCTTTCAGCACTCCCTTTTGGGCACACAGCAGTTACTGCAGCCTACCGCAAATGTGCTGTCATATTCAAGCAATAGTGCAGTACCTTCATGGAGCATATACTGCTGATTATCTCTCCTTATAAAAATTTTGAATGAGATCCACCTGCATTTTGGCAAAAATGCAGGTCAAACATCTCAAGCATATATCAAGGCTCACAATGAATTCTTGGGTCTTCTGAAACACCTTGGAAACTTTTACTGATTTGAAAGGGGACAAGATTTTTCCATAATATGGTGCAAAAATACTTGACTTTGATCTCACCATATGATATTAAGCCTCTCCTCAATCCAATCGCCACTTATTTTCTATGTGAGTTCATTCTCCTATATGGAGAAGGCAGAGTTTTTACTCCAGAGCTGACCTGGGAATGGAGTCACTGTGACCAAATCTTGCTGGGTATAAGGATTTCCCTGCATGTTTTTCAGGAGATGAAGCCTGCAGAGGCACCCTGGGATTGACTCAGAGGGCAAGGCAGGTGAGGCTAAGCCTCTTTTGTTCTTCCTGGGGTGATGAGCAGGGTGCAGCCCTGTGCACAGGAGGGAACCGCATCAGGATGCTCTCTTCCGTGGACTGCCTCCTGGCTGGAGGATGTGGCAGGCAGTGCACTCAGCGTCACTTTTCCTAGCTCCATCTTGCTTTGTGGAGTGTAGATCTGTGGTGCTGCACTTTTTAGGCACTTTTCAGTACGGGAGGCAGGGCACCAAGGGTGAAATACATGCCACCTTGCTCTTCTGGACCATTTGGCAAGGCTAGTCCATGTGTGAAGAAAGTGGACTGGACAGTGCCTCCTGCTGTGCTGTGATAGATAGTGCCATGACGTGGATGTGATGTGGTTATTAGGCTGTGATCCAGTTCATACTGGGCAGTATTGATTGGTGTTGGTTCAGTGCTTGCTACATATTTTGTCAATTGACCTTTGTGATTGTATTCCTGCTCTGCTTCTTTTACTTCTAATTCTCTTTGCCTCCAGTTTCTGTAACTCCTAATCTTCCTGTGTTTGATTTCTAATAGTATTTCTTTAGTCTTCTGTTACAGGAAAGCTTTTTAGTAAAGCTATACTTTCCTTCCTTTGCTTCATTTCCTTTTGTTTGCTTTTTAAAATCTTTTTTTTTCAAGAAATCCACCTGCTCTTCTTGATACATCAATTCCATTAAGAGATTCAGCTTCTAAAATATTTTGCCCTCAGCAGAAGAAAGAAGTATAAATGCAGGTGTTTTGCAATAAAGCTCAGGGGTGCAGAAACTGTTTTTATGGCAGATCTTGTCAAATAGGATTTACAGAACCCGATAACATAATACAGTTCGATAACATAATGCCTTCGTGAACAGTTCTCCTGGCCATCTGTGGAGCTGCACGGTTACACCAGCTGAAGATCTGGTAGCCTATTTCCAAGATGTTGTTTGTAAATATGCACTGAAAACCTGAAAGAATAATTGTAGCTAAGTGCATTTAGCTGGGTGCAATTCACTGCGGGTATTAATTTTGGACTTTTGCTAAAAGCAAGGAAGACAATGTTGTCTGCTGGGTTGTTTTAGCACTGGCTGGTACTAAAACAAGGTAGGGAGTTAAAATATCTTCCTAGATGTATGCAGCTGCCTATATGGCAAAATCAGGGTTGAAACTAAAGAGTTTCTGACTTGCAGCAGTGCTCAAAACAAGGAATGTGCTACCTGCATGTCACAGACCTTTAACACACAGAACTCCTCAGGCTGTAAGAAATGCAGCGTGGGAAAAAAAGAGCAAGTTTTTGCCAGTCAAAAAAGTGAAAGATAAATAATACATTGTTAAGGCACAATGTTTACAAAATTAACCTTTCAGCAAGGGGATACAGAGCATCAGAAACAAGGTCACAGGATTTTCAAACTTTTTTAGTTGCAAGAGATAAAATAAAATGTCCATTGGTAACTGTGAATCCCCACAGATATCAATTAGATTAATTTAAAGATCTCAGATTTTTATTCCTGGCTGAAGTTCAGAGTTATCAATTAGAAAACACTTTCTAGCATCTTATTACAGCCTTTGTGTAGGAGGAAATTTGAAACTCACAGCCCAGAAGAGTGGTGGTTGATAGCAAAAGGGGGAAAGCAATGTCAAAATATGTATTGTGGAACTGTGATAAAGTGCCATAATTTTAGAAATCTTGCCTTGTGAATAGTTCACAAGTGCCTGTTCTCCATCCACTTTCATCCAATGCTCTCTTTAATGACCTGGATCATGGGATGCTTAGCAAGCCTAAAGCTAAAACAAATCTGAGAATGACTGTAAGCACAACAGGGAAAGAGTTAGAAGTAATTCTGAAAAACTGAAGATTTTTCCTAAATATAAGATGAAATTCCACAGTGCCTGGTGCAAGGTATGGGACAACAAAAAATCATTAAATAAGGGGTGAGAAACTTTTGGTTTCTTCCAGGAAGGATCTCAGAGCAATGTTGGATCACAAGCCAAACAGATGTGAACCATGTCAGCCTGCTGTGAAGAGGAGAAAGTCCACCCTGTGATGAGTAAACAACAAAGGAAATGATGCTTCCACTGCTGAAGCTATTTAATGTGCAGTGTCTGGCACTGTGCTTCATGAAAGCCATTGATCACTTGGAGGGGATGAAGGGAAGATTAAGTTATTCAAAAAATGTGATCTAAACACATAGACTAGGAAGAAAAAAAGGCAAAAGTTTGGGTTACTTACTCTAAGGGAGAGCAGATTGATGGAGGAAATGGGACAGGATAACAGTTTTCAAGTGGAAAGAGATGGGAATGATCCATTCTCTACATCTCTGGCAGGCAAAGCAAGAAGCAGTGGTCATAAGCTGCAGAGAGAAAGACCTGGGAGAGAAAGCAAGAGAAAATATAGGATAGCGAGGAACTGGACAAGAAGTGGAGATGGGGAGCCATCCTCCTAGGTGAGCTGTTTTTCAGAGCAGGGGAGACAAGCAACCACTAGGAATGGCATTGAGATACAGCTTGTCCTACCCTGGGACATCTCAAGGTGTTTTCCATCTCTGTCTCCTGTGATTCCGCAATGTCTGTATTGGTGAAAGCTGCAGGGATGATGCCACATTTGCAGAAAGTGTGGGACAGAGGATAAACTGGTCACGCAACACTATGTCTATGTTGATGCCAGTGAAAGCATCAACAATTGCAGTTCTACAATTCTACAGCATCAACAAGTACAGTTCTACAATTCTAAGGTAAGGGTTGAGGTGCTGTATTTGCTGGCTGTCATTTCCACTGACAGCCAGCAAATACAGCACCTCAACCCTTACCTTAGAATTGTAGAACTGCACTTTGGTGTTGTGCTTTGTGATGAGTGAAAAAAAATTAATGAAATTATGCCATCACAAGCATGCCCTCGAGCCTGCTGGCGATTCCCAGAGCTTTCTTGCACATACAGTAGTCTTGTATTCTTCTGAGGAGCCTTTGTTGTAGTGCTACTTTTCCTTTCAGTCTCTCTGTGTAAGTAAAAAATTTGTTCTGCACATCATCCAGGTTACCTGTGATTGGTCTTTTGGTAGATGTTGTGGTACCAATAGAAAGAAGTGCTTTAGGTAATGGGGTATGTACTGGGAAACAAGCATTGCTAACAACCAGATTAGGTACAGAAACTGGCAGAAACTGGCAGCTTGGATGCATTTTGAAAAGGTAGGGGAATTCAATTTCATGGACACAGGCAGTTCTCTGCCAGCTGATCTTACTCCCCCAGGATGGTCCTGGTCATCCTTCTTTTACTAGTATGGATGGCACCTCTCTTGTCAGCGAATTCCTCTAAAGCAGTAGCTGCTATTGAAGAGAAATGTGCCATGAGAGCAGTGACTCTCCAAGCTCAATGCAACAATGAGCATGACTTCACTTAAAGAAAGGTAGTCCTGAAGAGATTCTGTCTAGTTCCCAGAACAATACACGGCGATACAATGCATTACCCAAGCTACACCAGCTTCAACAGATTGGCAGCAGCTTTCCAGCCTGTATGGCTGTTCCCAGACCATCTGACCCAGATGAAGCCAAAAACTAACAGGCAAAAGAAGGTAAAGCCTCTTTGGTTTAATCTATGAATGTAATGTGTCTGGTCTTCATCTCAACATGGCACAGGAGAGATTCAAAGTGCCTTTTCAAGCGTGTCTCTCCATCTTGTACTAATACTAGAAGAAAAAACACATCCATTTTAGAAATTGCCTCTCACTCAATGTGGTAATATCTGAGTGTGTTTGTGAAACCACTTCAGAATTACACTTAAACAAAAGGATAAAAAATTCCTCCTTCAATAGTGGCTGAACAGATCAGCCTGTCTGATATTGTTACAGTATGAGGGCAGTAAGAGAAATATTTTCATGAACAAATCACTTACCAGGAAAAATGGTCGATTTTCTTTAAAACTAGCACAATTCATAACCTTTATATATATTATTTTTGTTATTTCCCAATTCATTAAAAGCAGACTAGCCATTGCCATTAGCATCTTTGAGATTTTAAAGTAAATTGCAATGGTCACCATAGGGATTTCTTCTATCTCTTTTTTTTTTTTTTTAAATTTGTTTTAATAAACTCCATTTATTGAAAAAAATTCACACTTGTATTATCTTGTAGTGTGACATGACTACAAATATTTGACCAGTTTTGGGGTCGAACCCAAATGTTTTCTCAGTTTAGATCTTTGTGCATCTCAATGATATAAAAATTAAAGTTGAAAATATGGTGAAGACTTAGGGCGACTCCTAGCAAAGCTGATGCTATTAAATATGAAGAATGATATGAAGAATGATATTGAATATGTGTACCTTGGTGTTTCTTTGGGATCCTCTGCCTCCCAAATTTTGCAGCTCAGCTTTTTTACCACCCCACAAGCTGCAGGGCTTCCCTCAGGGAGCCAGAAATATGCAGTTGGTTTCAATACATCCTGTAAGAGCCACAAAGGCCAGAGTGTCTCTGGAGGTGCAGGATAGCTGAAGAGGGTCTGGCCAGGGACACTGATGTCTGAGAGAGTGTCTTTTAAGACTGTTGTGAGGCAGACAGAGAAAATCTGTAAGATGATATTGAGAAGGAAATTTATGTGCACCAGGGAGATAGCTCCTGAGAGGGAAGGAAGAAGGAAAGATGCAGGGAAAGCATTTTCCAGAGCAAGGGGAAAAAGAGGATGTTGGGGTAAGAGGAGAGAAAAATAACCTCAGTGGTTTTATTTTTGGGGCAGTAATCTTGGAGCTGGAGTCTATGATATTTTAAGCAAGTTGTTTTGAAATTGTTTACCGTTGCAACATTGCTTCCATTCAGCTTGAAAATCGGGGATGGTAGATGCCAAAGACCATTTCTATCAACTGTCATGTTTGATCACTGGCCACCTGGGTACTGAAAAGTAAATGAGTGAAACTCTACATCTTTTTACTTTTTTTTTTTTTTTTTTTAATTCCCAAGGGCCTCAGATGGCAGAAAAATATATGCCTTCAGTCTTAAAAACTGAGGGAAAGTTCCCAAGGGCAAGCCATGGAGTGACTCCAGGTATGACCACATTTCTGGATGAGGAGACAATGCAGCCTGTAATGGTAGAGCCCAGCAGAGCTGTGCTCCATTCTTGGAGCCCACCACAGCACCTCCCCACACGAGCAGCTGATAACCTTGACTACTCATGCAGCAAGGATTGGGGTTTTTGCTCTTTTTTTTTTTAATGAACGTCTCAAGCATATAAATTTTATTCAGTCTTCTACAATGTGAACAGAGTGTGAAATTCTACATTGCTGCACAGTGGAAAGGGAACAGCACTGTCTTGTAATGTACTTATTTGTCTCCATGAGGGATTGCTGCCAAGTTTCTGTGAATACACTTTTTTTTGGCTGCCCTTAAATGAGCAAGAATGCTGACAATTTATTCCCACAACACCCAAAACTTTTTTTCTGGTCTTTTCTGACATTCAAACACACACATAAAAACATGTATACACATGTGCAAAACTTTACCAGATTAAAAACACTTGTTTTTTTGTGATCACAGCATCTTATTTCCTACAGCCTCAGAAAATGCATGGAGATAGCTAAATTATAAGTTTACTTAAGCGTTTGGGATTTTTTATATCCCTGTAATGCTAAAATACTTGCCATTCTGACAGACAAAAATCAAACATTATGTATATCCTCTGCAGCTTTATTAAGACTATTTCTGAGATGGAGGAAAAAAGAAGGGAGAATGGTTAAGTCCGACATTTAAGAAGTAGGCAAAAGTTCACATTCCAAAGCTGCAGTAGTTTTTAATTAAAAGAAAAGCAAATAAAAATGACAGATTAAATGTTTCTTGCATCTTTATAAATCTGCTGCTCTCCAAAGATGGTCAGGCACTTGCTTGGAGTGTGTACACATGAGTAAGTGAGCGTGTGCATGTTATATCTATTTCTATGAGTAGGACATATTTCCAGCAGTGGCAGGTAGTAGAAATGATGAGTACAAGATGGGAAAAGGCTTTGGTGATGAATGATCAAATTTTCAGAAACATCTCACCTCATTTGATTTGTTCATAAAATCCATTACAAGAATAAATAGTATTTTCCTACCTCAGGCATTCTGTGGTTTTTGGTCACAGGATGATGGTTTTCTGCTGTATCTGAAGTTGGAGGTTTGATTTTTTTTTTTTTTTGTTAAATAGTATGTCATCAGAAAAAAATACCTGCATTTTTTTTGAAAAAACATTGTGGCACTGGGAAGGCGACAGCATCATCAAACAGTCAGCAGTAGTGTATAGGTAAGGAATTTGTATGAAGAGCTTTCTAGGTAGAGCGATCTATTTAATCGCCAGGACTTGGAGAATGAGGGTGAAAGAGCCAAAGGAATGATTGTGCTGATATAAACATTTCTCCTGTCATTTTTCTTCCTCTGAAAATAAGAGCTTCTTGAATAACCAGCACTGTCCATTTCCATCAGCTTTGGTGGGGCGGAGGTGGAAGCTTGGACTCACAACCAGGAAAAATCTCTGACGCTTGCAAGGTCAGAATCACTGTGCAGTTTCCTGCAAATATTTCTTTACAGTTTAATCCCAGAAAGTATTTTCTGCTGCTACTACTGTTATTGGCTACTCGTTTTTCAATAGCATTCATTCCTTGTGAAGTAGTAAAGAAAACATGTTTTTATTCTCTTTGCTGGCCTTCAATGGAAAGTGCTTTAGAGAGTCCACTTTTCCGCATGGGCTTGTGGGGCATTTGATGAGATTTTCTGTCCTTGCATATAGCATATCATTGACTGTAGCAGCACTTCTGAGTTCCTGAGCCTGAGGACAGGTTTTCTTAGGATGAAACTAGTGCACATTAATTTCTGCAAGGAAAACCCAGGCCCAGTGAGAGCAGAGTACACTATGATCCCTTAGGAACCCCAGACTTTATGGCAGAAAGCTAAGCAGGTAATGTAGGTGCAACCACAGTGAATGACATTTGCATTAATTGCAAGTGTTAATGATTAGGCTACAGAGACTCACAAATAATTAGGCTTATTAATGTATGTAATGGCTTACAGAGCTGGGAGCATTTATCAGAGGCTAAAATACAGTTTTTATGATATTGCAGTTGGGAGGTTTTTGTGGCTCTTGGATCACTCAGGTTCTATGGCTTTCCCTTCTCAATCTTAGCAAAATTAGCAATTAGCAACGTTTCCAGAGCTCTGACATGAGAATTTTCATGCAGCATAACTGGTGCATAGGTACCTGCAGAATCTTCAGAAAGTCATGCTTGTGTGCTTCTCCTCTTCCCAGGGCCAACAGAAAAAGGGGGATTCTCATGGATACTCAGAGAGGCCCTCTGCCATGCTGTGGTTCAGAGGGTGTCCCTGCAGATGGTGCGGCATTGTGTCTGACAGTGCTGCTTAAAGTCATGTTGGAGTTCAGGTTAGTCTCTCCCATCTGAGATTGCACCAGGGGCAATAGGCAGGGCCAGACTCTGCCTCTCTCCCACAAGAATTTTTCACAAATTTGGCCCCTGCAAAGATACCATGTCCCATGACTTGTGCCTGCTGCTAGAAACCATGCCATGGATGCAAACCTCTCCCCCCATCTGGCTACTTATGGTGTTGTGTCCTTGAAATGGTGAGAGCTGCCTGGCACGGTGCACCCCCTATCTCAGCTCTGAGCTCTACATTTCTGCTCCCCATTAGGTGCATTGAATTTTGCAGTGCTTACGTTGCTGGAGGATTTTGCACGCTGGTCCAGAATGGACAACTTTCTTTGCCTGTCACGCTCTTATTGCGGCACCAAGAATTTGTGCCCCCAGCAGGATGATCTGACTGGATGTTTTGCTGTTGGTACTGATCAGTCTCTGCTCCCTTGGCAAGGATAGGTTAGCCCTCCCAATATTTGCTGATCAACTCCTCTGCCTTACGTACATTAAAAATTCTTCTACAATTTCACGGTGTTTTCATATTCTCGTCTGCTTTAAAACAAAATTATCTTCTGATTGTTTTCCAATTTGCAATGAAGCATTGTTCTAAACCTTTTCCACTTACAGGTTTCCAGAGAGTTTAATCTCTATTGTGGGTTTTACTGCTTCATTATCTTCATAGATACTTGTTTAATTCTTCTGACAACTAGAACCATATGCTATGTGGTTGTCACTGAGATGGGGAGTCTGAGGGAGGTTAAAAGTGCACGTTAAAAATACAATTTTTCACAGGTTGCATTGGGAAAAACACTATTGATCTTCTGTCGGCCATTTGGGCTTTTTATGTGTAGTTCTGTTTAAAATGCCTTCAAGGAAGTCCTTTGAGAATGAAATTTTAGGTCATGAAAGACAGAAAGGCTGAGAACTCAAAAAATTAAAATCCTTTGTTTTTTAAGAGTGCAGCACTCCTCTTGCACCAGGCTGGTAGCAATGTAGATTTCCTTCTGCCCTCCCATTGACATACTGAACTGGAAGTAACTGTGCACTGTTCAGGGGACATTGTGCCAAAGATGGGTCAGGCCCTGCTCTCTGCAGCGAGCCTCTGAGCAGGAGCAGTGGGAGGGGCTGGTCAGGCAGGACTGGGCTGCAGGATCAAGTTGTTCACTAGCCTGAGCCACCCAGTTTGTTTGGAGGAGGCAGCAGCAAAGTCCTCAAATGAGTCCTGGCTCTGCAGTTTCTCAGGCTTGGCCCAGGGTGAGTCTTCTGGCTGTTCCCACATGTCCCTTATGAGTGACAGGCAAAAGTACGCTCCAGGAAAGCTGAACTCTGCTGCTGCTGTTTGGGCATCGTGCTATTGTCTAAATTAAAAATAATCAGCTGCACTCTCAGCCGTCTGACTTAAATTCTTTAAATTCTATTGCAAGTGGGTTGACTTGAAGTATTTGGACACCATGCTCTCCATGCTGAAGGAGCTGAACTTCCCTCTTCTCCTTTCTTAGCTTACTTTTTGGCAGTAGATTGCAGAAAACACATCTGCTACCCTTGGCAACTACAGGCACCTTCGTTTTCAGATAGATTCTGTGTAAATACCAAACAAAACATATATTATAGATGCTTGGCTTGGATCTAGTAGAAAATTTGCTTTCTAAGCCACTTTCTTCTCTGGTTTGTGCAGGCGTAAGGGCATTTCTGGAGCTAGGAACGACTTTCCATCGACATAGTATTTTCCTATCTCATTGAGGTCTAGTGGCCACCATCCAGCTGACCCTCCTTCTGAGGGCATATAGCCTGCAAAAACACAATCTGAGGGAGCACTGCTGCTTGTTTTTTGCCACAGAAACAGAAGGGGATAAACCTCATTCCATTTCAACCTCAGTGGAGCTGTGTCAGGCCTCACGTGCACTTCCTCACTTCACCAAATGTGATGGGTACACTGAGCAAATAAGTGCCATGAGTTGATTGCTTCATAAATTTTGTCCTTCCTCTCCTTCAGGTTTTGGTCTGCTTGTAAGCAAGCTGGGATTTTGTCAGCTGTCCCCACTACTCCTCTGAAGGATTCTTTGTCTGCAGAGCTGCTGGGTGCCTGTCAGGCCGGTGGAGACAGAGGTTGTGTGGTATGTTTCTGTCCTCTGAGTGGACTTCTAGAATCTTTTTTCTGGGATAAATATTTGGGTTTGCAGTTTTGAAAATGGCTTACCACAAATATTTGCCTAAAATTTGCCAGCGCAGGGAATGTTTCTTCAGCAAACACATTTACCAGCGTGCTTTCAGTCTGTAAACACCACTGAGGTGTGAACACAGTCAAAGGGAATTAATTTTTAATGCAAATCATTATTAATATAAAATAATTTGGAGAAGGCTGGAATCAGTTCCTTGTCTTCTGATTTGGGGAACACTCGTCAGTCCAAATGCAGACACACTCTGTGCAAGCCTTTTGGGGGTGGGGCTGAAAAGAGGAGTGTGCTTTTGGAGCTCAAGCTGCAGAGACATCTGCCCCCATTTGGAGAGCTGAACGGGGTACCTGTGTGTGCTATGAACCAGCCCATTGAGCCTGCCCGGGCATGAATGATGAATCATGGCACTCAGAAGGTCCTTGCAGCTGTCCTGGTGACCAGCCTTTTTTGGGGGGTGAAGGGAAGGTGGGAAATGGATGCTCTTGCTGCACTGAGCCTCAGTAGAGATGGTACTCAGTGGGGTTGGGAACCAAAGAGCTGGTGGGACCTCAACCTGATCCTGTGGTGATGTAGCCCAGGAAAAACAGGCAAGCTAAAGAAATAGAGGCTTTGTCTTCTTTTTGCTGAGGTGGCAGCTCCTGGCTAGGCTAGTAAGTGCAAATACTTGTGTCTTGAGCTGCCTCTTTGGTGTACTTCCCTCCCTGTTGAAGTTCTCTCTAATTTGGTGGTAGGGCACCTTATCCTGGGATCAGTTTCCATTCCAGGTTCTCCTGCCCTCCTTGGTGCAGAAGTGCTGCCCCGGAGTTGGTTCTCTGAGATGTGGCAACTTTGGAAGGAGAAAAGGGGCTGTGGTAACATCTGCTCTCTGCCTCTGTCTCCCTAGCTGGGGTCAGACTGCGGTGGAACACACCACCTTGCTGTGCCCTCACTGTGCCTATGATTGGGGAAAGGACACTTTGCCTGAAGGACTGGTGCTGGCAGTCTGTAGCAAGTCTGTGGCTTGATAATTATGGATTCCCACTTCAGTATTAGAGCTAATTTGCAAGCTCTAGAGAAGTGATGGCTTGGCAGAGGGGAGATGTCATTATTCTTATTAGCACCGGTAGTTCTAGACCAAACCCTCTGTCCTCACTGTCTACAATAGTCTGTAGATTTTCATTTGAGAAATGAGTGACCCAAGTTTGGGTAAAACATTTATTGTTAGGCTGAGCAAGATTCTTTCATGGCCAGGAACACGAGCAAGAAATCTTATTTTCATTCTAGGGCTCTTGGAAGGTTGTCAGGGCTTCTGAATATAATCAAACTCCTGTCTTATTAAAGGTTCTTTTCTTCATCAGTACACTCTCCACTAGCAAGGTGGGAGGCTCAGTCACTGATGCCAGAGCAGACTGAGGGCTTCTCTTAGAGAAGCTAATTACATTTTGCTTTTTTTTTTTTTCTTTCATTGCAGAAAGACAGAATAGTTGTGAATAAATTGGGAAAGGGGAGGGTGAGGAGAACTCAGAATTCATTAATATTCATACTTAGCCACAAGTACACAGGAAAGGTGACAAGGAGCTGGCTGCCCAGAAACCTATGCACCTTGGCGCTAGATAGAAAATTGAATTTAATTATAGTTACCTTTTGCTCAGCACCTAATGAGCATGTTTGAAATAATGGAGGGTTGTTGTATAAAAGAAGATCCAGGACTCAAACAGAAAATGCAAACCTTCCCTCCTTCTTCCCTGCTCTGCTGAATTTAAAATAATTTTGCCAAGGCCCACGAGACCAAGTCGATTTCTATTCTTGTTTTCTCAGTGATTATCACAGAAAATCATCCAGGAAAAAAAAAATCAAATAATATGGTCAGTAGGGAGGAACAAGCACATTTTAATGGGGAATAAAAGAATGGAGCCTTATTCCATTCTCACTTTGCCTAGTGAGCACTGCTAGGGTCTTGAGGTCTTTGTTTTTTTCTTTTTTTCCTTTCATATCATGCTGTTTTATCCATTCTCTGATAGCTCTTAGGTTGTTTTATTTTATCCTTTATCTTATTTTCTGGTAAACTACTATCCATACAGTTTACTACCTAGGGGAGAAAGAAGGCAAGGAGATTTCTTTCACACACATTTCCTAGGGCTGCTTCAGAATGTTGGTTTTCGCAAGCAACTTTAAAACCGCAGACTCAAATCCTTCTCTGTAGCACACAGACACAGGCTGGGATGGAAGCTAGTGGAGATGCTCCACATAAATTTGTGTGAGTTTAGGGGAAAGCAGAATGTGGTTTGTACTTGGCTGTTTGTCTGATACTTTCGCCTTGCTGAAATGAGAGTTGAACAAAACATTTGAAGCTGCTTTTAGCCTTACAGCAAGGACCTGATGTTTGTAGCACAAGCCCAGCTGAAAGTACTTCCATTTTGGTGGCCAAGGCAGGAAAGTAAGTGTCATGAATTATCCCTCATATTTTTAACACATGCTGAAATTTGACTTTTCACAGTCCAGTCATGAGCTATAGTTAATGACCTAGCAAAACACAGCATTTATCTTTAAGGTAAACCATCTTCCAGTGTTACCAAACCTTAAAAGGTTCACCAGGAAGTGAAACCATGCAAGCTGGCAGGATGGAGGGCAGCTGGCATGGGTACCAAGCTATGAAATGCTGGTCACAACCTGGCCCTGAATCTCTCAAGTTTAGCCTAGGTCTCTGTCAGCTTCTATTTTTTTATTGAGGAAGGGCCGTGTTTGTGTCTTTCCTGGCTCTGTTCCAAGGTGCATTTGGTAAATCTTGGGAGAAAGAGAAAATCATACAGCTTTCCATTTGGTCTCTCTCCTCTTTGGTTCTTTGTTTGGAGAGACTGTGCTAATGGTTCATGTTGCTTAAATATCCCTACACTCCTAGCAGACAGATAACACTGGTGCTTGAGAGATTCTTGAGATAAATCTCTTATGGACACATGATAGTTTCTACACCACATGTTTTCTCTTTCCTGCTTCTTTAGCATGCTTTTGCTGATTTGTTTGTTTGCATGAATTACTCTCAGCTTCAGAGCACATCCATATCTTTTATTTCTTATTTCCTTAATTGGGGATTTTTTTCTGCTCCTGCTCTTTTTGGATTCATATTGCTTTATTAGCAACATTACAGTCTATTTTGGGTGATTTAGAACAGAACAGATAGAAATGCATAAATATTATTCCCTGGCAAACAAGCAAGCCTAGATATGCCTCAAACACATTTTAAAATATTTTAAACCCTTATTCACAAGCAATTTGTGTAGCTGACTACTGGGCAAACATAAATCCCTAAATCCTTCTTTTCCTTTATTTTGACCAGCATTGCTTTGTCTTTCTTCTGCTTTTCTTGTCAGCTTATTTCTAAGGGGTGGTAGATGCCACCATGCTTTAAAAATCCTGTTATTTTGCTTGTTTAGACACCTGCATACCACAGCAAATTTTTGCCTCAGTTGCCACTTATTTTTTGACTGAAAACAGTCTTTAATTATGATCAAGACAGAAACCTTCTATGTGTGTCTGTCTTTAAAGGCACGATAGATGCCTTGGCTGGACGCTGCTGCCGCTGTGCTATCTTCTGTTTATTAGAGTCCAGCCCCTCACTAAGCTGTCAGCTGAGCAGAGGAGATGCAGAGTGACAGGCGTTTCTGAGTACACTTCATGGATGTGCCGGGGCCCCAGAGTGAGTCATGAGGTGTGACGGGCATGCACAGTTTTTCACCTATATGTGGAGCTTGAAAAGCTGCAAGATGATTTTCTTCAGGCAAAAGGGCTGCTGTCCCCAGAGCAGTGGTCCAGGCTCTGTGGCTCCTGTCTTGTTGGTCCTGCAGGGAAGGAGATGCTGTTGTGCAGGCTGGAAATGGCACAGCCCAGTTAGGAGAGAGTTATGGGAAAATTTTCTTTGGCTTCTTGGTCTCTCATGTGTAACTGTCATGGCCATTGCGATACCTTGTGATGTGTAGTGAGCATTGCTGCATTTTGCTTGGGGAATGTGAAGGGATGTCCTTTGCCTGCTGTCTGGATTGGCAGTAAATGTGGTCTGAGGAAGTGTGGGGAAAGGGAAAAATACAGAGTCTGTGCAAATGTGAGTAGATTTATTTTTCTATACTCCCTTCGCATAGACTCCCTTGGGGAAAAGGGAGTCAATGAACTAGCACGTCTCCTGAGGGACTGCAGCCATATTTCCAGTCAAACAATTTTGGTTTTCAATGAAATGCATGTCAGAAATATTTTGCTTTCAGTGAAGTATGAGGCAAAAATACATTTTTTGATTTTTATTTTTTTCCCTCTGAAAATACAGCAATTTTTTTGGGGGGGGATGAGTAGGCTTAGCTCTATTAGTAATACTATTTTCTGTCAAGAAGCTAATTCATCTTAATGGAAAAATTATAATCAAGCGTGGGAAAAGAAGCACTTTTCTAGGCAGCGATACTGTCACCTGTAGAGAAGAGATTTGGGATCTGGAGTGGTTTGCTTCTATTTTGAGCTTTAATGCTAATATTTTCAGGCTCCTCGAGTCAGCCTCATACTGTGCGGGCATGCACAGCTGGAGCATTATGAAAAATAAATAAAAGGATATTTCTAATAGAATAGCCAGAGTTGGTAAAAGTGGCTTCACCTGCTCTGCTGAGAGGTTTGTGATGCGATGCTCCCCTGTGGCAACAGGCACACACCCGTCCTTGCCATCATCTGTAGCACTTCGTGCATTTCCTTTGAAATGCAATTCCTTTGTGTCAGCTCTATCTTTATCAATCAGGGTGGCACGATAAAATGTGAACACTGAGATAATAAAGGGAATTTAGATTGCGGCTGCCACTGATACCCGCTGGCTGATCCTGAGCTGCTGTGTAGGAGCCTGTGGGAGGATGCAGGGAGGTGTCCCTGCAACAGCATAGATGGAGTATCAGATTGCACCAGGCGTGAGAATAACTGTATGTACAGAATGTATCCAACCCTCAGGCACATATCCATATGTTTGGATGCTGGTGGGTGTTTTTTAAAGTTACTCTTTCAAAGATATCCACACAGGTGGCTAGCAAGCGTTTTTTAGATGGCACAGCATGAATGTTGAAGCAATCTGACTGCTCGTGGGTGAGGAATAAAAGGAGAAGCAGTGCTGGGTGTCCAGGATTTTCTGGATAATGGTTATTTGCCTTAAGAAAGAAAGGACTATTTTTTTCCATTTAGCTTTGGGAGAATGCAGAATGCTGTGCGGAGGCTGACAGCAGCCTCTTGTTTCAGCGAAAACAAAAACCCCATCAGGTAGAGGCACTTCAGAAAAACAAACCCTGTTTTGGTGACGTGATTTTTTTTAAAATGATATTTCATGCCTGTGTGCAAAGTAGGTTTCTTTTAGTCCTTCAAGGGAAATAATAAAATAAAGAACTCCAGGTGTGTGTGTGGGAAGACAGTTTTTCAGTTTTGAAGTAGGTTAGTTTTATTTTTTTTGATGATGGAAGGATATTCTGAGGCCAGAATGTGCCATTGCAGAACAACTCTGTGATGAGCCATAGGCTCACTAAAGGCAAAGTCCTGCTCCACTTCCTGACAGGATGATGATAGAGTTCCCCTATGTCCAGCCAGCTTCACTGGGTTTGCTTTCTTCCCTCCATATCACACTCATGGGAGCATCCTCTCCTGAAAGGCTGCCTTGTCGTATGGGCAGTCACTTAGAGGACAGCAGCTGTTGCTGGGCATGTTCAAATGCAGCTGAAAGGATATTGAAGCCACTTTCAATCCACAGTTGTCTCTAGGCCTAAATTTGCTCAATGCAGAGACAGCAATAAACACCAAGTGAAGCTGGGTCACTAACTCTAAAAGAGGTTTCCCAGGAACATATTGTTTTGAGGAACCTTTTCTTCTAAAAGCAGCTACTGAGCTGAAGGAAACACATCCTTTATTTCCGAACAGTTGCTGAGAATAAAAGAACTGTCAGAAAAAACCCCAGCCTAATTAATTTTCCACCTCTAATCCAGAAGCTCCTGAAGCCATGTAGAAAACAGAATTTCTTCAGACCATCCCATGGCTTCTCCAACATGTTTCCAGCATGAACACTCTCATCACAACTTTTTGTGGCATCTACAAGATTTGTGCCAGTGCTCACTGAGGAAAGCAATCCCAAAGTAGATTTACTGGCTCATTAGCTGCAAGTCTGTAAGGACATGAGTGACGTATGAGAGAAGTTAATTAAAAGAGCTATTGTTGTGAGGGTGGAATGAATGCTGGTGGTCATACAGGGTGGAGTAGGACCCGGGTAATATTCACATTGAGCTATAACAGATATATATCTGCCTAGGCCACGTAGCAGCAGAACCACCATAGCTAGGAAATGAAGCTTCACCACAGGAAGCTGGGAAAACAGAATGGGATCAAGACTTTGACTCAAAATGCTGACATGGATCCCTCACCAAGCTGACCTGCACCAAGCACATCTGTGTATTGTGAAGGGAGAGCGGTAGAGATCCTAATATTTTAACCTGAAGCTCTTTGTAAGTCAGTCTGACCAGCACTTGTCTGTAAAGACAGCAATTTTCTATCACAATTTGCTTCAAATAAAATTGAAACTCAAGGAAAATTAGAACAGCCACAGTGATATAATCTGACTAAAAACCTGACTAACTGACTGCAAAAAAGGTTAAAAATGCAGCACAAAACCCCATCACAAACACCTGGTTTTCTGTTGAAAAGCTGTGGGCTCCATGGAAATCTCAGAAATGACTGAGTGATGCTCCAGGTCCTTTGTCTGTCAACTCTTCATGGCTGCTGTCCATGGTGGCCAAAGATGGTGGCCCTTGGAGCAACTCTCTCTTTCCAAACTTACAACCTCAGGCTACTAAACTGTAGTGTGTGTAGCTGGTCTTTAAAAATCCTTACTGAACCCACACCTTATGCAAGTGCACACACGCATTCACCTGCGCGCCTCATGGACTGCGCATTGCTTTTCCATCCTGTGTTTTTGGTCATTTTGGGAATACCTCCCCTGGTGGGCTCGGGCTCATTCTATTCTTTTGCCATCTCTGAGCGACGTTTACACCGCATTATGCTGAGAAGCCCCTTAAATCTTCCCATGCCCCCTCGTGTGCGCAGGCAGACAGTCCGGCATTATCCAGCTCCGTGGTGAGGATGTTCACATCTCTTTTCATTAGCGATGTGCAATGTAAAAGGCTTGCCTTGAGTTTCTTGAAGACGGCAGTAATGAAGCTCTGAAGAAATAGTCAGGGGAACGGAGCTAATTAAAATGCAGCAGGGTGTAGAAGTAAAGGTAGCAGCAGCTCGCTATGCCATGTCTCTGGCAATCAGCAGTCCCTAGTTTACCCACACTAATTGACAGGAGACGCAGTGCTACTGAGTGTGCACACAGCCAGCGTTAATGGAGTCAGCACACGCTGCTCTTCCTGCCTGACTTGTCTCATTATCGACCTTGAACTGGCAAAGGTCAGTTGATGGTGCTGCTTTCATCAAGATGACAGGTGTCTGAAGATCTTCTCTTTGTAGTATAATAATTTGGCAGTTGTCTTATCCTGTACGTGAATTAGTGATCTGATCCCGAAGAGATGACGGATAAAAAAGACTGGCTTACCGTGGTGAGGAGCTGGGCTGTTGTATGTTTAAAAAAATAACTGGTACCAAAAGTCCTGGAGGAAGGAAACAAAAGTATATTGCATAATTCCCCCTGGAGAAGATAGTGCCTGAAGAAGCAAACAGGCAAATTTTCACAAGTGGAAATGCAGTCAGTCCACTGTTAAAAATCAGCAGCTTGTTTGAGCTGATGATGAGCACCAGGTGCACCGCTGGCACTCAGCAAATATCTAATAATAATAATAACAATAGCTGGGGCACCTGACACCTGCAGTAAGCCGTGAGTGACAGTGTTCTTGGGGAGATGTCTCATCTGAAGGCAATGCTGTGTCCAGGAGATGTATCATTATAACATGCTGCACCCGGGCTGCGTCTCATGTGCCCTCCTTTTTTTATTCTGTTACAGATAGTCTCAGCAAAGACACTGAAAATTAACAGAAATGCTTCTGCCATCTTCCCCCTCAAATCTACAAAACCAGCATTTTTGAGCATTTTTATTGAAAACCAATGCTTTGGTTTTCTGAGAGATGAACTGCAATCTCTGGTGTTCTGTAGCTTCTCTGGTTAATAGGTTGCTGAAGCCTGAGCTTGCATATCCTTTCCTTTCCTGCAACCTCTTGTGCAAGGTCTGTGTAAAAGTGCTGTGTGTGCCATAGCATTTGGCCACTGGCTTGTGAGTACAAATGGGGCCTGAACCTGGGAGGAGTCGTTATTCCCCAGCAGAGCAGACAGAAAAGTGCTCCTTGTTGAAGAGCTGAGGGGAAATCTTTGTGGCAACTGACTTGTGGCAAACTTGTTTGTGGCAAACACAGCACTGCACTGCGTTTTTCTTGGCTGAGATAGGGAGGATGAAAGTCAGTGTGAGCCCAGATATGCAAAGCAGCACCTGCAAAGGGACTGCTTCAAAGAGGTTCCTGCTCCCTCATCTCGCTGTTGGGGCTTTAGCCCCACTTGCTGACTCATGGGCAGCTCTCTAGTCCTGCTCTGGCCCCACTAAGGGCAGTGGGAGGTGCTGGCCCCCAGCCTGCTGGTCATTTCTTCAGGAAGATCACACAGAATCATAGAAAGGCCAGGAGCAGGCCCACCTTTCACTAGACCAAGTCACTCAAATCTCCATTCAACCTGGCCTTGAGGGCGGCCGCAGCTTTTCTGGGCCACCTGTGCCAGTGCCTTATCATTCTCAGAGTAAAAAAAAAAATTTCTAATATCTAATCTAAACCTAATCTCTTTCAGTTTGAAGCCATGCCCCCTTTTTCTATCACTACATACCCTTGTAAATAGACTCACCTTGTTTCTTGCAGGATCCCTTCAGGTACTGGAAGATCACAATTACTTCACCCTGAAGCCTTCTCTTTTCCAGGCTCAATAAACCCAATTCTCTGAGCATTTCCTCACTGGAAAGGTGTTCCATCCCTCTGATCATCTTGATGACCTCCTCTGGACTTGCTCCAACAGGTCCACCTCCTTCCTGTGCTGGAGGCCCCAGAGCTGGATGCAGCACTGCATGTGCTGCAGGAGTAGAGGAGCAGAATCTTGTCCCTTGCCCGGATAGCCATGCTGCTTTGAATGCAACCCAGGCTCTGATTGGCTTGTGGGATTATTGCAATCCTCACCAGAGCTTTGGAGGGGAGACCAAACCAAGCAGAGCTTTTTTTCCTTACCTGCAGTTTTCTAGAGTATTTTTAAAATATCCTTCTCTGAAAGCGAATGCTCTTTGCTGGTATAATTACCAGAATACTTCATTTATCTGTGATTATAGGAAACTGAAGTATTGTCTGGGGAACAAAATACTCTGTAACTTGAAAACGATTTATAGCAACTCTCTTTAAAAAGATGTGTGAAGTTAAAATGCTGGGCAATGTGATCTCTGTGTGGCTGCATTCCATCTGTAAAGGTAAAAGACCAGGAGATTTTTACCAGGGCAAGTCCAAGGGCACCAATGAGATCACTCTTTAAACAGAAGAATATTTTTGTTATTGAGCCTTCCCAGTCTGACAGGTTTTTTCAGCTGCCTCTGTGTGACTGTCAAGGGTATGGGATGCTGCTGATCTGTGTCTTCCCAGCACCTGGTGTTGCAGCAGCCCCAAGTGCCCCCCTCACACACACACACACACACACACGCACACGCACACACACACACACACACACACACACACAGAGTCCCCTGGCATTCAGAGGGCCTGTTTGCACTGCCCTCAGCACTACATCCACTCTACCATGTCAGACTGCACTCTCCTTTGGGGACATGAGGGTAAATCTCCACCTTTGTGCCAGGTTGTGAAAGCAATTGTAAAATAAATGTTAAATGAAAAAAAAATCCCCAAAAAACGTGTTGCCTAAGTGCATACTGAGATCAATAAAATATGCAAGAATGGACTCCTGCTGTTCAGGGCTGCAGCAGTCTCTAACCTAGAGCAGGAGTCCTGGAGGAGCACTGGGGGCTGCTCTAAGTGACAGCTGATAGGAATCCTACATTAATGCAACAGGTAGGGCTCATATGTTTGCACCCAGAGGTCTCATGTTCAGGTGCCAGCTATGAGGGTACTCTCAGGAGGCCTCTGTCTGAAAAGGCAGTGATAAAGGAAAGAAACAGTGATAAACAAAATTCTAGCAATTATGGTTTTATGCCTGGGTTAAGTCCTTTGAGCAATGGGTAATTTCTTGTTTTGCAGAGGAGGCTCTATTCCCTTTCTTCCCAAACAAAGAGATAATCAATTATAGACATGGTGAAAAACAAAGGTAGTGACTATTTTTCTTCTGCTGGAGAAAGAGACATGCTCCCATCCAAACCAAAGACAAATGAGATGGATTCATTAATAATTTCTTCTTCTAACAAAAAGCTCAGCTTATGCTGCTGAAACCAATATCAACATGGTGGGACAAGAATTCCTCTATTCTGCCAATAGAAAGGGAGCACTAATATGCATATGGGAAATATAACATGAAAACTATGACAAATATATTGTGTTTGCCTGATAGATCAACCTTGGTTCCAGCTATTTCCCAGGCTCTCTCTTTCATTACAGAAAATAAAAAAGAAAAATAATAATTAAAAAGAAAAAAAAAGTACAGGAAAAAGCACCACACAACTATAGTGGCTTCCTTGTCATCTTTGTTGGGAAGGATCACCTAGGTCCAAAACCTTGATACTCTGTGAATGGCAGTTTGCATGTTCCAGAATTAGGGCACCGCTAGAAATTTCTAAGGATGAAAGTATTTCATTTAAAGCAAAGGAATCTAGGAATATTTGTGGCTCACAGGAGTCTTTGTGTTAAGAACATTTGAGTCAGTGATTTGAGATCTGAAGTGTTTTGTCCCTGTCCTTCCTCTGTGTGTGTATGTGCTGCAAGGGAAGTCAGGACTGGAAAGCAAAGTGGCCTCTGATATGACAGCTTTCCTAAAGGGTGTCAGGAGAGGTGCTCTGAGAGATCTGGTGCCAGTTTGTCTTGTTTCAGGAGGGAGGAACAGGACCCATGAACACTAAAGCAATTTGTGCAAAAGGAGCCTGAGGTTTTGGGAGACAAAAATGCAGCAGCTCTTCCCACCGAGGTCAGATATTTTGGGGATGCAGTTTGGATGGTGCTCCCACTTACATCACCAGTTAAGGCTTTTTGTTTTACAGCCATCTTTTAGCACCAGCTGACACCATCTTCACAACATCAGTGAAGTATTTTACTCTGAAAGCCTATCACTTCCATCTCCGAGCTACTGTGGTGTGGTCAGGTGTGATCTGCCACTCCCATGCTATTAATGGCATTATTAACTCTTAACATCCAGGAGATTATGTTTGTCCTGGTGCACTGCCTTGGGAAGTGAATAAATCTCTGTCTTTAGACCCCTTCAAAAAGCCAGTTATCCCTGCTCCAGAAGTATGATTCTTTTTTCAGCTCTTTCTGATACTCTTCCCAAGAAGATCTGGAGTGCCTACTTTATTTTGCACTCATTTGGAGCAGCATGGAAGCCTGTCTGAATTTTCACACTGTCCTTCAAAGGAAGCGGTTGTGCCTTCACACTCTCCTGGTAGGAAAAAAAAATTCTCTTGCCTTTAAGTCACAGCTTGAAAATTCCTGTATGTTCAGAGATATCATCAATATTTCTCAATAATTTGATTCATATAGTTTTGATTCCACAACTGGAAATACCTAAGTCCTGAAAAACAATTCCTTTTCTAATCAGTAAAGATCTTAGAAGAAAATATGCTGAGAGAAGAACAATGAGTACTGTTCTTTTATCTTGTTTGTTTTCTGTCAAGTATTTTATTAATCATCATCAGTACAGCATAGCAGAAATGTTTACTACAGCAGAAGACTATGAATTTAGTGGAAAATGCCTCTCTAAAATTTTATGCCTCACTTTACTCTGCAATATTTGTCTGATATGCACATTCTCAATCACATTGCTATGTCACAGGAAGGCCAAGGAATGTGTAAGGAAAATAAAACTAAATAAAAGGAGACAGATGAAGCAACCTGAAATGCTCTTCAGTGGTGCTTGTTCTGTTTGGATCTGTGCATAGATACAGGAGCATCATTGCTGGTGGCCTGGGGAGTGAGTGCTCAGCAATGACGGGAAATTTGCAGCAGAGCCATGACGAAGACCAGGCAGCAGCAGGGGACTTGGTGAGGGAACACCACTGATGTTTTCCCTAAGTGGGTTGTTTTTTGGTCATCCCTTACAATTCACGAGAGAGAGGGGAAATGTTGATGTTAGGAGAGAATGGATTTGCCTGACTCAGTGCAAACCTGAATTCACAAGATTCCAGCATAGCTTTTCAAATCCAAATACTTCAGGCATTCTTATCTTCAGATAAGAGTTAGAAGGAGGCTTTCTTTTTTTCCTGTTTGTCCACTGCTGCCTAAAAGCTAATACCAAGAAAGTAATTTTAGCAAATGATTTTTTATCATTTCTGCACAAATGCTTTTTTGTGGTCTGGATTTTCTTCTGCATTTCCCATTTTCATGGGTTTTGGTCTGTTATATAATGGCAAAATCAAGCTAAGGAAAAAGGCAATATTTCTTTTCTGTGTGCTGCATTTGAATAAAATTAAGGTCATGGCAGAAAAGCAGATGAGACCAAGGGAACACATAGATCATTGGAAAATCTTGAGAGAAGCCATCACTGCAAATATTTGCAGCCTGAAAAGTCATAGAATATTTTTATATGGGAATCTTATTTATTTTCTGGATTCCAAATTTCTGGTTCTTGTGTCTAGCCTTTTTGCTTATGTCAAAATCTTCTTTGCTTTGGATATGTATAGTGATCCATTTGGCAGATCCAAAGCCAAATGAAGTCAACAGGACTCTGTATTTCCATTAATTTTAGTTCGTGAAAGCCTGTATTTATATCATATTCAGCAGTTTGGAATCTGATCTTCTGTATTAGCAATGCAAAAAATATAAATGTGCCTATATCCCACTTATTCTTCAAGAAACTCTTTTAGTTGTATTAGTATTTGGAAAAAAAAAGGAGCTATCTGCATTTTGGTGTGAGATATTTTTTATGAGAAGATCACTGCTACACCTGGATGTCAGGAAATCTACAGGCATCTTTTCTGTGATAGAAGCTTTAAGAAATAGAAATATGAATTAAAAAAGAACTGACTGGAGGAATTACAAGGAATGTCAATAATTTTCTCCAGCATACAGCTTGACCCAATCTTTCAGATCCAAAGGGGATCACTGAGTTTCAAAATAAGACACTTTTTGGGTTTGCCCCATTCTCCCCATTCTTGTTGCTGGAACTAAATGCAGAAGGATAGAAAGAGTGGGAGGGGAAAAGGCACCTCTGGGAAGCACTGTTTGGCAAAGTATGAAGTGCCAGGAAAATGTACTTGTAACATTAAATCCTGGGGGATTTGCACCCCTAATCTATCTAAATTGCTGAGGAATGCTCAGATTGTAAGGGAGCTCATTGTGTCTCAGCCTATGAATTTCTCATGTTCCCACTGCTACCAGTAATCACACATGCAGACAGTAGTTTTATTATGACTACACTCTGATCCTCTGTTCATATCTGGGCTTCGTTGTTCATTTGCAAAATAGCAGCCTGAGGCATCCTCCATGCTTTCGTGTAAGATGCTTGAAATGAGTCCCCTTTTTTCCATTCAAGAAGGAAAACAGGCAAAGAGGATGAGAAGAAATGGAATGAGATGTTCAGTTTCTCTCCGTCACCTGGTGGGAAACATTTGTAGTTAGAAGTTTGGCTCTTGCCCTATTGATCAGGAGAGCTACCAGAAGGGAAAGAAGAGATACCTGGTCAGTCTGGTCTGTGTCCTACAAAAATATGTGACTGGATTAACTCTTCCTGATTATAGTCAATGCAGAAATACAGGTGCTTTCCTTTCTTACCAGTCAGACTGGCCACAGTTCCTACAGAAATATATCTTCTGCCTTGTCATAAGGGAAATTAGTCACAAAGCACTGTAAAAGTATTACAGAGAGCGCTTAAAAAGCCCTTATTAAAAAGGCTACCTCTTCCAAAATGGCAATTTCTTTGTCATTGTGACAGACACCACATGGCTGCTTCCTCTAACAAAACCAACTTGCCCTTTTGGACCGTGTTAGCCTAGCAAAGCTAGGTACCCCCTTGCTAGCTATGGTGTGACTTCACCTCTGTGGGTTTTAGCATGTACGTGCTCGGACTTTAATTTCTTTGTGTCCATAGGGGCTCTCTTACAGCAACCCAGTGGAAAACAAGTAGTGTCACAAGAGTTTATTTCCTGAAGCTCTTTATGAAATCAGAGAGAGCTGAAGGTAGATTTGTGCCTTCAATATCCAGCCATGAAGAAGCTGCTCTTTAGCACCCAGTTCTGCCATCCTGATCCCTATGTTATCTTCCTTTGCTAAGCCTTCTCATTAATTCCTGAAAGCCTAGTCTAATATGCACTCAGTGCAAGTGATGATGGCAGAGCTAACTTTAGACAGAAGAGGATTGCAAATGAAGGAGTAAGAGAGACTGGGATAGAAAACCAGAAGAAATTCAGTTTTGCTGTGGGCATTGGTGCAGTATCTGTATTGCGGTAAAGAAAACCCCAGTCTCACCCCTGTGTTTAGGCAAGGCCCCAGAGATGAGCAGTAACTCCTTAGTAGGGGTGGCTGTGAGCAGAACAACCCTTCTCATTTAATCTTTATTGTCAGTATGAGATGTTTCAGGCAGGGAAGCCAAAGAGAACAGGTTTTGCTGGTGTTGCTCCAGTGCTCAGGTGAAGGTAACCCAGATATTCCAGGCAGATTGGATGTGTGTGGGGCTGAACTTTGAGCTCTTTGTCTCCTGCTTGCCTGACCTCCCTGAGCTGCTGGAGGCTCATTGTCTCTGATTTGTCAGGGTCCATGCTGAAAGCTGTTTCTCCTTCTGCTGCTGAAGCAACACCACACAGAGAGATCATCAAGACATGTCCTGAGGCGAGTGAGATATATTGCTGGGGAAGGCCTTGGATTTCAACCTCAGTCTTGTGTTATGAATGCAACTTATTTTCTACAGAAGATTTTGGAAAGTAGATCAGGCTGTTCTTTAAAAAGAGCTATTACAAGGCTAAAATAATTCCAGCAAAGAAGATTGTAACATCACTCAGTGAAAAGGGATCCTTACTAGACTCTCAATTACAACCTGCAGCTTCACTAAAAGCAACAGAGCAGTGTAGGCATAAGAAATGAACAGTGCTGTCCATTTAACTTCTGAGGCTGGCAGGAGCTGAGGCAAAGATTTACAGTTGTTGATTTAAAGTGCCAAGGATTTGGATTAGACCCCTCACTTTTATTTTTCAATTGGGATGCTTGGGAAGCTGGTCATGACTTTCCTATGCTTGGTGATATTTTACCTAAAAAAGACCAAAGATCCAGCCAATGTCAGAGCAGCTGGGAGCTGCATGGAGCCAGGCAGAAATTCTGCCCCTTTATCTTAACCTTTAGCCATTTGGGGACTTTCCTCTTTGAAGAGGAATATCTTGCTATTCCACTTACTATATGCTGATAAAGCTATGAATTGACTCGTTTGCTCTGAATTTTCAACAGTTCTGTTCTTTGAAAGATCATCTTTCTTCTTTGCCTTCTGCTCCTGCTTCCCCCAAAGTCCCCTAGCCATGATGAAATGGCATTGGGCATGACCCAGGGAGAAAGGAGCTGTGTTGAAGTTGTGCGCTTTGTGGCTTTCCTGTTCTTTCATTTGGCATTGAACTATCCATGCAAGAAGGGAATCAAATTTATGTGAACATTTTTTTTTCTCCTCAAAGTTTCCCTTCCTGAACTCCACATAACAACTTTAGGATTTTGCTCAAATACTCTCCCTCAGGACAAAGCTTATGGGCTGTGTAAGACCGAGCGTTGCAGAACTGCAGCATGCGTTGAAAATCATCCTAGCACACACTTGGGGGCAGTTGTGTTTTTCTGTGATTCAGTCAAGCAGCTCTCTAAACTACAAATCCTTATCTTTGATTCTAGTGGCTAGCAGGATGGCTAATGTGACAATTTGGGTGAGAGTTACCACTTATGGCCCCTGTGGAAGCTGGATAGTTTCCATCCCTGAGTACCTGCAAGAGCAATAGCCTGCACTTTCTTCCCTGCGATGTTCATGAACTGCTATCACGTACAGGGAAACAAGTTCATTGTAAAAAATGTGCAGTTTGAGTGTGGTGAAAGTGTTTACGATTTTGTACAAGCTGAAAAGAGTATTAGCCCATGTCTTAGAAAGAATTCTAATACAAAGAATGTTATGTTTGCTAATAGCATAAACTGAAAGCCATCAAAGAGAAAAAATAAACAAAGGATAAAAAGAAACTCAGAAGAGGCAAAGAGAGCAAAATTTGGCTAATTGTACTCCACAAGCCCCACTCTTGCCTCCAATAACCTTGCTACCTTGGCAGGGCAGTGCTGGGGGCTGCTGTCTGACAGGGTACCCCAGGCTGCCCCCTCTTCCTGGGCATGGTGGCAACCTGCTGGGTGCTGTGTTCTGCCCTCCTCAGTGGTGGCAAGGGAAGGAAATGTTACAGAGAGAGGCTGGCTTTAGGCAAGAGCTGATCCAGGCTGTCTGCTTGCCTGCCACCACATCAGCTGGTGCTTTGTGTGGAGAAGAGCTACCCCGGGTGTGGTAGGAAATATCCTGCAGGCTGTTTCTCTGTTAAATCACACCTCCTCCTACTTTTTTTGATTTCAGCAGAGGGGCAGGGTTATAAACTAGCAAAAAGCATTGGCCCCTTGTGTCTCTGCCTAGTCTGCTCAAGTTAATTCGTTTTTTGGCTCATTACATTTTCTGCCCCATTGCTAATTGCCTCTTGGGCTCTACTCATTGCCAGGGTTTTCTGACCATCAAAACATTACTAAACAAATGAACTAAATAAAATAAGCCTTCTTTAAGAGCCTTCCCCCAGCCCTCCCCTTGTGTTAATATTCCAACGGCGCCCAACAGGTAGGCGTCTGCACTCATGTTATCTGTATTAATTAGACTGTAATACCCTTGGCACAAGACAAGGACAGGGAGGCAAGAGAGTCTCTCCTGCAGCTCTCTGATAATTTATACCAACTGAAAGCCTGCTGCAATGTCTTTCTCTAGTGCCACATGTACCAATAGCGATGCATAAATAAGATTAATTTCTATTAAGTGTTTTCTCTTCCTTCCAACTAATTAGCCCCTTTTCCATAATATCTGAGCCCTTCACAATATTTAATGAGCATTTTGCAGCAAATTCCTGAGGCAGAAGTACTTTTATCCCCAAACAGATCAGCTGGGTTACCCATGGCCGTAGAAGTTTCTGATAGAGTGAAACATGAACTTCAACTTTCCCAAGGTCTAGATTAGTACTCAAACCACTGAACTCTTCTGCCTAGCAACAATGTCTAGTAGTTGTTTACTGCTAAGTGACTTTTCAGCTGTCAGGTTTTATACCTGAAGGATTTGGGCACGTTCAGCATAAGATACAAGTGTGCACTCTGTCCTTTGTATTGGGTTTTCCATCTTTGCCGCATCAGCATTTCTTAAAATCAGAGGAAACAGGAGGGTAAACACAGCTGACTCGAGGGATAAGCTTGCCATGTTTTTCATTATGGCTGATTATTAATATAATCAGTTTAGTAGCAAAAGTACTACAGTGAATTACTTAACCTTGGGCCTTGCTTGACCAGGCTCTGAAGGATCTTCATCCCGTGTTCAAATTTCTGTATCAGCGGGGCAGGTTTCATTATGCAGCCACTAGTACTGTGGCAATAAAAGAAGCACCAAAAGTGGGTTTGTTCATTACTGCCTGAATCCACGTTGGCTGCCAAGGGCTGCATCCTACACTGATAAGCATCTTGTCTTAGCAAGATAGCTTAGCAACAGGGGTTGTCCCTGCTGCTCACCTCGCTCCCCTCCTCACAGTCACCCTGGTGGCCTGTCTCCTGCAGCCCCTGCAGAGCTATATCCCTCTTCCTCAGCAGCAGGAGCAGCTGGTAGCTTCAGGCATCCCTTTGGCAACACCCATCTTATGCCTCTTGAGGTGCAAGGGAGAAGGTGGCACCTACCCCCTGCATCACACTTTTTGAAGCACCTGCTGCTGCACATCCAGAGTGGCAGTGAGGGATGGTGCTGGAGCCCTAGAGCTGAGGATGGGTGGGCAGTCTTCAGCGGGAGGGCAGCTCACCAGAGCCAAGGTGCACCGGAGCCCTGAGGCTCCGCACAGGAGGCCCAAGGTTAAGCCTTCGATGTTGGTTTCTTCAGAGCAGGGCTTTGTGTCCCCGCTGTACTGTTAACATTGTGTTTTGAGCCACTTCGGGAACTTGCACAGTTGCCAAGGTCTTTGCTTTACCACATTCTTTTGGTTAATAGAAATATTTAGCTGAAGCATGAAGGCATTGTATTTCCAAAAGGAAAACACACAGAAAAAGGTCCGATCTTTTTTTTTTCTTTGGGCCTGATTGTCTCTGCTTGTTTATGGCTGCCACTAATTTGCTCGTTTGCTTGCTGGAAAATAGCTAATTAAAACCCACTTCAGCTAACAAGCTGACTGGGACCATGCAAATGTCACTCTCTGCTGTCTGCTATTTTCGTTTATACTTTACATTATTAGTGTTGTTTTTCCTCCCTCCATAGTAATAAACGCGAGGATAGATTTAGTACCCTCTTCACAGGTGTGTGCTTGTACATCAGCACATCATCCCGAGAAAAGTGCTGCTGTTTTACTGCACTTCAGTACTTTGAGTGTTATTACCCCTGACAGTTAATGGTTTCAGACTACACTGCTTGTTAGCACTAGATTCTGAACAGCTTCATCTATCTTTTTGTTTTTACACTGACTGGTCACATTAAGTATATGTGTCTGAGCTATTAGTCCCGTCTGTTCATTGCATGCATTTCATTTGGTGCGTTTTTTCGCTAAAATTAGTATGTATTGTCATCCATATACTTCAACACATCGACTTTTGTTATAATTATGCTGTCATCATTTTGCTTCCACACACTTGCTAATTTATTGTAGCTAAATTAGACCTAATATTAGCAATTTTGCAGCTGTTCCCATAGACCACGCTCAGCCATATATTTGTACATTGTTTGGTAATTGGATTTGAGGGCTCAGGAACGGACGATGGCACTCTTTAGAAACAAGGGAAAGATTTGAGGAAATGGGAGAAAAATAAAAAACATAAGCCCCAGAAGAGGCTTCAGGGGAAATTTCCAGAGCCTAGCTTGAAAGGTTTTCACAAGGCCAAACAAATCAGAGAGTGAGTGTACCAGATCACAAAGAGTCCAAATGGCATGTCGCATTCAGGCAGGGGATTAGTCATTCCCCCCAAACATGCTTTCTATTTTAACGAAGACTGGACCAAGAACAGTCCCTGGGGACTTGTGGAGGGTCTTGGGAAAAAACGGTTTTTACTGTAGTCTATTAGAAATCTCCAGGGAAGGTTCTCTGCATCAGGGTAGGCTGCTCTCAGATGATTTCTTTGAATTGAACCATGGGCAAAGAAGAAGAAAGAAAAATGGTTTTGTTTCGGAATGTCAGCTCTCCGTCCCTGAGTTTTGACTCCCACCTCTTTTTGGTTATCCAGGCCCATTTCAGATATCAATACAAGCAGAGGATAAAAGGGAAAATTGAAAAAAACCCAACAACCACAAACAAGAGTGCAAATGAGGAATGCAGAACAGAGCTGTAAGAACAGCTCTTAGTTGTCCTTTCTGGGCATGAGTTATTTCATTGTCAAGGGGGATACAACTCTGGCAAAAGAAGTTACAAGTGCCCAACATTGAATCTTACATGGTCTTTTTGTAAATAAGTTTCTAACATGATAGAAAACAAAACTGTGAGGGAGACTGTTCAGACTCACACTGTAGAATCAGTTAAATTCTCAATCCAGCAGAAGATGTAGATGAAAGTTAATCACTGAAGAGCATACCCTTAACCAAAATGGAACTAAATCCTGTCTGCACATGATTCATCCACCTGCTTAATAAGAATATTATAACAAGATGCAGTACTGCTGGCAGATGCACATGCAAGTTTAAAAATAAGACAGTGAAATTAACAACAAAAAAGAGAAGGGTATTTGATCAGCTTTCATCTATAACACAGAGTTCTTTCCAACTCACTACAAGCTGTTGTAGCAGGCTGCATTCTGCTCTGCTTCTCCCTTGGCCAGAGCTTAATTTCTGTTTGGAGAAGAATAGAGCAAAGTGACCTGCCAAAAAGTGAGACAGAATAGGCCAAGTCATGTAAGAATCCAGGCCCTACAAATGTCTTGTGCAGGAAAGGAAAGTGAAGGCAGAAAGCCAGGCTATTTAACAAAATTTTAAATGATTTAAACTCATACAAAATATTTAAAATAACCAACCCAATTTAAAACCACTCACTCCCCCCAAAAGCCCAATAATTAATAACCAAATGATTGCCAGATTATGTTCTCTTGTACTGACAAAGCCTTCATTATGCTTGCTTTCTTCCCAAATGCCAGGAAAATACATAGATAGCTCTTGCAGAAGCCTGCACTGGAGGCAGTGATGGAGAAGTTGTTCTGTCAGTTGTTTCCAGTAGATACTGTGACCATGATCAGCATACCTTGTGGGGAACAGGGAAGTATCTGCTTTGCTCATTTGCTCTGCTTTTGGTTTTCTTGGGGTTCTTCTTTTTTTTTTTTTTTTTTTCATTCCATGGCAATCGTTCCTCTAGCCAGTCACCTCTTAGACTCCTTGACAACTAGGTCAATCTGTTGTTTGTGTGTGTTGTCAGCACATGTTGCAGGTCTCTGGTTTTGGTGTTGTTTCTCACTGTCTTTTATTTTCACTCTGTGTGAGATTGTCTCTCAAGTGGAGATAGACAATTGCAGTGATTCTCAGTTATGATGAATATTGCTGAGCAGAGTAGAAATATGCATGCAAAAAGCACTTGCAGCAGCAAATGAATGTAATATATTGTATCATATACATTTCAAGGTGAGCATAAAAAGAGGGGGCTTGCACATGCTCTTTTTATTTTTACTACTTTACTGTATCATGTATTCTATCAAGCTGCTAAAGACCTACTAAAAGGGTACAAAATGAAGCCATTAGCAGAAACTTGTTTAAGAGCTCCACACACATATGTGCTCTTCAGGTAGCTGGCTGGGCAGTGCTGTGAGGCTCTTACTTGGAGGCTGGAGCAATAAATGTCATGTCAGGGGCCAACTGTCTGTAATCACAGTTAGCAGGTTGAACAGACTTGTGAAAATATTTTCTTTATGTGAAGGGAGACGCTGCACACTTTGCCACAGCAGAAGTTGCTAAACCTAATGTAATATGACAAGTCCTTTGGCAGCAAAAGCCACATTTAAATAGACATGCTGCCTGTGAAATGGGAAAGAAACAAAAGTAGTTTTTCTGTGGAAATGTCACCTCCTCTCTTTTGCAGTATGTCTCACCTTGACCTGCTACCACACCCGTTTTATTTCTGGGTGACATTGGCCATGCATCATGGTGTCCTTCCACATCACCCCAGCCATCTCCTCCTCTGGGTGCCCCAGGGCCTGGCCTGTCCCATCCACAGCCCAGCTAGCAATGCCACCCTGCATTTAGAAATCCAGCTCATGAGGGCTGTCTTGCTCTGCTGGGAGGAACCCTGGCCATGGAGGGGGATCTGGCACACCCCAGCAGCACCTCAGGGCTGCAGCAGAAAGGAACCCCTTTCACCCCACAAAGCACCATCAGCAGGGTGCATGTCCCACATGCCAGTGACAGACTCACATAGCAAAGTGTCTGCAGCACCTCGGGCAGCTGGTGGTGAGATTCAAGAAGCTTTAGGGCACTGCTGTGAGTTAGTCAGGAGTCTGTCTGTCCTCTTGCTTGGCCAGTGGCATCAAGCTAAAGGTGAGCCAATGCTGCTTGTCTTGTGCAAAGAGTGGTGTGCATATGCACCCTCTGATGCTTCCCAGACTCAGCTTCCATTGTCCTGTCTGCTGGAATGCCGGTGGAGTTGGACCTCTCGGTGTGCAGATGTGTGAGAGTGTTTTGCACTCACTTTGCTCTGATGTCAATGATTACATGAAGTGTGAGGCAGTGGAGAATCAGGATCCCGAGGGCTTCTTACAAGATGGCAAATAATTAATGATAGTGTGCAATACAAATGCAATAGCAGGAACAGTGAAATCAAGGCTTTTTCTTGCCAGGCTTTTGTCTGTCACTTGAGTAACAAACTGCCAGCATAAAAAGGATATTCCTATGCAAAATCTTCCAGCATCACCCAGGGTAATTTTGCATTGGCTTGCCACAGAATCCAAAGTCAATCTTTTCAGCCAGCACATCTTCAGAACTGAGACTGTTCAAGGAAAGCATAAAAGGAGCCGATCAGGAAATGGGGTTCTGAGATTTCCCCTTCCTAAGAATTATTGGCAAGCTTCATGACAACTGGCAGCAATATTTGAGGGCCTAAAGGGAAGTACAGTGCTAGTCCACTTGCCATATACTTTGTTTTTTTATCTCTGCAAGACTTCTCTTCCCCTGACCAAGGTGCTTTTTCAGCTCAAAGTGGGCAGATTCAGGGGCTCACAGCAATTTTCTGATCCTTTTCCATAGAATGACCAAGGTTGAGATCTTAAAAACAACAAAAAAATCCATGAATAACTGAAACATTTTAAAGTTACTGCTCCCTTTCACAATTCTTTTCACCACTTAGGCTTCTTAGTAAGATGATGTCATGAGGAGAATAGGAACAAAGCATGCGTGACGGCCTATAAAGGGAGGAAAGTCAAGAAATACCCTGCAGCAGGATGCCAGGCCCACATTTCTTATTCTTGACTCGTTTTCCAGCATGCTGATCCACACAAAAGGATGTAGTGGTAGTGACTGGAAAAGCAAGCCTAGCATCCTTGAGCTGTAGATTGTTTCCAAGTTGCCCTGAATGTGACAGATAGACAAGCTTATTTAGTGGTGAGAGTGCATATGCTGCATTTCTTTAAAGCTGCAGCAAGGAAAAGCAAGTTAGAAGAGACTCCAAGCACAAACATTATACATGAAAAAATCAACAGATTTGTACTTGAGGCAGTAGTGCTTTACTTAAGAGAGTGATTTAAGCATACTAAAGAATAAAATTGCAGAAGACGTACATGTTCCCTCAAGTTTTACCAGAGGTCAGCCTTTGCTGTCTCTTCTAAAACCAGTCTACCTTTCTGGCTTCTACTTTTCTCTCCAAGATTTTGTCAGACTTTCAGGTTCATTTGATGTAGGATCACAGCATACTTGTCCCCCACAGCCCTGTACCAATGCCAACATCTATAGAGCTCTTCATTTGAAGATAGAGTCTGAGACTGGCACAAGGCAAGGTGGGTGTCAAGGTGTCCCCAGTGCAAGCTGAAGCCAGGAAATGCTGGAAGAAATAAGTGAGTTTGAGCTGATTCATATTTAAATCACGTGAGCTTGCTTCATATGATTATTTTCACCATCATGGCCTCTTAAAGCAGCATTTAAGCCTGTCCTCTCAGCCACAGCTGCATGTTGGAAATGCCATTTTCCAAGTTGCTTTGAATGTACATATTGTTTTACAGCCTGTGCTGCAGAGGAAGTATTTTTTTGCTGACCCTGTTTTGCTTCTTAAACCTCAGGTGGACCCTGAAAATATTTCATGTGTTTCACTGGCTAAACCAGTAGCATTAATGTTGCCATCCTTTATTTTAGAGAGCTGCAACCATACTGTTTTTACTATAGGAGTGACATTTGTTTTGGATATTAATTCAGTATATAAATGTATAACAAATTGTTTAGTGATGTTAGGGCAGTAACTTTTTTTTTTCTGAACAAACTACCCAAATGACTGAACCAGTGTAGTTAATTAGAATCGATCTCACTTTTTAGCACCAGGAAGTGCATAATGGAAGATAAGATTGATTGTAACATTGGATCACTTCATTTAAAGACTGCTAATAGGCTAAAATGACAGAACCAATCTAAAATTATAATTTCAGAATCAATATAATTTTTATAACGTTGTCAAATCTAAAAAATTAATCTAAATTTATGCTGTGAAAGTAGCAAATCCTTCCTAGCTATTATAATGAAATGAACCAACATTTTATTATATTACTTCTTTAAATAGAAAAAAGGCTTCTTTATTGGCATAGCATTGCAGCAAGCTAGATAACCAGGCTTTCACTTTGGGAGGCATCTGCTCGTTTCCTGCTTAGGGCGAGAGTAGAAATAGATTGTAACCTTACCTTTTTCCATCGTGGACCCATGTTCCCACATTATTAAACCACCACAAGAATGTGAAAGTGGGCTTCTTTTCAGAGGAAGAGATCAGGATGGGGAGGAGAGTAGCATTTCATGAGGGAATTCAGGTTATCTAACAAAGCTGTAGTGGAAGCATTAGTTCACTGTTGCTCTCCCTACACCCTCAGAAGAAATGTAGACTCAGCTTCTCCAGAAGAAAGAAAGGAACTGTGGTGGTGGCTGGAAGAAGAAAAAGATTTTCCTTTCCATACAAATTTATTCTGTGTGTAAGGCCTGATGGAAAAATACCACGCCAATTTTGATGATACCAAGGATTTTGTTGTGTTCTGCCCCTGCAGAAGCCAGAAAAAGCTGGTACATGGCTCCAGAGCGCATTGATTCTTTGGAAGTCAAGTGGTTTTTTTTTTCCCCCCAGTAATAAATTTTCTGCAGAACTTGCAATGACTCATTTACTGTAGGTTCATAACCGCTCCTATGTTCTGAGCCATAATGATGTTGAGTGGGCAGAAGTGGTCCCCAGGTGCTTCCAGCTGCAGAGCTCACCCACGGCTGAGGATCATTCCTTTCACTTGACTTCCTCTCCAGCGGCAGAAGTCTCAGGAGCTTTAGCAGCCACATGATAAAGCAGCCCTGGCCACCACAGACGAGGGCTATTTGTACCTCTGAGCCCCTCCTGGAGCTCCTTATGTTCCTCCTATGGGGAGTGGGAAGTACTACTTGGGAGTATGAGAGCTATTGCTCTCCAATAACCTGTGACTAATGAGTCTAATCACACTCAGGGTAGTGCCTCACTGTGTTTTATTTCTGTTTGCTTTTTGACTGATGTCGATGTGGTTGGCAATAGCCTTGTATTCAGCTCTGCACTGTGCTGTCCTAGGATGAGGCTGCTTAGGATATCACTTCTTTACAGCAGTGATATCCCTATACAACCCTCTTCCTGCTCAGAGTAAAGGCCAGGCTAAGGACAATGTTTCCTTCTGAAAGCACAAATGTTGCTGAACTTCTCCCAGCCCTGGCTGTCATCACTTGACTCCACAGGTGCGAGGGCCATGGTCTCGCTGAAATCAGGGGAGGCTTGGCATAGATGCCAATCAGGCCAGGACTATGATTTGACAGCTCTGCCTTTAGCAGAGGGAATAAAGGTGTTCCAAAGAAGTGGGTTGGAATACCACCATCCCTATCTCTCCAAAGAAGCTGAAGAAGGCCCATATACACCCCTTTTCTGCAAAAAAGAGACTGAGCCTGGAAAAGTAGGGCAGGGCATCCTTGCAGACAAGGCATTTCCCTTGCTTCTGAGCACAAAAGCACTGGCGACGTGCAGGCAAACCCCATCCTGAATTCATTTTGCAGCAATAGGAGGTGAGGCTCTGTGTTGGAGTGGGACCTGCATGCAGGAGCTGACCCTGGGATGGCAGCAATTATTGCAAGAGAACACATATATGGAAACCCCAAAGAGCACTTTGGAGAGCTTTGTGTTTCTTGGAGGTTTAATGTATTATAATCTGATTCGGCACAAGCCGGTCTGGGAATAAAAGAGAAATGCAGAAAGACTAATGATTTGAGGTGCAGAGGGAAGTGGAAAGAAAACAGCACTTTTAAGTGCATTTTTTCCCTTTTATGCAAGATCTGACTGGGGCCAGGCAGAGAGAGCAAAAAGCTTCTGTGAGTTAACACAAAAGTGGAACAGTACTTTAAAGAGACTTTATTTGCTCCTTAGAGTCTTCTTTTGATTTTTAATATCTCTGAGACTTGTCAGGGAGAAAACAGAAAAAGACATTAGATTCTAGGTCTTGAGCAAAGCTCAGGGACCTGAGACTTCCACAAAATGAAAGAAATTACATCCTGGAAAAGTTAATGACCTTACCCTAAGTGCTGTGCTACATCAAACAGAAGCAAGCTGGTCCATCCGCTGTGGAATTCTCTTGCACTGGCTTGAGAAGTGCTTTAGGCTGATCTCATCATACCCCCAAATTTCCAGATGAACAGTTTTGGCTGGATTGAGAAGGATAGGGAGTTGGGGAGAAGCCTGGCACCATACCAGAGCTGCTGCCTCCATTAACTCCAGCAGGCAGGGGCTGTCCCAGTGGTAAGAACACACAGATTACATTGGCTTTTCCAAACCCGCTTTCATACTGCCTGCTTGGGGCCACACTCTGCATCCACCAGTCTCTGTGTCCAAACTCTGTTAGGGGAAGACGAAAGTCCTGAAGCTGCTTAAGCTTGTGAGCCAAGAAACCATGCTTGGTTTTCACTCAAGGTCAACTTGATTCTGTTAGTTGAGCCTATTTAAGCTACACAAAAGAAATTATTTCAGTTTCATTTAGTATTTGTCTGCTTTCTGAGAGTTTCATACATTTGTGTCACTTGCCTGCCTGCCTATCATTTCGACCAGAAGAAAATAATGCTAACAGTAAAGATGCCATAAAAAATAGAGCCTGAGGTAAATTTTGCCAAAAGCCAATTAGAGATTTGAAAAACAGTTGCATTTTTCAGGCCAACTCAAAGCTTATCAAATTGAGCTTCTGGTGGTTCCAAAAGATTGTAGAGATGGAAGTGACTATGAAACATCCAGCAGATGCAGCCAGAGAGATGGCAATTGGCTGGGACTGTCTCCTGGGAGAGCATCAAGGTCTGCAGGAAGCCCAGAGAGCTCAGTGGCTGCAAGGGACATAAAGAAAATGTCTGTCTCTTTGTGAAGTGGGTCCCTGACATGGAGGGATCTGTCAGTGTTGGTCAGCACTACACATTTGTTTGAAAGCAGCCAGTGACCACTGCAGAGTATTTAAAAGATGTCTATTTTCTGAACCGAGTGGAGTTTTCCAGTGATGGCTTCAGGAAGAAAAAGTTGTACTGCTCCAGCCTAGGGACTGCAAAAATGTTGGCATAGGCCTTGATTTGACTCAATCATGGGAAAACTTGGGTTTTCATAATCATGTGTGGAATTCACTTGTGATAAAACATGAAAGCAACTTGCATAGAATTCTAGGTTAAAAGTCACTTGAGCAAGTTGTGAATTTGCCCATATTTATTGCCCGATTTAGGATAAGGAAGTGACTGCCATGAAAGGAATGCACAGGGAATAAGTTGGGAGGGTTAGATATTTTTAAACCGATGGCTTCTGCTGAGTGTAAGGCCTATGGCCATTACTTAATCCACAGGACTGCCACCATTTGTCCCAGCATGGACTCCCACACATATCCTGTTTTCCACACTTCTGCAAGAACATCTGCTTGCGGTTCCTCCAACAGATTTTGAAAACACAAAAGTCACTCATGATGGGACTTTCCATCATGACATAAAACCTGGGATTGTCCATTCCAGGAGAAGACTGAGCGACTCTGATACATCCAGATACTTTGATGCATCTGCTTAAACTTTCCTTTCTGAAGGTGGAAACTGACATAAAGATGAGGGAGAAATGGCCCTTTGGTAATAGTGAAAGAAAAGTAAAGACTTTTGAGATATTGGGAAAAATAGACCTTCTTCTCCAGCAGATTCACTAGAGGGAGAAAACCCTCTAGTGAAAATGAAAGACGATGGTCTTCTCCAGCCCACCCAAAATGCTGCTAGTGGGATTTGAACTTCTTCTCATCCCCTGCTGCTCACTCACAGATGTTTATTTTAAGAATAAAAAGAAATTAAGTCAAAGTTTAAACTGCCTGTTGTTATTTATTTTTTTTTCCTGAACAAATGACCATGTTTTCCTTTAAAATATGAGTATATTTGCACTGGAAGGAGAAAGCAGGTTTGTCAACTGTTGTCAGAAAACAGCAGCAGTCTTCCTCCTTCTTTGTGGTGATATATCAACTCTAGCTAGGATTGATCCACGGTTAAAAAGCATCATAATCCCAAAGTTATTAAAATGTACAGATAATGCAACCAACATTTCCCTGCTGCATCTGTGGATGAAAAGGGTTTGCTCTCTAGACCTCCCACTTCAGAGAACAAATTCCGCACACCTCAAGCTCCTGCATTCAGTGAGGAGCCCTCAAGCACTGGTCCTTCCAGTGAAGGCTGGACAACAGCCTGCACAACACTGAACAAGTGTTCAGACTGAACAACACTGACAAGGTAAGAGCTGGCCCCCAGCCCGTGCATCTGAATCAGGGGCTCTTCACATCTGCTTTACAGCTGTCCTCCAATGCAAGAGAAGTGGTTTCAGGATGCTATGAAGCCCCTAAACAATCAAGAGTGCTCATGGCCAGAATTTTTCTCTTAAATAGTGTTTAATTTGTGGGAAAAAACACTTTTAAAAACTCAAGCCTCCTGCGTGTGTGTATGTTTTATTTTCAACTTATCCAAACTAGAAAGAAAGCTTCTTTCACCCTGAATAATAGCTTGTGGTGTTCACTAGAGCTAGCGATGTAAGTCTCACTCTTACAGGTTGGAAATATGTGTCTGAAGCCGCAAGTGTCTGGTTATTCTCAAGCAAATATTTCCCCTCCTTTTCCTTATCCTAGATAACAGTTCTCCAGTTCTAAATATTTTGAAATGGCAGGAGAGTCTCTAGTTGTCACACGTGAAAGCTTTTACAAGGTGCAGGTTCTGCTGCAGAAGAACCCCATCTTCTTTATTTCTGTATTTTTTTACTCTCAACATGTTTTTTTGGGGGGATGGCTAAGCTGCTCTCCCACAGCTCTTGTTTTGATAGTTTGAAATCTATTTGTAATCTTCAAAGAGATAACTTGTTTCCCGAGGGCCTTCATTAACTGTAAGAACACAAAAAGCGTCTGGGCATGAAGGTCGAGTGTGCTCCCTCTGGAAGAGAGACATATTTTTAATAGTACCAGTGACTGCTAGAGACCTTCACTGGTACAGATGACTTACCTAAATCTTGAAATTGTCTGTCACAGCCTAAGCACCTTGCAGGAAGATATACTGTAGTCAATCTGATGTGAGCATAAAAATGCAAAAACTCTCTGTTCTGTAACACTCAGAAGATGTGATCAGAGACCTCTGCATCCGCCAGCTTTGCCTTTGGGGAGGTGAGATCTGTCTGCATGTCTGCCTGGCAGGAAAAAGGCAAGGGTGCTGATGTCCTGCGCTGATGATCCGTGGACATAGGGTGTACCTGAGGCTGTGGGGCCACATCTGCATGGCCTCCTATGCATCAGCTGGGCTCTGTGCTGGTGTGCACACTGAGGAGCAACACAACAGCTGTGCTCTACAGTACTAGGTGATCAAACACACCCCCAAAAATCTACACGACGCTGCAAATACATGGTACGTGCTGCACAGGTGGATCTTGAACTATTATTTTTCCTCTCTGTGCTTTCTCCTCTGAATGTTACCACAAAGAGCTTTTTATCTGGATCATAAGGAAATAAAAGTGGAAGATAAAACCAGAAGGATATTCCTGGGTTGGTAAGGTGATAGCTTTGTCCTCTCATCACATTCATAATGTGCCCAGGAAAGATTTAAGCTATCCTGAAAATACTGCCAGGGAGAGGGACTTGTGGAATCTAAATGCTGTTTAAGAAGGCAGGGGGTAATTAGGGCAGTTAGTTTCTAATTATCACTGAAGTCAGTCCTTGCAAGGCCCCCAGCCATAGCCAGGTTAATGGTCAGCACTGTATGCTGAGTCAGCAAAATGCTGGTGCTGGCTTTCACCAGGGGCTCCCATCAGCTGAGGGCAGCTCTCTTTGCTGGATGTGCCCAACTTCACTCTGAAGCCAGGATGATTAAAAGAGAAAAGCAATCTGCTGCTTTAATCAAGCTTGCAGGAACACACCTTCCGGATTTTGTGAGACGAGGTATTTGTTACCTCCTGTCCTCTGGCATGGTAGCAGTTTAATGAAAGGCTGCATATTTTTCTGTTAGCAGCTCAACCACTTAATTCTTAAGTTCCTTCAGAGCTCTCAGATGTATGCCATCTGGTCATGGTGACTTGTTGCTCTTTAATTTGTGAATTTGTTCCAGCACTTCCAGTTTTGACACCTCAATCACAGTCTCATCCTCATTACTTGAAAAGAATAGCTCAGAGGGCTGTCTCTCTCTCTCTCTCTCTCTCTCTCTCTTGCATGAATCGTCTTGTAGCTTCAATTTCATTAATACAATTTCAACTTACAGCAGAATTTTTAGATTTCCCAAATAGGCCATCTCTCCACCTCCTACCTGTACTGCAGTATTTTATTGTGTTATATTTTTATTAAACAAAAGCACCTCTGAAAACTACATGGAGCCCATGCACTCAGTTAACCAGTAACTTTGCTATCTTTTGAAAAGGCAAGAAAGTGAGTTCAAATGAGTATCTGTGACATCCACCAAAAAAATGTTATTATTTCTCAGAAAATAGGGAATCATACAGCCTCTCTAAACACATCTAGGATGCATCTTCATGGCCCTTTGCTATTTATTTATGTATCATAAATAATATCTATTATTTAAGGTCTATTTGCATTTCAGGTTTTCAGGGAAGCTGAGTCCCCATTGCAACAGGCACTCAACAAGCACTTGGTTAGAGGCAGTTCCTCTTCTGAGGAATTTACAAATAGGGAAGACAAATGGCTAAGAACAGACAGCATGCAAAGAAGTTGTCAAAGATGGATGTCTTTGTATTTACATATTTAATGAATTTTCCTTTCATACATGGTGTCCTTCACCTTCTCTCCCCAGTGTTTCTCCTGGCACATATCCCCACCTAGCATCACCAGCATTTCCTAATATGCTTTGTTTCCATCCTTTCTCTACTGCAGAAAGATATGACAGTAAAAACCTTGGTAATATAGCAAGCCAGCCCATGCCAGCCATTTTTCCTCTTCCTGGGAGACCGAAGGGGTTTTCCAGAGGTGTCTGTGCTTGTGGGGTTCGGGGCAGGAGGACCACCTGGCTTGCCACCTCCGTTTTCACCCTCAGAGCATGGGTGGCATGGCACCTGCATTGCCCTAGCAGCAGAGGCCGGTGTTGGAAAAACTGGGGAAAAAAAAAAGCCAGGGCTGCTCCTTTGCCTTCAAACCATGGCGCAGCCCTGGCTGCTCCACCACCCTCCTCCATACTTTCAAAATGCAGGAAACATCAGCAGCGCCATCTGCAAACTTTGGAAATGGGCTGTCTGGAAGAGGGGATAATGGATGGGCATGGAAAGGGCAGAAACTGAAAACTTCTCTTCACCACTTTATTAAATCCAGGAGACGACAGAAAGCACACTCCCCTTCTGACAAAGTCGGAGGGTCTCTAGTGACATTTATGTCACTGGAAAGGCATATAATACGTACACAGTGGTTTAATTTTATCTTAATGAAACAATATACATATAAAACTATCCATTAAATATAAAACAGTAAAGTAATTTGCAAATTTTCCTACAGCATAATAAATTAAGCATGGAGAGCACTAAGGAATGCAATTTGCAGTCATTTATAATGCAGTGTTTTATGTTAATAATTCAAAATCACATGCTATTTGGAGACACTTCTAATTAATGTATTTATGAAATTGTGAACTGTGACTGTTTTGGTTCCATTTAGCTAAACATTTCAACAGAATGCGCTTGCTGTTGTTTTGTGTTTGCTTAATGGCACCAGCAAGCATCAAATGTACAACTGGGGGAAGCTGGGGGTGGTATCTGATGTGTCTTTTTTGATGGGTATGTGTTTTTGTCTGTGCACTGTATACATGCATGTGATTACACTCCTGATCTCACTGAGGAGAAGAAAGTTCTGCAGTAATTTGAGGAAGAAATAAGGAAAGTTTTATGGATGAATAATTAATTGCAAGGAAAGTTCAGTACCTTCCTAAAGAATTGCTAGAATATTCAATTCTTTTTACATAGCAGAACTTCATACGCTGCTATTTCTCCTGGCTGGTTAATTATGACTAATACAGCTTGTAAATTTATATTCATATTTTTATTTTGATGTCTTTCAGGTTTTTTTTCATCATACTAAGCATTTGTCAGGCTGTTTCTTTATTGGAGCACTATGAGAAATGATTCCCCAGAAGGTTAGTCTCTTGAGAGGAGACTTGCAGGGAGTTGGGAGTGTTTTGAAATTTCAAGTACATTCTAAGAAAAAAACTCCATCCACACCAGGCATTTTTAGGGAATTATCACATGTCAAGGCCCTGATTTTGAAAGTGGCTTGAAATGAATGAGCTTGTAGGCATATGCAGAACCAGATGCTAATAGCACTCTGTTGTAGCTCTGCACAGGAAAATGAAGGGAAAGCTCTTGAAATAATTTTCTATGAACATTCTGTTTCACACAAGAAAAAGGGGGGGGGGGGTGGTGGTGGAAGAAAGAAAGAAACCTGAAACTCTTCAAGCCTATTGTAAGGATGTCCAACTTTATGTGGTCTCTTCTACCTTCCAAAATGATAATGAAAATTCAGTGGGATGCTGAATCAAAATTTTCATGTTTCCTGGTAATTTCAAAGCTCACTTCCAGAGCAGTAATTCCCTGTTGAATGTTTTATTTCACAATTGTGCTTTTTATATGGTTTCTGCTCTTTTTCTTTCTTGGTTGCTCGCCTTTTTCTTTTTTTTTTTTTATTCTCGGGACAATATGCATATGGCTGGGAAAATATTTAAAAAGTTCTCATGGCCTTTAGCTGTGGTCTTGGAAATTGACCAATGTAATCATTAGACTGAGAATTAAAGCTGTATTTGACCACTTTGTGTGATTTATATTTTAAACAATGTAGGAACTGTTATGATTAAGTAGGCAATATGAGTGTCTAGGACCTAGCTCCCTATTACTTGTCAACATCCAAGGTGCTTTATTGAGTCTCTTTATTTCCTGGGTATCAAATAAAAAATATTGGTGACACATTAGATTAGCTGAATGATTGTCTTTAATAAACTCCTTTTTCCTAAAATGAAAAATATTACTATATCCATTTCATGTTGTCCTTTTTGTCCAGTATGAATGCTTTCTGTAAAAGCTCATGTATTTAAATATTTGTCTGCTTCGTTTTTAGACTCAGACTAAACTGGAATTGTCAGGAACTCGTCAGCATAAAGACTGGGATTTGGGTCATATTTTAGGTGAGTCGCTGTATTTAAATATCCTTTCTTGCTGGATTTTAAAGTAGAATTTGTCTTTCACTAAGTGAAATGGATTTGTAGGAAATTCCATAAACAAGCCTCAAGCTTTTTAGTGAAAATTATTATCCCAGCTATGTTTAAAAAAAGAAGTTATACCTGTCACAGGGTCCTAAGGTGTTACATCTGTGATGCATCAACACAGGATATAAGATGTAGTGTTATCAGGAAATGTGCTGTGAGATAGGGGACTTTGCCCACTAACCAGTTATTACCTTTTTGACAGCAACTGTGGTGGTCTGGATACATTACCCAGTTCCATTTTGAGCCATATGATCCCAGGTTTACATCTGAATCTGAGTTTTATGGTTTTTGCCAATCTCTAAAATTATTTTACAGAAACAGAGAAGGAAATTGCCATTCCTATTAGTTTTTTTTTTTCTTCTGATTTGAATGGAAAATTTTCACTTTATCTTGAGGCACAGTCAGTGCTTACAGCTTCTGTTTCAGCCCTATATTTGAACATTCGAAACATTATGGAGGGTTTGTTTTAAAAATCCTTTCTCCAGTGGTGGGAAAATGACAAAACTTGGGAACATGTGCATTTTTCTCTTTTTCTTTTAATTATTTTGGCATGGCTTATGAGACTAGATCTACAGCTGCCTGTGGTTATGTGCTGTTCATTGAAGGTGTTGTAAAACAGAGCAAGCCTAAAATACAGATTCCAACTGCTCTGCTCAAAGCAATATTGCCATTTGTGATGGCAAATTTGTCTGAAAATTATGGGTTGCTTTTTAACCTCTGGAGGCATAAATCCAGAGTAACTTTATGAAAATCCATTCAGTAACAATGTCTGGGTGTGATTAGTTTCACAATTTGTAAATACAATGGTGCTTTCTCTCATGTCTTATTATCAGAGGGTAGAAATCTTTGGAGTGCCTGAAGGCACTTCAGGTACTTCAGCACATATCAAACAAGAGTTAAATTAATCACTATGTTCTGAAAAGAATAACAAACACAAGCACATTTGACTTGGATATCTTATGGAACACCACCACCAAGCATGTGAAGATTATCTTCCCAATGAACATTGGGGCCCTTAAATGTAATTATTATATTCAGCAGATGAGCTGCCATCCCTTGGCATTCTAATTATCTTAAAAGATTTTTATTTGGTGATTTATGTAGAATTCATCAATCAGAGTTATTTCTGTAGAAACAGTGCTCTATTCCTGAGGAGCCTCCTTCTCATTTTGACATGGTTTTTCGAAATAGAAGACTGTTTTTAAAAAGATCTTCAAAGATATCAAACTAATGGGTTTGAAGAGAAGCAAAGAAAGACAGGAAAACAAAGACTGGCAGAGCTCTTTTTGAAGGAAGAAATAGCATAGTTCTATTTCTTTTTAAGCTATATCTGCTAACATGATGTCCTGGGGATAACTGTACCTATTTATCAAACTGAAAATGGCTGCTAGCTAAGGTAAATACACCATTTATTTTTTAGATTTCATACAAAAATGTTACCTGTAAAGTCCTTGTCACCCCTCTTCCCCCCTGGGCTGTAAGAGGACATGCTGTCCTTGTTTGCAGTTCTACGCAGAGCTATGATTTGGCTAGGCAAGATAGTCATAAGGGAGAATAAACACACTCTGGAGATGCAGTATGCAAAAAAACAAGTGAGAAATACCCCAAATCTCCTTGACCAGCACAGAGAGCTCTTTGGTGCAGGACAGCTCCTGTGGAGGCTGAAGCTTTGGGGCTCTAAAATGGCTAGAGACTGTAGAAGGAGCAGAAGGTCTGGGTCTCTTTGGTTGCAGAAGCTCATTAAAACCGTACATATGGGAAGAAATGTAGGACTTTTTGGTACATTGCAGTCACAAAAGGATAAATGAACCAATCAGTAAAAGGAAATTCAGCATCTGCTGCAGTGGCAGCGTGGTAAGAGGTAAAGGATTTTGCTTTATCCAGCTCCCATTGAGGTCCTTGGGAACTGAATTCAGCCTTTCCACGTTAAAGCAAAGGAAGTTTTCCAAGCTGTTAAGAATACTTTTATTTCCATGAACGAAGCTACTGGGTAAGATGTAAGCACACAAAAAAAACCCAAAAAACCCAGATTACAGTCATACCAGCAGTATATGGAGCTGTCTAGCAGCAGTAAACGAGGAAAAAAATCCACATGTCCCCTGCTGAATGGGGAAGCATTTGTCTCAGCCATGTCTGTGTCCCCGTTGCATCTGCCTGCCACATACATTGTGTGAAGGCGCTTGAAGAGACCAAATGTTTAGGGGAAACGGATTTAAAGTGCCACATTTCTAATATTCTTGGGCAGAAAAGCTAAGAAATCTGAGAAGGAGTTTTATGGGCCATATTTTCTGAGATGTATCTCCATGAGCCACGCCAAACATGCTGATATCTGGCCTGCAGTTACTCCTACCTAAGAGCACAGGAGGTACTTAGAAGGATCCAGAAAAAAATTCAAGTTAAATAACATTTTCCATATACTATTTAACTTCCCCTGCACTTGAGAAAATAGTAGCTTTGAAACCATTAAGCAAACTGAAAAATGGGGGAAAATCACCATATAGATTACCTGCTCTGAGTGATGTCTCCAGCTCTTTCCCCCTTGCTTGGTTAAAGAGAACTTGGAATGCTTGTTTTTAAAAGCACCTGCCTCCCTCTCTCCCACCTGAGATTTCATGGTGTTTGAGTCAAACTTAGGTGGGATATGCCAGGAATTAACAGCAGTGCTCCCCAGCACTTCTGTAACCTGAGTTCAAGGGGCAGGGGAAAAGGTCTCTGGTGTTGGCACTTAGGCAACATAGAGGGTAACAGCCACTGGAGACCCAAGTGAGATAATGGAGTAATCCTGGGTAATCCTAAAGTACTGGGAAAAAACAGGCTGGACAAAAAAAAAAAAAAAAAAAAAAACCACAACCAAAAAAAAAAACCAAGCCCCAAACAACCCACTTTCCTCTCTCTAGTGCATTTATGCTGCCAAGTCCACCTCTGATGTAAGGGTGTTGTGAAATGTAGCTTACTTGCTAAACATTGTTTTGATGTGTTATTTGGGACACAGGGAAAGAGAAATGGACTCCATTCAATCTCTATTAAAGCAGAGGGATGTCTTCTGCAGAATTTATTTTCAGGAGCTTTGTGCTAACTTCATTTTCTTATTAGCTGAAATTGCTAGTGAGACAATTTTAGCAAAGATGCTAAATGCCTTTGTGGAAAAGATGAGTCTGTGCTCAATGAATTGACTACTGTTGTGTCAGCTTGTACAGAACAGATCTTTACTATGGGATTTGGGGATCTGGGATTAGGTCCTAGTGATAATTCACATGGGAAAAATTTTATATTTAATTACAGAAAAGCAATTAGATGGGAAGATTGCAAGAAAATGTTACAGGTAGTTAGAGTTGCAGGAAAAAGACAAGAATTTATAACCCACAGAAAAGAAAATCTGATATTAGTATTAATGATTGTTGAAAACTGAGGGGAAAAAAGGGTGGGGGGGGAGAAGAAATTGAGCATTTTTTGGAATTAAAAGTCTGAAAGAATTTTCTCAGAAAAGTGCTTTTGGGGCATTTTTTCTATCATCAAAAATACCCCATGAAACAAGCTGAGAGATAAATTAAACAGAACTAAACCACACTTCGTCACCAGAAAAACAGATTTTCTGGCCATGGTATGGTGAAGCTGAAGATGAGGAACATTATGCTCCCACTTTTCCTACAAGGGACTAGTTTCCTGTTTGAGCTGAAATTCACAGTGCTGGGAAGGGCATCCCTGGAGGCACAGGTTCTTGGGAGGCAATGTGCCACTAAGGCAGTTTGGTTTAAGCTGGAAGTGCTGCACAATGAAAGGTATTTTATCCTGTTTTATCCAAATGTTACCAAGCCACCATCTTTATACTCTTCAGGATGTTAAGCCATAACTGTGAGGAACTTGTCAGTGTAGCTTTAACTCTCATGGAGAGAGTCTTTTCTTACCACTCACATGTGTGTTATGTACTGTATAGCCTAAGAAAAACTATCTTTAGAGGAGCACTTATCTGAAAGACTTGAGGAGTTTGTGTAGAGAACCTGGAAATCCAACAGACTACACTGCTTGCACTGAAGAAAGTCCAGAGTTAGATCCTATCTTATTCAGCAGGCTGGTCTCTAACCCCTCCTCCTCCTCAGAGGTGAAGCATGAACTGTGACTAGCACAGGGGGCAAATCATTACTAGCAGAAACTGCAAATTTCAGGGCAGCGCCACTTCAGATTGCCTTCAATCCATTGGGAGAGTCTGGGATGAGGTTAATTTGGAGGGTGGCGAAAAACCTGCCATGTCTTGTGCTCCCTTTCTTTCCTAGGGTGAGCTAGAAAGACAAGAACCGCGCAGGATGTTGAGATGCCTCTAAAGGAAATATTGGCCTCAACCAAGCTGTCACACTGAAGTGTGTGGAAAGCTGAACTTGGGGCTGCCCAGCTGAACTTGCTAAACCAAGACAGCACCTTTCAACAGCTCCACAGTAACACTGGGTTTGTACGTACATTTACAGAATCTATTAGGACCATGTTCCATGTGTTTACCTGTCTGTGCATCCCTCCAATAACTTTTGCTCATTTCAAATGAATTTGACATAGGAGAAGGAGTTCCTAGGTATTTTAGATTTTTCCCAGTTTATCTGTTAGATGTGTATCCAACATGGAGCTACACAGAACATGATAGCCGGACATGTTATGATGGCTCATTTGCAAGATTGTGCTGCTGCTGTTCACTCGTATTACCCTCACTTTCCCACTCCTTAGTGCTTTTAAAAGCAGCATGAAGAGCAGGAGCGGGTGCTGGCAGGAAAGGAAACTGCAGGAGCCGGAGGGACACACGTGAGGGGGTGCAAAGGCACAAGCTTTCTCTGCTGATGACCTTGGCTTCTAGCACATCCCATGATTAGAGCAACTGCTTCTAGAGCTGGGAGACATGGGAGCTGAAACTACACATCCTATTTAGGACTCAGGGAAATGAAAAAAATCTGTCCTGCCTAACAAACTTAGTGGAAAAATCACTGAATTTCTACTTAAGGTTACTGCAACCCTATGAGGGAAAAATACTTCCAGAAATTATTTTATTCCTCCAAAAAAAAGAGCTACTGCTCATAGTTTTTAGAGGAAAACTGATCAGTATTTGTTCAGTCTCCTGTTCTTCTCTCTGCTGTTTCACACACTCTTGAAAATGTCATTACTGACAGGGCATTGAACTTGTTCTACCACTCTGAAAGTGCAGCCCTTTATTTTAGGAGGCATCATAGAAGCATCATATTATGGTTTGGATTGGAAAGGACCTTAAAGATCCAGCCCCCCTGCCATGGGATGCCCCCCACTGGATCAGGTTGCTCGGGGTGAAATAATAGAATGGTTTACCTTGGCGGCTTCCTCTCCAACAACCTCCTAGTCAAAGAATAAGATCTCTTTAGGTGACTGAGGCTGTTTCCATTAGCTATTCAGTAGCATTAGCAGCTGTGTGTAAATCTTTTGGGCTTCTTAGGAAACCTCACTCAGGAGGTGAAAGATATTACCAAAAATTAGGTCCTCAAAAAGTCCTGTCTACCCTTCTGAAGTGTTGTGCTTCAAGAGGCTTTGTTCTTTGAGGCACTTGCATGCAAACTGAGTTGGAAAACTGCTAAATAAAAATGACAGGTATCAACTCTTCCACTTACCATGTTATCAGGTGACTGTGGTAGCAGGAAGGTGGAGAAGAATTGTACCCCAAGAACCATCTTGGGACTTGCTCGTCTCTGAGGCCAGCATGTAAAATTCCACATGTCATTCCACAGGATGTTCCCCTGTTGTCACAATTTTTCCTTCTCTCCTTATCTACCTTTTATCTGCTCATGCCATCTTTCCATTTATTTTTTCTGTTTTTCTCCTGCCCATTTTTTTTTGTTTCCATTTTCCTCACTGGGATGAGAATCTGATACCTGACTATTTGAACACTTGCTCCATGATATTTGAATGCACTAGGAATTACAAAAAGTAAGTATTTCCATTTCTTGGTGCTTTCAATTTGGGTTCTTTCTTCACTTCCCCAAGGACAATGAATGCTAAATACAGTATAGCTGAATTTAAATATTTAGGTTCACTAAAAAACAATCAGAAACTGCCTATATAGATTTTTTCCTAATGGAAATACCTCTGAGGGAAGGATGTTGGGGAATGATGTTTTTTTAATGTGGTAGATATGTAACATGTGTAAAATAAAGTAGTGATTGTATTTGTCCCCTTGATTTCAGAAAAGTAAAATTCCTGCATGTTATTCTACAGTGCTGAGTGAATATCCGTGAATATTAAATTGTTTTTCTGGAGGAAATATGTAAAAGCTTGAAAGTGATCATCAGCTGATCTCTGCATCTCTGCTCCAAGCTGAATTGTGCTGTTTAGGAGACAACAGGGAAAAGAAATTTATTTTCAACTAGAATTCGATTCTGAAATAAATAGGAGGCTACTTCCTTGCACATTTAGCTCACGTCTGTTAGCTAAAAAGAAGAGGAAAAACTTGAAGTTCATCAAGAAGAAAGGAAGAGGAAAAACTTAACATGCATCAAGAAGCATCTATTTTTAAAGCCCTTAATAACCTTTTCAAGACTAAGACTCTGCTGCCATTCCCTGAGCTGTACAGAATCACACTGATCACAATTGGCTACTTGGGGTGTTTCAGTTTCAGTTAAAAAATTCAGGCAAGGTATTTTCTTTTTGCATCCTGGAATTTTTTTCCTAATCACTCTATACTGACTCACCATGATGAAGTTTTATGTACTGTGTTGTTAGGTTTTAACCAGCTAGAAAACTTTAGATAGTAACTGTGGTAAAGAGGAACAACATCTCTCCTTCAGGTGCACGTGCTCGGTCTGCAGTGTCTGCAGGGGTGCTCGGGGGTGCTGTGCTGCTCAGCCTCCATTCATTCGCCCTACTTTCCTTTGGAAGGAAATTTGGGGCAAAACCAGGGAAAGAACTGTGATACCCTCCAAAAGGTCGGTGACCACTTCTGCAGAATGTGGTGGGTCATATCTGTCGCACAGCACAGACACAGATATTTAAGTGGAGTGTGTTCAGAGAAAGTGCATTGACACCAACTGATCCCACTAAAGGATGCTGAAATAGCTATAGCTTTTTGCTGCTAAAACACTGAACCAGAAGGAGCCAAGAACAAGGCATTCTCCTAGTTGGAATTCCTACCTTCTCATCCATAACTTTCTCTGAGGGAAAAAGTGAAAAAACCCCACTAAAATAATAAAAAAATCTGCTTTTGCACAATGAAACATAGCCTGGAGTATGAGGAAGGTAACTGAATGGGAGATTGAACTGTGTTCATTATCCACAGAGTAAAACAAGCCTGGTATCCTTTGCTTTAGTGAGGAAAGGTTAGAGCTCACTCACTCAGTCTTGTGGCACACTGTACTCTTTTCAACTGTCTCCAGCTGAGGCAAGGTATTTGAGTAATATGAATAGAGGCTCTTATCCTGTGAGCAATTATATGTGGGTTTAAAGTAGCTGTTAGGCTCTAATGGTTTTGCAAAAAATTTTTCTCGGTGTTCTATGTTTATAACAGCTATTTTATACTAAGAATATTCTATATGTGGACAAAGTATAACCCCTTTTTGATACACACAAAACTGTTTTCAAGAATTCTTTTAAAATAATACATAGGCTTTTTTCAGAATAAAAGCTTTGGCTTCTGTCAGACTACACATATTTTTGAAAGGGATAGGGGCTTTTTTCCCCCTACTGTTCTTTTCTGTTGGCTTTAATTTAGTTTGCTTTATTCAGACCTTAGGTCAAAGAATTTTTATGTTTAATATATGTATCCTGATGGGGGCTCTGAGCACATTTCTGAATCTGAGAATTTAGAAAGGCACCTCTATTTGATATGTGGAGATGTATGCCTGCAAAGTCTCAGCCTGGATCTTTCAAACCTGCAGGCCTTAGGCTTGTGATCACACACATTTGCTAATTTGTGCATGTACCTATTGTTCCCTTTGATTTCAGAAGCGGAGGGAATTTAATGTCTGAATACAGAGCTTGAGACTGAACTGGAGGAACCCAAGCTTTGTGAATGCTGCTCTTGGTTCACACAAAGTTATCAAATGGCAAAATGCAAGTGCCCCATTCTTTTATTCCCTGATGTAGGTGTCACAGTAACACAGTGATATCCTTCCCTTTGCTTGCAGCAGCATCCCTACTATGCCTTTGAAAGAGATGAAGTCTTTCAGATCTGTGAGTTGTGTCTTTATAATGCCCAGGGAGCAATTGCTCCTGTTCTTCAACCGAAAGCAAAACAAATTCCCCCATGTAATTAAGGCTGAACACACAGCCATTGTTTCCACCCCTTCTGTGTTATAATATTATAATGCAAGATGTCACCGTGTGCTTAATAGTGTTTCCCAAGCACAAACAGTAGGGTGGCCCAGCTCGTCCTCCTCTCAGCACAGAAAGCTGAGGTTGTAGGCACCTCTGACTGCCTGTAACTGTGTTACGCCGTGTGGTGTAAAACAGCTTCTGCCAGCAACGCTGCTTTGTCTCACAGAGAAGCAATTTTTAAGAGATTTGATAAATTGTCTTGTCACACTTGGATTAAACTATTGATTTACCAACACCCTTTGTATGTTGACCCAGGAAAACACAGTGGATGCTATTTAGAATATTACAAACCCTCTGCCATATGCATGTTGTCTAGCCTACACTTCAACCCTATCACCTTTCAGCAGATTGCTTCAGACAAGAGATCTCATGGGCAGGGAATCTGCAATGCATATAAGCTTACTTGCTCATTTAATACAAGAGAGTCCTAGACACTGACCTTGTCTAAGCTTCCAGCTTGGCAGGGCTGTAACACCACAAAGACCTGCAAATCCCTTTTTAACAAGGCTACCTGAATCAAATGGCCCAGGTCCAAATAGATGGAAACATGAAGATGTCCAGCAGATCTGTTGCCTATACTGCTCACTGGAAAATTGTCTGAAGCTGCTGTACTGGTGTCTGCTTATGTGGTTCAGTATCAGATCCTGCCATAACAACATGTCTGTTGTCCATTCCTAAACATTTCAAGACATTTTCTAGGGGAGAATTTCTGTCCTAGGAAGGTGTGTGTCTTTCTGTATTCCCCCAAGCTTGCTTCTGCATCAGTTTCCATTAGCCTAGAAAAAACCAGAGGGAACCTAGATATGGAAGCACACATGGTGAGGATTGTCAGCACATGGGGGCTGTGTAGCCTGCTGATGTCCAGCAGGAATTAGCTGCTTCACAACAGAGATCTTCACTTAGCTGAGATCAATATTTCCAGCATAAGCAGGACTCACCCCATTGTAGGTGATATTTCTGGGCTCTTTCCATAGCTGTTTCCATTGTTTCCATAGCTGTTGTATGAACTGTTTCATGGAAGTGCTATTGTATGTCTGGTGCCAAAAGGAAATAGTAAATTGGGAAAAAAAAAAAAAAAGAAATTAGACTTGTGTTGGCCCCTGTAGAAAATACATAATGATAAAGCTTAAACTGCAGTTCAGGAAAACTTGTCAATTAGGTGTTACCAAAGACCATTCCCACTTCTGGATTACCCTGATCAGAAAATTTCAAGGTAGTGTCAGAAATAATTTCATGAACAAAAAGCTTTCCCTTTTCCCTGCCTAGGAATAGCTTGTGTGTTACAAATTATATCAGGTTTTCTTTCGCCTGTGATAAAGGAGGAATGATGTGGCAAACTATAGAGTTGGTTTTAAAGCAATAGGTGAGTAGGAATTAGCAAAATCACTAGCCTATTGTCTATCATTTACTTATTTTAATACTTAAGGGACCAGTGACTCTTGCACTGTTCAGAATATCCCATATAATTCTTTTGTGCTGGCTCATGGATAATGCCACTCAACTTCTATGAGGTTAGGTCAAATAATGTCATACAGTCTGATGTGACATGCCCTGGTTCTCTGTGCAATGTTACAACCTTTTGGCTTCTAAATAAAAAGAGACAAGCACTCTTGAACCTGGATATATTGCTGCATTCTTATTCAAAGACTTGGAGTGTCTCTTGACAGAGCAGTTAGTTGAATATGAACCTTTCACATAAAAATAAAGAAGTGCAAAAACTCATCACGCACAATGGACACAGTTAAATCTGTCCCGCTTTTGTTTGCTTTACATTCTGATAAAATAAAAAACCAAACAGCTGAAGTCCCTGTAGAATCATGGAAGTCTAAACCATATAAATTCCTCTGAAGCTCATGGAAGATGTGCATCAATAGGCATATCAAAGGGAGGCTTTCCAGACAGAGTGCCTTGCCTAAGGAGGCGCTGTCCCTGAGCCTGATAGCTGCAGGGACTGACAGGAGGGCTACCCAGCTGCACTTATCTCGAAGGCTGGGGGGTAAAGGTGGCAGATGTATAGACAGAGGTGGTGTCCTTCCTAGGCAGACTCCGAAAAGCTCAGGGTTATCACTGACATCTTGAGCAGTGATGAGCAAGAGACAGCAAGTGAGGATGGGAAAAGTGACACCTGTGTTCGCAGGAAGCTTCTGGCAGGCAGGAAAGGTGGACTATGCAGTTGCTGTAATCCCTGCTGCCCATAATAAAAAAAACCTCCACACTCTGTGCATCCCAACAAAAGCATCCAGACACAAAGTAGAAGAGGGGAGGTTTCATTTGCAAATCCTGTTTCTCAGCTGTTTTGTAATTTAACACATGCCCAGATTGTGGCCTCTAGGCCCAAGAAATGAAACTCAAGGGTGGAAAAATCACCAACCTGTGACCATGTGATATTAGAAACACTGCCCAGAACTTACAACAAACATTACCAAAAGAGAAATAAAAACAGTCAATCAGGCTGTCACTGAGCAACCAGCAGATAACTCTCACCCTATAGAAAAGACTTGGACCTCTGCTTTGTCCACAATTGCCAATATAATGATCTCCAAGCAGGCTCTTCTCTGGCTTCAGCCTTGAAAATTCTTTTCCTGCACAGATATCCTATTCCCAAGGACAGATGGGGATAGTACAAGTAATGAAAAACACTGTCTGCTAAGTTTTCTAAAAACTAATTCAGAAGGATAGTTAAAAGAGAAGTCTAATTAAAAAACCTGCTTGCTGGCATGTAGATTTCGAGGTCCTTGTTGATCCCTATTTAGCCAAAAAATAAGATATTTCCCATTTGTCCCAAGGAGAAAACACTGTCTCATGGAGAAGCCTGGTTTTTTTTGTCTGCATTTCATTCTCTGCTTTTAAGAATAGGGCAGGGTGAATGATTCGATCTCTGTAGACCGACTGCCAAATAAGAAAAACTCCACCAAATTTTGAATACCCAGCCTATAATTCCCAGAATCACTTATGAAGTTTTTTGGTAGTGATAATCTCTGTCTCTGACTGAATAGATTACATAAATATTCTTTGCAATGGAGAATGTTATCTGGAGAAACAGGATTCCTTATCTCAGAATATTCTTTAGTCAGGCATTGAAGATATTTTCTGAAAGATCATAAACCCTTTCCTCAAGTTCATCTCAAGTATACTTTTCCACCAGCCCTGTTCTTTTCTGGTTTAAAAGTTCTGATAGGTAATACTGGTTGTTCATGAACCTTTTCGTCCCTAAACAGTTTATAGATTCTAATTAGTATAAGTTTTTTTTTTTTTTTTTCTTCTTTTATGTCTATATAATTTGTATAGTATTATTCAAAAAAATTATTACTTACCATTGATTTTATAGACAGTCCCTTTGTCTCCTCATGTCAACCTTTTGTTACTGGTTAGGTTTGAGCACTGGTTAGGTTTATGAATCTTTTCTATCACTAGGATTTTTAGCACATGCATTTTGCACATGTATTCTCTTTCACAACCTTCTAGAACTTGGTGTAAAAATAAAGACCAGGTAGTTTCATAGTATTGTACCTCCTGTAACTCTGTGTTGGGATCAACACCTGTGTTGGGATCAACACCCACCTGTGATGGGATCAACACCTACCATTCAAGTGCATCAACACTATTCTGACAAATGTTATTGACAAATGGACTCTGCCACAAAGCCATTCAGGTCATGCTTGCACACAAGTTGTGACTGTGTTTGAACTCAAGCCTTTGTTATTTGAGGATTCACCACTAGCAAAATTTTCACTTAAAAAACCAAGAGGAGGGGGGGAATGAATTTGGAATGAGGGAGAGAGAGAAAGAGAGAGTGGTGCTATTTTTTCATGATCATAATAAAAATAAAAATTTTACTGGTTTGCTTAACGATGATTTGGTTCAAGCAGATATAAACACCCCAAAGAATGTATGCAAAGATCCCACACTCCAGACCCACTGCTGCTGCCTTTTATTCAGTCACCCACCACTACAGCAATCAGATCTTGAGGTACAGGTTAATGAGATAATTAGCCAAACACAATCAGACTTGTATGCTGCATGGCGGTTGCTCTCGCAGCCACTTGTTGTACAGCACCAGGCCAAACTGCCTTTCTTTTCAATGGGCAATAAAGCAGGAAATCAAGTAGATGTAGGTTGTTCTGCCTGCTCACAGTGGTGAGGGCAGCTTCACTGGTACTGAATTTTAAGGAGTAAATAATATCAATTAGCAATTGTGTCTGGAAGAGTGTTGGCAGGGAGGTCTTCTGCTCATCGCTCTCCTGAGGCAGGCCAAGCACTCAAGTCTCAACAGCTTCCATTTGAGGACTTTCCTAGGGAACAGTGCTGCCAAGAGAAGGACTGCCTGCTAAATTGTCCTCTTACAGAGGACCCTGAAGACTCTTCATTTCTGGTAATTTTATGACAGAACTGAAATAGGCTGTTTCGATAGCCCATGGAGCTGTCTCACAGACTTCCTTCATAGCTCATGGCTGACACGGATCTGACCCATGACTTGTCTCCTGAGATTGACAGGGAACAGGCATATGTTCAGACCTAAACAATTTCAGGAATCTTTTCAGAGGAAAAGACTTTAACTTTTAATTTGGATTTTTAAGACTGTTATAAATGCTTTTCATTCAGAGATCTTTTTTTAGATCAGTCTTTAATGACACGAATGAACTAATATTCTTATAAAAGTGTTGTCAGAGGCTTGGTTCACCCAACACTGATTGATGAGGAAGCCCACAGAGCAATTTTTAACTAATGCCAGAAACATATTTTGTGGTAGATTTAGGAATGCCATCCCAGTCTTCAGCCTTTTATTAGTGACTCAAGAGGCCATCTTCTGCAAAGTCAGTGATTCATGCAGAGTGATTTGAAAGGAATGTGTTTGAATGAGCTTCCTGTGTATTTGTCACAGTTTATGACTTTTTAATAACAAATCATTATTACTGTGAAATTTTAAGCCCAAAATTCTCCATAAATCTTTTCAAACTCATCTCTATTTATAATCTATGGAGGAACCTGTTCACTGTTTTTGTTCATTCCACTGTTGTTGATTCATGGACTATTATTAGACAGGTTACAAAAAGTTAAGATGGTGAAACTGGTGATTTTTACCTTCTTTTTCAGTTGTCGCAGAGGGTCAGCTGAGTTTACACTGCAGCCTTTGTGGCTGAGCAGAGAGTCCTGCCCTGGAGAGTGCAGTTTTCCACCTTGGAGAACCAAGTCTGGCATACAGCAGATACTGCAGTGCATTCACCTGTAAATCAAGTGGAAGGGAGTACACCCACTGACAACAAGCCCTGCACAGTTCCACTCTCTTTTTTCCCTATTGGCTGCATTTAGAAAGAGAAGTTGTCAATTAAGATAGAAATAATGTAAATGGTATGCAGATAAACACCTTGAAGTTTAGCAAGTCATTTTGAGCTTACAACACATATTTGGACTTTTCTTGTAAAATTTTCAGAGCATCACATTTTTATAAAAAATATTAAAAAACAACGATTGTGTTTACTGCTAGTAATAGACCGGTTTCTATTCAGTGGGCACATTGGAGACTTGGGGCTGAAAGCTGTTTTTTTTTTAACTTTTTCAACCTTTCCTATATGTGACCAGCATGGATCCTGAACCTGCAAGATGCTGATGAATCTATAGGAGGCAAAGACATTTATCATCTCATAGAAAGTGCTCATTGTCTAGTAGCATGAGGCCATGATATTTGTACAGTCTTCTAAATTGGTGAAAGCATTAATTACACTGAATAATGGTAACCCTGGTAATCTTGGCAGACATCTGAAACCTTGGATAATTATAGCTTCTGCTAGACAAATTTTAGTTCTCTGAATTTGATATTAGGGGACAGAAATAATTTTTGGATAATCCAGTGCCTGAGAAATCAGGATGTGAAGAACTGGAATTTTACCTGTATAGAAATGACTGACAGACAAGTAAAAGACTGTTTCTAGCCACTTATAATGAGATCATAAATTTCTCCTCAATCAGAGGAGATGGAAAGCATTGAAAAATCAGTGCAAAAACAAACCAAACAGACTCACAAAACATAGTTTTAGCAACGGAACACAACATAATGGAACATGAAAATAAAAAACCCTACCAGAATCAGTCTTGATGAAGATTGGAAAATCTACATGTCAGCAAAAATAAACTTGTTACTTAATAAGGTTAATAATAGATAAAGTCCCCTAAAGATAAATTGTTATCACATTTGACGACCATTTTATTAAAATGTTAATGGCCTCAGGCAAAAGCAAACTGTTCCCTTAATCTGCCAGAAGAACTGATTTCTCAGGAATTATATACACCAGAGAACTAGGGATCTGAGCTAAGTGTAACAAGCATGTTTGAAAATTGGAGCATCCACATTAGAGCTTGTGAAATTGTGGCTAGAAGGCAATGGATCTCCCATGTCTCAAAATGGCTGTGCCCTTTTCTGCCAAACACAACTTTCACTCACATTTTTGAATGCAAAATCCATTGGATTCAACAGCTGCGGTCAAAACAGCTGAGGTGTCAGTGATTGGAGGGAGGATTTTCTTTCTTTGCCTTCTCCCATGCTAACTGTGAAAAAGGTGTAGTGTAATAAGTGCAATTGCTGTAATAGCAAACAGACAGAAAATATGTTTTCATCAGCACCTCTAAGCACGGCAAAACTGTGAAGCAGCCTGGCAAGTACGCTAAGCATTCAGTGAATTGTGATAGATTGCAGTATGGTTTGTCTGGGATGAGAATACCAACAAAAAATCATTCACAAGGTTTGATGAAAACTCAGCCTGTACAGAGAGACTTCTTGCTACAAGCACAGTATCAGCTCACATCAAAATGGAGCTGATGAAATTGAGTTCACATTCTATCTTTCCTTCTGACACATGAAATGCATTTCCCTCAAAGCCTGTGGACTTCCTTGGACATCTGAGCAACAAGAAAGAAAAGGTAAAGCAGAAAACATCTGCGATGCTGAATGCTGCATTTCTTTTCAATGTATCCCAATGGCAAAGATACAAAGAAATTCATAAAAGCTATACTAGAAATACATAAAATCTACACTAGAAATACATGCCTCACACCCAAGTCTCCTCTGCCAAAGTTTGCGTGAAATAAAAGGGAAGGAGTAAAACTAAGCCAAGTTAGCACAGTCAAAGCTTTTTCTACCTTGGAGGAGGGAGGTATATCCTGGTTCCAGCTGAGGGAATGCAGGAATGAGAGTTAGTCTGATGCAGCTCCACCACTGAAGCTGGAGTGCCGCAGGCACTCAGACTCCACAGCCTTAGGTTTGGAGAAGAATATTATCAAAACTTATTTCCTTCTTCTCTCTTTTACCTGAGGTCCACAGCAATGATGACTTTAATTTTGCTGAAGAATTTTGGGACTGGGGGCAAGTGTACTGAGAACAGCCCTGTTCTGGGTCACAGCCAAGAGAAACTCTGAGAAGAGGTATAAAATGCTTCACCCTGACCCAATGGGATGGCCTGTGGATGAAGTGTTTATACATACTCTAGGTCCCCCAGCAAGATTAGAAAAGGGTTTATACCCTCTTATTTTCAGGGTTTTAACCAATCTTCATATGTATAACCTCTGTGCAGTTTTTAACATGGATTCTCTACTTCTACTTCAGGGTTCAACTCTTTAAAGTGAAGCTTTCTCCTGTCCTTTGCCTTTACAATACAAAAGGCAAAGATTTCATGGATGTGTGTTTGATCATTGGTCTTTTGGGGAGGTACTTATTGTGCTTTTTATGGAATTTTCTGTGCCAGTTGGATCAGAGTGGAGGCACAGATATTTTGGCGCAGAGATAGAAGAAGGTTTCTAAGACAGCCTATTTTTTCTCTTTTTCACCTGTATGCACACAGTTACTCTCCTTTAGTGCCTGTTTTCCAAGCCAGCTATTAACCCTCCTTTAGAGAAACTGCAATTTTCCTGGCCCAGCTTATTAAACTATTTGCTACACCAGCAGTTCATTTAGTAAATTCCTTCCACAACAGACACAGTATACCTCAAAAACTAGGAGATGGCTGAGTATTAATCACTAATTATTCCTCAACATTCTGTAATTCAGCCTTGGTATAACACAAATGTGAGCAAGCATTCTCACCTATGAGATAATTTTTCTTTGATATAAAAATTGCCACCTCATTAGTGTAGGTAGAACCCAACAGGACAAAGAAAAGGTGGTGTGTGCAGGTATTTCTGCAGGTATGAGCTGCAGAACATGTTTCCACCTGTTGCAAGTGCAATGATGGCATTTAATGCACCTCAGGTTTGTGCTGTGCTTGGGAGAAGGGAAGTTCAGGATATCTACCCCTGGACTAAGCTGTGGTATGCTCAGCTGTGCCTGGCTTGCCCATGATGCACCAAGGTTTTTGGTCTATGCTAAAGCCCTGCTCATGCTCTCTCCCACTTGGAGATGCATCTAAGATGAGTCCATCTCTGAGCTTAAGAAAGCACCAAACTTTTGCAACAGGCCCATGATGTGCTGAGGTGATAGGGCAAACATCTGTGCATCTGCCTTCTTTCACCACTGTTAACTCTGTTTTTTTCCCTCAGAGCACCCATGAATGCGCATTGCCTGTTGAGCATGCTCCCCTTGCAGCAGTGCATGCCAGGCTGCCCTGCACCTGGGAGGTCAGGGGACAGTGGCATTGTCCTTGACAGAAACCATATAAGTTGCCATTTTTCAGACCCCTATAGACATAGCCATTGCTCTGAAGAAAGAAACAAAGGCCATGACACCAAAGTAAGCAAGCATTGCACATATTTTTTGAGAGAAAAGTGTTCTATCACCTTTTCCTTCTTTTCAACTGATATGTAGTGTTGTGAGAAATTCAGACGTGGCACAGTTTGGTGCTAGCAGAGAAGAGGAAATAGCTAAACTGCTCCTTGATCTTATCAGCCTGGAGCTGATAAGATATATAACTTCTGTGTTATAGTTTTGAGGACTGTAGTGCAGCAACTCAGTCCACAGGTCGGCACTTCTTTCACAGACAGCTGGACAGACAGAGCTGACGCCACCCACATAAAACACGCACACCGGGTCCCTTTGCTTTTGTAAGAGTTGTAATCGTTCAAAAGCAGAATATGCAAAGGGTGTGGGACGGCAGCTGCCCGGGAGCCTCCCCAGCGGCTCCACACTGAGCTGATGTGTTCTGGGCTGGTCTGTCTGGGGAGCAGGGATGCAGAGGGGCAGGTGCGCTCTCCAGGCCGGAGCCAGCAGCCTCTAATGGCTGTCGGAGGGGTGGCAGAGAGCACAGTCCATGCGGCAGGGCTGGCCTGCCAGCTCTCCCTGAAGATGACAGTCTCTTGCCTGGGAGTGCCAAGTGCGGGGGGACACAGCCAGATCCCTGGCCGAGCTTGGGAAGAGCCGCACAGCTGTCAGAGCAGAGCGCGCCCGAGCACGGCCAGAGGAAGCTCCAGTGAGAGACCGGTCTGTGCCCGGCCCACGGTGTCCAGAAAGGATCCGTGATGGAAATTAACAGCTTCCATTATAGCACTCTAACGACCCCATGTAGACAAGCCCTCAGAAGCCACATTAACCCGAGTTCAGGCCATAAATTGAACTCTCTGGCAAAGGTACTCCCTAACTAAATGCAGAAAATCTCTGTGACGAGCAGTAACAGTGCATATAAAATAAAATAACAGCAGGACTGGGGAATAGCAATGGCACATCTTTCCTTCCAAATTGAATTGTTCACTTTACTGTGAGAAGAAATAATTATCGTGTTTATTGCATTTGGCTCAATTAGGCTGGAATCTTAGGCCAGGAACCTTTCTTTTTACATTTCTGTAAATGTTGTCCATGTATGGGTATGTCAGCATTGATTTTGCTGTCATGAAGGTACCACAGCTGTCTGCCTGAAGTGGAACATGCAAATCTGAACTAATTCTTAAAGTGTCTATTTTTCTAATTTTAATCAGCCAAAATTTCTACTAAACTGAAAGAGGACCAAGCAAGCCTCATACTACTTCTGTAGAGTTTTGCTCTTGAGTGTACTGCAGACAGAAGGATCGTTTGAAACTGTTTCCTTTTGCATGTGGTGTACATTTAACTCATGGAACCTATTACAGCAAGATGGACTAAGACCACATGCACTGAGAGATTACAAAATGTGTACATCAAGTGGCACATATTTGTATAAAACTGACTTATAGCATAACAAGACCAGAGGAGAAGACAGGGAAGCTTTTGGTAGACTCCAGCCTGAAGAGCAGAAGATAAATACCTGACATGAAGGGCAGAGGCACAGTTTAGTCGCAGCAAGTCCTCTCAGGACTGTGTGCAGCAGCCTCCTACTATTTTGCACGGCAAGGATACATGCAAGAGCAGTGCCTTTAAACCCTGGGAGAGGGGCACTCTCAAAGGCATCTGTCTTCAGTCTTCACTTATAGAAAGTGGTCACTACCAGCGATAAGGAAGGGTAGAAGAAGTAGAAGACTCTAAATCAGAAGGAGTAGAAGAGTCTAAATCTACATTTCTAGAAACTGATTTACATCCACTTCCTTTGATTATATGCAATTTCCCTTTTCTATATGAAGAGACAGAGAAGCATAAGTGTTTATACATGTGTTAACAATGTGAGATGAAAAGTGAGGGACGATATGTATCTTTGGCAGTTGAAAAAAATCTGGTAAAAGGCAAACTACCTGAGTTAGAGAGATCAGCTCTTTGATAGAGAAACCAGTCATGGGTAGATTAAGGATAAAATGATAGGTGCTGCCTCAAAATTTTTGTTAGGATGCTTGATATCAGGAAACATTTTATATCTCATCAAGAATTGGACAAAAATCACAAATTAAATGCATGTAGTACAGGTTTTGGAATGAAAAAACAGCCTAGAGACAATTTGTCTGACTACTGAATGCATAAAGGAAAGACACTTAAATAAAAATTTGATATGCCACTCTGAGAAGTTGAGGTGAGCCAGAATGTATGACAGAGGAAGGGCATGTAAGATGACCATGATGCCTGCCTGCTAGCTCAGTTTTTCTTAATGTCCAAGTGCTTAGAAAGGCAATAAATGCAGCACAGAGAAGAGCTGTATTAGAAAGAGAGTGTTTGGAGTTTTTTCCTCATTTCATGCTAAAACCCACAAAATTCTTTATAATATCACAGCACACAGGTTTCAAGTCTAGCCTGAACCATACAGGAAAAGGCCAGACGTAGTGCAATGTGTACAGCACATTGGATGAGTTCACATGACATGCAGAGGCCAGTGTTTAAGCTCTTCCATCTGGCTGGTTGGCTTGAATAACACCTTCTAGAAATTTAAAGTCTCTTGAATTTGCTGTTAATAAAATAAAATAAAATAAAATAAAATAGCATTATCAAGTCCCATTTCCCCCTACCGATGCACTAATTTCAGTGTCCAAGTTCACTTTTGATGGCCTGAGGACTTAATGGTTTTCTCTGCACCATAATGTGGGACTGAGCACAACTTGAGCCACTCCTCATACTGCGAGAGTTGCTGCTTCAAAGAAGGCCATGGTGCTTGTCTTTGTGCTGCTATGGAGGCATGGGCTAAGAAGGGAGTGACTGCCTCAAGAAGTGAGGCACTGGATTGTTCTGTAGCACAGAGTTGGGTAAAGTTTTAGAGCAATTCCATGCCGCCCTCCGTGCCGGCATGTAGGGAGTTCTTGGCAGCTCAGATGGTGGGTCATAAATTCTCCTTCACTAGTTTGGGGGCTTGATTATTCTTTTGTGCTGTGCTGGAAACATTACTTATGAGAATTGGGGCATTTTAATTTGGCTGTGCTACCACTTTATTAATATTTGAACATCTCACTGTTTTCTGTCTTGGCACAATGGGATCCACAAAGAGAGGCTAAAAGAGAAAATGCTCCCCTCCGTGGCAGTGGATTCCTGCCCTTTTATTTTTAATTACTTTGAATTATTTCTGGAACTTTTTATACCGTTCTGAGAATACAAATTAAATTTTGACTGTAAGAAAGAATACTGTGGAAAGCAAGCAAATGTGGCCTTACATGCTCATCCAGAGACTGCATCAAAAAAGCAAGGGACAGACACTTGCCAATCTATCCATTATATCCTGGCATAACAATGATCCATTAGCCTGAGCGAGGCCTATGTGAACTGTATGCACATTTGGCTTAACCCACTCAGTTTATTTAGCCTCTGGTGTGCTCTGGATTAAAGCAGGCAGTCATTAGAGAATAGTATTAGAGAATAGTATTTCTTCCACAAATGTTGTTTTCCATCATCTGAGAGAAGTGACAGAGCTTTTCAAAAGCCTTTGGTATTTGAGGACAAATGCTTGCTCCTTGTAAGTGTTCATCCGAGACTCAATAGGATTTAACTGTTAGTGTTTCTAAAAGCAGAAGTTGATCCTGAGGCTAAAAGAAGACCAGAAGCATGGAAGATTGTGCACCTTTAGCTGGGATTTAGCACTTGTCTCCAATGTGTTTCTCTTCCCCAGCAGCTTGCAATAAAAGGCTGAACCCATGAAGCTCAACCCCCTCACATTTCTGAAGCATACCTTGAGACTCCCAAGTAAAACTTGGGTAATTCTGTGCTGTTGCTTTCTGGGAGGATTTAGTCAAGAAGTCAGGAGTTACAAGGAAAATGCACTACAGAGTATTGAACATTATCTGATTATCACATAGAGCAGGGATTCTTAGTAGCACTGTACCATTCTTACACTAATTGTATAAAGAACTTTAAAACAGCCATTTCAGGCCCATTTTAGTTTTCTTCAGGCACTCAGATTCCAGACCACTTTCTAGGAGAAGAGGGAACCAATGTGCCAGGGCAACATAGCATTTATTTTCTTAAAATCGTATTGGTGTATTTTTAGCAGATTCACTGGGAAAACTATTATTCATTAATGTAAAGTCATTTAAATACAACATGTATCCTTCAGTCAACAAAAGAACCCCTGTGGAATAGCCCCTGAATGTAATTAAAATCAATGCAAATCCTCATATTTTTTCCACATAAATTCACAATCCTAAGCTGGAGATGATGGTTTGTTCAGATGGACTTTGCTGCACTAGACAATTGAATAATAATTTTATAATATGTCCAGTTCAGTCCAGATACATTTATGTTATCCAGAACTGCTAGTTCTGTTGCTATCCAAGATATATAAACCTTCACAGATTAACTTACAAAACTTCAATTTGCTTTTATATTTACTCTGAGTTTCATCCCCTTGCTGTGGACCAAACCCACCCACTTTTGAAATTATATATTTTGTGGATTCAGACATATAAATAATAACACCTAATAAAATCAGGAATTAATTTAAAACATCTGTTTCCCAGGAAATAGCTATTTCATACTTTTTTTATCTTTCCATTTTTGGAGGACAAAGTCTCTAGACTGTGTACAATATAGTTTACTTTGGGAGGATAAAGGCAAAGTAAGTGTTCCTGAAAGCCATGGCTAGCCTCTACTCAACATTGTCACAGTTCAGTATTATTCCTTCCCCCTTTCAGCCAGACCCTAGGGCTGTGCTTTCTGATAGTGAAGAACAGCTAGGTCCAGGCTTTGTCTCCATCCCTGAGGAATTATGTATTATGTATGATTGTATTTAAACAGGCTATTTAAAACTCACTGGTTCATAGTATCAGAGCTTAAATGGGACAGCCTCGATGGATGTTATTAAGGTATTATTTCATATTGATTTCGTGAGAGGTATTAATTCAATATTCTTGTTTCAAATATGAAATATTTATTGATACAAAAAAGAGGCAGATATAAGAAATACGTTAACATTAAAAAAGAGAGTTCACAAAAGGAGTAATTTTCAGAAATGTGAAGGTTTCCCTATTTCTCCAAAACACAGACCCGAAATTAAGGCATCCTAAATTCTACTGGGCATAGGATGAATCTTTTCCATGGGCTTTCAGCAGCAGGCTAACAGCAAGTGGCAGTACTTGCTGGAAAAGCAGGGGACATGTAACCTGGATGAACCTGCACAAAGTATCCCTGTATCTTTAAGAGAGATACTTTGGGAAGGTTTGGGTTTCTGTTTGTTTTACAAAATTATTCGCAGGTGCGCAGACAGGTCTGTGAGTAACAACAGGTCAGAGACTAAGCAAGCTGCACCAGCAGCAACCTCCCACCAAAAATCGTGAGAAGGGTGGGACAGAGAAGGAAATGCTGCCATCAGCACCTCGGCTAGTCTCAGCTACTGCCCTCAATCAAGTCTGTGTGAGACCTTATGTGATAAATGACAGTAACAACTACAATAGAATCCAGGAGCAAAGAAGTTGGTGCAGGAGACAAAATGTATGCCTATTCTCTTGGGAATGTCCTGGCTGACTTCAGCCAGTTTGTGGAGCAGAAGGTCCTGGCAGAGAGCACCTCTTCCTGCCCTGTGTTTGCATAGCTCATGTGGTCTGTCTGTCTCTGTTTCTCCCAAATCAGTGAGAGGGTTCCATGCTCAGGCAAATGGGATGAATTCAGGCTGCTTTCATTGCCTGCAGGGCTAAAAGGCATCTTGAGATGCCTGCAGGGCTAAAAGGCATCTATCTGCTGTGGTATATCTAAGATAGAGAATGGTAAATATATCTCCTGGCTGCTCCTGTTGTTTCCTATCCCTCAATATTCAGAAATGGATGGGAGTCTGTCTAGCCTGTCTAGCTAACAGACTTGTGTGAACTAACATGTTGGCTTTGTGCACGTTCCCAGAGCTGAGAGTCCTTTGCTCCTTCTTCTCCAGATTGCTTCTGGCTATTCACCTAACCTCACCTCTGTGTCCTCCCAGCAGGATCAGTCCTGCAGCATTCCAGCCTGGGATCCAGCAATCAGTCCCAGCTAAGCAGGATTTGTAGGCAGTGCTGTTGTGCTTTATTTCCTCTGCTGTGCACTGAACAGAGAGGGAACCAGACCCCTGTTACCATCAGAAGAGACAACCTATCTGTCTTGTCAACCTGCTCAGTCCCCTCAGAGGGACAGGGATGGGGCTGCTGAAAGACAATGTCATCATTCCTGCCATGTCAGCAACACTTCATATATCAGAAGCAGCTGACGGATCGCCAAGGAGAGTAGTAACGTTATTAACCACTTCTCTCATGTTGAGCGGCTTTAGTAGAAATCTGAATAACTGCCCCATCCCCTGAGTTTATTGGACATGGTTTGTTTTGCAAGTGGGACAACAATGGTGAGTTTCATGCCTGGATGAGCTAACATGTTTACACAAACACTGCTGACGCAGCAGAAACAGGATACAATATGTGTCAAATATTGCTTGGGCTGCAGGCAAAAAAACTGGAGCTGAAAGGCAGTGCTTAGCACAGGGCTCCTCGTGCCAGAGGCAGCTGCCGGGTACGTGTCAGGGAGAGGGAAAGGGAGCAGGTCTCAGCATCCCAATCCCTTGTTGCCAAGCAGTTCTCAGAATAAGGAAAAATTTTCCAAAGTTGGTACTACTCTCCTGATAATGAATAATACCTATTCTCATCAATCAGTTTGGTTAAAGAGGAACTTGAATGGTGCAGAGACCTCAGCTTCACCCTCAGGATCTGACTCCAAGCCATTTGAAGCCTGTGGGAGACTTTTCACTGACTTTGATGTGAGGCTCATTTCTTATTTTGGATTGTTAGGAGATTTTCACAGCCTAATTTCTGCATCGGGATGTCAAGGAGAGAGGGAGATTTACTTTTTCTGACACAAAATATCACCGACCAGAGAAAGATGGGCATTTAAGATGATTGGCTTAAAAGACCTATCCTATAATAGTAGCAGAATTATAAGCCTGCAGGGAAAATTTCTGGGCTCTTGTATGAAAAAAAGAGCAAAGAAGAACACAAAAAGGTTTTACTGAGTTACAGTGCCAGGGTTTCAGCTACCAGTTGTGCTGGAAAGCCAATAAGAGGGTTTAACAAAAGATATTTCCAGCGTCAAGCCCCTACACAAAAAGGGTGGTTGTGCAAGAGCAGGGCAGGATGCAGAATGGGAAGGAAGGGGGTGTGATACCAGGTCATCCTGCTGCAAACAAGAATTGCCACAGCAAGTCACCAGACCAATGAGGAGCAGAGACTTTCTGGACAGAGAAGGGTGGGTCTGATGCTCTCTAAATAAACGAAGATTTAAAAAAATAAAAGAAAGGAAAAGAGAGATAGTGAAATCAGCTGCCAAGAAGTGCTGGGGCCAGAAAAAGCAACAAAGCCCTATTTTTAATGTAACTTTTTTATTCTGCCAGTAAAAAATCAAACGATAAAATAGGCTAGAGAAAGGAAGCAATTGGGAATGGCTGAAGAGGATTCCCAGCTGTGCTTGCAATCAGTGCAATTCATGACTCACAACATGCTGGCCACATCACTTCCCAGGAGCAACATATTCTCATGAACAAGCAAAACAAGTGGGAGACTATCTTTAAAGGCTTTTTGGATCATTTATGGCTTAGTTATGAAGAAGCTGCCCATGAAGCAGCTCACTGGCTTTGAGGGTCAGGGTTATTTTGAGCATTGGTCAGCTTTCCTTTTCTTTCCGCTACTACCCCATCCACCAGCCCCTGGCAGCACGGCTGACAATACCCATTCTTTTCCTTCTTCTGACCAAAATGAAGAGCTGGAAGTGGAACAGCTTTACTGGCTTTTGAGCAGCCCTTGTCCTTCTAGTTTACCACAAGGACCTTCTGCTATCCTGCAAAGAGAGAGAAAAGCATCTGAAAATAATACTTACAAGTTTATGTGAAACCACATGTCTTAAAATTGTCTGCCTACACATAGATCTTGCTAGCTCTCACCTGGCTGGTACATAAATCATCCAATTCAAGTGATAGCAATTCAGCTCCCTCCAAATCTCAACTTCAATTCAATTGAGTCAGACTGCTGCTTTTACTAATATTTTTCTAACATAAAATTGTGTACTTGCTCTACCACACAGTGAAATGTTTCACAATACAATTAACACATAACTATACTGCTAAAATAAAAAAAAAGACCAAAACCATTTAGCACTGCAGTGAACTTGAGTTTTTTTTCATGACTGGTGTTTATTTACTTATTTCCATGGTTGACTAATTCTTTTTTCTCCTTTTTTGAAGTCATATCACTGATGAAAGGGTACAGCTCTCATTTATAATAGTTATGGGTATCACAGATTTACTGTTTGTGTTGGAATCCAGCTAAAGTTCCAGCCTTCTGGGCAGTGCCTTTCCTGTCATCAGCTTTCTTACCTGGCTATGACATTTCTCTTGCACTGGAGTTTTGTGTGCAGAGGGTACAGCTGCACCCACGTGCAGCAAACAAACCCTTTGCCTCAGGGGATGGCAACCTTTTGAAACTGATCAGCTCTCTGAATCTGAATTCTAAATGAAGATTTTGAAATTTTCAGGGAATCAGTGCTGTGAAAATAGCAAATAAAATACATCAAATTTTTTTTTTCTACTTGATTGACATGCTGAATCTCATTTTAAAGTATTTATTAACTAAATTATATATTATTTTTATAAGTAGAAATATTTATGATTATTAATATAAAGATGACTGAAGTGATGCTTGATATATGGATATTTTTAATGAATAAGGAAAGTAACACATGTTATGCAGTAACAGAAGGTGAAAAATAATCTCCAAATGAAAATTTTTTATTTTCTTGGAATTACGTGTTCTATCATAATTGAAAAAATACACAAAATTGCCAAAATATTAATGTAATTGGATTTGTGTGGATTTTTTTAAAAACAAAATACATCCTTTGATGGAAGAGCATGTGTGATGTCCTTCTAACCATCTCTCTTTTTAGTGCATCTTAGAAGAATGCAACTTATGAGCTTCAATGGAAAGAGAGTGAACTTCTACGTGGAAAACCAAATTGCAGCTGTAAAGTTCACAGGCAAGTTGTGTCTCAGTAATATCATGATAAACAAGGTGACAAAATGTGTTGTTTCTTTAATGCACTATAGCTGAACCTCATCCTTTAAATAGATGTCATAAAAATATTAACCCAAGGGGTCTGTTGAGTCCAGGGGGTCTCTGCTCTGAAATTAATTTGATCAGATGTGTGTGAAAGAAGTTGCAAACCCTTATATTTACCTTCTATTGCAGTAATTAATAAACTCTCTAGAAACAATTTTTAAACCATTTTAATTTGTTCAGAATCACTGTTAACTTCTGTTTAAAGCCAGGGCCAAGAGGTCTCCAGTAATGTAGTTCTGTCCTCTTTTGAGACATTGCCTTTGGGGCTGTCCTGGACTTCATCTCAGATTTCTAGCGAGTGAAGGCTTACAGCTGAATTTTAGATGAAAACAACTCTGTGAAACCCATGTGTTTTTTGATCTTTTCAGTTAGTGTCTACTTTTTAAGATCATTTCCAAGTCTCTGGGAAATTTAAAGTTTAACACATCAGTCAACAGACCATTAGCTTTAGCATTTGATTTAAAGTGGGGTCCTAAAAAGTGGGAATCAGGGACATACAATAGCACTGGTTTAGCGTTGCAAAGGCCAACTTCACTATAAACAAGTCACATCTTCAAGATGTTGACCTTCTCTTGACAGAATCCTCCATCCCTCCCAGCAAGTAAAAGGCCAGAGTCTGATCAAAATAACAACAAGAAAAACCCCAATAGTTTTCCTGTTGCCAAGAGATTTCATTAAAAAAAAATCCATGAAGTATTGACATATCTATTGCTTCTTCTCTTTGAAATTCTTCTTGCTAGACAAGATTTGACTGATTTTATTTTGTCCAGCTGGCAGAAGTTCTGGGATTGGCTACCTGAAATAACTCTCACAGCAGCATTTATCTTTTCACAGTTTGGAAATCTAGGGAAACTGCAAATTTCAGTATTAAAATGCTGAACCAGAAGAGAAACAAGGAAATAACGTTTCAATTTTCAGCATGAGAAAGAGGACGTTTTCAACCTAGCAATATTTATGAGCTGGTAAAAAGCTGTTCATGCCACAGTGGTTGTATGTTCCTTAAATGTCAAGTCCCAATCAATAACCTCGCTGAAAATTGACCCTGTTGGGCACGGTGTAGGAGAATTGGATGCTCTCTAGGCTATTGGTTGAAAAGCAAGAAACAGCAAGCAACTGATGAGAAGCTATCAATAAAACCTCAGTATTGTTTTGAGTTCAATTTCAAGTAATTGCCAGACATCTGAGATTGAGTCTGACAGACATGAAGAGGGCTAATGTTGGTTCCTAGTAATGAAAAGTAGGCTTCTTGTTCAAAGTAGCACAATGGGACCTAATAGTGAAATGGCTTCCACCTTGAAAAACAAGTTGCTGTATGAATGTAGGAATCAGTGAAGCCTGTGTTTTTATGGATTTGTGCCTTGTGTTCTCACAGCCTTCTCCTGTGGAAGCTCCTTTGTCCTTCCCTTTTCCCCTCAGCTGCCCCAGCAGCTCCAGTTTCTCTTTCATATCCCCTGTTCACTGCTTAAAGCAACATGTGTCTCCTATTTGTTATTCCAGTGTTCACCAAAAATTCCAGGGCAGGGATGGGTTCCCCCCCCCCCTTTTTTTTTTCTTTGCCTTCTCTTGCTTTATAATAGAAATTATACTGGCACAAAATATGCCACGTGAAATGTTTTTCAAGTGAGTTCTCTGTAAAAGTGGCAGTTCTCTTCACAAAATTGGGGCATCCTTGACACCCTAAGTTAGAGCAAAGTTCTAAATGGTACATTTTGACTCTCCACTGTAGGCAGGTTAAATGCACATGGGGAATTACTGTAGTAAGATTGAGAAAGAGTCGTTTGTTAAGCTGCTCTTAACATAATTATCTGTGATCATGTGTCAGAATGCCTTTTTTATATTATTTAACACACTCTGCAAAATAATTTGTCACAATGTTCTTCAGTGGTGCATCATTCAAGAAAAAAAATCCTTAAAAGAAATGTCTTCCCCCCTTCTCATGCTGCTAGCTAGGAGCTTGCCAGAACACAAACTTCTGGCAGAAATTGAACATATAATAGCAACAAAATCATTGAAGGAAATTGCAGTCTTCAGGAGGCTTTCACTTCCCACACATCACTCCACAACAGTTTTTGAGCTGAATTCTTTACTACTTTGACCCTGTAGTATTTTGGGAGGAGAGCTCAGAGGCAGTGGTGCTAGCAGGCACATGAGGTTCAGTGTAAGGCTCAGTCCCAAGGCTGATTTAGGACTAAGTGCTTCAGACTGCCAAAAAGAGGGGCTGAAACTGCTGAGGCAGTGCCCTTACTACAGTTACATCCTGACCACCAAGTCGATATTCAGTGACATTTTTAAAAATTCCTTTGGCCAAATCCTCATGGAGACAGGTAATAACGTAAAATTAAAGATGCATTTGGAATTTGTTTGAGGTGGGTTATGTTTTTAATTCTGTCCTCTTTGGGAGGATTCCTCTTAGGTATATTCTATCATTTGCCCTCTGCCCTGGCTATGAGCTGGGGTTAGACTCCTGGAGAGCACACACATTGATTATAGTGAGGGATTGAGATTAAAAAAGTGTACACTGAGTCTCTGGCAAGAATGGTTCATTTGCAAGTGAATTTTCCTGCCTTTTACTGAGTATTCAGGACATATTTTGAGAAAGCTTCACTATGGAACAGGAAACCAAGACTAACTGGACCTACCTGATGATTAGTCCCATCTATAGAGCTGATGCTACAGCTGGCTTAATACTGCAGCAATGTGATTTATGTTTCTGAATCATCTCTCTTTCTGCAGGTCTCTGCATATGCTTTGCCTCCCACTGTCAGAATTCCTGATCTAGTTTCTCTTCCTCAGAAGTACACAGACCTCATCTTCAGTTCTTTGGAGAAAAATTATTCCTTTGTTTCCACATCTGCTATGACACTTTTTTATACTTGGATTTTTCTTTTCTTGTTATGGCCAAGAAATTCTACTGTGTTAAAAGACAGAGGGCAGGAATCATACAAAGGGTGAAAATTCAATTTGTACCTTCTCTCTGGCAAACCAAGCTTTATTGCTCGAATAGCTAAGCTTTCTTCATCTCTCTGCTGAGGTCCTGTACGTGCTGAAGGCAAGCCCAGGTCTAAGTGTGAAGATGTGCAAATCTCAATATAAGTACTGCACAAAATTTCCTTTGAGCTTTCAGCCCAGAAGTCCTGTTAGATGTGAGTTCTTAATGAGGTATCCTAGTGATATCCTAGTGATAACCTTGCAACTGAAGCTGCATAACTGCTTCATTGGCACTGCCATTATATTTTCTTTTGCCTGTTGGAGTTCACCTCTTCTGATGGGGTCAGGAGTGGGAGATTCTGCTATTGCTCTTGATGTGCTTTTTTTTTTCTTTTTTACTACTTTCATGAGCTTGACATTTGGAGATTCTAGTTCTAATCTTTCTCTTGACATGAATGTGGATATATGTGGTTATTTGCCTGTTGAAATCACTGTGCTAAAATTCATGGTTACTTTTAAGGTCAACTGACATATCCTGAAATCACACCTTCCTCGGGCCACTTCCTTCATGAACATGCTGTGCTGAAACATATAAAATTGTGCAGCCTGAAGCCTTTTAAAATCCTTTTAATAGCAAAGAGTGGCTTGATCAACAGAAGATTTGTGATGTTAAAATAGCTCCAAATGTGACAGAAAAACAGATTTTCTTTGTGAAAGATTCTCAGTGCCTGTGATTTGCAGAGGAGAACTGGATAGAAAAGGGGCCACTCAGTGCCTGCCTCCTAACAACCCAGTTAGGTGCACCCTTGCCTTTGGGTTCAGATCACTCTCTGTGCCATATATAAGATCAGGAGGCTGTACTACAATGGGAATTAGCCTAATAGAAATACAAAGCCCTATCCAACCAGGAAGTGCCAGTTACAGGGTGAGATGTAGCAGGTTTCAGAGGATCAAGACCACACTTGCTTTTGGGTAGTGGTGTCTGCCTCCACTCTGTGCCTACACCACTGATCTCAGTGGAGGAACAAGCCATGTAAATGTCATTTGCACATATTTCTTTTAAGGACAATCTAAGCTGGATCCATTTGGGTGGTGTGAGTAGAGAGGGAATTTTGCTTTTTAAATGCATATTTGGAAGGAATTAAAGTAATTTGAACAACATGCGTCTGAGAAAAAGGTTTTGGTGTCACTTGTCTATATTTCCAATATTCCCAGTGTTGGTCACTTCAGGAAGTATTCTGATTTAAAAAAAAAGTTTATTTTTGGATGGAAATCAAGAAAAAAAATGAGTGGTAACAAGAACCGTCCTCCACTTTTGAACTTCATTAGTGGTTTGATTCACACTCAGTTGAGTTTCAGTCTGAGCCCTGGAGACAAGTGTTCTTCATTCTCAGCTCTGCAAAGTGTGAGGGAGCCATGATAAAATAAGTGTCTGCGGTGTATTTTTTACTGAGGGCTGCCACTCTTCTGTGGTTTGCATAGATGTGATGGGAAAGACAGTGTCATTAGTTTGCTTTCTTTCTTCATCAAAAAATACTTGCAGAGGAGCTCTGGATACAGTCCACCTCCAAAGCATTTTTTGTTTCTTCAGAATAGGGGAATTCTGACGTCCACTGAAAGCAGAACAGACATTGACCTCTGAGCTGTTGGGGAACTTGATTGTGGCAAGGACAACTCAGACACTCAAGGCTCTGCTTCATGGGGTGCTTTCTAATAGGGCCCTGGAGCCCTCTTACCAATAGTGTTTGTGAACACTTACAAAACTTAAGAGTCTGTTCCTGTGTATGTGTTGGTGAGGAGTCCTATCAGCAAAGCTCAAAGTGGACTGCGTGTAAAACAATCACCAAGATAGCAGAGATGGCCTTTTCATTTGTTTTTGTTCAAACTGGGTTTCTTCTCTATTACTTTTTACTTATTCACAGAGGGAGCTCAAAATGGATGGGTATAAGTAGGACTGAGGTAAAATATCCTTGCTTTTCTCTGTTATAGAAGCACAGTCTGTATGGTATGCCAGCCTAGCTTCCTATGGGGAGAAAAGGGAAAAAAGAAAGCTGTATTGAAGTTTATCTGTATTCAATTTTCTCCTTCAGGAATGCTTATCCCAAATCTTAGAGCCTCTATTTTCATGAAGCTAATCTATCCTGCTAATAGCCATGTGGAGCAACAAATTGCCTTCTTGCCCAAGTGGATAGAATGTGTTCAATCTAATCACCATCCAACTAAAGGGGTTCAAATTAATCTTTCCTGGCTGCTTTTTTTATTGCTCTCTTCCCCTCAGTTCCCTGTCCCCAAGAGCACTCATTCCACCTTGATCCTCTTCTTTTTCTTACACCTAAATGAAATGATGGCCTTTGCCCTGAAAAGGGTGGGAAGATTTTCAGGTTTCTTTTCCTCCAGAAACTTCCAAACTGGTGTTGGGAAAGTTTATGAACCAGCCTGAGGAAGCTCTGTCACATTCACTGTGACACCTTTGACAGAAACTCTGGGGAGGGTGACATCCTCCAAAGACAATTTTATTTAATTTCTCCATATTCATACGACTTCCCAGCAGGCATGAAGACCTTCCCAGAGCTTCTGGAGTAATAAAGGACACCGGGATGAGTCTGCTTATGATGGACAGTTCATGTCCTGGTTTCACTACATTTTCAGTAGCCCTGAAAAGAGAGATGAAGAAACCTTTGAACTTCCACTAGGGGTTATCTCCTGTGGGCAGGGCTTTCTGTTGTTTTAGGAGCAATCCTTCCCATGTGCAGTTGTCCGTGGTGGCCAGCATGAAATACCCATCAGTCTAGCCAGATCTCTAACAATGCATTTCACCAACAGAAGCAGAGCCTTGCATCTAACAGCAATTTTCTTTGATCAACAGTTGTTAATCTCATTACTTTAAGGACTTGCCTTCTTGGGATTGGTGAGTCAGTAATTTGAGTACACTTTACAATCCAATCTAATAGAAGTCAATTATGAAAAATAAGAAATGAGAAAGGAAGCAAGCTTGCTAGTTTCGTTTCTCTTTGGATTTGTCATGAGCTGATCTTGAGAAGGCAGAGAAATATTTTCTTCTAGGTAGCTTTGAATACAGTTGTGAATACAACTTGGGTTTTAGAAATTCAATCTCTGTCAGCTTCCTACCATGTCAGCTTGCATGTGAATCCTGATGAGGTGTCTTTTGGTCTAATTGTTTCCTTTTTCAGATGTTACTTTGCTTCAGAGATGTAAAAGTTTAATTTATAAGAGCTTAATTGGTCAGATATACAAAAAGAATATATTAAATAATCTCCTTGCAAAAATCTTTTAAAAGATCCATTTTGACAAAAAAAAAATGATGCATTTTGACAACATATAAATATCTAGCTGCACAGGAAGATGTGTATGCTATAGCATTGATTACTGTCCTTGAAGAATTTGGTTTTCAGTAAGTCTCCATTTTATTTACTTTTTCCCATGAGGGCACTTGCATGTAGAAATGGAAAGTGTATGTACCATCCTTTCCTATTACTTGCAACATGGAATTAAGCAAATCTCACAAATTGATGTTTTCTCCAGATCAGATCCTGGGTAATTAATTCTGTAAGATTTTTTGGTGGCCTTTTCTTCCTTGAGGAATTGCTGAACACAGTGCTCTGATATAAAGGTTTATGTTTAACACTGGGGCTATTTGCAAGGCTATTTGAAGAAAGACATATAGTGTAGGATCAGTGATCATATATCATAGCCTCAGAATGTCATTAAAACTCAACCTTTTTGTAGTGCACTGTTGTGAACATTTATGATCAGGCTGTAACAAGAAAAGAGAGATAATGTTAATGAAGCTGAAGGTATTTAGGATAGTGTCATCTACTTAGACATGATGCAAAAGAGAATTTGCTTCCAAAAGGAGACTGAACACAGAGCAGGTTCAATATATGACTTTCAGTTAAGGTGCAGTTTTGGGGTAGAGAGGAGCTGAAAAAGGAGAAAGCAAATTGTGGAAGCAGATAAGCCCTAATCTGGTCTCAGTGTAGCTTTCATTCTTGATGTAAATTTAATATCACAACATCCTAAGGATCTTACTGTATTATTACAGTAGTATTCACATTTTCAACTTCACAACTTTCATATATGTGACCTGGACATTAGTGTAGTATTGTAAACATACTGTACATACTGTAAAAACACTACATACTACTGTGCACTGTTAAACTGCTGCCTTCCACATAAAAAAACATCCAGCCTTCAGCTGCAAGTGAAATCACAGCAGGACACTTTATCTTGGGAGAAAGCTCCTACCCTCAGTGCTTGATTGATGTGGGTATGCTCTTACTTGCTCTGAAATCCTGTTGGATAAGGCAGTTTTACTGTTACTTATTATCCTAGATGTTGTCAATCTGGAACTCAATGCACCTCCTGAGAAATAGTTTGAGAAACAACCCTTCTGTTAAACCACAACGTTTTTTTTCGCAGTTTGATTTTTATTTTAATAGCAAAGACTAGCTGCACCTGAGTTCCACCACTTTAGTTTTACTGATTTGTAGTTTGATGTGATAATATGAACTACTGTGAACATAAGAAGCTTGGACACACAGCTGCAAGGAAAAATTCAAATTAGATCTGGTCAGACCTTTGAATTATTACCAACACAGAAAATTATTTTCTATTTGTTGGAAAAGTTTTAGTAGAACTGTGATGATGTTTTAAGCTAAGAGAGATAATTTTTTTGTTTTCACAAGAATGAAGTTGAAATGTCATTTAATTTACCTACTGGCAGCTTAAAAGAAAATTCAGCATTCAGAGGGAGGAAAGATGCACTCTTATCATGCTTCTAGAACACTAACATTAGTAACCTCCCTCTCCTAGCCTTCAGCTTCCATATCCTGGTGTGCTGCTGAGGAACTATTAGGAATGATGGCGCACGCCACCAATGAGAAGTGCTCATTGGTTTAATTCAGTAAATGAATGTCTTTTCATTCAGATGAAGAGGAGGCATAGCAAGGTTAAGGACCTTTTTTTGGAATTATTTTATTAAATCCCATTGGTTGCTCTGACTTCTACCCTGTAAACTGCAGCTCATCAGCCTGTCACTTACCTCTGATCTAGGCTCATTTGAATTACAGAACTGTAATTCCCACCACTGTTTATGTCATATGGGCATACTGGTCACATCTTACCCTTTCTAGGAAATATTAAATATTGCAAACCTAGAGATTATGGATGCTTTCTTTACAGGGATATCTGCTTTTCTTATGCCTTCTTCAGTGAAAAATAAATATGGAGATAATTGGTCTATATTGCCCTTATAATCAAATGTAGATATTATGTCAGCCTGACATTTATTTTGCTGTACTATTTGGAGTTGTATGTGTGTGGGGGAGGTTGTTGTTTTGTTTGGGGGGTTTTGTTTATTTTTGTTTTGGGCTTTATTTTTACATTTCTAAGACTAGATTGGGGCAGTGTTTGTTGTATTGGCCTGTGCATGCAAAGAAAGAGAAAATGCTGCTGGTAGAGGGGCTAAAATTTGATATCATTAACTTGCTTTTCTTGAAAAGGCAGACTCCCAAACCATGGTTTGTCAGCATTTGAGATTTGTTGCTGGTAATGAGTGCTGCCAGTGAGAGTGTCACCCACAGAAACCCAGTTCAAACTCTGTCAGGTGCAAACATGTTGGCCCTAAAGTGAATATGAATCCCCACTCTGGCTGCTCAGTCTCTGTCTCATCCTACCTTCCCAGCTCTGGAAAGCAGACATTCCTGTGTAATATATGGATGTAGTGGCTTGCATGACAGCACCAACATTTTGAATGCAAAGACATACAAGCATTTTGCTTCCAGGCCCTTACGGGTCTAGCATAAAGGATGTTGAGAGCTACACGTTGTGGTCATGACAGCATGTAATGTCATGAGTGTGCCCCCATCACATATGACTTTTTTATGTTGTCTAAGAAGCTTTATTTAAAAAGAAGATGAAATGTTCAAGCTCTTGCTTAAAAAACAAAAGGAAAATAAATGACATTGTCTTTAAGCTCAATGAGCCATATTTTTGAATTACAAGCAGTGAATTAACTGCTAAACAAATGAGTTGACACAATCAGAAGGTAAATTGTAGGGAGGAGAAAGGAGAGGAAGGGAAATAATTTGGAGAACTTTCATTGTTCAGAGTAGGTTAAACTCTTACCTTACAGCACACTGACAATAACCCCTTACAAAGCCTTCTTGTAGTAGTCAGTGGGGGTACCAGATTAGCCTTTGGGTTTGAATCAGGCATACATTCCTGCAATAAATCTCCTGACTGCCCCCACACCATGCTTTGATTCTTACTGTGGAGTGGTCTTGGAGTACACAAACTGGATTCTGTTTGAATGAAATGCATTTGTAGCATGTGCTCCAGCAGTAGACTTAGTGTGATCCAACTGTCCACAGTATTCATATCCTTGGGATCAAACAGAAGCTAGTTTAAATTAAACCCCACAGAAAGATATATAGTACAGATATAGAATACTCAGCACCATTAATTCCACTCTAGATGCTCTTCTGGCTATAGAACTTGCTACTGAACAGCCAAAGTGCTTGTAAGCACCTTTTCTCTGTTTTCACTCTTGTCAGACTGCTCCTCAGGCTCAGAAGTGCAGCTGAACTGGGCTATCTGAAAGGTGCTCCAGCCAAGGTGAACACAGCCTGAGCTAGTCCTTATGAATGTGCACACAGGAGTTGTTGCATAATGCATCTGTTATAATCAGAGAGAGCTTAAAACCAGAAGGTGCCAAAATGGAGAGCTGAATTGCCATCAAAAGGCCACAAATGTGTGAGGGGTTAAATATGATGACATTTTTGTGCTTAAACTTTGCAAACTGGGCTGTCCAGGCACACAGCAACTTAAAGATATAGTTCCTGAGAAGAAAATTAGGCCAGAGCACGCATCATGCCTCTGACTGTGGCAGGTAGAGGAGCAAGAATAAGGAATGTACACAGTGGTTGTAACTTCAGAAAATCTGGGACTCTTCCTGACCTAAAAATTGCATCTACATTATCAGGTTTAACCCATCATGGACCTTTCTTCCATTAATTTGTATAATTTCTTTTTGAACTCATTCATGGTTTTGGCCTTGCAAGCATCCTGGGTAATGCGTTCCACAATTTTATTATCCAGTGTGTAAAAAAGGACTTCCGTTTGCTTTAAGCCTGTTGCCTGATAATTTCATTAAATATCTTTACTTCTTGTAATAGAAGAAAGAGGGAATTGTTGTTCCTTGTTTACCTTTCCTTGGTAATCTTTAATTTTATAGAACTCTATCATAGCCTTTTCCAACCACCTTGTTTTCTGGTTTGAACAAGAAAATCCTATGCAATTAAAAAAGACCAAAACCCCAAACAAACAACAATCCAATGACTCCTCATATGCATTAGCATTTTTACTCAAAGTGAGATCTGAAGCAACTACTTTCATATACTGTACATTGCTTGGTTGCTTCTGGCTGTGCCAGACTAGAAGCTCCGCTCCAGGGCTGCTGTAAACATGCTCCAAGTCCTACCAGAAACAGAAGGGTCCGACCCATCCCTGATTATGTTGTCAGCTTTGTTCCCCATGTGTGGGAAGGACATTTAGCTCAGGTGATTGAACTATATCTGGCCTGAAATTATTTCCCTTCAGGAGCAGAGCTCTCAACAGCAATTGCTTTGATCTGTCAGTCCACCCTTCAGCACCCAATTACCTTCTAACGTAGCTGTGATGTTATTCTTCCTGTATGGAAGCTTTATCTAAACCCCAGACCTCCCAGTTGCCTGCTCTGCACTTTGTCTCTCTAGTAATTCCTTTTCCTGGTGGTGGGTACAACACAAAATATTTATACAATACATGTATTGATGCTTTCTCTTTTTTTTTTTTTTTGCCCTTGATTTCTTTCCTACTAATTACTAACAGTTTATATGCTGTTTTAGCAGATGATAAGCTCTGAAGGGATGAGTTCAGAGCCTTGTCCACATGACACAACATGGTTTTCTTGAGAGGCTTGAGTTCAGCCAGAACACACTGTGTGTATGTGCACACACATAGATGCTGTTTTCTCCTTTCATGGTATGTCACAACTGTCAGAATCAAATTTACTTTGCCCTGTTATTTTCCAGCCACTCAATATCAAGAGATATATCTGAACTCTTTGCAGACAAATTGCATTTTTGCTGCCTTGAATTATTTAGTAACATCAACATACTTCATTATTTACTGAGGCTTTCATCCTATTTTGTGAGTATAGTTTCAGTACACATCACTGTGTGATTCCACTAGCCTTCCCTCCACTGTGAAAACTGATCATATATTTCCCTGCTTTCTGTCTTTTACCAAGTTACCACCCCTCATGAGAATCTCATCTTTTGATGTAAGGCTTTATAAAAACCCTTTTGTATATGCAAGTAAACTTTATCAATGGCATTGTCCTTTTCTATCTGTTCACCCTTTGAAGACCTTCATAAATTTTGATGGAGTTCCTTCCTGAAAAGCTTTGTTGGCTATACCATTATAACGAATTTATCTATATGTAAATGGATTACTTTCTTATTCACAGTTGGTGTGGAATTCGGACAATTTGCCTGTGGTTTTTGGACCAGCTCCCCTGAAGAACCATTTTTTCAATAGTGGCATCACTTCTGTCCCTCTTTGTACCTCTGATATGAAGACCAGTTTTGTACGTTTGACTTTCTTCAGGAATTTGGGTATTTTTCTCACATGAATGTAAGAATTTACTATTAATTTCGATGATATATTTTAAAACCCCTTCTACTGACATTTTGATATTAAACAGTTGCTCAGACTAAGTCCATGTGGAAATTCCCTAAGCTTTCCTGTAATGAAATCTGATACAGAAATTATTTGGGTTCTTGGGATTCTGGCAGAAGTCCCCTAGGTTTTGATTTGCAAAACTGCCTTAGATTTTTATTATTAAAAAAACCTTATGTCCCCACTAAAGTGTTAAGGATCATGAGGGGTTAAAGGAGTTGCAGAGGAAAGAGCCCTGTTAGTTCAATTGTTTATTCTCTTTGTCTGCTCCGAGATCACTTTGGGGACTATACCAGATAAAGTTATCTGTGGAAACTGGGCATTCTCTTATCTCTCCTATGCCCATCAGTGAAATACCAAGATATCTAGGAGACATTTAAAAGTAGAGATAAGTTAATATTTTTTTCTGCCTTTTACTTCTTTTGCCATTTCCTTTATAGAAATCTTGTTGGAACTTTTCTTACTGAGAGCATATATGTGAATAATTAAAAAAAAAAAAAACAACAACACAGTATCTATACACCCAGTCAAGAAGGATTAATTGACTTTTCTGGTTCCTTTGCATAAGACCATGGCTATCTACTCCCAGGACTCTCAAGACTCTCATTTTCAACTTCCTTCAACGATTCTGGGCTGCACCTTCTCATGTTGTAGATCTTTAATCATGAATTACCAGCCAGCTGGAACAGTAGGAGAAGGAAAGTTCATACATACCCTGTGCTCCAGTTAGTCACTGTGAGAAGTGCACAGGAGCTCCACTGTTTCCATCTAATGCTGGCAGAGAAATTACCAGCAGCTTATCACCCCAGCAAGTTTTAAGGTAAGCTTAGCAGCTAAGTGTTGATACTGGAATATTTGTCATCAGCACTCAGGGGAACCATTCACACCTCGGATTTGTATAAACTTTACATCTTAATGTGAAAAAACATATGCATCCAACACATGTAAAGCTGCATTTGAATTCAAATGAGATTAAGAAGTGGTTCCCTGACAGTCTTGCTTTTAGAAGTCTGTACCAGTGCCTTGCTGATGATTTTTTTTCTGGTCCCTAGTGATACTGAATGCTATTTACTGTGAACTGCTGAACCTGCAATGACAAAAGCAAGAACAAACCTTGGTTGCATTGGCAGGGGCCACTTTTGGCTATTGTGAATAGATATTCCCATACATTTTTGCCGTGGGTGTTTCTTAGGGCTAAGTCAACAAACGGCCCTTTGTGGTACTGATATGAATCAATGGAGACACGTGTAAGTGGGAGATGACAGTAACTGGAAGACCTTGATGACTAAGGAGCTGCTAGTTCAGGGACTCCCAAATAACAACCCAGCCATCTGGCCAGCCATTCAGTTGCCTGCTGTGAAGGCTCTGCATTTAAAAATAGTGTTATCAACTCTACAATAAAAAAAAACAACCACTTGAGCATCAGCTTGCAGAGCAGGCAGGACTAAGGGATCCATTATTTAAATATAACCCTTTCTGTCAGTTGGCAGTAGAGGGGGAAAAGACAGGAGCTCTCCCTTATCACTCAACCTCCCCAGCATGAAGAAATGAACAGAGATACAGTTGGAATAATTAATTCTAGTGCTTCATGTTGCTGGAGAAAAGTCAAATTGGTGGTGGTGTGTCCTTTCCATCTGTTCCCCATGACTTTCTCTCCCTTCCAGAGGAACTTCAGAAAGTATTGTTTCATACTAAATGCAGACAAGATGAAAGGTACTGCCAAAGCCTATACCTAAAAAAAAAATAGACTACTGAGTGTTGTTTGCTTAGGTGATGAAATAGAAACAAATTGATGGGAATAAAATAATCTCTGGAAGTAGTTAGATAAACAAAGGTCTCTCTTGGTCTAAAGAACAGCCATGTATGGTTTTGTGCTGAACTGGATGCTTTCCCCCTCAGTAAGCTAATAGAGCAATTTAAGACAGCTTTTTTCTCTTGATAAGTTGAACAGTTGACATGCAATTGCCAGAGAAAATAAATTCCTCCCAGCTCAATTCTTACAGGCAAAAACTTTATTTACTGTGTAGAAAATTCACTGGACATTTGGTGAAGCTGATGTAAGAAAGCAGCCCCTTCTGCTGTTGTGAATCCATGATCTGCTCAAGGCAGATAATCCAAATTCCTTTCTTTCTGGCATTTAGCTTTACTAATGCTTTAGATCTTCCTGGGTACACACTGTAAATGTTGTCAGATGGAAGCAGCCCACCAAAATAACTTTTCTTGCTATTCTGGGAGTGAGGTACAGGTTCATTAGCCATAAGCAGAGTACTTGTAATGAAAGAATAACTAATATACAAGTATCGTAAGACTTGGCAAGTTTCAGGGAACTGTGTGAGAGGATGCTGTGTGGAAAAACTGGGAGGTGGGAGACGTGTCCATGTGATTTCAGTGATCCAGAATGTATCATTACAGACAGAAACATATAGGTGTATGCGCACATGCCTGCCTTCAGATGTCATTTATAATGGCCAAACAAAACGTTAGCCATGAATGCTCCCTTCTTGTTCTTGAGAAGAAAACCACCATTTTTTTAGTCTCATAAATAATTTGCATGATTTATGAATACAACATATATACATTTACTGTGTATGTATTATGCTCCAGTGGAAAAGACAGGTCCTACATCAAGACTGAAGGTGAATCTCACTTCTAATTTCATCCTCATGATCGATCAGTCAGCAGTAATTGTCAGTTATGAGAATTGTCAGTTATGAGGCACACAGTTTCAAATTTGAAAAATCCACAGGAGCTCTCAGGATGGCTGTATTTTGAGCCTTGTAGTTGTGCCTGCTCCCTCACATTTTGTCAAACTTTGTGGATGTTCCTTATCAGTCCTTCCTGAAAGATGAGGGTTCCATTTTTGGCGGTATGCTGGCCAATTCTGTGAAAAGAAATGAATAAATCTGGTTATCTTCCCTTCTCTCCAGGTGAGATCTCTGCTGTTCTTTTTTCCTTTGGAAACCTGTTTCTCATCCAGAGAAAAGTGAAAAGAGAGAGTGGGTGAACAGACACAGGGAAGTGCAGAGGCTTCACAGACATATTTTTTTTCTTTTCTCAGCAAGGTATCATCTGTTCCTCAAAGTACTTTATTTTCTCTTCAGCTTGCTTGGAAACATGGTCCAGACAAGGATCAGATGGTTTTTGTCAGCTCCAGGATGGATTATTGAGTTGTGTCACGTCTGAAGCTGAATGTGAACATAACATGCAAGATTTGGCTGTTAGAGAAGTTGGCTGTGCACTTGCTAAGAGTTCAAACTTGTGTCTTACTGATTCCCAGAGATCTTCCAGAAGAACAAAGGGTTCAAGCCTTTGCTACATAGGACGTGCCGCCTTATTTTAGAAGCTTTCCTTCTCCTAGTCAGCAGATTTCAAAGCCAAAGGTGAGGTGTGAGAGGCCTGGGAGTCCCCCTGCAGAGAGATCAAGGGAATCATGCGTCTGCCTGGCTGCATGAAGGACTGAAAAAACAGCTTTGAGGAACATGTTTCTTTTATGCTTGCAGATCAGAAAGTCCTTGTATTCCCATGAATTCTTCAACCCCAAACACAATTCTGACTTTCTAAATGCCACAGTGCTAGGCACCACAAAGACTATTGCTGTTGTGATTTTATGCTGATGGAGGCTGGTTGATAATGGGCAGCAAATATACAACTCTTCTTAATGTTGAACATTGATACCAAGTCCCCTTATGTAATCTTCTTGTGCTTAATTTTGGTCTCCTGTGGAAACAGGCATTGTAGAGGCTCAGAACAAGCACAGGGAATTGATATGCTTAAGGATGGGAAACCCTTTTACTCCTTGTTTCAAAGCTTAAAGGAAAAACACAGAGAATAAAAGAGAGTCTTCAGAGTCTCTCTTCCGGCCTAAGGCAATGGAACAAACCTATAATAGGCTCTTTTTTTTTTTTTTTTTTCTCAGGCACCCTAGAAGAATAAATTACTTCTGTTCTGTCACAAGAACACATTGGGGATGTGTCCTATAGGATACCACAATCTCAAGGCATGACTCTAAACGGCAATGGAAAACCACACGGTGCCCTCACAGAGTTATTAATTCAGCTTGTGCCCTACCCAGAAACAGCCAGATATAGAAAGTGCTGTGGCAAATTACAGCCATGAGGAGCTTTGGCAAAAATGCTGCTTGACAACTGAGCTCTTTGTCCCAACAATTTCCCTAAAACTACCCATCTAAGATGAACATACTTGCTTTTTTTTCATATTACTACCAGGAGAATACCTACAAAGCTCAGTGACTGAGTGCTTCTTGGTCTTGTGAGTCAGTAGTAGCTACTGAGGGCTGGAACACACAGCCAACAGAGTCAAACTACTGCAGTTTACTCAGTATTTTACCAGGTGTAACAGACTGTTGTATGACCTGTTTAAATAGTGGTGCAAGCACACCTTAAGACACACATAGGAACTGCTTTAGAGCTGCCCTTCATGGGCCCATGTTGTAATGATGACAATTCTGGCCACCAGCTCCTCCTCCTGACGAGTCATGAATAACATTTGGGATGCCTGCTTCTCTTCCAGAACTCACTTTTCCTTCACAGATGCACAACGCCCTTGAAACAAGCAGTATGTGGATGTTTGTGTGGGCGGGGGTGGGGAAGCATTTGGGATGAGTGGGACACCTTCATGGAGAACTGTATGTTAAATAACAGACTGCGAGAGGGAGTGATGAGTCTCTCAAGGAAGCATAAACACTATGTACTCATTAGAAGACTCATTATAAATAAAGTACAGGAAAGGTGCTCTGAGACAAAGCTTTTTTGTTGGTATTTATTAGGACAAAGAGCTCCTTTAATAGGGCAACTGAAAAGCACTTTGCTGCAATCATTAATAGGCATTACCACTTCTACTGACTTTTTGGGAACAGTTTGTCCTTCTCACTTAATCTGCATTAAAGGGACAGGCTCTTCATTCCATATTTATCCTGAAAAGTACAAACCAGGTCAAGACTAGGGGGAAGGAGTGCGAACCCCAAGAACTTTTACATGTCAGCCCAGTGGCAAAGTTTGGCTGATGGAGTGAAACACAGCAGGCTGCTGATAGACTTGGATAGTCTCTTCTGCCTGGATTTCCTCTATTTTGGGAGCTCCAACTGGGTACCTCAACCCACCAGAGGAAAAATATAGCAAAAAAAGGGGAGTAGGAGAGAAAGAGAGGATCTCACTCTCTCAAGTCTCACTATGTATTTTATCACTTCTGCCAGACTGGAACAGAGTTGTCTGCTTTAACTAAGCACTGTGCTTCTAGCATTCAAACCTCAAGGATGGTTGTAATTTGGCACCTGAAAATGGTAGCCATTTTCTCTGTAAGGTTAAGATGCTTCGAAGCTATAGAACCTATCAGCCTGCTGGAATAGTGCTGTGGTGAGTGTGATGGTTTGCTGCTTATACTTTTTAGGTTTTGTTTTCTTCTCCACAGTGGAATTTTAAGGCCTGAAAACACTTTTTTCTGAGATTTCTTTCTTGCTTATTGTTGGATTTTACCAGGCTGTGCTTGATAAATGTGCATGGAAGGCTGAGCACTGCAAAGAACTGGAAATTTTTGCATTATGTGATCTCGAGCCAACATATGTGATGAGCATGTGGAAAGGGAGATATTAAAAACAATTGTAAAGAGAAGGGAACTTTGTTATTTTCCTTTAAAAAACATACACACATGACTTTGAATTGGCTGGTTTTCCTATCTGCACAGCCACATGCACGTAACAGTCCTACTTTAAAGTAAGAAATGAAACAGCTGACATTTTTTGCTGAAGGCCCGTGCCTGCAGTTGCAAATGTTTCATCCCATAGAGGGTGTTGCCCCTGCAGGACTGCACAGTCGCCCCAGCAAGGTGCCGTTGAGAACTAGACCAAGCTGAACTGGATACATTGCTCCTGCGCAAGAGACACCTTGGCTTCCCTTGGCTAATACTTGCTTCAGGCTGTCCCAAAACTCAGAAGGAGCGGACACATGACAGCCTCTCTCCAGAGAGGTCTGTGTCAGGCACTGCCTGAACAGTGGCAGACAAGCACTGCACAGAATGTGAACCTCTGTCCACCACAGCTTTTGGCCCTTGTTATTTCCCAACTTCTCCCAAGGCAAAGCACGTCAGCTACCAATGAAACCCTTGAGAAGACTTTCCCTGCAGATCACCCCCTTGATTCTCTATTTTTCTATTTCCTCTTTGCTTACTTTCTCCTTCTCTCTTCTAGTTCTGCTTGTGCAGTTCAACACTGCAAAGTCCTCACAGCCCCAGACATATGGCAGTGCTGGGTGAGATCAACAGTCCATCTTGCTCAGCACCTTGCTTCTGATGAGGGCCGGAACTGAAGAGTTTAGGCTGAAAAAAAATGTGGACAGAAGTAACATCTTTGCCTTTTCATGTAGCATTAGGTTTACTCTGGTGTGAATTTTCTCTATAGAGAAGCTTACTTAGAATGATGAAAGTAATCTTGATTAATTGTCTGGTCCATTATTTGTCATTCTTACTGCACAAAATAAGTACGTCTTCCTAGATTGTTTGTACTGTATATTTACTTAGGCAAAGTATTAACCACTCTGCTTCCCAAATAACTATCCTCAGCTGTCTGTAGTGAAGGTTAATGAGAGAACTGTCAAAATCAGTATTGAGTTGTGAGTTTTGCCTTTGTGACAAACCTTCAGCCTTTTGGTCAAAGGTTTTTCTTTTAAATTCATCAACTTAAAGAGTGCACAATACTCTTATAGCTTACTTCATTTGAAATCAGGCTTATATCAATTTAGATTAGACAGACAAGAATCAATGAAAGGTGTCATCAATGTCAGCCAGTGTTGAACTGAACTGAGAGTGAACACATTGTGCTTTACACCAGTTTAATCACTGGTTTAAAAATGAACTTAGATTGAACTGCTGTGACCACCTTGTAAAGAAAGGACTTTGCTTTACCCCTGAGGGCTTTAGCTGAAACAACAGGACCAGCAATAAGCGCTTCTTAGCTTTCTACTTCTGTATGCATTTCTTCCAAGATTTTTCTATTTTATAGGGTAGAGACCCCAGGATGTTTTAAGAATGGCACACAAAGGTGGTACAACACAGCCCCCTGTAGCAGCACTTGCTTCAAGCAAAGTAGCTCAGGGACTGTATGACGTGATGCCTGCCTCCTGCAGGGATATGTCCAACCTAAGGAAGCCAGGTTATACCGGACTTAAAAGGCACAGCTAGGTAGGACTGTGGGCTGTGTGGCATCCTACAGGTACATGGCATGAGGAAATGTGGATGAGCATTTAACCCTGTTCTTGCTCACCTCCTGTTTTCTGCTGCTGACTGCTGGGGTCTGGGGAGGAACTGCAGGATACTTGCTCCCATTCCTTGTGTAGCACAGACTGAACTCAAAGCTTCCTGGAGCAAGTGGAAAATCCTCTCAGAGCTCCTTCCCTAATTGAGACATATTTCTGGAGGAGAACTCCTTCTCTTCTGGATGCTATAGAGGGGGCTCAGTGTTTGGTTATTTTACAAAATGTCTTTGAGTTTTAATTTGAAGACCAAATCTAAAAAGCAAAATGCAAGAGCGATTTGTCTCTCCACAAAAGGTCCCCAAAAACTCTCAGCCATGGAAGACCTGAGGGATCTTACACTGTGTCTAATGTCCCAATTTCCTACAACACTGTTAAAATCAACACCACCCTCCCCCTAAACAAACCAAGCAGAAAAAATCCCCACAAAATCCAAACAACCTTCCTTATAGCAGGCTTGTGTTGGGAATTTAACTCCCTCAGAAATGAATCTGGACAACTTCCCAGATAATATATCTATCCCTCTAATTCCTATCTCAAGGATGAAGTTGATCATAGAAGAACTGTAGAGGACTGGTGAGTTATTCTTGGTGTTTATCAGGGTAGCACCTGGAGGTGATCTGATCTTCCTGCCTCCTCAAAAAAATAAATCTGTCTTCCCTTGGCTAGCTCACAAATCTGCACTCAAACCCTTCTGTGCCAAACATGTGCAGGTGTACAGTATGTGTGTTACTACTGAGCCATCTGCAGCCTCCCCTGCACGGCAGTTGTTGTACTTTGGAGTTCCTTTCCCAACCAAATGGAAGTCCGCAGAACAGTTTTAATAGCACAAATTAAGAAGCTAATACTTTTTCAGAGTGAGATCAGCTTTTGCCTGAGCTCACGTTGCAGGAACAGATTTTTCTCTCATCCTGCTTGTCACTAAAGAAAATATATGACAGGCAAAGGAAGTGACAGTGTAGGATCCACCTTTATCACCCACACAGGGTATTTGCTGTACAGGCAGTCCCAGTGCAGGGAAACAAATGCTAAGATTATTTTTTACCTGAGGGTGTTTGGTCAGCTGGTCAAAGCACCATTATCTAACAGCACTGAGGATTTGTGTTCCCCCCATATCTGGCCCCTCAGCAGAACCACAGCTGATCTCAAGATCACACTGAGCATCCACTGTCAGCTGCATGAGGTGTTACTGCTTACCACCCTCTGCCAAAACACACTGGCTTCTCCCCTACCCCTTAGCCCCCTCAAACTGTGACATTCACAGCATTACTCTGAGTAAACAATGCAGCCCCTGTGTTTGTAAGGGATGGAAGGCTGTAATGTGTCCATGAAACCAGAAACATCACCCCTTCCAGTTCTTGTTCCAGTTGGTGCAACAGAAATCATCAACGTGCCCTTCTGTTTTCTGCAAACCTCAAGGAGCTGCCAGCCAACACGCTGAGCTGGTGAAATTGATGACTGACTAGATGAACAAAAGTGCACTTTGGGGACCTCCCCATAGTCTGTTATTCACTAATGCTGTCCTCCCCTTGACTTCTGTGGGCTTCCTAGGGAGCCAGCTGTTCCCCACACGTAGGTCAGCAGCTATGTGGTGTTTGTGAGCGTAGGCACAGCTGTGAGTGGTGAACCAGAAACAGGTGAAGAACTTGTCCTAGTGCCAGCAGGAGGTACTGTGGATGACATGTAATCTGGAGGCTTTCTGATGCATCTAGGCACTTCTGCCTTATGCAGCTTTGGGCCCCCAAAGCTATGCCCAGCAGACCACAAATAACACATACTTTTAAAAAAACCCCAGAATCAGTGATGAACTTTTAGCCCTACTGAGCCCTGCTTTTTCAGAAATGTCTTCCCAAGAAAAAGCAAGTAGAAACTTTCCTCTGTTTGTGGTTCTTCCTGTGCCTCTAGCACCACTATTTAAGACAACCTCATTGCAGAAGCACATTTTGCCTGTGCACACACCTGTCTATGCCCACAAAGAGAGGCGGAAATATTCACTGTATGAATACATCAGTGTCTGACTTCTTCAAAAGAAGTGTTAGCTGAACATAGTGCATTTCTACTCTTCATAATTTCAAGAGCTTTTTAAAAAAATTGCCTATTTTCCATGTCCCTGTGTGGTTCTGTATTTTAGAAGGAGGGAGAAAAGAATTGGCTAGATCATATAATTTGATGGCAAATAAGAAGTTTGGGATGTGGAACACTGTGGGAGAAACACGTCGGTCCAGATTTTTCTGGATTGAAGTAAAAATGTTTACTATTTTAAAGTGAACTGCACAGGAAAGGTGTGCTTTCCCAAAAAGTCTAAAAATTACACCCCAAAAATTACTGAGATCTTCCCCTATGTGTGTTGCATAAATAACCTGGAGACCTTAATATTTAATGTAAGGAGTCAAGGTGTTCACATAAGCTTGAGTTGCACTGGAGCATGTACTGCACTGGTAGAAATACTGCTTGTGTTTCAATACTGCCTGTGAAACAATAGAGGGATTTTCAACCAATGCCTCTGCTAAGCGTGGAGGAATTAGGCCTTTGCTTCTCCCAGTGCCTACAAAGTACAGAGTGTCTGCATCTCTTATAAAGTCACCAATGTCTCCAATTCTAAGAAAGCCCTTAAAGTCTCTTCAGTCCTAGTTTGTATTCTCTTTGGTTTTTGTTTTCCTCCCACACTTCCCCTCCCAGGCTTCCTTTTGCATGTTAGTGCCAAAACAGAACAAGAAAAGGGAGAAAAGTGGTCCAAAACTGGCACTTAATTATTTCAGAATTTTTTTGTAAATGCATTTTATAAGTTTTGGTGTGTGTGTTCCTTCTATTAAAAAGATTTACTAATCCCTCTGGAATGAAAATGATTCAAAAAATGTCAGTTCAAAGTTATTCTGAGGAGTAATTAGCAACCTTAGCCAGCTCTTATAAATATCTGTTTAGGACAAATCCTTCTGCACAAAACTTTCTAGTGACTTATTGTGTCTGCAGTTCTGACCTTGGACAGATACTCTGTTCACCAGTGGTCTCTACAGTCAAGCAGCCATTAATCTGGAGTAAACATTAATATTTTTGTAAAATATTATCTCCCCTCAAAAAAAATAAAAAAAGTTATGATTCTGTGATTTGCAAAGCCTCAACTTAGTTAAAATCGCCACAACATTGTTTATGGCTTAATTACAGACTTGTTTCCCTGCAACAATCAGGTGTTATTCCCACAGAACTTCCTGGCTGTCCTTGGCTCTGCCTTGAAAGAGAACACACCCTCCATGAGGCAGAGATGCAAGAGTAAACATTTGGCAGGGGTACATTCCTTTTCGACCTGCTCCCTCTGTGCGCAGTCAAGGATTTGATTTTATCAAAGGTATTGTATTCCTTCCAATGAACCTGAACACTCTGCTGTCCTACTGACATCAATCTGGCAGTTTCTGTGTGAATGATATCTGTGTCATTCCCACCTAGAGGAACTGTCCATAAAAGTGATCAGTGGCATCAGTTTCCAAACAGACTGAAGACAAAGCCTTGTCTCACTTATAAGGCATTTTCCAACATGACAGTTGTCAAAGTGCCTATCTCCCAGCATCTAGTGTGTGCTTTGTTTTCATTTTTAAGTGAACTCCAGTCAAAGCATTGATATGCATGCATACTGTACACAAAACTGCCTATGAAAAGGACCCTTTGCTTTCAGCCTTCCCAGGTTTCATGGAAGGTGATCTCAGTTGCATGTAAAGAGGAAACCAGGCTGGGATCAAACAATTTCATCCTTACCCCAGAAATTTCCACTTTTTAAATGCTGAGGGTAGAAATGACCTTTTTTTTTTTTTTCCCAGGGCTGCATTGTAGTATTCTGGAAAAGGCAGGAATTCAGAGCTTAGCTACATTTGGGAAGCCAAAGCATTACTTTAATGGAAGAAGTGATCAAATTAGCCGAAGAAACCTAACTATGACAGATGCCATCTCGACTGAGCAGTTTACAATTTACTACCACAGAAGGAGCGCAGAGGAAGGTGAATACTGACAAAAGAGCATTCTTTTCCAAGCTAACTGCTTTTGAGATGAATGTCAGCTCCTTACTTTATAATGAGACATATCTATAAATCCTTTATGCAAGAGGTTAATAGGAGCTGGCAGTCTCTTGACTTGTTCAGTTCGTTCAGTGCTACAAGGGAAGAACCATGGCCGGCACGTCGACAGAAACGAGCCTAAGTGCTAGGAGTCAAAACTGGTATCCCCCACAGTGATTAGATGGCACATTTGATATATGCCAGAGCAGGACAACTGACAGATAGCTGTGTGGAGGTGGCAAGCCCTTATATATAGTAACTACTTCAGCTCCTTAGAACTGAGCTATCCCAATAGCTGCGTATGTTTTTTAAGAAGACCTAAAAACCTACAGCCAACCACAGTAATGAATTCAGGGGGTAGTTTAATGGAAATCTCAAGAAGGAATGTAATTAGATGAAGTCAATTAGGCTGCTTGGGGATTTCTAGCTGCTGTTGTTGCTATCTGGGAACCCTAATAGGACGATTAGGATTAACTGAAATCAGCCTGATTGATTAGGGCATATAAACCTACATATGCCAAATTCCAGGGGGACGGTGTGCTTGAGCTTGAATCCATCTGGAGCTATGAGTCAGGAGCATGAGTTTACTTTGCTGACCTCGGAGAAAGCGACAGATCAAGACTGCATATACACAACATGCAAAGCCAGGCGGTGACACAAAAAGGCTGCTAGGGAAAGGACTGATTTTATCTGTTATGGCGCTGTATGTGAAGGCCATCCAGTCCATCCTGAGGAAGTGAGATTAATACTAAGCAAATCTTTTCCTTTAAAAAATATGTGTGTATAATAAAATAAATCTTTGTATCCTTTGTACAGCTTTTTAGGCTCAAGTTCTTACTCATTATGGCTGTGAAATTCCCAGGAAGTCAGAATTATTATTGCAATTACTGCAGTTCTGTTAATTTCAGAGCCAAATTTGCAAACATGAATTCAAAAGTGCAAGAAAAAACTGTCAGTGAGTAAATCCTGATGCTTCTGTGTCATGGGTCGAGCACACAAATGCTTATTTGCATACATTTAAAATCCAATCTATGCTGTGCAGGGAAACCCCACCTGCAACCTTCTTAGAGGACGGCTGAATTATCTTGGCTGTATTTGTTGTAGAGAAAGATCCTTATGGCCACTAGAGAGTTTCAGGAATAAAGGCTGGGGGAAAGAAGGGAGCTGAGGGGGGAGAGCAGAAAAGAGGAGAGGGGACAGACCAGATCTCTGTTATTCAAAAAAGCTGTTCTAAAGCAAGGTAAAACAGTGCAGGCAGGAGCCTAAGGGATCTGATCCCAGTCATTACCACTCATGCGAGGGAGAGGATATGTCAAGGGTAGGGAACGTCTTGGGGGACCTGCAATATGGTAACTCACTTTCAGCTAAGTGGAGAACAACAGCTTTAGCTGTACAGTTTAATAACAGGCTAGGCCACTTTGTGCACCGGCAGGGCTGTTAATGCACAGTAGTCTGCCTTTCATTGTTAGGAGAGGAACCCCGCAGCTCCCATTTGACAGCCAGGAGTAAAATTATTTTGCCGCTAACATTTCTCTTTGGCATGAGGCCGCGGGGTTGCGCATTGCACTCATCCTGCCTGCAGCTCCCCGCACCTGCAGCTCCCTCCTCACAACACAGGAAGGTTCCCATGGGCTTGGAAGCAAGGGATTTTTGCTTTCCTCCTGTGGCTCTCATGCTATTCAGCTCTATTTGGGTGGCATACCCGCCTGTGTACCATGGCTGCCAGCTGTGGAGTGCTGTGCAGCATCCTGGAGTGCCTCCAATGGTATTTTGAACAATTAGTAACCAGCCCGGCATGATCATATCCTAATGAATTGCTGAACTGCTTTCTTCTGGTTGAATACTGGGCTAAATGCTGAAAGAAAGTGGACACCTGCAGATTGTATTGGCCAAGACCTGTCAGTGAGAATTTGCCTGAGTTAGGACCACAGGATTTGCTTCAAACCTTCCCAAATATGTCCCATGTTGACCTTAATATTGTTAATTTCTCTTACTGTTTTAGGAAGCATGCTTCACACAAGCATCCCACAGCAAGTCAAAGAAACAGAGGCCCCTATCATAACACCAAATGCCACAATCAGTAAATGGCACTCTCCTTAGTTACCTGTTGACCTGTGGAAACTTCTTCCATTAACCAGGCGTTATTAGGAGATGACAGGGAGAAGAGGATTTTTCCCAGTAGCACCCCTTTGCCCATATTATTAATAATCCAACTCACATATTTACAAATCCAATGTAAATCTTCCAAGAGAAAAGCCATTAAAAAAAACAGATTACTTGGAGAAAAATGTTTGAATTATACAATATTTTTTGTATCTCTTGCTCTATTTTTTCAACCTCTCAATCAATACCTTAATTTGAATGGTAATAAAAATGCTACTGGACACTCTCGAATTAATTTTATTCAAAGTACTTCCATCACTGCAAAATATTTTATAACATTCCCAGTAAAAACCTTAACATAAAATTTGGTGAAAATTATGAAATCTCCTTTGAATGCTGCTCAGTAGAATTATTTTGCTATCATTTCCCAACAAGTGAGAAATCTTTTTCCTTTTCATAAATGTTTCATATCTATGGGTCTGACTTGGCAGTAGGTGCAATTATACAGGTAATTCTTTTAGTGAAACAGATCACCTCTGACAGAAGATACTAATATGTTTTGTCTTCAATAGCAAACGAGTTATAACTGACTGGAGCATCTGCTAACAGAGATCTTCTTTGTGCTGCCTTTTTGGTGTGCTATAATACTTTTCATAATCTATTTTTTAAATTATTTTTTTATTGTACCTGGCTTCCTGGAAGATTTAATCTGTATCAGAAACCATTTGACTCTTCATTTTTCATTTTTCATTCTAGTTTAAAAAAACTAAAATCACCTTATTTCATGTAGTTAATGTCATTTTTGTTCACAGTGAATCCCAGTATCTGAAAATCCTGGATAAGGAAGAGAGACTGCAGCCAGCACTTGCTTCTGTTGCTAGACCATTTCACAGCTTCTTTCATATGCTGTAAGTTTTCACAAGATTTGATAGAAAGTCTGTGAGACTTGGGGGGAAAAATACAGGATTGTTTTTAACATGGTGGCATTTGACCAAACAGGAAGGAGGAGGAGGGGGAATGTGAAAGTCAAAAGTGTAATAGAGGCTGGAAATTCTTGAACAGATGTAGCAGGTGTAAACATGTTTCCTTATTTTGGTTCCTGGATATAACATCCTCCTACAAGACTTCAGTGTGCTCAGAAAAAAGGTTATATGTGCAGATGGTAAACTGCTAAAATGCCCAGAAGGTTCAAACTCATCTGTGCTTGTGAAGACAGGGAGAATTTCCCATCGTCTGACTCACAGGTGTTTGGAGCACTCCGAGTCAGAGGCAGGTTCGGCAGCGCCAAAGCACGGCAGTGCTTTGCTTAAGCAAATGCCTTTGGTTGTGTGCTGGAAACGTGCAGGCTTTCTCTTGTGATGTCCAAGTGGCTAAGAACATTAGGAGAGCTCTCTGGAGCAAGGAGGTGGAGAGAGACTTTTTGGCATGTGGTCCACACAGTCATTACAAATTGAGGCTCTGGGCTGTTGCTGTCCCTGGGCTGCTGCTCTCTCTTCCTGACACATTGAGCTGCCTCGGGTCACTGCCTCGCTGCTTGCCTGCCCATTGTAGTTTTGATCATACATTCCCTTTTGGCACAGGACGATTATTTTCTGCATTCTGCTAGGTCCTCTTCCCGTTTGTCCCTATTAGTCTGTGGCCAGCACAGGAGCGAAAAGAAGCAGGTGTCTTAAACGCTTGGCTGACACGCTGGAATGGGGACACACCGGGGACAGCTCTGGCTGTGCGAGCAGCGCTCACAGCACGCTCTGACCGGCCGTGCTCAGCACTGACAAGCAGCGAGGAAGCAGGGGCCTGCCTCTGAAAGTCCTGCTTGTTATTAATAACAAACATACCTGTCAGCTTGCGTGGAAGGAACGATGATGACACCACCACAAGGTGGGCAGAGAATGGGCACTGCCTATGCAGGTTCACCCTCAACCCAGCACTGCCCTGCAGACTCTGCTCAGGCCACCCCACCTGTCTCCATCACCGTGTCCAGCTGAGGCCACCCCACCTCCATGTCAGCTGTCCCCATGGCCGTGATGATGGCTGGCTGCTCGTCTCCAGCCGTTAAATCGGTTGTGTCAGCTGAACAGCTGGCCCTACGCACGACGGACAGCCTGCACCAGCATCCCTCCAAATGTGCTGCAGGGTCAAAAAGAGCCTGCCAGCACCTCCCTGAGGAGCAGCTGGCTCAATCCGAATCTAGGTGAGATGCAAGCTGTGCTGATGGAGAGAGGAGAAATAGTTGCCCACTACTTCCTCCTCCAGCAGTGCTCTAATATCATCAGGATCTTAAGTAAGTATCAAACCCATCTGCCAGACTCATACACTAGGAAGGAGTTGAACAGCAAGGTGGCAAACTTGTGGGTGACATGACGTTATTTATGGTAGCAAAAACATGGCACATGACAAAAACATCATCTCATGATACTGAGTAATCGGATGCTAAAACAGAGAAAAGGCAACATAGATATGTGTACGGTAATGCCAGTGGGTAAAGCAGACTTTACATACAGAGCTGAAGGTGCTGAACTCACTGTTAGCTCTCAGAGAAGAAATCCTTGAAGAGCTGTGAAATCTAGACATATTTATGAAAATGCCAGATCCATTCTCAGCAGTGTTCAAAAAAGTAAAATCAAATTTTAAATTTAGTATGGAAGAAACAAAGCTAAAAACACTGCTGCATTCTGATATAAATACATCTGATATGCCTACATCCTGAAAATGGTGGTGTTCAAGCCTGCTAGCTCCAAAATGGTAACACAAGGTCTAGAGGAAGGTCCAGACTGTGGCATGGCTTCTGTACTGGGATTTCACAGCAGATGAAGAATACATATCTGAAAAATCAAAATGTGAGGGAGGACATGAGAGAAATCTGTAAAATCATGAATGGCACTGAGAAGGCAAATAGGGAATGATTGTAATTGACTCTCATACCACAAGAACTAGGAGCATCAGATGAAATTATTAGGAGGCCTGTTCAAAACAAACAAAATAAGAGCTCTTCTTTAAACCCTGTTTTGTTGGAGTGTGCCACTAATTGTCACAGGATGCTGCAATGTCAAAAATTGATATGGGTTCAAAAAGCAATTACACAAATTCATGGAAGCAAAAATCCATCAAGAGCTATTAAATTTAAAGATACCACATCTGTCTCAGGGAAGTCCCTGAGCCACAGCTTGCTGGAGTTTGGGACAGCATGCCAGGGAACTATCATTGTGTGCTTACCCCTCTCTTATGCTGTTCCCCAGGCATCAGCTGTTGTTTATGTTTGAGACAGGCTATTGGGCTGGATGGACTTGTCTCAACCAGCATGGCTGTTCTTATGTTTGGATGCCAGGAAATTAATTTTTCCACATCCACTCTGTCGGAAATGATGCCCTTTCTTTCATACAAGGACTTGGGTAGGGTGATTTGGGAATTTGTTAACTCTAGATTATTTTAATCACCTGTAATAGGATTTGAAGACTGAGGCAACACAGACATTGCTCTGAGCAGGATTTGGTAGCACAACTCCAAAGCACGAGAAAAAGCAGGGGGTACAAGTTTCACTGCTCTCAGACTCTCTCCACATGTTAATTCCAGACCTAGTGCCCACTCTTCAAAGCCTGAGTAGCCAGGGCTTCTCTAATAACCAGAAATTCATCAATCAGAAATCCCTGATATATGTTTGGAGGTCTCACTTCTGTGGGACTGGAGCAAACTTCAGAGGCCTATGGCAGCCTAAACCCTCACCATCAGCCTGTGCCAGACAATGGAAGTTCTCCTCCTTATTTATTTATAGTATAGATACATTCTAAGATAAAGCCTAGACTTTTTTTTAGCTTTTCACCACCCACCAGTGTGTCCAACTGCGACCTACTCCTATGGTCAGCCACTCCATGATGCCGTTTAACACACGAACAAGGGACTGCAGACCCCTTTTTTCCGTCGCGGCAGTCTCCTTTGCAGGCTGCTGGCTGAGGTGAGCCTGGAGGGGCAGTGACAACGCTTCCTGCGCAGGACGAGTCACCACAGTACACACACCACAAGATTGGCCTTTCCCGTCCCTTATCTTCAACAGCAGCGCGGCCGATCCTGCAACCCCGCACTCCGCAGGCGTGCAAAGCCCACGCAGATCCGCTTTAGCCTGCAGGAGGCCGGTATTGACCAGCTTTCCGTGGGAAAGCCGCGCCGGGAGACAACGGGCCCTGTCCGGCTGGCAGCTATCGCCGTTCCAGAGCCTTTTGACTTTTAAAGGGGGGCTGTCCATGCAACGATTACTGGTGAATTCCGCAAAATAACAACAACGACAACGGCTTCGTTGCTTTAATTTTTATTATGATCACTACTCCAGCTGCCGAACGAGCGAGGGCCGCAGCCCGGCCGCCCCAGCCCCGGCGCTCTCCCGGCGCCGCCGCCCCCCGCCGCCTCCAGGGGGAGCCCGGCGGCCGCGCCTCCGCCGCTGAGGGCCGGGGGGCGGCGGGGGCCGCGCCGAGGAGGGCGGCCGGATCCATCCCTTACCTTTAAAAAAAAACCTCACCTCCCTCTCTGTTAAAAAAAAAAGCTCTTTCCTTAAGGCCTGAGGAGAAAGCTCGTCTTCAGCCTCCTTGCCCCAAGCACCCATCCTCGCCCCAGGCATCCCTCATTGCCCCGACCGCCCCTCTTGCACCCAACACCCATTCGTTGCCAGCGATTTCAAGAACGCACCAGAGCAGTTCTCACTCGGGGTGTTTTTGCGGGAATCTTGACGTGTTGAGGAGGTGTTTGTTGTTAGGGGGAGGCAGGGTGATGCTGGGGAATGGGTGGAACGTTTTTCTGAGGTGGTGTGTGTTATCCTCCCCCGCACCCCATCACCAAAAAAGAGGTTACAGGCTCAGACATTGGATGTCTTTTTTCTTTTCTTCCTTTTTTTTTTTTTTTCCCCAGTCGGTTCTTGCCACATCGTTGCAGGTAAATATTGTAGGGAGAGTAAGTTGTTAAGTATTAGTAAGCTGGGGGTGCTGAGAATGGGCAGAGGAAGGGCATGGACCTGTTCAAAGGAGTTCAAAGTGGGACCAGCAAGAGGATCAGAGGGCTGGAGCACTTCTCCTGTGAGGAAAGGCTGAGAGAGTTGGGGTTGTTCAGCCTGGCAAGGAGAAGGCTCCAAGAAGACTTAACAGCATCTTCCTTAATAACACCTTGATAGCACCTTAAGTACCTAATGGGGACCTGCAAGAAAGCTGGATAGGGACTTTTGACAACAGCATGTAGTGATAGAACAAGGGGGAATGGGAATGGCTTTTAGCTGAAGGATGGTGGTTTTAGATTGGTTGTTAGGAAGAAAATGTGTACTGTGAGGATGGGAAGGCACTGGCACAGGTTGCCCAGAGAAGCTGTGGGTGCCCCATCCCTGGAAGTGTTCAAGGCCAGGTTGGATGAGGCTCTGAGCAACCTGGGCTAGTGGAAGGTGTCCCTGCCCATGGCAGAGGGGTTGGAACTAGTTGATCTTTAAGGTCCCTTCCAACCCAAACCATTACGAGATTCTATGAAATAAGTAAAACTACAGAATTAGTATTATGAGATGACTAGGTTTGCTCAGGTGTCTGATATAGGGTATTGGGGCCTGTTTTACCACTGGGGAGGCTGGAGTGGTAACAGGTGAGTTCCGTGATCTTAGTAATCTTTTCCAACCTTTCCAATTCTATAATTCTGTGATTTGCTCAAGGTCATGGAAGGAGCCCTGGCAGGTCCTTGTCTGGAGCCAGTTGTCTGATCCCTTTCCTCTGTGTTTGAAGGCTGAGCTTTTCTCATAAATAGCCCATGTGGTTTGTTGTGGGTAGAGCCTGGGTGGGCAAAAGACCGTGCTGCCAGTAGCTCAGAGGTTATATAGCCAGGACAACCCCAGCACAGAAATGAAAAGTAGTTTAAAAGAGAGTGTATTTTATTCTTACATGACTGCACATCAGTTCTTGGCTCTGGAGAGAATGGAATAAGTGGGGCTTCTTAAAAAAGAAGGTAATCTGTCGATTTATGTTTTCGCAGAAGTCAGCTCTAAGGGCCAAATTTTGTGTTTGGCATATTCAAGGACAAGGAAGTATTCTGGAAATGGGGATGGGAGGTGCAGTCGAAGGACAGCTACAAATAAAGTCTCTAGATCACTTGTAGCACAAGTGTTCCAATGCTCCTGCTTGACTCTGGTGCCTCTGCTTATAATGTCTATTGGGAAAGGTTTTTTTTTGCCATGGATAATAGACATTCCAAAGAGTCTCAAAGAGGCAAAGTGTGCATACAGAGCACCTCTGGAGTGGCATTATGAAAACTGGAGGCAAAGAGTTCCCTTCTTGAGCTATTTTACTTCCCTGCAAGAAACTGTAGCGCGCAGATGTGACAGCTGTGCTGACGTTTTGATCTGCCTGTGCTGATTCAGCCTGTTCCTGCATCTCACCATTGCTGTCTTGATCTGGCAGTGATTCCTCCCTTATCAAGGAGCACATCTTGCTGGCTGGAGAGCTGTTTGCTGGGAGGTGCTCAGGCCCTGGCAGGGTGTGCAGCAAGGCATGTATGCCATCCAGGAAGCTGTGCTCCTGCAAGGAGGCATCTTCCACTGAACATGGGAGTGCCTCAAGCACGTGCAACTACTGATGAAATGGCAAACCAAAACATGTTATCTGGGACTGCCACTGGTGGTTTCTCGATTCAGCAGGCTGGATTATGTAACCTGAAGAGCAGTATTCAGTTGAGGAGGGGCTGTATCTTCTACCTGAAAGATGGTGTTTTCTTAAAATATTTGGAAAGATGGTATTCTTAAAATTAAATATTTCTTAAAATATTCTTAAATCTGATTTGATTGAACATATACCCTTGCCTTTACACTGAGGAAAATCACTCCCTCCCACAATGCTGCATTCTTTCTGGCATACCTTTACTCATCTGTCACACAGCTCCAGGTCCAGTGACAATGAAGAGATATGAACATTCCCTACCTTTGGCGAAGGGAGCCAAGGATGATTGCGTTAGTGTTCTTTCATAACAAACTCCAATCATTGGCAGACAACTTACAATCAAGGTTTTCTTTCCATCCTCAGCCCCACTGCTGGTTTGAGTAGTGTATCATTAGGATGATTGGATAACAGATTCATGCTCGGTGCTGAAATTAAACTTGACCTGTCTAATCACATCACAAATAGCAATTGGAGGTTGGGGGGGTTTTCAGCCATCAACCACAGATTCTACAAAATATGTGTTGGCATTGGGGAAACAGTTGTAGGTGGTGAGAGAAGGAAATATTAGCAGAAAAGGTGTGCAAAATATCAAGATACACAAGTCAGTTATCTTGTATGGTGTGCTTGCTTAGGAAGATACTGTGGGGAAAAAAACTGCTATATTTGGCAACTGGGAAGCTGAAGATGAGTGCTTTATATTGGATTTCTCTAATTGGTTTGGCATAACTTTGTAAAAGGTTAACTGGCCAGAGCTGCCCTTGTCGGTGTTTGCCAACAGCCACAACAGAGCCAAAGCAGAATTCCCCCTTCTAAACACAAAATAAGATACAAATGTCCCTTCTCACACCACTCTTGAGTGCTAAATATCATACAAGGTCAAACAACCAAGAAAAAATATGAAAGTGCAATGATTTAATAAAGCATCAGAATAAATAACATAAATAACTTATACACTGCATAGAAGTGTAATAGAAAGCAAAACAAGAAACAACTTCTCAGCTTCTTCTAAAACTTACCCAAATTGTCTGGCATGGAGTGTGATAGAACTGAACTGGTGCTTTGGAAAGGAATTCACCAGGGGTCTACTGTTAAAGTCTTTGTCCAGTAATTTAGGTGTGAAAAAAGTGAAAAATCAAGTGAGAGTTCATCACATTGTGGTTTTTCTAAGGCAATGCTTTTAATGTAAGTAATTAAAAAAAAGGGAAAGGTAGAATGAAATAGATAGGAGACTGCAAAATCTGTCCCAGTTTTATGATGGATAGTATCCCCAAAATTCCTGTGAGCTAGCATAAGTGCTTAATGCATAATAAGAGCAGAATTTGACCTGGCATGTAATTCAAAAAGAAAGTATTTAGAATGTAAGCTATTATTTATAGTACCACCAAAACAACCCTCCAAACACAACATTGGTAACAAGATCATCAACATGCTACTGAAGGTCTTTTTTTTCTTTGTAGCTGGGGGAAGTTCTGCTTTTATATTTCACTGGAAATAGTTAAGGTTTTTTTTTTTTTTAATTTAGGAGAAAGCAGAAATTATAGCCATTTAAAAAGTCTAAATCAGAGATGAGAAAGATTCTTTAAATTTCACTTTTTTATTTACATTTTTAAAGTGTTCTTTCAAAAAATTATTAAGCAATTGGTAACAGATAAATTAGTGTCAGATAAAGATAATGATATCCACTTAGTATAACTGTCTTCTTTCTTAGTACAGAGTGCTTCCTGTTTGTGTCGTAATGCTGAGGCTGTCAGTGTTATTTCATTACGAAACAAATAGGAGATTTATGAGTATTACAGTTGTTCTGGTACCAGATAGCAGGAGTGCTTAGTGATATGCCACTAGAATGAAACCATTTGTTAACTGCCCTATTACCCCATAAGTAATAATACTGCACACAGCACCAACTACTTATGAATATGTGAAGATATAGTGTGAAAGTATCTGTCTGAAACTTAGCCATTAATATATTGTTTTAAACTAGCTTTCGTAACAACATTCGGATTTTTAAAATGTGTCTAGAATTTACAATTAGAAATAGGAAGTTTTGTGAAAAATTAACAATTTTTCTCCTCCATGTCCTGAACTATATTGCCAGCAATCTTTGATAAAAAGACATCCTGGTTCTTGTCATGCCTAGTTTTCAAAAGGATTGGATGCTCTGCCTGACTTTTCAGACTTCCCCCCTAAGCAGCCCTCAGGTGAAAAGTGTCTGAATGGGTGCTGTGTCTCATCCATTGTCCCAGCAAACAGGTTTCCATTTCCATACTTGCAATGCACTTATGGAAGAAGGCTGAGGAAAAGACATATGGCTAGTACAGATTTCAGACTTCTGGACATCAGGTAAGTCTCAGTGAGCCTTAGGAAAGAATCAATGGATTGCTCTTAATTGATTACCTCTTCTGTATGCCCAAGTTCAAACATTGTCATGCAGAACCAGAAAATCCGACCTTACCTGTGCCTACCATTTTTACTTGATGTTTTTGCTCTGGACCCTTGTTCAGTGCTCTCAATCACTTTCTGTCTTTGGTTATTTGACAGGGAAAGCAAAAAATATTTCAAAGTTTAAAACAATGACTTCTACAAAGACAGTGTGTGAAATCTTTAAATTAGTGGTTTTCTACCCTTTTTTAAATTTTGCTTTAATTTTATTTTTTATTGCGACTGAAGCAACTATTAATCTTTGTGTGACCAGTTTACACCAACAGGCTGACATTAGTCTTGCTTGTCTGGTTACTTTTCACTGACCTCCCTTAGAAGTAAGCCGTGGAGCAGGAATCTGCCAACAAAAAGTAGAAAAAAAAGCCTCACTGTAATGACACCTTCCTGGAGACAGAAGAAACGCAGGGGTTCACATCTTAGATGAAGAAAAACTACGTTGCTGGCAAAGCTACATTTAGCAAAGACTTATTTCATCTGCCAATGATTATTTAGAGTACATGCTCACTTTTCATATAGATACTCACACAACCAAGCTAAACAGAGCTTCATTTGCCAGGGCCTCTGAGTAGTGCCACGATGCAAATGTTAGAGTAGTAACAAGGCTCTAATCACAACTGGTTTCCCATTTTCTGGATACAGCTATTCAGACATTCTATTCCTAGTGAATGGACTGGGTACAACACCAAGCAAATGATGAGCCTAGATTTGTTAGGTGTGTAATGAAAGAGGGTAACATACTGAATAAAATTAATTTCTAGTGCAACCAATAAAAACAATCTCCTTATGAAAGTATTTTAAATAGATTTGATGCTAGCAAGAGAGAAATCACAGAAATCAAAAGCTAGCCATTGCAGAATGAAATCTGCTGCAGACAGAGGAATTATAATTTTATAGGCAACACAGAATTCAGTTCCAGGAAAAATGTACATGAAACATAGCTGTCTTGACAACCCCATTCAACGAGCTACTCAAGATGGAAGCTGTGTGAACAAAAAGGCTTCTGAAACCATAAAAGCAGCACTCAGTAGCTAAGGTGAAAAAGCTCTAAAATTATGGGAAAGTGTCACAACCTGTCAATTTATTAGCAGATGCTTCTAAATCAGTATAGGAACAAAATATCAAACCCTTCAAAAGTGGAATAATGGAACTGTTCTGAAAGAGGAGAGAAAACACGTGCCACACGGCTGGGGTTTTCAGGACTTTTGCTAAATGGTCTTTGGAAGATTGTAGACAACAAAGCAGGGCACAAGCAGCTGATGTCAGTTTTTCAAAACAGTAATAATTTTAAGCATATGGGACTGAAAAAAGACTTTGCAGTGACTTTTTGAACAAACACTTTTAGTCAGGAATAATAGCTAAGCAAAGAACAAGGGCCTTATTTTGCTCTACCTCGCTTTTTGTTTAGAAAGTGTGAAATGCTATCATCAAGTCAGAATTTTCTTTTCCCACAGGAGTGTGTTAATATTTTACTCCCAAAGAAAGGCATTGCTATAACTAGTGACTACACAGTCTACTCAGTCTAACCTAACATTCAGGGGTCACAGCCTTTGATTAAGGAGGCTTTTGGCCTATGAGGTTAAACAAGAGGTGGCTTTAACTAAGTATTGAGAGTACTGATTTTCACCAAAAAGCTGCTTATGATCAGCAAGAACAAAACTGAGAATATGTCACTGAATAAAAACGTGGAACTAGATCACTCCTAACAAGGCTGAGGGTCAATTGCTTTCATGGGATGATGGCAAGTCCCAGGTCAGTGTGCTGATAATAACTGCTGCAAACATTAGTTTAGCAGCAAACAGTGTTCCTGATAGAAAGGGAGGAGGGTGTAAGGATGAAGGAAGGAATAAACCACCTATCTGGCCTCTTTAAACATGGTGGAGCTTTAAATTAATCCTGACAGTGTGTTCACTGGTGGCACAAAGGAGATCCTGATCTGATACATGAATTTTGTCAGTCAAGTGCTACCAGTCAGGTTAGGATAGGGGGAAACTGCCTGCCAAGGTACCTGGCAGCCTTAAGCCAGGTGCCATAAACAGAACAAAATAGTTACAGAGTAAGGATGCAGGCAGGATGCAGGACACAGTGAGCTGTTTGGAACCTCACTGTGGGGTTGTTGCACTAGCCCAGAGCCACAGAGCTCTTATAGCTTGCACTGAAAAGGAGCGGGAGGCACACATGGTGGCTGGGCAGGAAAGAACAGGATGAGACTGAACCCTCCTACCTCATGGTCAGTGGTCTCAGCTAGACCAAGGGGGCGGGGTACCAGTTACCTCAAATGCTCCTCCACGAGTCCTCCTCCAAAAATATGTGGCTAAGCAGGCCACTGAGTGCTGTGGGGCTGGAGGTGGCTTGTTGCTCCTGTTGATGCTGTTCTACTCTACTGAGGTGCCTCAGTCTGTGCTGAAGTCCTTGTGTTTGCCCTCTCCAGCAAGTGCCCTGAACCTTTCCCTGAAGAGTTAGCGTCATGCTCTCTGACTCAGTGAATGTGAAAACATTGCGAACAAAGTGGAACACATCCAAAAGGAGAGATCGAGGCAAAATGGCCTCATAAGGCCTTACATTTGGAGCATGCTTCTGAGGCTGTGGCTCAGTGCTTTAAGTCCAGTTCCAGTTCTCCCTCTATGCCATAAAATATATCTCAGCTAGACTTGTATTGCAAGTGCTGACATTGGGTTTGCACTGGTTCCAAAAATGTTCATGGGTTATCTTCAACATGCAGCTTTATGCTGACTGAGGCTGACTGTTGTCTTGTAGCCAGCAAAAGGTCAGTGTAAGGATACAGGCAGCATAAAGACTAGTCACATGGCAGGTTCAATAGAAATAAGCTTGAGTGCTCCCCTCTAGCCTGGATCAGACTGGGACATGTACCAGTTTGTACAAATCTAGGATTGATCCACAGGTTCAGGGTTGAGTGACGAGTTTTCAAATCCTTGTTCTGAGAGTATGACAGAGAATAATTGTTGCAAAGTGGATTGTTAAAGATACTTGCTTGAGAAGAGAGATATTTTCCTAAGAGTCTGACCTCGTGACCATCAATTTATGGAAAATGTAAGAAATTAATAACATCTAAAACTGAGAATACCTAAAGCCTCTTTTGGCAATCTTATTGTGACAACCTTACTAGAGCTTTTTGAACTGTTTCCTTCAAAGTTTTGAGGTGAGAATTAATTATGCCCCTGCCCTCCCAATCCAGCTACTGTGCAACGGTAGTTGTACACATTCAAATGCATTTTCCTACTGTTCAGAAAACCTGTCTTCAGAAGACATGACTATTCCAACTCCATCTTCTGCTAAGAGCTCAGCAGAATCATTCACTTTAGTTTACATACAGTATACCCATAACAGGAGGCTTCATGCAAAGAGATGTTTACCCTCTACAGTGCTTGGAGAAAACTCATCCCCTTTTCTCCAAGGCTAAACCAAATATATCTTTCAAAGGCTAAACTGAATATATACTGTTCACTGTCTATTAATTGAGAAATAATGGTCTCAGCAAAGAGCATTTCCTAGGGATTAAGGACTGGCTGCATGAGTGGATAGCCTGAGATTTTTAATTAAAGGTACAACCTCCCTCTGTTCTGGCATATGACATTCTGTTTAAATGAGGTTCTATTGAATTCAGAGGTTTTTCATGGCATGAACTTCACCAGTTCTGACAGGTCCATGCCCACCCCAGTTTAATGGGTGGCAACACAGTCTAGAAGGATAACTTCTGACTGTCTCATCAGTGCCAAAGTATTATATTAGTGCTGTGAATGTGGCCAAAGACATCATTTGTGATGCTGGGGTCTTCAGATAATTATAATTCATCTGTGGTAGTGAAGGAGTTGTTTCCAAAGTTAGAGGTCTATGAGGTCATACCAGAGGATCTTTGTCATTCAGTCTACACTGAACCCCACCACAGACCATCACCTACATAAATATGAAGGGGGGAACCTGGGTTTATGGAAGAAATGGTAAAAAGAAAGTGTGTGAAAACTAGAGATGTGTCATGCCTGAGAACAGCTAGAAGCAGTTTCCTTATGTGTTGAATGAGCCATGTTAATAGCCCTGCCACAAACATGAGATAAATTAAATCGGCTGGTGTCCGTTTCCTTAAAAGCAAAAGAAAATGCAACTATTACGAGTTTTTGCTGTTCAAAATCAAAGACCTTTCCCTGTCTGAGTGGAGATTATGCTATATGCAACCTTTGTTGCAATCAAAGAGCCCCAATGGCCAGCAGCAGAGCTACTGCCAGAGGCAGTGTCTGTGTATCTCAGTCAGGCGTGGACAGGAGACCAGTTGGTCACAGCAAAGGTGGGACTAATCCGGAGCAGGAATGCTGGAATTACCTCTGTTTGCCATAAAAACATCCCAACAGCTCAATCCCTGTCAAACACCTGTCTTTTGTTGCTGGGGCATTTTTTTGTCTTTAGTTTTTCTGAAAAAATCGTGCATTATCTCCCTCTAGTACTCATTAGCAAAAGAAAAGCAGGATCAGGCCCTAAATTTATGGAAATTAAATGCTGTCAAATCTGTTTAACTCCTGTAGGACTTTTTCACAACTTTATTATAGTTGCATCAGAGGCTATTTTGTTAGGAAATAGTAACATATTTTCTGCTCCCCCACCTTATAGCACTACTGTGGAGAAACTGATCTGACAGGGAGCAAAAATACACTGTTGGAAATAAATTCGGTGTTATGCTGAAAGGCAGCCATGAAACCTTGCAGAAGATGGTGGGTGAGAAAGCTTCCTTTCCCCAGGAAAAGAACTGCCTTCTTTTTGGGACATCCTCATTGAGACTCCCGGAGCTGCACCGTAACATTCCGCACCCTACGTACCACAGCACACATGCCTACAGTGCTGAACTGTGGGGGCTGAGGCACTTCTCCAGGATCCAACTGCAAAGGCTGGGGACAAGGTGGCATATGATGAAATAGAGCAACTCAGAAAGTGACAGCAGAAACATCAGAGAAGCAGACATAGCAAGTAGCAAGGACACGCCAGAGCCAGCAAGGAAAACCCTTGTAGCCTGACCTTGAGAGAAACCTAAGAGAGAGATAACTTGAGTTGTGGCTCAAAAGAAGTTTGAAAGTGTGAAAAGAGAAAACACTGACTATTGTTTTGACTCCCGCTGTGCCCAGAGTAACGGGACATTGTGTACAGTCTTTCTAAACAAACAGGCACACATTAAAAAGCTCAATTCACTCCCTCATCCATTTGTTCTCCAAACAGAAACAACCTGTAGGGACCCTGAATATTGGTCAACTACCTGGGTCAAGGAGGGTAACAAGAATTATTTTAATAAAGGGAACTTTCTCCTCAGAACTGATTTTGCCTTTTCTTCTCTCTACTAAAAGGTTTTAGTCCTTGTCTGTGCTGATATTTTCATTAGCATTGTCATAGCAACTGATAAACAAGGAGAAAGTGATGTGCAACAACTTTTTTTTTTTTTAAAGACAGTCCAAATGTCTTACTAACAAGTAATTTGGTGACAGAATTTAGCAAAGCGGCTGCACAATAAATGGGTTTATCTTTAAACATAATGCTCTTTTCCATTTTAACTGAGCATAAAATCGTATCTTTAAAGGATTGGCAAAAAGCGGGGCTTTATGCCTCTTGAGTAGTTCCATGTGACATATGGTCTTTCCAAGCAATAGTTTTATCGGCTGTGCACAGTAGCAGCAGATTTGAGCTAATGTTCCTGTGAAAACAAGTAAGGGTTTATCCAAAAACTGAAGAAGGGGAGGAGAAAGGCACCTTTGCCCTGCTGTACAGAAAAAACAAATCATGTCTTACGTCAAACTTACGACATCCCTCTATAAATATAGCAGCTACTGGTAGTGACTAACTTCAGCACATGCTCTGGGTGGGTTGAAGAGGGCTGAGTGACCTGTTTGATTCCCTGCCCACCAGTGAAATTCCCAGGAGTGTTTCAGCCCTGTGCTGCCCTGAAGACTTGGATGGGGCAGTGTGGTTCTTGGGAACAGATGGGGCATCCCTGCCCAGAGGGGCTTAGCTCCAACTCTTTCTATGTAGCCACATCTCCATTTCCCAACATAGATGCTTATCATCAGCATCAGGCACTGGCAAGCAGCACAGCTTGCTTGTTAGATGCATCTCATGGGGTGCTGAAGAGCACCCTGTCTCCATGCTCCCCAACATCCTGCTTCACTCTGGGATTATGGTTGGGGATTCACTTAGCAGCTGGGCAGTGGTGCAGGGCAGGATGAGCCTCATACACAAGTACACATATCCTGTGTTTGTTTTAGCTCACAACTTTGCCTAAATATTGGCCTAAAAATATTTTGAGCTTGCTGCTGCCTCAGTTGAGAACCACTGCACTAGAAATAGTCCCTGTAAGTTAATTGGTGCTGGTGTAACAAGTGGAGGAAGAAGGCAAAAATTAATGGATTGTAAAACATTTCTGCATCTGGAGAATTCTGCTAAAATAGTTGGACACATGCACACAGGATGTAAATAAATAAGCATATGCTCATATGGTTATATTCTTGCATACACACATGCTTACATACACATATTTATACTTGCATTTATATATGTATATTTAGAATGACCTTAAATAACAGGTAACATGGTGGGGAAAATTGAAATGTAAAACAAAATTTAAAAAAAAAATCCCGTAGCTCAAAAACTTACCAGAAGTCATGTTTTCAGAAAAGCTTTCAATGTGCTTGAATAGCCCTGTAATGCTTTTGTAGTAATGAGTGATTTTTTTTCTCACTCTTACAACAATGCAATAATTTTTAGGTTGAGTTCCTCAAGGCCTTCTCATCATCAAGAATGAATTCCCTGTACTCTGAAGTCTTTCACAAGCACTTCTCTCTCCCCTGCTCTCTGTACCACTCTCTTATCCCCAATCATGTGTCAATTTTACTTCTATCTGAAGTTCAGTGAGATATTTTTCTGGTGGTTAGCTGAGATCTCTTTGTAGCAGCCTTGCAAATTTTTTCAGAATGACGTGAGGTGTCACAATGGTGGCAGTGTTGCATCTGCCCTGGGGGACATGGAAAAAGATTGGTTCAGGGGAACATCTGAATCAGGACTGAGGCTTTAAGAGTCCAGTCTGTGCATTGTCTCAAGTCCTAAAACTATAGGGGAAACAGATATATCTTTTATTTGAGATCTACCACTGCACTTAGAAATTGCATCTGCCTGTAGTAAAACACCACAGTGTAGATCAGGAAATTACTCTTTTGCATTATATGTAGTTACAGGAGGAGCAGGCAGAGGCACAAAAGAAATATCCACCATTGGTGATTGCCAGAGATAGATGGCATTACAAAATAGGAGGAAAATGGAGCTCCTGAAAGTGGCTTTCCATGTCTGAGTTTCTTCTAGGACTGTGGCACCATGCAGAGTTGCTAACCCTAGGATGGGAGTACCAGACCTTATATATGGCATGCTTACAAAGGACTCTGTGGTACACACTGCAAACAAACTACTCTGCAACAGTGAAAGGCTTCGTGCTGACTCAACAGAACTAGGTAACAAATGCAGCTTTCAAAATGACTCTTTCTCAATAAAGGGTAATCGGTTCTTCCCCTTTCTCATTGTATAAGATACTCTATAGACTTTATTCATTAGAGTCCACTCTGCAAAGCTGAAGTAAGAAATGGGAAAAATAAGGATGGCAATAGACTTGTAAATTCAGCTTACATGTCAAGGAAATTACAATAAACTGATACACTTTCTGTAAAAAGCACTGACTGATGGTGCCATTCTTGGAATAAAAGCAACAAACATTCAGTATGCCAATACCTTCAAGGTATGGACAAAGATGGGGCCAGAATCACAGAATGTCTGAAGTGGGGAAGGACCTCTGGAGGTCATCTACTCCAACTGCCCTTCTCAAAGCAGTGTAAACTAGAACTCAGTCCTGTGGGTTGTGACCACTGAAGCTTTCAATGTCTCCAAGGAGGCAAACTCCACATCCTCGCTGGGCAGTTTATTCAAGTGTTCAATTACCCTCACAGTAAAAAAGTGATTGGCCTCCAGCTGAACATGCCAGCCACATCACAAACCTCTGAGCATAATACTTCTGCCAGTTTACAGTCTACCTGTAAATTAGCAGTCCACTGTCCCTTTATTTACTGTGTAGTTCATCAGTTTGCTGAATGTTATGCAAGTCGTGTTAGGGGAGACAATGCTGAAGGTCCTGCCAAACTTGAGAGAAATGAAGTCCATTGTTCTCCCCTAATGTGCTAGGCCTGTCACCTCATCGTTGAAGTTTATCAGTTTGGCCAAGCATGTAATAAATGCAATGTAGATGTTGCTGGCTTGCTAGGAGAGAGCTGAATAACTTCTAAGGAATAATTTATTTAATGATGTCTGACTTCCTGATCACAGAATGTTCCTAGGCAGGCTATGCAGAGGTTCCCCATGTCGTTTTGTATGTCCCCCCCAGTGTATTACACATCCTGAGATGAGTCACTTCGGTTTGCATGTCATTCACCTGGTTTATTGTAATCTAATGTTCTAAACTTAGCCAATCTGACTGGTAGTTTATTCATGTAACATGCTTTGGTTCCCTCATTAATTCTTAGAATGAAGTTTCAAGTACATCTTGAAAGTCAAAATTGGCTTTCAGCAAGTATTGATGTGCCGTGAAAAATCATTGTATTTCATGTGCGTCACTACATTTTTTACAGGAAAATTTGGGGAAACTTAGACATGGACTGAACACATTAAGTGAGAGCTAACGACATAAAAAAAATACTGGCATTTTAATGGAGGACAATTAAGAAAAATACTTTTTTTTCCATTCTTACAGTCAAATATGTCAAGATATTGTGTAAATCCTGGGGACATTCTGATAGCCTTTCATGTTTATTCCATTAATGGGTTCTTAGCTGCTGGGATTCTGGTGGAAGAAGACCCTGGAAACAGAAAATACTAGTGGACCCCAGTCTCATGAGCTGCCCTGACTTGTTCCTGTCTAGTGGACCTTGCTGGAGTGAGCAGAAAAGCTGGACTTAAAGACAGGATTAAAGCTACTGCTGTTCTTGCTTTTCCAACCTTTTCTTGAAATGAATATAAAATTCTTTAGGCTGAATTAGACAGGGAGGAGTAGAACACATCTTCTGCATCTCCTTTAATTCTTGATATCTTTGCAGCAGCTGTCAGCTTTAGTTTGTTCATTGATCATTCAGTTGAGCAAGAGCAAGAAGATGAAGGACCATTCACCCCTTGATGCTGTTAACAAGCCTGTCAGGCTTTGACAACTTAAATGAGAGACATTTCATAAAATTATGAGTGAAATTTTAAATATCTCGTTGAGGCATACCACAAAATCCATTGCTGTCAAATGAGCACTTGCAGTAAGTTGAGTTTTTTCCCTGACTCAGCACTCTGCTCACGTCAGACCCATCAGGATTTTGGAAACATCTCCTTTTTATAGGGGGCATGCTCAGAAACATTAACACAAGCATTAACACTCAATTTACCTGCTGACATTACTGTTGCACATCAGTACTGTCATTTATGTGCATGCAGCAGAAGGGCAGGATAGTTTAATGAAGACTCTTTAAAATGGACTAAGCTTCTCTGTTCCCTTGTCAAATACCTCTACCTGATTTAAACTGACAGTTTTTCACAACCAATTCAATGTACTTTTTCTCCCCTGCCATTGCCTGAGTGGTCCACATGGTTTTAAGGTGATGCTTTAGTCCCACCAGAAGAAATATGTGTGGTTTTTAAGGACTTTTATTGAAACCTTGTCCTGACTGCACATGTATTGCAAAGGGTATCTATTTGGCCCTTGGCCCAAGCAAAAGCCCTGTGAAGTGGCTGGAGCCACCAGGGCACTTAAGAATAGCTGTGGCTCAGATCTGTGGCACAATAGCTGCACAAGCCCTAAAATCTTCCATGCTTGAGGAAGCCCATCACCCAAAGCACAGGGCCAGAAGTTTGTCTGTCTGCCTTTCACTGGACAGATATGTCCCAGCAGCCTCTATGACAGGCTCCATTCCCAAATTTTGCTCTTCAAGGTACAGCAAAGTAGAGTAGTTTCTTTCCGTACAAATTTCAGCTAAGGTGAGCATAAGCAGCCTTTGCTCAGTTGACTGCAAACCCCATTTGAACAGAAAATTTTGTTTCACAAAGTCCAGTGTGGTGGTACCAGAAGAATCTATTATATTACATGAATAACAGTTATTGAGAGTTTGCTTCAAACAGAATAGGATATCTGTTTTTGAGCTAGTAGCCAAAACCAGAAGCAACCATGCAATTATAGCTAACTAGATAATCCATCAGCACTTAGTCTCCAGCTTGAAAAAATATTTTGAGTACCAGCTTAACTTGAAGTATATGGATATATACATTGATTTCAGTAGGGCAAACACATATGCCTAGACCTATGTGTGACTGCAGCTATGTAAGATTAAATGCATAACTGAAAGAGAGTCATTAGAAAAAACCCTAAATTTTAGCTGAATGAATTTGTCCAGGGATAAATATAAGACCAACTCCACCCTGGCTCTGTTTCTTTTTTGGTGTAGTATAACGTAAGCAAGATCCTATTACTCTGCAATATTGATGGCATGCCTTCATGCACAGGAGAGAACACATTCCCAGCATACTATAAAATTTAAAACTGATCTTTTCCACTGCTGGGATGTTTGGGTTTTTAACCCAGTTTTACTCCCCAGAATCTTCTAGAAACAATAACACTAATCCAGTGTGTTCAGACTATATGAAAAAGGGGAACTTACACAACTGCCAATTTTCCTTGTTTTGCTCTGCTGCCCTTCATTCCCTGTATTTTTTTCCATGCTCAGAAGTGAATATACTTTCTGTCAGACTTTCAGCATATTTTCCTGTCACACATTCCCCTGCTTTGAGCTCTTTTGTTCTAATACTCTTGACATTTAAGCTGGGCACTTTAAAGGTTCTTTCTCTTTACTTTATTCTATGATTTATTGATTACTTCCAGCTTCTGTTTCCCTAAGCCTATTTCCTTTCAAGTTTTCTCACCCTTCCGACTTGTTATTTCATCCCTTGGTACAAATAATGCTTCACAGTCCCAATTTCAAAGCCAGAACCACGGCACAATTTTTCTCCCATTGGCTTGGCATAGCAACATTTTTTTTACACACAGAGGTCCAAAGACATTGTAAATGATTACAGAGGTCATTGTTACTGATGAATGTGTCATGGCCACACATTTACAAACGGCGTGCTGAGCTGCACTGTCTTTTGAAAGTGGTTCCTGAAGAAGTCATAGGCACTACTCACAGATCAAGGGACAGCTCTGTGTGGGAAAGTGACATTCTGCACTGTGACGCAAGTTGGCATTTTACAGGGAGAAGTCCCTTCCCAAAGCCTGGGCAGTGCTGGCTGTGTGAGTCTGACTGAAAACCAGAACAGTAGGAGATGCTGGATGAGGGGGCTTGCCAGCAGTTAAGGATTATTGCACTTACATATTGTGGTGCACATTCTGTGCTAATTGCTACCTGGTGGGAGCCGTGCAGTTGGTGACAGAGTGTGGCTGTGTGTGTGCTCCCATCCGCATTTCTGCAAGGCACGGGTTTGTTCTGGTGTTGCTCCTATAAAAGGAGGCTTCCATTCACCAGAAAGACCAGTTCTAGCATAAGAAACCCAGCAGGAGCTGTATTAGGTGTGCGTCTCTGTGTGAGTCTTGGACTGAAGTTACCTAATTGGCTGTATCCCTATTCCCTGCCATGACGTTGGCATAATATTTGTGTCTGTCTTGGCATCTTCCAGTGACTCAAGCTATACGAATAGTTTTGGAATCATCACATGCGAGACCCCAGAGTGAAGCAAGGCTTTACTACCTATGCAAGGGTTTGAACAGCCTTCCTCCTCTGTTTCCTGTTCTGTTATGGCAAAGGCCTGGAAAGGACCCTTGTCTTTCTCACATCTGTGTTCCCATCTCAGACTGAGTGACACACTGAGCCCTTTAATTTCCCCTCAGTGCCCAAAGTAGTGAGGTGAATTTGCTGCTGTACATATGCAATAGGAAAGCACAGTAATTCACCTGAATCCAACTAGGAATTTGCATATTAGGCATTGAGGGGTAGCTTGCCCAAGGTGACAGCCAGATTCTGCGCAGTAGAGTGCTGTGTTCAGAGGAGCACTTTTGCCCACTTCCAACTCAGATACAAAGCGAAGCAGACTGTAACAAACACTCACATATAAAGCAAACTCCAGTCAATTAACTAGTGATTTTTCTGTCAGACAGGATTCTGTGCAAATGAAGACATATCAAAGATGCAGAAATTGATTGAACTCAGCTGAACATGTACCTCCTGCTTGTGTTCTAAAGTAAATAAAGACATTTTACAAGAAAAAAAAGGAGCATTGTTTTTTTACATTTTACTGTTTCAATAGAGATGAAATATTAAATTGCCAATAAAATTTCATGAGAAAGGAAATTCTTGTTAGAAATTTTATCTCAGAGTATTGATTTTGCTACTGTGAAGAAAATTTCCCTCTAAAAGTTAATAAATAGAAGCAAACTAGGATAGACTTTTAATTGCTTTCATTTAAAAATTGTCTAACATATGCAGTATTAGTCAGATTATGTTTTAAAAGAAAACTTGCTGGTTTTCCTACATTTAAATTAAAGTTAGAAAATTTTAAATGGTGCAAATTTGGTCTTAGGTAAGTGAACACAGCTCCTTATTAATCTGTGAATATAGATGACTGAATCCTTGGCCTCTTGTTTGTCTGTCAGAATGCACATACCAGCAGGATGTTACTCTGGTTCACTTAACATACAGCACACCAAAGGGGTATGTTGTCCTACAGGCTTAAACTGTGTTTTACTTTATGCTAAAAATTCAGCCCAAATGATACAGCCAAGACTGAGAGATTAATAAATTGTAATAACAGTGCTTTTATTAACACTGGAAAATTGGAAGTTATGTTTCTGGTAAGAAAATGGATTTTACCAAAACCAATTATTAGTACGAAATACTTATGTTGTGGTTTTGTACATGTGTATGTATGCAACCACATAAGCACATATACATTATACACATCTACTTGCCTTTCCTTTAGTCAACCACGCAGTGACATTTTCCAAGGAATAAGAAGCTCGATGAGCAACTAAGACAAAGCTGTGTTTTTGTTTTTTTGGTTTTTTTGGGGGTTTTTTTGGTTTTTTTTTTTTCCTTTTTCAGCAGTGGAAATAATTTTAATCAGCTATGTGGCTAGAAATTTTTGGAGATGGCCTTCAGCAAGTTCCCATTAATTTTCTCATTTAAGAATCTCCACAAAAGAAAAATAGTCAAGATATTTCAAGATAATAGTTTTCTTGTAAAGGAGGAATTTTAGATTTTTTTATAGAAGCTGTTGGTTTGTTTCTTCTGGGTTGCCTGGAGAATTGCCTCAAAACAACCAGAGCTATGTTCCCCTTCCTTAGGGCTTTAGTATGGTCCATGGGACCCCAGTGCTCTGCCAGCTCCAGAGGAGCAGGACAAGTGAGGGATTATGGGTTGGAACCCTGTGTGTTAGAGTGATGTTCTTACATGGGCTTTAATGATGTTATCCTCAGATGAATTGGAGTGAGGCAAGCTCAGGAGCTGACAAGTACAAACAAATCTCCAGATGAATGACCTGGTAGTTTGTGTATCTCCTTATTTCCTATTTAATTTTGTTTTGGGAGTGGCTACTGTCTTGTGCTGTTTTGACTTTGTTTTCTAATCTCACAGATGTCTGCCAGCTGCTGGATACTCAGAAGAAGACAGTCACTTGGGCTCTTTCCCGTAAGCCATGTCCCTGAGTAAGTTCTCACACACAGAAAAGAAATTCAGGGCAACAAAGAGATATCAGTGAAAAGGTTCTTTTAGAGTAAAAATTTGGTGGAGATTAAAATAGGGCAAAAGTTCAAATGAGAACGAGCCACTGCCAAGCAAGCAAGAATCTTGGCAAAAAGGAAGGAAAAGAAACATTGGTTTAAAAGGCAAGTAACCATGGCAAGGCAACAGCTCAATGCTAGAATCTGGTTAAGAACTAATATCACACAGAGCTGTGATTGTTTATTCAAGGCTAACCCATGGGAGAACAGTTGTCTCCAATGAGTGTTCTCACAGCTTGGATCCAAAATTATAACTGCATTTTTTTTAAGCATCCAGCACTTCAACACTACCCATTTAATGTTAGACAAAAGAAAAAGAAAGTACAATTTTTTTTTCTTCATGTCCCTTGTGTGTTTAAGGCAGAGCTTTACATATGGAAAGGCATTTCATGTCAGCTGTTGAACCAGTAACATGCTATTCTGCAGCAGTTGCCAATGGAAACTGTTGAAACATTTTCAGCGCCTCTCCCAAGTTTCAGAAGAAACTGGAAGCAGTATATGGTTTAGAGATGTTTGTTTGTGTGGGTTTTTGGAGGGTGAGAGAAGAGGTCTTGCACCCCCAAGCTGCATTGCTGCAGTTGTGACAAAAAACAGCTAATGGAGTGTGGGAGCTAACAGCTGTGGAATTAAGTTTAGGCATGAAATAAAAATAATGGCAGCTTTGATACAAGTAATAATTTACTAAAGATGTTTTGTGGCTATCAGCAAACTCACAACATATGCACACATCCATACACCTGCTTAAGTTGTATGAACCTGCACCTGTTGTCCTACAAATAAATCAAAAGGGAAAAATGGAAGCTTCCAATGTTCTGCTGCAAATAAAGGATGATTAATACCATTAAAGTGACAAACAGGTATTGGCAGCACACAGAAAGAATGGAAGATTGTCGTCTAATTTGTGCTTTTGTTTCAACATCTAGATGAGCTTGGAATACATATACAGTGCTAGAGGGCACAGCTGCAGCCCAGCAGATGAGAAAGCAAGAGCAGGTCAAATTCATCTCTCACTGTAAGTCAAAAGTAGCTCAACCAAAGCATGAATTATCATGGAAATGAACACCATCTGATTTTTCTACAATCTGGAGGATTTTTTCACTTACACAAATTTATTGCTCAGAGCTTCTTGGCCTGAGCTGTGACATTGGGGTTTGCTCTGGGTCTGCAGGTCTCGGCACTTTTGGGAACCTGACTGCAGCTGTTCTTTGGAGACCTATAGGTCTGCATGGAAGGTCTCTTTTTGGAATTAGTATGTAGATCCTTAAAAAGATCTCTCAGGCGAAGACCTATATGCACACATTTGCACTTTGTGGAGTCGTTTACGCATCTGCAGAAGGCAGCTTTGAATATTGCTGGAGTCTTTGGTCTCTTCAAGTCAACAGGACACATGGAAATTGCTGTGTAGACAACTTCAAAGCTCCCATTTGCCTAATTAAAATTTAGGCAATGGAAGCACAATTGCTTTGAACTTTTCTACTTCAGAGCTGGCTACACTGGCTGTCAAGGTGATTAAAAAACATTGTTTTTTTAAAGGAGAGGGTTGGATGTTAGAGGGTAAAGCTAAATTCTTTCCCTTGCCTCTGTCCTGTCCTTCTCCTCCACCTCCCCACCCCATGCTCTTGGATGCATGGCATTCCCCTCCACCAAGGCAGCTATTCCACTGCCTGTGGAATTGCCTCGCCTGGATTCAGACTCCTAGGTAGGCTGAGAATGGGCGAATCACTCTATAGGAGTGCCATTCCTTGAATTATGAGGCAAGGCATCTATTTTAAGATACAAATTATTTCAGTGTGTTAATGGCATCTGAAGGGTGTTTTGCCCATTTTTGAGTAAATGTAGCATATATTAGGGGCAGAGAGATGGGGAATTCTGTGTTTCATATGGCTACATTTTCTCCAGTTCCGAGGAGCATCTCCCAAAACTCACAGCTGCCATTATATCAAGCCATACTGCTACAGCACGTTAGTGAGAAATGCACAGTCTTCTATTTAATTTTTTTCTTTACCTGTCATCTAAAATGAAGTCACTCAGAGTAGGAGCTCCTCCTCAGTCTTTCTGTATGGAAAAATCATAACGTTCCACATCCACATTGTGGTGTTCCACATCCCATCTGTACTGTGCTAATCTCCTAATGTCAGACTCTGTACCACTTGCACATCAATGGAGCTGCAGAGGAAGGCCAGAATTTGGCACCTTGTTTTGAGAGCTCAGAGGTCTGCAGGAGCACAGAGGCTTTATTTTTATTATTATGTGTACTTTGCTGGGAGCAGAACAGTGATGTCAGGCTCTTGTGCAGGGCAAAATCTGATTTCAGATTCTTTCTGCATCTGTGATGAAGATCTCTGTCATGTCTTTCATATTCCCAGCCTGATCCAAGGTCCCTCTCTGCACAGATACATCCCTGCTATAAACAGGCGCTTGCACGGAAATCAAGAGGCAGCCCAAAGCATATGTGAAAGTGAACTCAGCCCACTTTTAGTGCATAACTTAAGTCTGCTAAACAGGAAAATCTGTTCCCCTTTTGTGTTATTGTTTTTTCCCTTGGTTGACAGTGAGAGTCTTTGGACCCTGCAGTGTGGAGTGAGGACACATTGTCATTCTTCTTTGATGATTTTTTCCTTCTTCACCACAATCCAAATGACTCACTTTATGTGACCAAATATTGCCTTAGTTTGAATTAATTTGTTTTTGTTGCAATCACCTTTGAGTGTTACTATAGTAATATCTCTGGTTTCTCCTGTCAAGGAACTGTCATAGACAATTTCATAAACCTTTTAAGTAGCTACAGTGCTAAGAAAACGATGCATATATTTTACTATTATGATTGCCTGTAAATAATAAGGATATTTTAAATACACATAATTGCATCATAAGGAAAGAATACAAAGATGCCAGAATAAAACAGGTTAAAAATGAGAAAATATTGAAATTAAGGTTAATATTATCTCCCTTGCTCAACCTTTGCCAAAACTCTACCTCATCCCATTCATGCCTTTTTCTCTGGTCATGAACTGCTCTAGAAATTGTAACTGAAAAAGAAATTCCCCTAGCTTTGTGCTCCATTGGCAGTAGCACACTATCCTTCATCCTCTGTAGGGAAGGACTAGGTTGTATTGCTGGCTGGAACATGCCAAGTCACCTGATAGCAAGACCGCTTAATTTGGTCTCTAGGCATGAGAGGATGAAGCATCCTCATTGGAAGGTTCTGAAAGTGGGATTCTTCAGATACTTCAGTTGCTAAGCTTCAAAAAGTCTTCTCCAGACACAGGCATATGGTGATTTTCATTTTATATATGTATATATATGTATACAATTTGCCACATTTGAGAAAAATGTCCACTAAAATGGCAAACAAGCATATGCACAGTAAGATCCTGAAAGCAGATACTTAGTTTCAAGCAGCACAGTGTTAGGGCATCTGAATGAAGGCTGTATGCTTTTTGCTTTTCCAAACAAAAAACTTTGCTTGATTTCAATCTCAACTTCATCGAAAACTCAAAAAACTGAAATATTTTGATTGAGTTTCTCCCAAATCCTTTGCTGTGGATGGACAACAGGGAAAGAAAAATATTCTGTTTAATGATTTAACAATTAAATATTTAAACAATTTAACCTGGCAAAGTTCTGAGAACATAAGAGCAGAGTATTGCAATGGGAAGATATTCAGGGGAGAAACTGGGACCTGTGTGTCCACTAATGTTTACGTACATCTGTTTCCTGTCACTCACAACATTCCATCCTGAACAGTTTGCCTGGCCCTCCCATGTGTGTGGCTTGGCGCATCATCTTACACTGCTCATCCAAGTGTGGCTTTTCCTGAAATTTAAGAGTTAGCTCAAAGCACCTGAGAAGGGGTTGATTTGTGAGCTCTTCTCCATAGATTGACATGTGTGCAGTGGGCAGACGTAGACACAAATAGACAATTCAACATTCCTGCAGTGTCTGGCAGGAATTCCTCTTTCTTCTCATCTCTGCCTGCCTTAAGCTTCCTGCTGCCAGTTCTCCTCATTGTAAGAATGGAAGTGCCAATACTCAAGGTGTCAGAGGGTGCAGGAGAAGCTGCTGGCTGCTGCTGTATGAGCAAAAACAGCCAAGTGTCCGAGTTTGTGTTTAAGCAACAGGATCAGACAAAGAAAAATAAGTGAGTGCAGGTTTTCTCTGAGTCTGAGATGAACTGGAGAACCATCTGCTGTCCTGGAGGAGTGGAGCCTAAGCAGAGCCTTAGTAGGCATATTGAAGTCCAGTCCTGCCCCAGGAAAGCAACCTCTTTATTCAGTGAGGATTTGTCCACTGAAACAATTTATTGTCTCTTTAAAAGAGGTTGAAAACACAGACCAACTAGGAGAAGACACAGTATTCCCCATGTTGAGTGAGGTTACCATGGCAGAGTCCCACTGCTAGAGTCACAATTTTCCGCTGCTGTACCATATGCTTCCCAGAGAGACCTGTTATTTAAGTTTCCTTATATATCTCCCAGAAAAGGGTGCTGTTAGGTAACAAAAATCTGTCAATTTCTTTATGCCTAGATCAGTGGTAGACCAAAGACAAGGATTATCGTGTGGAGGGACATTTTTTTCAGGGTCATGAACCAGCCTAGACAGATTAATTTTATATTTTAGACTTCTTGTGGTTGCCATTTTATCAGTCAGTGTAAGCAGGCAGCAGGGTCTTGCTTCAGCTGGGAAGAGTGAAGCATTTTAATGATGAAATGGCATTAGGAACTTGACATAGCTGTGGAATAAGATCTTTAAAAAAGCATATGCCTGTAGCTTATGCAAACAAACAAAGTCCATAGTTGGCTTGGGGCAAAGGGTGAAGGAAGGGCTGGTATGGAAACAATGCTGCAGAACAACTGCCCATGGGAGCTTACAAGTACTACCTGGAGTCTATAAAGTAGAGGGAGGATAAAACATTCACAATATGTTATGGGATATTTCACAAAAGGAAAATAAATGAGAGGAGGCAATAGTGAAGAAGAGAAGTTGGAAGAAAAGAGAACCATTGGAGAAGGGAGAATGGAACAGCAGGCAGCAAAAGCATGGAGTTTAGTAAAAAATATAGAGACTCACAAGTACAGGATGGAAATATTTTGACACTGTAGGAAGATAAATTTGCAGGCAAATTCTGTTTATTTCCTTTGCCAAAAGTAAGCCCTCATGCTTAATAGAACAAGCAAAGCTCTCTCTGGTACCATCTCTTATGCCAGCTCACTGAACTTTCTCCTTCAGATGCAACCATTATTTATTTGTGTCGGCATGCTGCCCTCCCTGTGGTGCAGGAGGAGACTGGAAGCATTTTGCCAAAGCCACTTTCAATGGGACAAAATTCCAACACTTAGGGCCAAGAGTCCAATCTGAAGCACTTTGTACCCTTGAACAGTTTAACCTCAACTTTCTTCTTTTACAAAAATGTGTTTGCAAAGAGGAATCCATTGTTCAGTATTTCACTTAGCAGCTCTAAACCGAGGCCATATTCAAGCTATCTGCAGGGATGTATTTGCAGAGGTTTCATCGCTAGCAAAATGTACTTGGTAGGTTTACAACGTAAAATAAAGACTTATTATTTCCCATCTGTTTTGCCTTTTAGCATTTGTCCATCATACACTGACACTTCAAGCTGGCTTGCTGTGATTAGCTTAGTGTGGCAGAGAGATTGCTCACATCATCAGTCAGAGCTCGTGCTCACAGTCCTGGGCTGAAGCTGAAAGTCAAATCCATGCGAAACCCTTGAACTGTTGTAACAGCCTGATGGCACTGGAAAATTCTTTCCTTTTTTCTTTCTTTTTCTATTAGAAGATTTTTGGTGAACGAGGTCTAGGAACGAGAATGAGGTGTAGGGGGTGAGGAAGCAGCTGTAGCAGGGGGAAGAGCAGAAGAGGCAAGTTATTTCAAATATAAATGTGCTGTGCATATGTCATGGCTCACCAGGATGTGAATCTGCAGTGGAAATTAGAGGGCAAAGAGAAAAGCAGGAATAGGTTCTTCATTTGGAATCACACTGACTTTTCTTATAAAGTCTTTGTGGTCTTGGCTTCCCACATTGATGGGACTGGTCAAGGCATTTTTAATTAAGAAATGATTCTACCAGAAGATGTTTAGCAATGAGAGGGTTGGCTGGATTATGTGAGCAGTCAGTCAGTCAGGCCAGCAGCTGAAATGTGCTCAGCCTAGTACAGTAGCAGTTCTGATCAGATGTTGCTTGCTGTGATGACTGTCAGCTGGGAGACCTTGGCTCAGTTTTCCTTGGCCAGATCCTTATCATAGAAAGGAAGGAAGGAAGGACAAGCTCTCATTTAAGAATTTCTATGGAAGTTTCTGCAGAGACCATAAAAGCACAGACATGGAAGAGAAAATCATTCAGAGCGGACAGTGTGCGATTCAGAAGAAGGCAAGCCCATCACAAACCTGTCACAGATAGGAGAGAACTTCCTGTGCAGGATCATTGAGCACCTTCTGGTGAAGAGGTAGAAAATGCTTGGCTTTAATTTTGTATTACTGCCTGACTGCCACAGGAGTTCTTTTGAGCTGTAAGAAACCATGATAACAAAGTGCAGTGATCATATCATTTTAATTTATGCAACCAGCAAGGATGTAGAATTATACGGCAAATATGTAGAAAACCCCCATCCATGGCCCTCAGGGAAAGTTGCACATAGAGACCTATAACAAAATGAGTTTTCCAGAAGGATAACAGCTCATCTTTATAAGAAAAAGATAATATTTAGGTGGCTGCTTCCTCCTTCCTCCTCCCCCCATCACTAAATACTGTTTGTATTTAGTGTAAAGCTTCGTTAATCAGGGGATAGTCTTGGTTCCACAGATTAATATTCCCATTCAGTTGATAGATCCAGAATCAAGCCCTGAATTTCCTTGGGTCCAGGTAATTTAAGGATTTTTAATTTAGTAGCTTCCACTGAATTAACAATTGATTACTTTTTTCCACTGCAGTAAATGGAAGGTGCTGTTGCAAAAATACCTGCTACTTTTTGCATGGAAAACCTGATGGTTTCTGAAGTTGGATTAAGAAGCTACATACCTTTAAATGTAAGTTACAAGAAAATGAATTAGCACATAAGGCACATTCCATGTGAAAAACAAGGGAGGCATTATAAGATGGATAAGAAACTCATTCTCTTGGACTGTGGTGCCTCAATGAGAAATCAAGGCCACTGCAGGCACTCTTATAGATCAGATAGGGCTGCCTCTACCCTTATTTTGAGCCACAAGTGCCAGTCAAAAGCTATATGACCATCTGTAGCTGCTTGTTTGAGGGATCAGGGCTGCATGTTAAGTTGCCAGTTCTTCTCACCAGACAACCAGATCACTGTATACCTAGGTACATTATTCTGTGCCTCAGTTCCCTGTTGCACAGGGCATCAGAGGCTTCATTTATTCACCTGTTATAACATCTCTGAGATCGCAGAATAACAAAAAGATGGAGATTGGAAAGGACCTCTGGAGATCGTTTTGCTCAAAGAGGGCCACAGCTCAGATGCTCAGATGCTGGACACTACACAGTAAGTTAAATTGGCTCTAGCTAATCACTATTTTCAAATAGGAAATAATTTCAGGTTTGAGGCTTATTGTTCTTGAAATGCAGATGAACACATGCCATTCCCTCCCCCTCCCGCCTCCTCTCAGACCCAAAACTGGTATCAAAACTGGCAACTGCCTTTACATCTTTCTTTCGTTCTTCATTCATGAACAACACAGCTAACAGTGAGAGAGAAAAGATGTGAAGACAATAAATATCACATTTCATCAGATGAACCCTCTCTACCTTCACATTTTAAAGTACTCTGGACCAGTTTCATTAGAACACTTGAGCCCAGAGACCAAAAGGTAACTAATTTCCCACTCACTCTATCCCCACCCACTGAGGAGAGCACTGCAGATGCTAAGGCTGCAGGGTCCCCAGGAGGGGCACCCCAAGCTCTGTCCCATCCCAAATGGTGCCCACCTGCCATGGCAGTCAGCTCTCCTGGGCCATGCTCAGCTCCATCCTGGGGAGGAAGCCTGGGCAGAAGTGCTCATGCTTCTCAAGGCACCATCCAGGACACCCAAATGCCACACACCCTGCTTTCCAGGGAAGCTCAGTGAGGCGAGGAACACATCACCTCCTGAAGAAACTTACATCAGGCTCTGACAGACTCTTTTGTGCAGAGAGCTGCAGAGTGGAGGCCAGGCTGATGGAACCATTCTAGTCCTGTGCCTTGTCCTCATGCTGGCAGCAGGAATGCCTTGGCCATGTTGGCTTCTGCACAGGATCACAGAGCATCTCAGATTGCCGGCATCCTAAACCATTCAAGGCTGGCTCTTTCTCTCTCACACAGTAACTAGATTGATAGATTGAGATTTAATTAAAAATGATCAGCTACTGCAAGGACAGGCTTTTTCTTTTTTTTTTTTTTTTTCTTTCCCCAGGCACTTGGTTTGCATGTTTACTGTGCTAAAAACAGTTACGAGCAATCTGGATAGCCCTCTGTTAGCTGTGATGAAAACATTCTCCTGTATATCTGACAGTGCCTGCCACTGAAGAGGCCCAAGAAATACTTCCGCTCCATGGGGAGTGATCCTAGCATTCTACAAACAACACACTGAAGACCTGATGCTGCCTTTCACCTGGGGCCAGTGCTGTGACATCATTCCTGCTGGGGATTTGGGCTTGTTCATGGTTCTGACAGCCAGGACACAGGTACTGAAGCTTGTGGGCTGCAGTGGGATACACTCTGTGCTCATCTTCCCTCTGCCATGCCGCATTACTCACAGACCCGTGGTGGACATGAGTGTGGGTGGCAAGGAGCTTGCTGTCAGGACCTGATGCTCTTGGATGTGACTGACACATTCAGCAGGGAAAATAACAAAACTCTTTACAATCCCTGGCCTCTGGTGAGGCACCAAAAAACAAGCTTATATCCAAAATCTTTGCAGAAATAAGAGCCTGACAGAAGACTGGGATAAGACACAGCAACAGCTCAGAATTCTCAAGCCAGATGTACCCTCTGCCTTGGAAACACCTGACCATTGCATCCCCTTATGGGACATAGCTGAGGACCACTGCCCATTCAGCAGCAATATGGTGCTGTGGTCGTGGCCAGCTCTCCTTCGTCTCACTTCAGTCTACCTTGTGTCTTCTTTTTCCAGAAGCAGTTATACAAGCCCTTTCCCTGGCTGCAAAGCTGCCACTGTTCATTCCCACGGTCATCCCGCAGTTCACTGCTCTCCCTGTTATGCCAGTGTGGGGCCATCTGTACCCTGGGGCAGCGTTAAGAAATCCTCAGTATCCAATCAGAGTTGCACTGAGTTCAATGGTCAAGTGGGACAAGCAGTCCTGCAAGCAGAGCTGGGAAAAAAAAAAGAGAGAAAGTTCATCTCTCCTTTTTAGTGATAAGGACTCCATTCATTACCAATTCAGTGCTCCCAAAAATCCTTCTGGTTTGCTTGCAGACCTCTACTGATAATGCAAAAATTGTCCTTCCTTCCTACCTCACACACAAACACAAACATTTGGGTAATCTCATGGTTAGGATTATTATTTTTGTAGGTGCCAGTGAGCTGTAGCAAGTCAGAGCATTCCCAAAGCAAAGCTGCTTTATTACCAATTTTGAAAATGCCTCTGTCCATCATTATCAAATATCCTAAATACCCATGTTCAGCAGCATTCTGCTGGTACTTAGATTATGAGTCACTGGGTAATTTAGCCCTGCGAGTGAGATTGTAAACTGTTCTCCCCCTGCCTTTTCCAAGAGGAGATGCCAGTGGGGGACCTTCATTAATATTCACTGTAACATACATCTGTTAGCCCCCTCAGCCACTGCATGAAAATACACAAGGAGAGGGGGAAGAGCAGAGGGAGAGCTTCAAAATGTTTGTAGCTAAGGCAGGAGGCAGGGATGCACTCTGAGCTGTGTCTGTCAGTCTGACAAGGACAACAAGCATTTGCCATCTCTATGAGCCATTCTTTGTGGTTTTACAAGCATTGAGGCATTAGAAGTAAGAAAGGCACTGTCTCTGGCTTAGGAATAATAGCAGAGCTCAGGTTGGTAATGCTGCTCAACAGCTCAGTGTTCGGGCTGGATCTTGGGTGTGGATGCAAGTGACCCACTTAAGGTTTTTTGTTGCTGTTCAAAAAACCTCACCGTCTACCTTCTGTCCCATTGAGACTCAGCTACGACAGAGTCATACTTCATATTCATCTATAGGAACATCTGGCCCATGTCTAACATTTAATTTCCACACCATTAGAGTCAAACAATACGTGTACATCAGTAGATAATGTAATGCATTATCACGCAAGGCAGAGAGCAGCAATTTATTAGCCTAATTTAAAATAGCCTTCAGCAAAAAATAGTGCATCTTAATTCATGGATCTGAAAGGAATGACATATTTTCCTGTAAAATGCAAAGGTATGAACAGAGACATGCTTTTCCACTGTGGTGCATATATTATTTCTTTTTCTTGTAAATCTTTTAAAAGATGAAATATCAGTTGTCTGTCCAAAAAGAAGGAAAAAAAGAAAAAAGAGGAAAAAAAGAGAAAAAAGGAAAAGTTCAAAACCAAGGTATATCCATAATAATACAAAAGGAGAGATCTTACCAAGGGGACAAAAGAGAAAAAGCTGCCCCAGAATACAAGCAAAAGTGACCTTTCTTTTACAGTGAAGTTGTGATCTGAATGTGAAGATCACTCAGACTTTCCAAGCTCATATTTCAACAAATCCGGGCACCTCAAGTGCACATCAAGCATTTCCTCCTCTTTTTTAATCTATTTCTTTAATCTGTCTTTTCCAATAAGAGACATTCTCTGGATAGGACCAAAAATATCAAAACAAATTAGAAACCTTTGCCGACCTAGCAAAATGAGTCACTCACAAGCCTTTGATTAAAGGCCGTAACTTCCTTCTAGGGGGAAATTAACTTCCCAAATGGCAGAGCAAGACCAGGCTTAGATGGCACCCAAAGTTCACTTCAGTTCTCTGAAGCGGGAGAATTTTTCTCACTTTTGGTTAATAAATACATCACAGGCTCTGACAATACCGCTCAGCTCCAATCTCTAATGTACCCAAGGTTTACAGCTGTCTGAAGCTGAGATTTGTATTTGGCAGCTTTTCTGGCTATCTTTTTTTTATTTCACATGAAAATGTCATTGAAAAACTACATAGCCTTGGAGAAAAGTCTAACCCAGAAAATCCTGCATTGTTTTTCCTACAGTGGAACAACTGTGCTGGGAGAACCAGAGGGCTGCTGTGCCCCACCTGGGATACAGCCTGGAGGTGGGACAGTGCCCACTCCACAACAGCTTAAAGAAAGCAGATTATGAGGACATGTGTCAGGTATTTCAAGAGCTTCTTGGAAGATTTAGGTATAATAACTCATAATTCTGGATCTGATCAGCTGGAGCCCTGCCAAAATGGAAACTGTGCAGCAATCAAAGCAGAACTTTTAGATGACTGGGAAACCTTCAGGATTAAAAAAATGTTTATCTCAAATATCTGCGTCAGTGCCACCCTTGTTTGGCAGCGCCTGAATGGGGATTACCAAAATCTCAGCCGTGGACTTTGCCATATAAATGTATAAATGAAAATCCCAAACAAAAGAAGCCTTAAGGTTAGTTATTCTTTTGGCATTAAAGACAATGATCTCCTTTTTATCCCCATGAAGTGCTCCTTTCAGTGGGCTTGCATGGAATAGCATAGGAATGATTGGTCATGGGGGGTTATAAAAACACAGAGAAGAAAGAAATGGCAGCAATCCCAGGTTCTTGTGGAAGCTCTTCTGGTCAGCCAGGGGCAGGACCTGCTTGCAGACCATCTATAATGTCACAACTGCACTGAGGCTAAGGGGCTGGGCTGTGAGGGAAGGGGTGAGGGTGTATGAGCACACTTCACCTGACAAGGACATTGAAACTGGAGATACAGCTCCATGCAGAGAATCCCAGAGCAAAACTGTGACAAGGCATGCTTATCAGCAGTGGCAAGGGGAATTCTGGAGCTGAAGCTCAAAAACTGGTATGATTGACCAAATTAAACAAGCATTCAACCAGAGAGATAGTTTCCCTGCTTGGAGAAGGATTGGTATTCATGTGCGTAGAAAAATAGTCTGCCACTGATTTAAAACATGAAGAAAGGTGAGAACAGGGAGGATCCAAAATGCAGGCAGGTGACCCAGTTCAGCATTCAAATAGATCACTGATCTTTTGAAAAGTATGATAAAAGATGAAGGTCTCAGAGGTTTAGAAAGAGTCTCACCTGACACATATCCCCTTGACACATGTCAACAGAAAGAGAAAACCAGTAAATCTTAGACCAAACAAAATTCCTCTCATCCAAATGGCTGGTGTACTGGAAGGCTTCATCTGGATGCTTTGCTGCCTGGCTGCTATACAGCACCATGGCTTGGGGTGGGGGTGGGGGGCGTGCAGTGTGTGAAAGACGTGAATGATGACGCATTAGTAAAAGATTTTGGCTTTTCCATCTCAGCTGGAAAAGAAGGGGAGAGTTTCCTGTCTACCATACCCCATGAAAAACTGACCTGGAATAAAACTGGTATATCTTACCTGACCTTCTGTTTACCATCCCCTTAATAAAAGGCATGGGAACATATTCTCCTGGCACAGTTACTATCCTTGTAAGGATGCAGCTTATTCGGAGGTACCTGTGTCTCCCTAGGAAGGAAATAAGACAAAGAAAAGGTGCTTGCATTAATGCTGCCTCAGGGCACCAGCAAGTTACGGGTTGGTGGGTTTTACAAGACTACTTACTATGCTATTCAATTAAAAAAAAAGAGCAGTTACCATAGCAACACCCACATCTAATGGCTCTTATGCTACCTCTGAGATACAAAGCACCTTCTTACAGAGATACATTGACCAATACAGCATGTCGTGGGAAGTTTTATGCTTCAAGCAATGGTTTAAGGGGGAGAGTGTGCGTTCCAATAACCAGACATATTTATATCCCCAGGTTGTAATATTAATTTATAACAAATTGTTTTCATTCCTTGATATCTCTTTTCTTCCCATTACTGTTTCTTTTCTAATAGCACTTCCATTTTTTTCTTTTCCTCGCCTCCCCAGATGGATGATATTTGATTAAGTACAGGATGAGATTTGCATATGAGCGCTCTGGGATATGTCCCACTGTTAGGTGGGTCATATCTGTCTGTACATCTCGTATCTAGGAATTGCTACCACCTTATCATAGCTGAGCACTCGTGGTGGCCAAAGGAAAGCTGGGGGTGAGTAGGTGTTTGTTTAATGCAGTCTGGCACTATTAGTGGTAAAAGATGGGTTTGCTGTCCTGAAAAGGGATGAAGGACAGTGATTTTTATTTCCTTTGCCCAGCAGGATTAAGTGGGAAGGTGAGGTGGTGGTGCATCTTCCCCAGAGGTGTAGAGGGGGGTGCATAACTCTCCTTCCTGTCCTTGTTACCGGCGTAGTTGAATGGGAGAGAAGTTACATGACCTCTTGAACATGGTGAGAGCAAAGTTAACACCCTGCCATACATGCTGGAGCTGGAGAGCCACAGTCAGAAATGTGAGGAAGAGAGAAGGCACAGCTGGGCCTCAGGATGTCCTCCTCACTCCTTGGCCCTCTCTACAGACATTCTGTTTCTCTGCAACAAGTCACAGAGCAAGAGCAAGATGCTGCAGGATTCTGCATGCCCTGTCCCCAACTGCAGCTTTGAATATACCCCTGCCAAATGGCACATTGCTGAGCCACGGTCACTTGGGCAGGCAGGACTGGCTTCCCTGGGGACATTGGAGGGATGAGGCACAAATGCAAGAGTCCCAAGGCTGCTTACCTTTCCCTGGGCAAAACCCAGCTTGGGCACTCTGGGTCTCACAGCTTGTGTGCCACTTGAGCTCCCACTGTGCCTCTGAAATGTGGGGTCAAAGCTGACAATTAGTTTCCAGAAACAAAAAAGAGAAAGTGAATCTTCAATAACCTCTGATTTTGAGTCTTCTAATTATCTAGCCAGCTCAGTAGGAGAGGAACAACATGTTTGTCCTTCCTACACCAAATATTGCTTGTAAATCTAAAAAAAAAATTCCACAAAAACCCACTAGTGATTTAAAGAAAAAGGGATACCAATTAATCACAGTAATTATTATTTAGATACAGATTATCTTCAGAAACACAGGACACTGCTATTTTGTTACTGCAGCATCACTAAAAAATGTCTTTCATTCAAATTGCAAGATTGAGCATAATTTCCATGTTATTTTTCTGTGAGAACAGGGCTCCATGTATTATTTGTGATGTTCCTAATTTTTAATTACCCCAAATTAAAACAATGGAATGATATATGATGAATGAAACCAAGCATATGTTAAAAATGTCTAAACAGTTTTACCTGGCAAAATGTACAGAAATATAAATTGCTTGTAGTGCATATTTAAAAATTCAATAGCAAGCTAAAATTATCATTTGCATTAATGTATTCTGAAATATGAATTATTAAGTGATTCACAAAAGCCAGTTTGGAGAACCTAACTTTAGCCTGCAGCATTCCTCAGCAGCCTTATCTTCCCAGTCCCCTCTAAATAGTGCTAAATATATAAAGGAGATTCTTCTAATTGGAAAAATGCATAGAGAACACCTGTATAAAAAAAAAAGAAAGCCTTTTACAATTCCAAGAAGCCTTAAAAAAACCCTCTCAAACAAAAGAAATTCAAATATTCAATGCTATTCAAGTCTCCCATCTCTTTTTCTCTTTCCTTTTTTAACCCTCTTTGTACTTTGCACTCCTGTAATTTTTTTCTTTGCTTCAATCCCAGCCATCACGTTGGTTTTTCTTTTATTTTTATCCTTTTTTTCTTTTTTTCTTTTTTTTTGTCTCTCCGTTCTTTGCATAAAGTTTCATTGTTTAGAGGTGAAGATAATGACCTGCCGGAGGGAAGCGTGGCAGGCGCCTCTGCCTGTGATGCTGTGGAGGAGCTGGGGACAGCTGTGACAGCATCCCAGAGGAGCACTGGGTGGTGGGACAAGGAGGCTTCCCCACCTGTGGGGCAGGAGGGCTGCTTTTCTTCTCTAGGCAGTGTCAGGGGTGCACCAAGGATTGTGCAGGATGAGAAGTCGGACTGACATTATCCGGTGCTTCATCCGGTGAAATCTTAGTTCACTGAGTAATACCTCCTCCTCTGCATTGTATAAAAAGGGAGAAACCTGTCAGTGAGGTCTTCTGGGTCTGGGGCTTGGGCTTCTTAATTCAGGATCCCTTTGTAGGGCATTTTTTCCTCCGCCTTTTTATTTTTGGCTGAGGAAATGAGATCCTGATCCATAGCAAGAAAAACAAGTGCTAGTTAAAGAAGGACAGCTCAGTGATGGAAAAGCAGCCCCAGGTCACTCTTTGACTCCTGTCCTCCTTCTGTTGTGCTGAAGCTCAAGCAACAAGTTTGTGAAGGAGCCAAAGTTTTCAGCCAGTATTCCCAGCACTATGCTTTCACTGTACAAACTCGATTTCCCAGACAACTTCCTGAGCTCCAGCTAACTTCAATGAGAGGACAGTTGCAAAATGTCTTTGTTGACACACCGCTGAGATGCTGCTGCTTCTCAAAACAATCAGTCATGAATGCCAGATCTGTGATGTGCATTGTACAGCCCAAGTTTACAGACTTCCTTCTGTACTGAGACACAAACCTCAGCACTTTGGAAATTGAATTTCTCTTCATGCCATGTGATTACAGATATGTTCTGACTCACTATTTCCATTTCTCTTATGTATTAGTAAAGAGGAAAAAATGGTTGGAAAAAATTACCTCTGTAGCATTATTTCTATAAAAATTCATTTAATATGCAAAGTGTTAGTCTGCTCTGGGAAAAGTGACACCGAAGGACTTAGGTGTAATTATGTCTATGTGTTGTGCATATACAAACACACATACACATCCACACACACACAGAGCGCCTGATGAGCTGTGCTAATAAAGAAACAAAAAGAGGATGTGACATTTATCCAATACAATAAACATAGGTCAAAAAATAAATTGCCACAGGATCATTAGGAGCACAGTTATGCATGAATAGCTTTACATGGCCAGCAGTCTTGCTGCTACAGCATCTTGTCACCACACAAGCATCTTTAGGAATCCTTGTTCCCCATAATATTTTAGTCCTGGTCTCCACTCATTAGAAATGGGTATAAACCTTGGAGATTATGTGTTTTTTCTGCTTTTGTAAAATTTATTAACCTGGCTGGATATTTTTGTTATATCATTAAGTTTCCGGTCCTTGAAAAAAAATTCTGCTATGTTCTTGGCCCCTGAGATTTCCTGGAGCAGAGAAGAGATTCATTACATGCATACAGGCAGAAGGAAAAAATCTGTCTTGCATTAGATTTAAATTTTTCAGTTTTCTACATCTTTGAATTTCCCCATGTTCCAGTACCAGAATCCATCATGCTCTCTGGGACACGATCAGGGAGGGACCTGCAGAGCAAGCTCCTGCTCATACAAAGCTCCCGTATTTGTGCCCGAGAGATCCCAGTCCAGAGTGCATCTCTCGAACTTGCCCAGGGAGTCCATGCTGTTTGCATGCCCTGTGTTGGGAAACTCAGCATCCTTCAGATTTTGTGGGAATGAGTGTATCTGGAGATATGCTCCACATGAACTTCCAGGTGGCCAGGGCATTCTGACACATGAACTGCAAGAGGAGTGTTTACTCTGGCCCATTTTGCCCACTTACTTCAGACATCCTGAAGACTCACACTTTGCTGCTTTTCATGGGATGTGGTCCCTAGTCTAAAGCAAACATGGATAAAGTGACTGGGCTCCACCTACCCCTGAAGATGCATTTCCAGGGAAACCCCTGGCTCCTGCAGGGATGCTTCCAGCCCCGGGTGGTCTAGAGCAGCTAGATCCCTCCCAGTTCTCCACATGGGACAGAACTGAGGCCAACAGTTCCCCCATGTCATCCTGTGCCTCGTTGTTACCCAGATCAAACCGTGTCTGGGGAAGGGGGCACCTCTCCAGCCTGCTTCACATTCCTTTTTGGCAAGATTTCTAATCTCTTACTGGCCCAATGAGCGTGGGGTGGGAAGAGTTCCTTTTGGGCACCTCATAGCTGGGTTCCAGGAACTCTCCCCTTGTGTCTATCTGCTGAACCTCATGAACTGAGGCAGCAATTACTGCTCGGGCCCCTTCTTGGAGACAGCTTGCTCCCACCTGCCGAGCTTAGCCGGGCAGTGGTGAGTCAGGGGCCATGCTTGCCCATTTCTCCACATTGTTTCACGTTCAGTTAAAAACAAAGCTGTCAGTAATTAACAAAACATGAGATATTTGAGAAACCAGATTTGCCAAGCTGCTATTTTAGCAAATCATAACGGTGTCGCTGCCAAAATCATCACTTCTCTTCTCCCCTCTGCCCGCCCCCCTCCAGAATCAGTTGTGTGCTGTGAAATTGAAAAACTCTGTGTGAAGGAGGAAAGTGAGGTTCAAAGGGAGCTGTGGTTTTTCAGTTTGTTACACTACCAATGCAAAACATGCCATAAACAAAATTAATGGCACTGTCTAAAAAATTCTCGCTTCTTTGAATTTTTCTTGCTGTCTGAGTAATAATTAGTGAGCTGATCCTAATCAAACAAAACAATCACCTACCATAGAGCTTTGTGAAACAAAATTAGCATTTTCTCCCTTTAAACAGAGGGAAATTCAGGCTGGCGGAGTTGTAGTAATTCATGCAATGTGGTTTGTAGGCCAGGAGTGAAGTATGCAGCTGCAAGGGCTCAGTCCAGCACTTTGACTGCTGAACTGCAGAGGTGTCCCCTTCTGCGGCAGGGTGGGCTCCCAACATCAGGAGTTATTACAGGCCCCATTCTGCACCATGCTTGCTTAGTGTTTTAAGATGTGCATAATGCTTATATTGCACAAACTTTAACTGGAACAGAAAGCTCTCACTCTCTCACCAGAATTGCTTAGTATTAGCCAAAACCTAATGTATGGCATAATCTAAAAAAATTTATTGCTTGAGAATGTATTTTTTTTAAAGAATCTCAATATTCACCATCCTTTAGGCTTTGTTCTTAGTTCAACCATGCCAGCAAACTACCCTGATGTTTCTAAGAAATCAGGCACAAACCAGGTACCAGACAGAATGAGATTCCCTGGGATTTTTTTTTTTTACAGGAACAAAGCTGTATGAGGTCAGGCATTAAATAGGGTGGAAAAGGCCATATTAAAAGCCTGAGACAAGACCTGCATGGGTCACCAGAAATTTTCTGTCTGACTTCTGTGGACCCTGGATGAGGCTGTGAAAGAACATTATGATTTCATATGTCAGTATTCAAACTTGAGGATGTCAGAGTTAGGATATTTACACTGCCCCTAGGTATTTGGATTTGGTAGCACTATTTTTCATATAATCCAGTCTTATAGGAGACAACTTCTTTTAGAAACCATATAATAAATGGTGAAGGATAATTTAATACTGGGATGCTAATGTTAAACTCACTGATGTAATTGATTAGTGCATCTTTGTTGACTCATGGTGACATTTTCTGAAGTACTTAAACAGCTTCAGAATACAAACTAATTAAAATGAATTTATGTCCCTTTGAAAAAGAAGGGGCATTTTCAAAGTTGTCCAATTAGGATACCCTTTTCCCACTAGAAATGAGAGAGACTTGAGTGCCAACTTTCTAAAACTAGTTTTGAAAATCTCACCTTTAATTCTTTCTCTGAACCATATTTTAGTATTTTTCCATCCCAATACATTTATGCAAGCACTGTCACTCCATCTTGCTCTTCTAACAGGTATTTTCACCAAAGACAGCAATACTGAAATACTCATGTAACCAAGATAACTCCTCCGGTACTGCACCATCACACTTCTCAACATGTGAGACAACGTCTATCCAGGGATTCGATGGAATTTCCTGGAGTGCTTTAGCTCATATCTAGTTTCCCACTCTCCTCTTGCTGGTTGCCTCCTAACACAGACAGTCCCTTAAAGCTAAAATAGTCTGCCACCGGCTGTGAGTGCATATGTAGACATGAAGTTGCCTTGTTATCCCTAACAGTGACCCACCTTGGCTGAGAACTTTGCTGAGGGTTTCTATTCTGTTGTGCTCCTTCCTGGGAACTGCACTCATTCTGTGTACCTGATGCACCGTTAGTATGGGCATCAGCTTTTACCATTGCCCTGACCTCATCCTAGAGACATTTGCATAATTATTTCACGCTATGTAGAACAGCTTCATGTCTCGAGGAAGCTTTGTTACACCATTTCCAACAGTGCACGCAGTAGCACTAGGTTCTGGCATTCCTTCAAAACTGGGTCTCCTGTATCTGAAGATATCAGGTACAGTCTCTTCTCCCCTTCCCTCTTCCCAGCACTAGCCCTCAAGTGGAATTTAGGTGTGCTCTGGTAGCCCTTGCTTGGCTGGGCTTTAATACCAGCTATGAAACACAGGGGAAACCCAGAGCTTGAGAAACCCACCAAACTTCTGATGCAAGGTGGATTTCTGATGAACAGCTCAACAGTTACCTGGTTTAAAGGGTTTAGTATGTCAGGGCAGGCAGAAGGGAGGCCAGTGCAGGGCTGTAGCTACCTCCACAGTCAGCAGGCAATCAGGCATTGTAAGGAGAAAGTCCATGGTGCTCCAGCACTGCAGTAAGACTTCAGGTGTTCAGGGATGCTGTTTTGGCTGCTGTTGATCCGCACCAAGACACTGCCTCTTCTAGCCCAGCCCAAGGCATGAATGTTGGCTACCATGCCCACAGCACATCCCCAGGATTATAGTCTGACCCAGTTAAGGAAAACTGTGCTTGTTTATCCTTGAGAGTTTTGATAGTAATTTTTTTTGGTAATTTGATCATTCTGGCCAGGCAGGGAGTGATGATCGTACTGGCAGAAGATCTGAACTCAAGGGGAGAGGGAGGCAAGTGCCTATAAAGAAGATAACTGATGAAAATGGGCTGTGTTTGATAATCTCTTTGTTCATATCAGCTGCAGCCAAAAGAGCTGGTTTACATCTGATTATAACCTTTGTCTTCTAGAGAGCTCTGAGTCCCTTGGTGGATCTTAGCAGTTTCAAGAAATTATCTGCTATCTGCATATCCTACATTGCTTAGGTATACAAGCAAGATATTCCTTACAGCCCCTCCCTCAGACACTCTGGAGACACGAGACAGATGATTCCAGTCTGGATCCATTCCACTACAATTATCCACTGTTTTTTGGTAACATTTTTTTTTATTTAAATAAATCAAGAGGTTTCATTTAGCACATTGCGTTTGTCTTGGCATACACTTCACACATGCAGAAACTCTATATTAAGGCTTTCATACAGCCGTTAGCAAAAGAATCAGCCAAATGCATCCCTGGTGTGCAACTGTACTGACTTCAGTGAAGTTTCACTGGGGTATCCCTGTGCTCTTGATTTGTCCCCCTCGTTCTCATTCCAGAGGACAAAACAGAGGAAAATGTATGTTTGTATTTAGTTAATGCAACGTATTCCCCATATGAGATGCATGTAATCCCCTGCACTTTGTTGTTTTCTACATTGCTTGATGATTATATAGGACTGATTTTCACATTTATCTATCATTCTGGTTTTATGACAGCTGCCATAACAACATGGTGGTTGCAAGAACAAGCAGGAGGAAGTCAGGAAACATTAAAGTCACCATTTGCCCATAAACATAAGCTAGCAACCTTAAAGTGAGCCTGTTGGCACCAGCAGACACAAGAGCAGCAGGAGTCACTAAGTTTTGAATGCCAGTCACCAAGGATCAATTCTTGGCCCTATTTCAGTCTAAGGGTCTGAAGAGCAGCATCGAAAAGGTAAGAAGAACCAGATTCAGATGGGCTGGTCTGGTCTGAGAGATGGGCAGGACATCACCTGGCTTGCAGTGCAGTGTCATGGCTCCAGGTTTGCTTGGTGTCAAGGTAAGCAGAGCTCTGCCTACTATGAGAGTCCATCCAGAAAAGTCAAAGCAGAGTGACACCTGTCAAGGAGGTGAGACTTGGGTTGAGCTACCCTAAAAATTAATTTTTGTCACTTTGCTATCAAACACTTTTATCAACTACGTGAATAGAAACATAACTGCATTACAGACTGTCATAGAATCGTGGAGTCATTACACTTGGAAAAGAACTCTATGATGATGAAATGCTACAGGCCGGGGGACAGTGTCTGGAAAGCTGCCCAATGGCAAAGGACCTGGGGCTGCTGGTCAACACCTGGCTGAACATGGGCCAGCAGTGCCCAGGCGGCCAAAAGCCAGTGGCATCCTGGCCTGTATCAGCAATAGTGTGGCCAGCCGGACCAGGGCAGTGATTTTCCCCCTGGACTCTGCCCTGGTGAGGCCACACCTCAAATCCTATGTTCAGTTTTGGGTCCTTCACCACAAGAAAGACATTGAGGGGCTGGATCATGTCCAGAGAATGGAAACAGAGCTGGGCAAGTGTCTGGAGCACAAGTCCTGTGAGGAGCAGCTGAGGGAGCTGGGGGTGTTTAGCCTGGAGAAAAGGAGGCTCAGGGGTGACCTTATCACTCACTACCATTGCCTGAAAGGAGGGTGGAGTGAGGGTGGGGGTCAATCTCTTCTCACAGGTAAAAAGTGACAGGATGAAATGGCTTTAAGTTGTGCCTGGGGAGGTTCAGTTTAAATATTAGGATTTTTTTCTTTTTTTTGTGGGAAAAGTTGTAAAGCATTGGAACAGTCTGCCCAGGGAAGTGGTTGTAGTCACCATCCCTGAAAGTGTAGAAAAAGCACATGTGTAAGGCTTTCGAGGATATAGTTCATTGGTGAATATGGTGTTGATGCTGGGTTAACAGTTGGATGTGATGATGCCACAGGTCTTTTCCAACCTTAATGATTCTATGACTCTGGACAGGAATCACTGTTTCTCCTGCCACTCATGCATCTTCCCTGTGTTTTGTAGTGGCATGATCTCTGCAATACTGTGTTTCTGGGTGTCAAAGCACTGATGAGCATTCAGAAAATATCCATTCAGGATTATGATGGGCTTGGGGCACATGGCTTGGGTACAGACTGAAGGGCACAGTGTGGTTAGCATGTCAAGGAGAAGGCAAAAGACTTATTTAATCACCATTCAAACAGGGTGCAGAAACCTGATATGTGGTCTTTTCAATTTAGCAGATATGTAACAACATTCTGTGGCTGGAAGTTGAAACCAGTCAAAATCAGAATAAAACTGACATGCATATTTTTAACATTCAGAATAATGAAAGTGGAATTATTTCCCAAGGGCTACAATAGGGTATACACCACTGTAAAACTTTTCAATCAAAAGAGAATGAGGCTGGATTTTTGTTTTCCAAACAGATATGCTCTAATTCAAGAAGGAATTAATTGAGGCCAGTACTGCAGTCTGCACAATAAAGCAGATCACATTAAATGTAACCCTTGATGCTTTGAACATCTTTTACTGGTATAGACGCCCAAAAGCAGGACTCTCCATATATAAAAATAGTCTTATTTATTGCTAACACACACAGCAATAGGCCAGGACTAACATTATTAGGCTAAGCACTCATATGCTCAGTATCCATGGGGCAGCCACCTTGTGCGTCTCTGCTGGCCAAGGTGCTGCCAATCAAGCAGAGAAGTGTCAACCTTTGTTTCTCCTTAGAACATGCAGATGCTCAGTCCTGTTGATGCACTGCCTGCCTCTTCCCTGCATCCTCTCATAAGGTTTTCAGAGCTTGACGAGTCAGTGATGGTTTTCTGCTTTTTCCCCCTGCTGAATCTCTGATGATTTTATTTCTCTGCTTCCAACCAGCACTGTTACTGACCTTTCAAGCTCACCTCTGTGGTCCCTCTTTGTTTCTGCCTTCTTGCCTATCAAAATCTCTCACCTCCATCTTAAAATGGGAGTGACAGCAACAGCTCATCTCTGTTAAAACTGAACTGTGAGTCACAGAAATGGTTCCAGTAGTACCATTTGTTTTCACAGTCAACAAACACACAAGGGCCCATATCTGCTTGAAGGCTTCCCCTCATGGTTTGCATCCCATGTGGACATATCTCTTAATGAAAAGTATCTGCTCAGCCTTCTTATGCATGAAGGCTGCAAGCACATCCAAAGAGAGAGAGGGAATGGTTCCCACCTTCCTTACCCTCTGTGTAATGTGAGCCATGGGTATGGAAAGCTGGAAAATCAGCAGTTAAAAAGAAATTCTGCTTTTGCACAAATACTGAGGGTTATGTATGCTTAGGGTTATGAGGGTTTTTTTGATTAGGATCTCATAGAGATAGGTGAAACTGTTGGATAAATAGTACTAGGTACTGCTGTACTGTTATATTTCACATTTCATATCTCTCTTGATAACTTTAACTATGCAGAAAACCCAAAGTCATGACTGTGGTTGGGGATAATGCATATGCCAAAGTTCAAAGAGCTACACCAATTCTCTAAGGTTTTAAAACTGCCTAAGAAACATAACAGAAAGAGTGCAGTTGCCCCTCTTCCCCCACCCCCTCCACCCCATTTTCTAAATTCAAATTTTAATTACAAAACAAAATTCAGCAATTCGCCCTGGGTCCTTCAAGAAATATATAATATTATGGATAAAATGTCAACAGAATTATGAAAAATTCTGCAAATACCCTGTAGAATTAAAGTATTTTACTTATGGGGAATAGAAAGCAGAGGATTCTCTAGCAGTGTAACAAGTGGTACCATAGTCCTTAGCATCCTGTTTCACAAGCCTCTGTAGTGTACCACAGAGCTATACAAAACCTGTGCATGCATCCCTCTCAGCACTGGTGTGGCAAGCAGAGGGGAAAAAACTTCCCCCAGCTTTAGTGCAAAGACTTCCTTGGTGGACAGGCAAGTAATGTTTGTTCTGGCTGTAGCATCTCTTTTAAAGGTTATGTATTGCTGTGCCTGGAAACTCTACTTAATGGCTCTGTGTGTGTGTGTGTGTGTGTGTGAGTGAAACTCTGACAGGTGGATTATAGAGATTGATTGCGCTGGACATTTTTATGTACTTGTAACCTGATAAAAAATATTTCATTTTTATGTCCATAGATACTTTAAGGAGTAAAATAACAGCAACCCCCCACCCCTGCCCAGCCAAAAAACCCCCCAAACCCACAACACTCTGGCCCCAATCAACAAAAGCAAAACACTGGCAGAGATGCAAAAGAGTATGAGAGGACAATGACATTATACAAGCACCTACCTCACCTCAAAACAAGACTCAAGTGAGTTGCACTACTAATAGCTCTCCAAACCCTCCCCATGTGAAAGTTCTGCAGGAGAATGTGACATGCCTTCAGTCTGGCTAGAAAGAGAGAGCCCACCTGATGAATGTGGCTAAAGGTAAAACTCATGAACTGAATGCCACTTCACATCTCTGCGCTTATCTCTGTGCTTATCTCTTTTTCCTCCAGCTTGTGGGAAAGAAATGCAACTCATCTCTTCTTACCTGTTTCGTCACCCAAGGAGAATCAGCATCAGCAAGGTTCTCAGAAATTTGTACGCATTGTTTTTCTTCTTTTTTCAAAGAGTCAGGAAGATTACGGGGTAACTGTTCTCCAAGCATTAGGGCCTTTCAGCTTCTAACAGCAAAAAAACCCCAGAGCAGGTCCCTGAAAACAATTCCTTGCTTCTGTTTTAAATTAAAGCACTTCCATTCTCAGAGAGACTGTTTTGATCTGGATGTTGAAGCAACATTTTTTGTTGTTTCTTATTTAAAAGTGCTCATCCATACTCAGTCACAGCAGAGACTGAGCACAGCATTACTTAGGTGTCTGCCTGGGGTGTATATGTGTGTACGGATGTGTCCTATTTTTGAGCTATTTTAACTTATGCTTCATATTCTAGTGCTTTCTGATAAGTAGAGTTTATGTCAGAATAATTGGCCTGAGGATTTTTCTTTCCAGTCCAGTACATTTCTGAGGTACAGCTACATGGGAGATAATGGAAATGCCTCTGGAGTATCTGTCTGACAAGGGAAATAGCAAGAGTAAGGAGTGAACACAAAACAGGGACCTTGTCAAAGAGTGTGCAAGTGAATCAGTCCAATCACTCACTGTGGGTGACGTATCTGAACAAATTGAAGTTGACACAATGGTCAATTTGACTGAGGAAAGTATAATTTTGGATTAGGGTGAACACCTTTAATCTGTCAATTGTGGCAGTCTTAAACTTGTAATTGAAAGAGCACAGCACTGCTTTACTCCAGATGTCAGTCAAACCCATTCCCCCTCCTCTGATCACTGATCAGTTTGCAGTCTCTTCTGCATTTACTGATTAGGCTCCTAAATATGTCCTCTTTTAGACAAGATTCTTTGCTCCACCTAAAAAAATATCAATCTAATAAGAGCAGCCCTTCAGAATAACACTTTGGTTCACCTGATTTTTAAGCAGATGGTATTCAGGGCACAGGAAACAACAAAACAGCATTGCCATGTGTTTAATTTTAGCTCTTGCTCCCTGAATTGCTGTTCAAGCTATAAAACACTGTCTTACTTTTAGTGTGCTTGTGTGCCTTGCCATTCCAGAACTGAAGTCATGCCTCTCTAGTGCAACTCAGAAATAGGGAGCACCACTCCCAGAAGATAGTTGAGTTTCTGGCCCACCGAACTTGTCCCACCTGTCCCAGTCTGGGACAGGTAAGTGAATGATTTCTGTAGGCATCTTACCCTCAAAACTGTTTGTGAAATTACAGATCAAGGATACTGACTCATGAGACATAAGCGCATATTAACAGCTTCAGGAGAAGAATTACTCCATCCCTGCCCACTTGCATGCAGATGGTTCTATGATTTATCAAGAGAAATGGTCCATATGCTGCTCACAGTCTCCTGAGACTTTTACCCTAACATCACCTCTTCCAATGTTTAGATTAAAGCAATATGAAATGGAGAATAAAATTAGCCTGACCTTGCAGTAAGCAAGGAGGTATCAGACTGACTTGCTATATGAGAGGCTCTCCACTTCTTTGCAGCATCTCGGGGCAATTCAAGATCAGAATCAGAATTTTTCTGAGCTGGAAGAGACCCGCAAGGATGAGCAAGTCAGAAGTTTCCTTATCTTAGCTCATGCTGCAGGTGAGCCTTACCCCTCACTAATATCCTTCTCTAAATACTGAACCTGACATTCTGCACAGCAGTTTGAATTCTAGCCTCTTTAATTTTATGGTCATCACTGATACCATTGTTTTAAATGTTTGCTGCTGTTGCAGCTCTAGAGGCAAAAGGAGATAGGAACCTCTTGTCATTATTAACAGCAATGTTGTCTTTGTGAGGCAGACCACAGGGACGTACTAAAGGGAGAAGCAGATTCCCATTCCCTGGCAGGAGAAAATGCAGCAAAATATTAAAGTAGCTAAGCAAATTCACTTCTTCAGCATGAGAGGTTGAAATAAACAGGCAAAGAAGCATCCCACCCTCCAGAGCTTCTCAAGAGTAAATCATCCAAACTATTAGTTATCCATGCTCTACTCTGTCATTATTCTCTGCCTGTCAGCTCCTTGTAAGGGCTGCCTGTTCCACCCCTCTTGTGTTATTATGGTTGCCATGCCCTCCTCTCACCAGCTCCTATCAGTTATAATGACATAGTGAGGGGAAAAAACCCACACTCAGGCTTCCAAATTACCAGGAATTAGAGGAACAACAATAAAATTGCTTAAAAAAAAAATAAACCCCAACCAACGCCTCCCCCCTCCACCCCAACACCCCTCCCCAACAAACAGAATAAAATAACCCAAATGAGAAAATGAGAGAATTTTGCAATCTGTAGATGATTTCTGCTTCTGGGATTGCATACGTCATTAAGATTTATAGGTCAGTCCAGAGCTTAAAGAGCAGATGTTTTCTCATTATTTATCTTCCTAGCTAAGGCAGAAGATTCCTTTTTAAGGAAATCTGCGTAACACATGCAATGGAAATAGATCAGGTCCTACGATCAGCCTTTTTACCCAGCTCGTAAAGGGTGAGCTGAGACACCCATCAAAGAGCAGTTTTATTTTACCCTCCACAACAGAAAGAAATGTGCTCACTAGTGTCTGATACTGAAAATGTCAAATAACAGAACTGAATTTTACCTCTTATCTGGCTGTCCTCTGACTATAGCTATGAACATTCGAAGAGTATCTTGTATGAACAGTCAACTGGCTAGCAGGCTTCAGCTTCTGCACTTCATCCCAAGACCTGGATTTTTGAGCTTTAATCAAAAGATTACTTTGGTCAAAGTACTATTCTGAATAATATCACTGCTATACATGCTCTCTGTGAAGCACAACCTGTTAGTGCTGTGCTGCAGTTCCCCAAACTGATCAGAGCGATGTCACTTTGACAGGCACCTGTCCTCAGCAGAGCCCTGCTGGACTTTTTACTTAAGTAGCCACAGAAATGAAGTAGCTTTCAAGGACCCACTTTTCTAAACATTGCACCCCTTTGTAGGCCAATCCCTGGGCACTTTGGAGGCAATTTGCGCCAGTCATCTTCTGTTATGAAGGTGGAAAGGAAAAATCAAAATACAAAATATTCAAATAAGATATTCCAAGAACTTGGATTCTGCATTTTCTTCTTGCATCCCTTCCATCAGAAATACCTGATTCACAGCTACAGAATATCCTTTCCATCTTGTAACATTCTTCCAAAATATATGAGTTCTACACATTTATAACCACCATAAATCTTTGCATAGACTCTTTGGTCTTATTTGTCAGTGGAATTGGTCTGAATAGGAATCTCACATATTCCCAAGGCAGCTGGGGCTGTGTCTGACCTTTGAAGTGTTTCTAACTTCAGGATCACAGAATGGCTTGTATGTGAAGATTCTTTTTCTGACTGCTCTTCCCTTGAAGAGATGCCTCTGCAATCCCTCCTGCTCCAGGCCTTAAAGAGATGCTGAGATGCCACTGCTGAGATGGCTCATGCCTGAAGAGCCCACTCAAGGCCACTCACCTCCATGGTGATAGATTCACTTTAGAATCAAAAGTAATTAAGAGAAAAAGGAAGGCAGGCTTGCACAGCAGCCTCACTATCAAACAACACCATCAATAAAGCTCTCCAAGTAAATAATCAAAAGCCTTCATAATCCTCTGCAGAGCCAATGCCCTTTTCTTGTGACTCCATAGGATCTTCTTTCCTCTGCAGGTGTTAAGGCAGAGGAAATGAAAGAAACCTTGTCCCTTTTCCTGAGATCCCAATATTTTATAGCAGCCATCCTGCTTCTCAACATCTTCAGACAATTAAAGCTCAAAACTCATTGCTGATGAACAGGAACAAGTTCCCTGGACCCTGTCTGCCCCCTTTAGCAGATCTTTTGCTCTGAGAAATACCACCACTGACCACAGCAGCTGTGATGATGAGATGCTGTGTGAGATTTTAGCTGTAAGCAGGGATCTGGCCAAGCTGGATCAGCAGGCCAAGGCCAATTTTATGAGGTTCAACAAGGAGAATGCAGGTCCTGCACTTTGGCCATAACAACCGGTCAGGTTCAAAGTAGACTGGACCAAAGATAGGAGTGAAAAAACCCCACAAATCAACCTTCATGGTATGAGAGAGCCATCCAGAAAACAAGCCACCTACAGCATGGGTCTGAGGTCCGCTCAGGTCTGAGAAAACTCCAGAATCGGCGTTAGACACAGGCACACCTGTTTGTTTCCTATGTATTTAGCATTGGTGTGGCCTCACCTTGAGCGCTGTGTGCAGTTCTGAGCCCCACAAGATAAGACAGAGGTGAAGGTCCTTGAATGTGCCCAGAGGAGGCACCACAGCTGGAGAAGGGGCTGAAAGGCATATCCTGTGAGGTGTGGCTGAGGACTTTGTGCTTGTCTAGTTTTGAGAGGAGTTTGAGGAGCAACCTCACTGCTTCCTACAGCTTCCTGAGGAGGGGAAGTGTAGATGGAGGTGCTGAGCTCTTCTCCCTGGGATCTAGGGTTAGGACATGTGGGAATGTTATAAAGCTGCATCCGGGCAAGTTTAGACTTGACATTATGAAGCAGTTACTTACAAGAGGATGGTCAAACCCTGGAACAGCCTTTCTAGAGAGATGGTTGATGCCCTAAGCCTGTCACTGTTTAAGAGGCATTTGGACAGTGCCCCTAGTAGAATATTTTGACTTTTGGTCAGCCCTGAAGTGGTCAGGCAGTTGGAATCAGTGACCACTGTATGTCCCTTCATCACTACTCTTCCATTCCACTCTACCTACAACACAGCTCAAACAAAGGTGGAGGCCCAGGCCTGAGCTGAGATGGGGCTCTTGGGCCCATGGGAAGAGGCCTGAGTGGATGCCACAAGTTAGGCTAGTCATGAGCATTAAGGATCATTAGTGCCCTCAGGCCTCTGGCATCTCTCATGGGGCACTGATCTGTCTACCTTAGGCAACCCAGTGAGGTAGCTGAACCAGCCTGACCCCTCGATATCACCCACAGCAGACATTTGGGTTTTTACAATATAGTTGGAATTGGCTTAGATTAGCTGGATGGTGTGACTGTCCCACTGCAGATCTCACCATCCGTCTCTGTCTGGGGAAGTATGATAATAGTTCTGTACTTCTCACTCTTATGCTCTGTTGGATTGCTGGATTTTCCTCTAGGTAGACTGCACCCTCTCCTTAGTCCTACAAATTCCAAAGTTTTCCCCAGTCATTCTCAGAGCAAATTACCCTCTGATTCTTGTCTTTAACCTTTTTCCTATGTATTTACACAGCGGCTCAATGAGCCATCTGTAGTGCCAGTCTATCCATGCTCTGTTCTACTATGTCATGAGGAGGTAAAGAAAACACATTAAAAAGCTGTAGTCAGTGCTGTGTGCCAGCTGCTAGTGTCCCTTGGAAAATATTTGCACTGTTTGTTACTGACATGAAAGTTCTCTTGGTAATTGGAGTGCTGCTTATAGTTCTTCAGGATTCTTCCCTCTATGGCTACCCCAGAGAAATGTGCTGTACGGTCCAATATGAGCATTCAGCTGAGCTGATCCAGTCCAGTACTTTTCTGTATTAGGAGAAATGTTGTTTTCATTACCAATCTTTAATTCTTAAAAAAAAAAAATTAAAAATCCCTGCAACTGTAACTGTTTCTCATAAAGTCCACATTGCATAAACAGTTGCCCCAGGTCCTGGGAACAACAGCCCGTTCACACATGGACTGCAGCACAAAAGCAATAGCTCACAGTGGTCAGGCCAGGGCAGAACAAGGACGTGCTCTCTGTAAGGGACAGATGGTATCTATTTAGCAAAACATTCTTCCACTAAGGCTGTTTTAACGCCCAGATAATTTTTATCAGCTCCTTATCACATTTGGGAGCCCAGCATGCTTCTGATAGAGGCTGTGTAAGTGCTTCCCAGAGAGTGCTGTAGTTTCAGGGTTCAAGGCAGCATATCAGCATGAAGAGGAGGTGTGTGGATGTGGAGGGGTGGAATAAAAACAACCCCATGCCATGTTTGCTGATTTTGAAATGTTCTTGGATGATTTTCCAGGTAGAATATAGATGCAAGAACGTGGGAGGCCTCTTTCATCCATAGTCAGTTTTGCTGTACATTCAGGGCCAGACTGTGAGCCTTTAACTCATCTGTGTCTGTGCGCTGTTTTTTACACTGACACTAAGGAGGTCTGCCAATGCTCTGAGCAACTCAGAGATGCCTCACTGGCATCTGTAGCATGGTATTAAGCCCAAGCTATCCTGGCTCACATCTGACTGCAAAATTCAGTGCAGACATGCAACTTAGCCTGGCACCCACTCCTAAGAATGCCTCCCTTCCCAGATACTTCTGTTGTGAGGACAAGGTGTTACTCATCCTCACTACGCATATCACAGGGTGCCTTACTGTTAGAGTGTCAGGCAGAGCTGTCATCTGAGAGCCCCAGTGCAGTGAGGAGATGCAGCCCTGTGTCAGCCCTCTTGAACTGTGACAGTACCGCGTGCGACACGGGGAGCGCGACATCTGCACAGTGTAGCACGCACCGGGGCACCCTGATGTAAAGAGTGGTTGGGTGTTCAGAGAGAGCAGAGAGGAAAGTATGGGACACTTATGAAAGGCAAAGAAAACTCTCTCTCCCTCCCTCTCTCTCTCTCCTTTTCTTTCTCCACCAGGGAACTGGCTCACACAGTACTACAATAACAAGAACTGGCAGGCTGCCCAGCATCGCTGTACTTTGGTTGTAAGTGAACTACGAGGCTCAAGCAATCTTCTGGAAAAGTTCACACCAAATGTATTGTATGTTATGTTTTCCCTCATTGTATTTTTTTCCAAAACAGTCTATTATATTCCTTCCCTGTTGCACTGTGGTTTCTTTAAGATCCCCAGGAGCTGCCCTTTTTAAAACCAAACATTTGGGTAATCGAACAGATCTGTTTTTTGAAGTAACAGAGATAAACTAGTAATCCTCCTCTTAGAGCCAGCTTTCAGAATAAAACCAGAGCACAATTCATTGAATGGTGAGGGTTTCTGTTGTTGGAAATTTGTTTTCTTGGGGCTTTTTTCTCAGTTAAAGCAAGAAAGTTAAATAAAAGAAAGAAATGTGCCATTAAAACACTATAATTCTCTATATGGGAGAGTGGAAGCCAAAGCAGAGGGGGCTTTACAATAGTAATGCAGTAAAAAAAAAAAAAAATCCCAAAACATATGTTCTCTGTTTCATTTGAAGCTTCCAAAAAAAGTCTGATGTGGTTTTACATGATAGTCCTGGACACCTCAGAGATGACAGCTGTAACTTCCACTGTAAGATGCCTTCATTTATTTTTTTCCTGTTTCTCAATATGGTTTTTGCAGGGGTATAAAAAGACACATTTTTTAATTTCACAGAAACTCGGAACACATTGAACACAATTTATCTGACAAATCAGACTATGGACAGTCAGTTGGAAACTGGGTAACAAAAGTATGCCAGCCCAAGTACATATCCTCCATTGCCCTGCAAATACAGATGCTGTGAATTTATAATTTACTGTTGTTTTTACTAATTAATTTTACTGTGCTATTGCCTAGAGGCATTGGTGAAGCTCTGCATTGCATTCTGTGAGGTGTTGCACCTATGCATGGGAAGTTTCTTCCTCAGAAGATTTAGGAGGTTAGCTTAGGGTCGTTTTGCAGATGTGTTGGCACAGTACACAAAGTAAACTCACAGCAAACGTGAAACAGTTAATTCAGCTTAAATTAGCAGAGGTATCAAGTACCTGTAATTCCAGGAAGGCTTGGTAGGAGTTTTGGGTGTTCAGCACTTTTGAAAGCCAAACTGAAGTTCCTTGCTGTGCTTCTGACAAAAAGTCCTTAGAAATTAAAGACAGAAAAGAATTATTAGGTTATCAGTCCAAATTCATCCCAGAAGAAAACCCATTGAAGTCAATGAAATTTCACTGGGGATGGATTTGCCATGGCAAGATTGATCCCTATAGTATATTTAGAAGTGCTTTGTCCTATACAGTTTTAATTAGCTTCACATTAGTCAAGGTAACTGTACCATTGTTTTAATCAGCTATCCTAGCAGAGAACTGTCTCCAGCTATCCTTGTCCACATTTCCCCTCCCACCCCCATCCCTTGCTGCCTACTTCTCACCCCCTCATTATTTTATCTCTAATTTGGCTAATGAATTTCTCAGAGACTTCTTTCATGTTTGAGAAGGACCTTGCCTGTATTGAGACTAAAGGAAAAAAAAACCAAACCACACTGAAGAAAAAAAAAAATAAAAGGACCAGAAAGGAAGAGAAAATTCTTCTACTGAGAAAAGCAAAAGTGTCTAAGAAGCTTTAAGCTGTTCTTTGTCACTCCATCAAATGATATATAGCTAGGTCACAGTTTTTCA